>JAPDVR010000024.1:2221990-2845740 GCA_026230005.1 Gila orcuttii
CGTATTTATTTAATATTTGCGTTTTTTTACTGTAGTTATATCATTAAATAACAGAAAGTGTCCAGTTTTTTTACTATAGATACACCATTAAATAACAGAAAGTGTCCAGTTTTTTTACTATAAATACATAATTAAATGACAGAAAGTGTCCTGTTTTTTTACTATAGATACACCATTAAATAACAGAAAGTGTCCTGTTTTTTTACTATAGATACACCATTAAATAACAGAAAGTGTCCTGTTTTTTTACTATAAATACATAATTAAATGACAGAAAGTGTCCTGTTCTTTTTACTATAAATACATAATTAAATGACAGAAAGTGTCCTGTTCTTTTTACTATAAATACATAATTAAATGACAGAAAGTGTCCTGTTTTTTTACTATAAATACATAATTAAATGACAGAAAGTGTCCTGTTTTTTTTATTATAAATACATAATTAAATGACAGAAAGTGTCCTATTTTTTACTATAAATACATAATTAAATGACAAAAAGTGTCCTGTTTTTTTTACTATATATACACACCATTAAATGACAGAAAGTATTCTGTTTTTTTACTATAAATACATAATTAAATGACAGAAAGTGTCCTGTTTTTTTTACTATAGATACACCATTAAATGACAGAAAGTGTCCTGTTTTTTTACTATAAATACATAATTAAATGACAGAAAGTGTCCTGTTTTTTTACTATAGATACACCATTAAATGACAGAAAGTGTCCTGTTTTTTTTACTATTTAATACATAATTAAATGACAGAAAGTGTCCTGTTTTTTTACTATAAATACATAATTAAATGACAGAAAGTGTCCTGTTTTTTTACTATAAATACATAATTAAATGACAAAAAGTGTCCTGTTTTTTTTACTATATATACACACCATTAAATGACAGAAAGTATTCTGTTTTTTTACTATAAATACATAATTAAATGACAGAAAGTGTCCTGTTTTTTTACTATAGATACACCATTAAATGACAGAAAGTGTCCTGTTTTTTTACTATAAATACATAATTAAATGACAGAAAGTGTCCTGTTTTTTTACTATAGATACACCATTAAATGACAGAAAGTGTCCTGTTTTTTTTACTATTTAATACATAATTAAATGACAGAAAGTGTCCTGTTTTTTTACTATAGATACACCATTAAATGACAGAAAGTGTCCTGTTTTTTTTACTATTTAATACATAATTAAATGACAGAAAGTGTCCTGTTTTTTTACTATAAATACATAATTAAATGACAGAAAGTGTCCTGTTTTTTTACTATAAATACATAATTAAATGACAGAAAGTGTCCTGTTTTTTTACTATAGATACACCATTAAATGACAGAAAGTGTCCTGTTTTTTTTACTATTTAATACATAATTAAATGACAGAAAGTGTCCTGTTTTTTTACTATAAATACATAATTAAATGACAGAAAGTGTCCTGTTTTTTTACTATAAATACATAATTAAATGACAAAAAGTGTCCTGTTTTTTTACTATAAATACATAATTAAATGACAAAAAGTGTCCTGTTTTTTTTACTATATATACACACCATTAAATGACAGAAAGTATTCTGTTTTTTTACTATAAATACATAATTAAATGACAGAAAGTGTCCTGTTTTTTTACTATAGATACACCATTAAATGACAGAAAGTGTCCTGTTTTTTTTACTATTTAATACATAATTAAATGACAGAAAGTGTCCTGTTTTTTTACTATAAATACATAATTAAATGACAGAAAGTGTCCTGTTTTTTTACTATAGATACACCATTAAATGACAGAAAGTGTCCTGTTTTTTTACTATTTAATATATAATTAAATGACAGAAAGTGTCCTGTTTTTTTACTATAGATACACCATTAAATAACAGAAAGTGTCCTGTTTTTTTTACTATTTAATACATAATTAAATGACAGAAAGTGTCCTGTTTTTTTACTATAGATACACCATTAAATAACAGAAAGTGTTCTGTTTTTTTTACTATAAATACATCATTAAATGACAGAAAGTGTCCTGTTTTTTTACTATAGATACACCATTAAATGACAGAAAGTGTCCTGTTTTTTTACTATTTAATACATAATTAAATGACAGAAAGTGTCCTGTTTTTTTACAATAAATACATAATTAAATGACAACAGAAAGTGTCCTGTTTTTTTACTATAGATACACCATTAAATAACAGAAAGTGTTCTGTTTTTTTACTATAAATACATAATTAAATGACAGAAAGTGTCCTGTTTTTTTACTATAAATACATCATTAAATGACAGAAAGTGTCCTGTTTTTTTACTATAAATACACCATTAAATGACAGAAAGTGTCCTGTTTTTTTACTATAAATACATAATTAAATGACAGAAAGTGTCCTGTTTTTTTACTATAAATACATCATTAAATGACAGAAAGTGTCCTGTTTTTTTACTATAGATACACCATTAAATGACAGAAAGTGTCCTGTTTTTTTACTATTTAATACATAATTAAATGACAGAAAGTGTCCTGTTTTTTTTACAATAAATACATAATTAAATGACAGAAAGTGTCCTGTTTTTTTACTATAAATACATCATTAAATGACAGAAAGTGTCCTGTTTTTTTACTATAAATACATCATTAAATGACAGAAAGTGTTCTGTTTTTTTTACAATAAATACATAATTAAATGACAGAAAGTGTCCTGTTTTTTTTTACAATAAATACATAATTAAATGACAACAGAAAGTGTCCTGTTTTTTTACTATAAATTAGTGCTGGGCAAGGATTACAATTTTTAATCGCGATTAATCGCATGGTTTTCTTGCGATTAATCGCGATTAATCGCATTGTTATGCGCAAAATTGAATAATGACTTCTAAAGTAGTGTATAGCAAACTTTTGATTTAAATGTACTGCTATATACACAAAAGTCCAATAACTTTAAACAAATAAGGTGCTTTTATACCAGCAGTATTCCCTTTACACAGTAATCTCAAATCTCAACTTAAACATTAATGTAATCAAATCAAATATTTAAACAAAGCTATTTGCTACTGCCAGGGCATTACCTTTTATCTAGTTTGTTAAAACAAGTCCAGTTTTCTTGTTTTTTTTCTGAACAGGTATCAACAGGTAGCCTATCTTTTATCAGGGAGCAGCAGAAACAGTCTATGTAGTAGTCAGAGGTCATGATCACTACTACAGATATAAGTCGACCAACGTTACTTATAGTAGCTTAGGTTTGGTCATGCCATGGTTTCCCACGTAAGATTACATTAAACAGAGTAAAAAAACAATTTATACTTTATACTCACGCTGTTGCTGTGTAGCGCGCGTACACTTCGGCGTACCCTGACGTGCACCTCTCCAAAAATGTAACGTCAATTCTACGCGTACCGCAAGCGCTGTGATTGCTAGAACCGCACCCCGGGTTTCACATGCTCCCTCTGCATGTGTAATTGCGCGTCAACGCGGACAACGACGCAGAGATATAAATGAAAACCAACGCGTAGACTATAGCGTATTGTCTTCGGCGTAAGTCCGACGCAGAAGTATAAATCAGCCAAGAGTGAGGTGAAGTGGTCGAGCACAAGGTGCAGCGACAAGCGGGTGCGTTCCTGTGAAACTGTTGTGGTCATGCTCGCCTCACGCCCGCACCCGCGCCCGCTCGTTGCCGAAGTTGAATTGTCTATAACGTTTTATAAAGGACGCGCAGCACAAATCATTAGAAGAGAGACTGATCCTCGGCTCGCTGTTAGTGAGTTTCCAGAATCTAAATAGTTATTATCTATAGGTTTTATAGGTACTATCCATAGAGCGCCTGTCATTCACTCGCGGAGCGCAACCCTTTAACCGTTCACCAGAGAGAACCTGCCTCTCTCCACTGCTTGTTTGGGTGGGTTATTTGCTGGCTGACCAACATCCCACCCCTCCTGTGATCATGGTTTGACTGTAGGCCTATGTGTATTCAGAGCCAGTGAGCAAAGGACTTTCAAAATAATAATAAAAAAAAAAACTGCGTTAACGTGCGATAAAAAATTGTCGGCATTAATTAATAAATTCGTTAACGTGATAATAACGCGTTAACTTGCCCAGCCCTACTATAAATACATAATTAAATGACAGAAAGTGTCCTGTTTTTTTACTATAGATACACCATTAAATAACAGAAAATTTCCGTTTTTTAGTTACGGGACAAAGTCCGGGTAATGAGCTGCCAGTACTTTTTCAGTTATTTTACGGATTTATTTCTTAGAGTGTAGTACTAATTTTCAATCTGTTTGGATTTTTTTGCAGATGATGGAACCATACAAACTCGGAGAGGAGGAGAGTCAGAATCAGAGAAAGAGTTTGACCCTTTCACCAGTAAACAGGAGCCACCAACTGACATCCAGCAGCTCACAACAGATGCAGTACCAATCCTCCCCAACCTGAGACTGCTTAAACTCCACTCAGCTCTGCTGACCAAGAGCTTCGAGGGAGATCAGCAGTTTTTTAAAGAGACACCACACACGGTGCCAACAGTCTCTACCTCTACATCTAACACTGAACATTCACTTCTGATGCCTCAGGAGGATTCAGCAATCTTCTCTGACCTTGCGACCACATTGACCATGACTACGGCAACATCTGTGGAACAAAGAAGACCCAGCAAAAGCCGTAGTAGAACACCAGAGAAGATAGCAGTCACCTCTCAACCTCTCACAAACCCCACCGTTCCTCCCACAAGCACCAGTCAAATAACAACTCTCATCACAACAACAAGGAAAGCCTTTGACAAGGAAACTACTTTGCCACCACTGTCTCTGTCAACTTCACTTAAGAAAGAAGGGGAAGAAGGGAAAACCACATCAGGGTACTCCTCTGAGATATATTCAGGTACATTTATGATGGATGGATGGATGTATATTGACAAATGGATGGATAGAGATAGATGGATAGATGTATATGGACGGATCGAATGGATATTGATGGATGGATGGATGGATGCATATATATGGATGGACAGATGGATGGATGGATGGATATATACAGTATAGATGATGGATGGATGGATATAGATGGATGGATGGATGATGGATGGATAGATGGCTGCATTTATACGGATGGATGGATATGAATGGATATGGATATGGACAAATGGATGGATGTATATGGACGGATGGATGGATGGATATAGATGGATGTATATGGATGGATGGATGGATGTATATGGACGGATGGATGGATGGATATATATGGACGGATGGATATAGATGGATGGATGGATGGATGTATATGGACGGATGGATGGATGGATTTATATGGATGGATGGATATAGATGGATGGATGGATGGATGGATGGATATATATGGACGGATGGATATATGGACAGATGGATGGATGCATAAATATGGACGGATAGATGGATGGACATATATGGACAGATGGATGAATGGACAGATGGATAGATATATATGGATGGATGGATGGATGGATGGATGGATATAGATGGATGGATGGATGGATGGATGGATGGATGGATGGATGGATGGATGGATAGATGGGTGGATGTATATGGATGGATTTCTGCATATATATGGATGGATGGATAGGAAAAAATAGACAGTCAAACAGATAGATAGATAGATAGATAGATAGATAGATAGATAGATAGATAGATAGATAGATAGATAGATAGATAGATAGATAGATAGATAGATAGATAGATAGATAGATATGGATAGAGGAATACGGATGGTTATATATATATATATAGATTTGGAAATAGAGATAAAGATTGATAGACAGACAGATACTGTAGACAGATAGATGTGCTTGACATGTCTCTACTTTGAAGCAATGTATTGAACTCCATGACAATGCACCGGTGTCAGAGCTAATGAAGGATTAGTGCACAGCCAACCAAACATTAGACAGCTGTAAAAGGGGCGATTGTTTAAAATTATGCTCTTTCTCTCGCTTTGTCTTTCTTTTTCAAGCTCACTGCGATATGAACTTCACAGAAGCTGAGGGTTATATAGAGCTCCCTCTGGATGTCTCATTTGATTCCCACGTACATTGCACCTGCCTGGTTACTGTATATCTGGGTTATGGTGTTGAGATTCAGGTCAGTACTTTTTCATCCAAAGCTTTTATCATATGCAGATTAAGAGAAGTGTCTCTCTCAAACATCTTTGTCTCTCAAGGGCAACAGAGTGTCATTTCCATCTGCTTTACACTTAACATTGAAATTTCACAAGTGTACACACTGAAATTAAAAAGTCCCAGCCTGTGTCTGAAGGCTCGATATATGACAAGATATTTCTCTTCTGTGCATTCTGCATATCTACGTGGTATAATTACAAGATTAAATTACAAGAATGGTTTGAGTGGCCTGACAACTGCAAACAGGGCATTGCAATAAAATTGCAAACAGATTGCTATAGATAAGACACATAGTGCTTGATTGTATGGCAAAAATATAAATACAATAAAATTGAGAATGAAAAGAAAAGATATTTAATAAAATAAATAAAAATCAATGATATTTGTGACCTCTTAGGTGAGAGGTATAATTAAGACATTAAGTGCACTCGCGTTTAAATCGCAGGATGATATCCTTGTTAAACTTTTATCATAGTTTTATCATTTTTACCAGAGGAAAACTATGTGCTCTTCTAAATTGTTCTTGGAAGAAAGCACTAGTTAAAGAGGATTTAGAAAATTTCTTACTTCATTACTCAACCCAAGAGAGAACAAACCGTTCGTTTTGAGCAAATGAAGCACCACAGACACTGCGTTTCATGCAATCAGGTGGAACTTATCATTCCTGTCACCCTGCCAACTCGATACGGTTCGATCGACTGCACTGGAATTTCTCAGACCTCTAATTTTGGATTGATCAGAACAGAGAGAACCGCATTTAAAAACTGATTGTGGGGAGACAGAACATCGCACGTAAAAGTTTTAGAGACATGCAGACAGATGCTGCCAACTCTCTCAGGCATTAATAAAGGCCCTAGTCTGAAGTTGTGAAAGTTTCCGTATGGAGTTCCAGGAGGATAGTCATATTCGTGTATCCGTGTGTTTGACTGCAGTGCAGCTGCTCTGTCGTATGAAACAATTTCCCTCTAAAAGTCCCTCAAGGACAGCGGTTATGTTGGTTTCAAGAGGATCTGTTCTGTACTGAATCATACATGTGATCCTTACTTTTTTGACATTTTAATTGGGATGTTTCATCAGCTGATCGTCTGTTTGCTTTTTGAATTTCTGCAAAAACAAAACATTTTTTTCATTTTTCATTCTCCAGGTGGCAGATTTAAAGCCAATGGTTTTGAAATGTGCATGCTCTGAGGGGGATGCTAAAGGCACACTGGCCGCATGTTTGTTTGAATATTGATGTATTCCTCTGCAGAGTTTTAGAAATATGCTTTGGATAGTGACTGTTTAGAGGTTAGAATGTCTATAACTGCAGGTGTTCTGATGCTGTAGTGTGATAGAAAGCATTGGCCTTTGTTAACATGGATGGTAAAGCCTATGGTTAAAGATCTGGACAGCTAACCAAAAGTCTGTGGATTCCAACCTCAGAAGAGGGGAAATGCATTATACCCATATTTGGATAAAAAGAGATGCAATTCCATTGACAAATGATTAAATAATTTCAGAAAGAAACACATTCAAAACAAGTCTTTTTTCACAGACTGTTTGGATATGGCATGATTTAATCTAATTGGACTTAAAGGGATAGTTCACCCAAAAATTAAAATTCTGTCGTTAACTCACCCGCACCCTTGACACTTCAAAAAGTTCATAAAGAGATCGTAAAACCAATTCATATAAATTGAGTGGTTTAGTCCAAGATTTCTGAAGAGACTCGATCGCTATAAATATAAATATCGCTAGATCGCTAAAGCGAAAATAAATAGTAGGGCTGGCAGAAAAATTTATTCACCTAACTATCGCAATTATTTTATTTACGATTCTAAAATAAATTTTTTTATCCCAGAATCGATATTAATTCAAACTCAATTGCTTTATTTTTTCTTGCTTGTAGATGAGGTTGACAGAAGTTCGCCACTTTCGTTCCAACAGAGGATGAAATGTGTCGTTATCTATGAGAGTTGAGTGACGTAATATCCCAAGTGTTCAAAAAATTGCAATTTATTGCAATATCGAATCGCAAAACTTGTAGAATCACAATTCTTTAAAAAAATCGCAATACATATCGCATCGGCACCCAAGTATCGTGATGAATCTGGAGATAGGTGTATCGTCCCAGCCCTAATAAATAGCTCAACCAAACCTATTTGATGCGCGAGAACAAACCTCATTGGTTCTTGCAGAAGCTCAAACGTGCTGTGTAACACAAGAATTAACTTGAATGGCTTTCACACGTCAAGCGAACATGCTTGAGCTTCGATTGACCACAACTGATGTGAATACAAGCCTAAATTCAATCTGTTCATCATATAAAGCGATCGTGTCTCTTCAGAAATTTTGGACTAAACCACTCGATTTACGATCTCTTTATGAACTTTTTGAAGCATCAAAGTGGTAAATCCAACTTTCAGGAATTGGATTGCACTGGTCACTATATTTTGCGCTGTATTTGTAGAAAATCCTGTCAGTATCATATTGTCAGAGCAGGGTTTCTGCCTATATCAGCAGAAGAATACATGTGCAAGAACGGTCAATGGAATTAAAAAAATAAAAAATTTAAACAGAGGTGCATTTTACCTCTGTTTTATGTGTCCTGAGATACTGCTTTGAATTTTGTGACATTTATAGCTTAGTTTGTGTTTCTTTTTCTCAATAAACCATTATGGTTTTGATTTGACATCCATTTTGCTGTGATAGGCCTTCATGGAAACAGATCCTGAAGGACACGAGTCAGCTTCCCTCAAAATGCATAATAATATATGTATATACTGTTTCAAAGAATGGTTGGATAGTTTTAAGCAGTTTGGGATCTAATCAATGTGTGCTGACAAATTGGTGGACAGTGTAGTAAAATTGGAGTGTTAAGACCAATTCATACTGCACCGACAGATGGCGACCAATGGCAACAATCACCAGATTACAGGTCGTCACTTTTTAGACATTCCAAGACCCAACAAAACCGACAAAACCCAATGAAACCCAATTGGCCTTTAGTTGAGCCAGAGCCCGTCTACGGAGAGCCTGGTCACTCCCTATTAAGTCCTATTGTACCAAATTTTGGTTGTAGTTCCACCAGAGTTCCACTGGGGGGCGATCGCCCATGAGTGCAAAATGAATGGGAGTCTATGGGGCTAGACGGCTAAATTTGTCTCTTTCACCCGATTGCCGATGAGAAATCTCAGATTTGATTGTAGTTTTGCAAGTTCAGCATGGGTTATAGGTCGAAAGTTGAATGAACGAATACTTATGTCCTTTCGATTTCTTACAGGTTGAGTTGTTGTTGCCCATAACACGCTAGCACTTTGCAAATGAACGCTGATTGGTCAGTGAAGGACTGATTATGTGCAGAGATACCGCTTGATGGCATCGTGGCATCCGAAGCGAGACCAGAATGTGTGTGTGTATTTTCGGCGTGGTCTTTTAAAACAACAAAACAAAAACTCTTCTAGCACGTGTATTTACCTGTGTCAGCTGTGTTGTCGATGCATCGAGAGAAAAGAAAGTGCAGAGCGCGAAAGCACCAAAGTGATTGAATGACACACGTCATTGACATTTTAAAAGACTTTTTAAAGCAAATAAGTGACTAACACCCAGCAATGAGTAATTTCTTTCCATCTCCTTTCGAATACAACATTCAAATTACTAGACAAAAAATTATATCCTGAGAAAAGTGGATTTTGAGGGGTATATCTCCATAGACCTCCAATTCATTCTGCACTCGTCCTGTTAGCGCCCTCATATGGAACCAGAGTGGAACTGCAACCAGTTCAGAAGCCAGAAGTTTACTGAGTGAAAGTTCTCCCCTTATTAGACATTCTCTGGTTGAGCTGTAATTGGAGGTACCTTGTATTCACACTGCCGTCTCTCCAGGGTCCAGAGCTCTGTCGGCTAGACCCTCATTAACTTTCCACAAACTGGTCTGCTGGAGTCCACAAAGGTCCTGTGAAAGGCCACAAACCATTAAGATTCTCAACACCATTTTATTTTAATTGTGTGTTGACCTGTAGACCATGACAGTGCTCATATTATTCCATGCGCACTGCCCTGATAACTCTAGCTCAAGGGTCAGGAAGCCTCAACCGATCATCTGATGACACACTTTTAGACCCAGTTTATAGAAAAATGAAGGCCTTTGTATTGGTTGGGTTTTGGTTTGAGTTTAAAAAACTCAAATTATGGAAGAGCAAATTAGCTAATATTCACAGAAAGGAGTCACTTGAACCTGAGGAGGTTTTCAGGGTCTAGCCACCACATCTGAAATTAGTTTTTAAGTCAAGGTTGGAGAGTTGGAGAGATTGCTGTCAACTAATAATAATTTCACCTCCGAAAGGTGTCATAAAAGTTAGGGAGACATAAAGCAAGCATTTCAGGAACTGTTAGGCTACTCTCGCTGTGCGAGACATATCACAAAGGAAAGCTAAATGCAGATTCTTTGGAAATCCAGTATGAAGCTACATTTATCATACATGTATTCAAATCTAAGCAAATTTGTTACAGCAAATTTATCAGCTCCTTCATCCACTGTCAGATGATCGTTTATGTGGCTTCATTTGTACACAGAAGTGAAGAGGGTCTATAAACTCTTTTTTCTGAAGCTTGTAACGCAAAGTTGAGATGTTGGCCAGAGAGAGAAAAACAATAGGTGTCGGATGAAAAGATGCACAAGAGACGAGTGATGGCGTATTTTCCCCTTGTTTAATAAAACTACTTAAACGTCACACTCGTCCGCATACATGGGGATCGAGTGAGAAAAATGATACAAACAAACATCCAACTCTGGTCACAATATAAAAGGACATAAAAGAAAGAGTACAAAGTCAGCAGAGCGGTTATCTCCTCTCCTCACCTGTCTATTACGGACACTCTACGCACATGCAGTTCTCATTTTACCTCAGATTACCAAAAGCACAAAGTGACCGTTAGCTACAAGTTACCACAGAATGATGGAATGAAGTTGTATGTCTCTTTAAATTAATTTTTATACTGTTTGTTATCGTGCTGTGACAGTTTTCAACACAGTGGCAACCAGAACAGAATAACAGTTTGTCGTCAAAATGACCTGCAAATTCGTCCCAATTGTGGTTGAGAACCAATTTTCACCTTTAAAAAAAGCCAGAACCGAATGAATTTCTTTCTTTCTGCTAACGGTTCTCAAACGTGTATTATTCCGGCAATGTGAAACTACTAGCCTAACCGCTCCTAAATGTACAGCACAGCACAAAACAAAGCGCACGAACAGTGTTTTCTAATTCCAGAACGAATGACTCCTTTCGTTTTGGTGAATCAAAACAATACGGCGCGCCAGTGTTGGCTACTCCACTTACCAAACGAATTAATCTTTAATTTTTAGCCGATTCTTTTCAGTGAATAAAAACCATTCAGCAGTGTGGTCCGATTCCTGAATCATTTTTTTAATTAATGAATAAAACATTTTTGTTTTAGTATTTTCATTTAATAACCTACTTAAAAGGATAGTTCACCCCAAAATAAAAGTCTGTCTTTTACTCACCCTCAAGTTGTTCCAAACCTGTATGAATGTATTTTTTTCTGCTGAACTCAAAAAAATATTTGAAGAATGTCTGTAACCAAACAGTTAATGGGCCCCATTGACTTCCATAGTATTTTTGTCCCATACTATGGAAGTCAATGTGGCCCATCAACTGTTTGGTTACAGATATTCAGTTAGCCATATTCTTCAAAATATCTTTTCTTTTGTGTTCATTAGAAGAAAGAAATTCATACACGTTTGAAACAACTTGAAGGTGAGTAAATGATGACAGAATTTTTTGAGCGAACTATCCCTTTAAAGGTAGGCCTATATGAAAAGTTATTGAAAAATCTTTTAATAACCTTTTCAAATAAGTTATTTCTGTTTAACCCATCTGTTCTGTCGATATTTAAAATGATGGCACCTTTTTCAAACAAACTGCAGAGGGAGGTACATGCATTTGTTTTCCCCCAGATAGCCTATATTGCTCCAAATATATCTTCAATACAAATACTCATTAAGTGAATGAATGTCTAAGAAAACTGTTTTACCTGTGTAGCTCCTGTGCTGCTCTCACAGCAGTTTGTAAAAGCATATCAGTGTGTGTATCTGTATCAGTATCAGTATTAGCTCTGATACAACTGGACAGCTCGACACTTCACACCAGCACAGAGCTGCACACATCGCTGCTCAATATGCTTATCTCAGAGACACATGCAACGAAACCGATCAGAGGAACCTCCATTTCACTTTCAAATTCTGGACCCACTGAAGTGCATCTAAACACACTATCAGCTGATTCTAGAAAGTATCTTCACAGATGTAATCATGCAAGTCTGTAATATCAAGGCCTATATTCTGATCTGCAGGTGCTGAACGTGAGTTTGGATGATGGGATGGAGGCGGTTCTGGAGGATCTGGGTGGACCTGTGACCTCCATCCTGGCCAACAAATCAGTGTTATCCAGGGGTCTGGTGATACGGAGCTCCAGTAACCAGATCTCAGTCCGGTTCAGCAGTGAATGGCCCGCTCGGTCTGGCTTATTACTTCTGCGGTATAGAGGTACACTTTCACTGTTGTCATACCCTCCTCATTTTTGTGCTAATAGTGTTAATAATTTGCCTTAATATTAAGAGATACAATTAATTTGCAATAGGTTTGTGTACAGACCAATAAACAAATATTTGTACTGATTGGTTTATATAATGTCATGGAAATAAGCCTCAGTCCTTCAGGGGTTAGATACTGATGGTGTGTGTGTGTGTGTGTGTGTGTGTGTGTGTGTGTGTGTGTGTGTGTGTGTGTGTGTGTGTGTGTGTGTGTGTGTGTGTGTGTGTGTGTGTCCGTGTGCGCGTGTCCTAATGCACACTAGACATTTATTTTCAGGCAGATAGATCATTCAGAGAGACAGTTTTGTTATATGGGCCGAACTCAGAGACATCACTGTCAGCGAGACAGCTTTCATGGGAGCAGCCTGACTAGAGATACTAGAAAAGACATGTCTTATGTACTTTTTAACACTATGTAGCTAATAATAATCCTTGTGTCGTTGCTGAATAAAAGCAAGGACAATTTTTTTTTTAATTTCTTTAAAAAAATAAATAAATACTGACCCCAGACTATATATAAACTATATCTAAGATCAAAGCATTTTCAAAGTCATTTTGATGCCCAGAATAAAAACATTCCCAGCATTCGAAATCCCAGCATCCTCTGGGTTTGGCAGGAACCACCGATGGAGTTGCTGGCCAAAAGCCTGTTGAGTATAAATGCATTTAAAAGCGCACGTGAACTCCGCTCCTGCTGCTAAACCGAGATCAATAGCGTTTCTCCCAGAGAGAGAATAAATGAGAGGGAGCTATAATGCATCACTGTGCTCTATTGATATTTATGCGCTGGGGTTAAATGCTCTGTTCAAATGGTCAGGGGCTCAATAAAGCCAGAGAGATGCAGAGGCCATGAAGAGCACTGATGCAAGCGTGAAAGCGGTTAAATTAATGGACCACTCAGCATATGATGACCTCCCCGTGATGTGATGCTCTTTGGCCAGTATTTTACACACAACATCTAGCAGAATGAAGCAATTAAGGGGTGAATTACCATTTCAGCATGCGGTATTTCAATGCAAAAATATACTAATCTATCCAGCGTGCTTGCTGTTGAAATAGTGCTGGGATATTTAAATCAAGTCATTCAGTGCTCGAAGTGGGGCGGTACTCACCGGTACGCAGTACCGGCACTTCTACATTTTACGCTTAAGCGTACCTGCACTTTTTCTTGCGTACCGCTACTTCTCGCATGTAGCCGGTACTCGACCACTGACAGAAAAAGCGTCAGTGTCAAGCCCGTTTCACATATAGCCTACTCCGTTTGCAGTGCGTATGTGGTGCATATTTTTTCCGCACCCGTATTAACAGGTTAGAGCGTTCACACTGCACGCGGATGCGCTCCGGCGATCCGTTCCAGGAGCGGTGTGTAGCCTATACAGCAGTGCAGAGATCGTTTCCACACCGAGTCTATTTCTGCTGTGCTGCACGTGCTGAATTAAAGTTACAGCGCATTGTTCGTGGTCAAAATGAACACAGATTGACATGAAAATATAATAATCTTACCATAAATGCATTTAATTAAATAAAATGTATAGTATCTCACCATAAATGTATTTTTGGACTTGCAGACTTGGAGGAGTTCCGTTTTCACACACACAGACACACACACACACACACACACACACACATAGAAACACACGCACACACACACATAGACACACACGCGCGCGCACGCACACACAAACACGCACACACACACACACACACACACACACACACACACACACACACACACACACACACACACACACACACACACACACACACACACACGACTTGTTTAAATACATGTATGTTGTTAATAAATAACAATAAATTGTTGTTGTACCAGCAATATCTCCAAGTTTTGTTTTTCACAGTAGAAAAATGTTATTTTTTTTTTATTTTTTTTTTTATTTCACAATGCCACTCATTACAAATATCGCTACATCAGAAGCAGCTACACACGTAACCAGTTTCAAAATATAATACTTATTCAGCAGCCAAGTCTGCAATTACAATTCCAGCTACAGCTACTCCTATAGTACACCATGATTTGCATCAACAACTGGTCAGGAAAACAATAGTATTGCATTGCGAAAAAGGACTCCCAAGAAGCAAAAGCTTATAAGTAGGGGTCCATCCCACCACCAACACCTCCCCACCCATCTGATAAAGGTAGCATGAGCAGTCCAACTTTAAATACCAGGAGCAACCATTCATTAAATTGTGGGTATTTACAAAACATTTTACCTGCATCAGCCAAACAATTGACAGTCATTTTACCTTTGCATCTCAAATTGAAATAATCCTTATACCAAGTCAAAGGGGTTTAACCCTCAGCCGCCAATCCCTCGGGTTTATATCTCTCCAGTAGTTGTTGCTTTAAATTCTTTTTAAATATAGATAGTGAGGCTGATTGTTTTAAATTAGTATCCAGCTTATTCCATAATTGTGGGCCACTGTAGCATACACTAAACCTAGCACTTGTGAGGTTCCTACATTTACCTTTTAAGAGCAACTTATGTCTAGTGTAGTGTGTGTGAAAAGGTGTATATAGCGGAATGAGCTCACACAATCTAATGTTTAACCTACTGACAACATTGTACATTGTGCATGCATTATGATAAAGGTTGCATTCAGGAAGCTTTAGTAGGCCACATCTATAGAAGAGAGCATTTGTATGAGAGTTACGTGTGGACCATGTAATAGCTCTTATGGCTTTCTTTTGTAATATCAAGAGTTTCTCAGTATAAGTAGGGTAAGTATTATTCCAAATAATATTACAGTAAGTCAAGTGAGGCTCAAATAAAGACCTATACAGGGACAAGAGTACATCAAATGGGAGCACATGTCTCACTTTAAAGAACAAACCCACAATTTTGGATAGTTTTTTAACCAACTCATTAATATGTTCCTTAAAATTAATACTTTGATCTATATGTATTCCAAGAAATTTTATTGCATCCACTCTTTGAATAGCTCTACCATCTATGATTAAATTAATATCACAGTCACTGTACTTCTGGATACTAGATCGAAAAACAATATAATAGGTTTTACTAATGTTTAGAGATAGTTTGTTACATTTAAACCAGATATCTATTTCTACTAGTCTGTCATTTAAGAATTTTTCAAGATGATTCAAGTGTTTGTGGGATACAAACAGATTTGTATCATCCGCGAAGAGTATTTTATGAACATCACTGGAACAATGTACAAAATCATTAATATAAACAATGAACAATAGAGGCCCTAGAATAGATCCCTGAGGAACCCCAAGTACTATATTTTCCAATCCAGAGTCAATATCATTTAAGCTTACATATTGCCGTCTTCCATAAATATAGTCCCTGAACCACTGGAGAGCCACACCCCTGACCCCATAGTGCGACAATTTTCCAAGTAAAATTTGAAAGTCAATCGTGTCAAATGCTTTTGATAGATCGAGAAAGACCCCAATACCGGCTTCATGATTTATGTGTTGATTTGCCAGTGCAAGAGAGTACCGGCACCTTTTTTCCCCCACTTCAAGCACTGAAGTCATTGTACTTATTTTTTAACTGCAGACACTGTTTTTCTATGCACATTAGGCTTGTTTAAGATATTAGTGATGTTCAGATATTATTAGATGCTTGTACTAACTGATATGTTATTTTTAAGCTAATGTATAAGATTTTTTTATGTATTTATATTATATTTATTTGATCTTCAGACTCAATTTACTTCCACTAAAGATTATTTTTTTCAAGCAAAAATATGTATCTTTTTTGGTGATATACTTTTGTACCATGATCCATTATGTTTCTCTTTTTTAGACTGACCTGAACGCTTTTATTCTGCCATTTTAATTCCCTTTCCATTGTATGGAAACGTCTGTCAGTGGCTCTCTTCCCGTTGACAGATTGTATTAGTGTTAGATAAAGCCCTGGCATCTGTTGGTCGTAACCCCTAAGCAACGAATCTGCCCTGTTGTGCTTGAACTGAGTGATTATTAATAATAACTAAACAACTGGGCATTATGGAACATTAATCGCCATGGAAACAGATACAGCAGGGCCTATTATTCATAGCTGGTGAGAAAGGCTGGACAATAAATGTTGCTTCCGAACATTTAACCATGCAGCACCTGAACGGTTTAGTGGCAGATGAAGGAAGCCTGGGTCAGATTTAAGCATTACTTTCTGTTCGTTTGCTGAACTCTATGTTCCTGCAGCTCAATTGCACTAGCAGAGCTATAAGATTGAAGGTTCAATTCCCTGGAAGCACACATAGTCATGAAATGTGTATCTTTAATGCACTGTGTTGCTCCAGATAAAATTGCCATTAAATGTAAGTACACTCTAAAAAATGGTGGGTTGTTTTAACCCAATTTTAGGGCAAATATGGACAAAACCAAATGTTGGGTTAAATTTAACAAATGGGTGGGTTTGTCCATATTTAACCCAAAGTTGGGTTGAAACAACCCACCATTTTTTAGAGTGTACTGAATTAAAGGTCACAGAACTGCTGCTCATATTGTGACAGCGATGTTTTTCTCTGTCTGCCCATTTCTAGCAAATAAATGCAGGCATCTTCAGCTAAAAGTATAAGGGCAGTACTTGGTGAAATCACTGTCAGAAATGTAATTTATTCCTGTGATACAAAGCTGTATTTTCAGCATCATTACTCCAGTCTTCAGTGTCACATGATCCTTCAGAAATCATTCTAATATGATGATTTTCTGCTCAAAAACATTTCTTATTATTATCAATGTGTAAAACAGTTGTGCTACTTAATAATTTTATGGAAACAGAAGAATAGAAATCTTTTGTAAAGCTGTAAATGTCTTTACCGTCACATTTGATCAATTTAATGTCCTTGCTGAATAAAACTATCAATTTATAAAAGTATTATAATAACCTTATTACACTCATAGTGGTGATACAGTATGTCTTAAATGCACTAAGTTGCTTCAGTTAAAAATGCCATTAAATTTAAAGTGTTCAGTTTTCAATCAAATAAAATTGAATTAATGATAAATTTGCCTCACGTGATGTACATACATTTTATTTTTCAGTATGCATATATGCATATATATGTGTGTGTGTGTGTGTGTAGAGAGAGAATCATTATATATATATATATATAGAGAGAGAGAGAAAAAGTTTAGATCTTTTCCAACTTAATTTGCTTTTTTGAATGATATACTTTGTGTTTATTTAAAACATGATCAATTTCTTTCTCTTTTTTTTTACTCTGAGCTGACACACAGTCACCTGCCATGTATTTCTGTTTCTCTCTCTCTTCAGCCTTTGCTCTGAGTTGTGCATCCCCGATGGCCCCTGATAATGGTGAAGTATCGGTCACTGGTCTTCGGGTTGGGGGCGTGGCCTATTTCTCCTGTCTGAATGGCTATCAGCTCGAGGGCTCCGCCTCCCTCACGTGCCGAAATGCCACCACACCCTACTGGAGTGGCAGAGATCCCAGGTGTCAAGGTATGAGAGGACAGACTAACATTACTGCCTCAAAATTGCTCCATCTTAAAAAAAGTATGACTTTCCAATGCCAATTTTTGGCAGTCAGTTGGAAATCTGTGCTATGCACAATGAAAATGAAGGGAACTGAATGCAGCAAATTCACAGCAGTTTCTCTCTCTTTCTTTTCGTCTTTCATCCCTAGTTGCTTGTGGGGGGACGATGAGAAATGCCACTCAGGGTCGTATTGTCTCTCCAGGGTTTCCTGGAAACTACAGCAACAATCTGACGTGTCACTGGGTACTGGAGGCCCATGAGGGCCATCGCATCCACGTTCACTTTGAGAAAGTGGCACTGGCTGAGGACGATGACAGGCATGTGCTTTCTGTAGTTTTACTTAAAATAGTTTTTCTAAATATTCCCTTTTAAAGTAATATCCTTATTTAGTCAAAACTCTTTAATTCAAACTATTTTATTTTATTCTAAAAATGTGAAACGTTTTATTTTAGTTTATATGCCAGATTTATATACACTTCCATTCAAAATGTTGGGGTTTGGTTGAAAGGAAATTATCTTTTTTTTCAGCAAGGACACATTAAATTCGTGTCAAATGTGACAGTAAATACATTTACAAGATTTCTGTTTCAATTAAATGCGGTTCTTTTGAACTTTCTGTTTAAGTAAGAATGTGAAAAAAATGTGTCATGATTTCATTTTCCACAAAGATATTATGCAGCACAACAGTTTTCAACATTAATAATAATAAATATTTCTTGAGCACCAAATCAGCATATCAGAATGATTTCTGAAGGATCATGTGACACTGGCGACTGGAGTAATGATGCTGAAAATCCAGCTGAACCATCTCTAAGATTACATTTTAAAATATATAAAAATACAATCCACTTAATTTAAATTGTATAATATTTCACAATATTACTGTCATTAGAGTATTAGTAGACTGTTAGGTAATGGTTAGGTGTTAGGGTTCGGGTTAGGAGAACAAGTAGACTTGTAGTTGCTAAGTTACTTATAGTCAGTAGAATATCTTTTGGGGGACCAACAAAATAAAGTGTTAGCAGATATGAAGCAGACAGTCTACTAATACTCTAATGACAGTTAGTCGACATGTAGTTGCAAAGTTACTTATAGTTAGTAGAATGTCTAAAGTGGACTATCGAAATAAAGTGTTACCAAAATCTGTTCACACATTTACTTTTTAGTGATGCAGACTTCCTTTTGTTTGTTTTTAGGCTCCTCATAAAGGATGGGAGTAACATTGACTCTCTGCCCCTGTATGACTCATATGCAGTGGAGTATCTGCCCATTGAGGGGGTCACCAGCACCGACAGGCATCTGTTCGTGGAGTTCACCAGTGATCAGACGGGCACTGGCACTGGCACTGCCATCCGATATGAAGGTACAAAAATCCTCCTGTATCATGAGCCGTTCAAGTATTCCAGTCATTTAACAAAAAAGCTTGTTCTCTTCTGAACCCTCATTAGTTCTGATCTCTAACACCTGAACAAACTTGTTACAGCAAAAGAAGAGAGGGCCAGATACAACAGATTTAACCTAAACAACAGATTTCTGGGTATATTTATAGAGTTACATGTTAACCATCACCAAGGACTAAAGATCACGAACATCCCACTGAAATATCACTATAAATACTAGATTGCTAGGAGCGAAAGTACTGAAAAAATCTGTTCCTTGATTCCAATTTAAGTCACTTTGGATAAAAGCTCTACCAATTGCATAAATGTAAACATACATGTTTTACTGTCTATGAGATAAAGAAAATTATGAACACTGTTTTATTGTTGCGTTAATTATATATAAAGAGACTGATACTGTATTAAAGTTTTATTTTTCTGCATGTTTTTCAGCGTTTGCTCCGGGCAGCTGTTACGAGCCGTTTGTGAAGTATGGGAATTTCTCCACGAGTGATCCTGCGTTTGGAGTTGGTTCTGTGGCGGAGTTCACCTGTGAGCCGGGTTACACATTAGAGCAGGGCGCGGTTATTTTGGAATGTGTAAATTATGAAAATCCACAATGGAATGAGACGGAACCAGCATGCCGAGGTGATTATATGTCTGTGATGACATGTCTAATCAGTCTAATCTTTAGTTTAAAGTCCCACTGTAGTCAATAATTGTATCCCTTAAAATTCATCTTTGATCACCAAAATTACATATTTAAATGTTTTTTCCTTGAAAAAAAAAATTTTCATACCGTATACGCGGTTCTATGAACATGCAAATTATTCCCGCCTCCACTCACTCACACCAGCTCAGAGATCCACTCGATGACCTGATTGGTTACAAGGCAGTTTGTGACATCAGAAACACCAGCGATTTCAAACTGTGTCTTTGGTTCACTGCAGTTTTAAGGAGAAAATACTCTATGCTGACTGATGAATTTGAACATGATTGATTTGTCTGAAAGCGTTTTAAAAACACCACATGGACATATAAACAATATTAAAAGCTGTATTTTCACAACAGGGACTTTAAGTAAATTTGTTCTCTGATTGTTTTTACATGTCATTTGAAGCCAATATGATATTAAAATTGATTTTGGTCCTAAAGGGATAGTTTACCTAAAAAATGAAAATGTATTTACTCAGTTGTTCCAAAACTTTACTACTTGCTTTCTTGAGAATGTCCCAGTTTTTTTTCTTACGATGAAAGTCAAAGGACTGAAATGTAGTTTGGATCTTCTTTTGTTTTGCGAAGAAGAAAGAAAGTAATACAAATTGAAACAACATGAGTGGGAGTAAATGAAAAAAATAGATTTAAATCAAAATAAAATTAAACATTTTGATCTCTTTAACTTTTGGTGCATTCAAGTCATGTTGTAAAGATCATATTTACTTGCTGAACACACATGAACGACACCATAAAGTCATAATAATAATAATAATTTCCCAGTTGGGGGCGTCAGTGAGAAAACATGTCAGACGCAATGGATGCAGCGTTTGCATTAATGGTGCATTTGTTAAAATTAATTATTTTTGCTTTTCATTTACAATAAGACTAAGTTGCATGTACAAAATCCATAGCATTGTACAAATATGATAGAATATATAATGGTTCCATTAACAACAAAAAAAACGAATCATTTAAAAAACATAGAAAAAGTAGCAAAAACACACCGAATGCAGATTCTTTATTCATCATTTTGTAGATGTAGAGTTAAAAAATCTTGTTGAATTTTATGTAGAAAAGATACATCGCCATTTTGCTCCAACCAAATTGATTTTAACGCATTTGATGTCATTATTATGACTTCTTATTTCGCAAATTGTAACTTCCCAGGAGGACTTCAATGCATCGTTTATGTTTTCCAGCGGTGTGCAGTGGAGAAATAACAGATTCGGCTGGTGTGGTGCTTTCTCCCAACTGGCCTGAAGCGTACGACAAAGGCCAGGATTGTATCTGGGGTCTACATGTGGAAGAGGACAAGAGATTAATGCTGGATGTCATGGTGTGAGTATCTGAACCGGATAGATGGTTATGTCTTAGGGCTGGCTTTGTGTGTGTGTGGCTTTTTTCCTCTAATGAGAATGCTTTCACTTCTCTATTAGCATTTGGTACAGTTCACCACCTTCCAATTACAGAGGAACAGTGTGTGTAATGACAGATGATTAATTGATTTAGCAGAGACTTGGAGGCCACCCACGGACTCATTAACACAGAGCACTAATGGGCCAGTAACATACAGGTGCCAGGCTGAACACCTGGACAGGGATCAAACCTGCACATGCTACTTAAGACAGTGGAGCTTCTTCAATATCTCTGTGACTGATTATGGGATGTGCACTTTACATCTTTCAAAAGTAGCAAAGACAACATCAAGGCAATCATTTTTAATAGAGCTTTAACAGGAAGCCACAGATATTGGTGGGTTTTGGGAGTTTGGAGTTGTGTGGCTGGGTATTAGGATAGCATGGGTTGTTTTTTTGCAAAGTATCGGTAAGTTTGAAGTGATATTGTTGGGTTTTGGGATGGAATTGTTTGGGTTTTGGTGCGGTTTAGGGTTGTGTGGGTGAGTATTAGGATGTTATGGGTTAATATTTTTTAGGTATATAAGTTTGAAGTAATATGGTTGGGTTTTAGGCATCTCTCGGTTGAGGTTTATGGTGTAAGAGTGGGGGTGGTATGGATTATTTTTAGTGGTGTAAGTAGGCTTGGAGATGTATGTGTAGGTTTTGTGGTGGTATGAAATGGTTTTGGTTGGTATAGAGTGCATTAGTGCTTACTCCCTTTTTCATCTGCACTGGTTCTGGAAGTATTTTTTCATTCATTTTCCCCATAGGGATCTTTGTTTTAACAAAGTTCATTTTTACAGAGTTATAAGCCATGAACCAAGACAATCAGCTACGAAGTTAATCACAACACTACAAACTTTTTGAAGCAAGAAAAAGTATTTGAAAATCGGATAAAAATACAAAGGTACAAGAGCGTGTATTTAATGCCTTTAGTGAGGGAAAGAACTACAATGAAGCATTACAAACAGCATAATCAAATTAAAAACAATGGAGAAGCTAAATAATATAAAAACTATTAATTTACAAATCTTGATTATGATTATATCTAAAAACAATACATTGTAAGTTTATTGCAAAATATGCATTTATATATATAAACATTTAAGTGTTTTGAGAGCATAGAGAGATCGACTCTAATGGGAGTGGGTGGAGCTAACAAGATCTTTTGGCACTTTTTTCGACTGATTGGTGTAATTTTCTGCACAGCATCATGGGTAATGTAGTTTTTCACCAGGAATTCCACTGATAAACACGATTATTTTACAAATACGCTGAAATAATATGGACAGATGGCTTCAGCAGAAGCAAATAACATCGATTAACAACCTTGTAACTCGAAGTAGGTCTGTCTTTAAAGGGTTACTGTTCAAAATCAATTTCCCTATGGAGTTTTTACTTCTGAAACCTGACTATTTCACTCTATATAGGTTTGTAGTGAAATGAGTTGGTTTTGTGTGATATTGGTGGGTTTTGTGGAGTTATTGGTGGTTTTTGTGATGGTACGAGTGGATATTAGGGTGGTATGAATTGGTTTTGGATGGTATAGGAAGGTTTAGAGTGATATAGGTAGGTTTTGTGGACTTATTTGTGGCAGTATAGGTAGGTTAGGAATGGCATGGTTAGGTTTTAGGATGTATTGGGATAGAGGAAGTTTATGATTGGTTGGTTTGGCTTGATCTCAAGAGATTGCTTTGTCAGGATGACAAAACAGATTTGACAGAGGCCCCTGATTTGTAAAGACTGTGGAATTTCAAAAACCAACCTACTCAATTTTATTTATAATATTAACAAGAAGTAAAATTAACTAACTTTTCGATTGTTCTGACATCCACCCCTTTGTACTTCCAAAGAGACCAATGGTCAGTAGTTCAGAATCAGAATCAGAAAGAGCTTTATTGCCAAGTGTGCTTGCACACACAAGGAATTTGTTTTTGGTACTGAGGCTTCCAGTGGACATATACAAATACAAATACAACAAGAAACATAATACTACAAATTATAAGAATAAAAAATAAAAATATAAATATATGAGAATAAAAGTATCACAGTTGGGTTTAGTCAGAATAGACATTTTCAGATTTACAGATTATGAACATATTTACAGTGTTTTGAATATTATAAATAAATAAATCTACATATAAGTATCACCTGAGTTGTAGGGTATTGCACTAAACAGTGGGAGTATTGCACTTAAGGCATATGCCTTGGGAGATATGTTAACTGTTCAGGAGGGAAATGGCCTGTGGGAAGAAACTGTTCCTGTGCCGAGATGTTCTTGTGGCCAGTGATCTGAGTCGCCGTCTTGACGGTAACAGTTCAAACAGGAGGTGTCCAGGGTGAGTGGAGTCTGTGATGATTTTACCTGCTCTCTTCCTCACTCTGGAAGAGTACAGGTCCTGGAGGGTTGGCAGGGGGGCACCAATGACCCTCCCGCAGTCCGGACTGTCCGTTGTAGTCTCCTGATGTCTGATTTGGTAGCTGAACCAAACCAGACAGTGATGGAAGTGCATAAGACAGACTCAATGACGGCTGAGTAGAACTGAATCAGCATCTCCTGTGGCAAGTTGAACTTCCTCAGCTGGCAAAGGAAGTACAGTCTCTGCTGGGCCTTTTTCACAATGGAGTCAATGTGATTGTCCCACTTCAGGTCCTGAGAGATGGAAGTGCCCAGGAACCTGAATGACTCCACTGCTTCCACAGTGCTGTTCATGATGGTGAGTGGGGGGAGTGCTGGGCTTTTCCTCCTGAAGTCCACACTGTAAAAAAAAAAAGTTGATCTAACTTTAAATTATAAGGCAACTTATCGCAAGCGCTTTTTTGAGTAAACTCAACAATCAGGGACTAAAGTCCACCCAACTTAAAATATTACATTAACATTGCAAGTTGTTACAACATAGTTACAATAGTTATGTTTACCTAATGAATAACAAAACAAAATATTTTTGGTTTACTGAACACAAATAGGCCTATTATCTATAGGCATATAGACTGATTCATTATTTAAGTAGTCTAATTAAATTAAAGACAGACCATAACACGGGTCAAATAACTTTTAACTTTTTATTATGTAAACACTTTGTGTCCAATGCACAACAAAAACATTACAGTACCAAGTCTGTTTGGCAGATATTGCATTTTAACTTCTTTACTCTATGCATTTTACACTTAACTCAAAGAATGGTACAAATGCATGTTAGAGAAATCAACAGTGTTAAGTACACCATAATACGTTAGCTGTCTAGTGGCATGAGGCACATTTCCACATGTATTTAACATTTTTGGTTGATTTTTAAAGGAACAATTATGTGAAAACTACTGTATTGCATATTTTAACATCAACCTAAGAGTTCCTCAAAACCAAGTTACTATTGTGTCCAAGAACCCAAAACAAATGAAAGCATCTGAGTAAACCACAAACATTACTCAGCTCTTATAAATGCACAGCACTTTTTTGTCAGAACACTGAAAATTGCAATGATATGCCTGTAATCCACTGACCTAGATCCTTGGACGTACCAGTGTTTACATAGAAATCAAACACAATTCGACAAAACAAACAAAAAAAAACTCTAGGAGAAACTCCAGCCTGAAGGGATAGTTCACACAAAAACAACTAAAAACACAATACTGTTTTCTTTCAATGTATTCATTAATGTTAATTATTCACTTGTTACAACCTTTGCCTTAAAGAGATAGTTCACACAAAAACGAAAGTTCTTTCATCATTTACCTACCCCTAAATTGTTCTAAACCGGTGTGAATTTAGGGGTAGGTAAATGATGAAAGAACTTTCGTTTTTGTGTGAACTATCTCTTTAAGGCAAAGGTTGTAACAAGTGAATACTTCACATTAATGAATGCATTGAAAGAAAACAGTATTGTTTTTTTAGTCATTAACTATGAAAGTATAAAATAAACAATGACCACTGGAAGAACGTCATTCAGATGCATTTGTCAATTTAGCAAAGTTTAGACTTCAATGACTGTATTCTTGCAGAGCAGGTGCCACCAAGATCCATGAAGATCTTTTGTATTACTTCAAAAGTATACTTAAGTTCTTTTGGATACTCCATATTGAGTGCATACATGAGACCAAACAAGTATGCGAATGCTGCGGGCAGATCTGGAATGTCCTCAAGCACAATGGCCTCTTCCAGGATTATGGCCAGGTTGATTACAGTTGGCAGTGATGTGACGGCAGCAACATCATCTTCGACCACAGTAAGGATTCCAATCTTTACACCTTTGGTGCAGTGGTCCACAGGATCAGTATCCTGGGAGAATAATGGATGGGGGGGGGGGGGGGGGTATTAATGGAAATGTACATTTACATATAAAAATAATTATTATCATCATCTTCATCGTTGCTGTGTAAGTAAACTGAATATGTAAAATATAGTATAAAAAAAGGATTTAGAAATAGGGTATGGAAATGGTAATTTACCAGGCACATCTTGAGTAAACATGCTGGCTTCTCACGCAGAAAAATTGGCAATCCCTTAAGAGCTGTTCTTTTCCGATGTGAGGTAATGTCAGTCACCTAAAAATAAAAAAAATATATATTTTGTTTATAAAATCTCCAGATGCTCTATAACCTATTAAAGGTACAGTACACCCAAAAATTATTCTGTCATCTTTTACGGTCACCTTTTACTCTCCCTCATGTCATTCCAACCCCATATGACTTGCTTTATTTTTTGGAACAAAGAATATTTCTGTTTTAAAAATACAGATTGCTTTTTTATACAGTGGCATCAAAAAAGATCTAAAACCATCATAAAATTAGTCCACAAAACTCATGCACGGTTTCCTAATTGACACAATTGCTTTGAGTGAAAAACAGACAGATATGCAAGTTAATATTTACTAACCATTTTCCTATCTGCATGTGTAGAATCTTATTAAAACACAATTGGTTATTGCTTAACCTCTGAAATACTACCAAAACGCCACTGGTTTCAGCATTTCTTGTGACACCATTCTGAATGAATGCAAAAAGGCCTTGAAAAATGGTAACTATAGAATGTCACTCTAAATGACTGAAATTTCTTCTTTCTTGCAAAATTTCTCCTTTTATGTTCTGCAGCACAAAGGAAATCATAATGGTTTAGAACAACACATGGGTAAGAAAAAGATTACAGAATAATTTCAGGATGACCAATTATAATTTTACATTGAACTTATTACTAAAAGTACCAAGTTCAATGGATGTTTTGGGGTTTTACTGTTATGTGCCAATTGTGTATGTTCAGTCCAACATCAATTGATGTTATTATGTTTTACTGTTAAACCCAATACATATAGAAAATACACAAAATTGCATAAATGGCCATCAGAAAGCTGTAAATACTGCCGTATTTGGAATATATTAAAGAATGAGTACCTGTTCATCCAGCTTCTCCAAGAGAATCTTCATTTCTTCTCCAAATCTGTTGCATCTGTTCTCTTTCTGTACAGCTTCAGGAGAGGTGTTGTGTATTTTTCAAGGGACATGTAGAACTTCCCCAGGAGGTCGACGTTACTGATACGAAAAAACTCCATGCAGATCTATAAATAAAAATAATAATAATAATAAAAAAAACATTAATAGTAATCACCAGAAAGTATTGCTACTATAACTAAAATATTCAAAATTTCTAATAGTAATTATAATTAAAATAATAGCAATTCATATTGACTAAAATAAGAAAGCCTGAAGAACACAGGTAACATTTGTTATTAAATGGTTTACCTCATCCTTTAGAAAAAGGGCAGGCCATCTCTCTCTGACCTCCTCAACTAGTGGCTGAATCTCTACAACTTCTTTGCGGCGAAGAGAAAATGTTTCTTGCATTTTTACTTGAATGAGCGCTGAATCAATCTTTTTTTTTTTTCATTTCATCGACCATACCAAGTCTCACCTCCTCAAGCGAATCATCTGTCTGGCCCTCAGGATGGTCTCCGGTGAAAAGTTCACCTCTGCTCTTTTAGGCTTTTTAATGGTGGCTGTCATACCCTCATGTGATTTTCTTTTAGTGTTAACACTAACTTCTGAACAACCAGCCTCTCTCAATTTAGCTCGATAATTGCCAAGCTTAAACTTTATACTCATAATCCATCCATCCCAACCTGTGCGTTTGCCAGGTTCTGCAAGGCAAGGATGTTTTTGTACTAGAGCAGAGGCAACTGACTGGACCTCATAGGCATCTGGGTAGGCTTTAATTTCAAAAATTGCCTGCACAATCTTGTCCAGAATCTCACACTTCATGTCCCTTGGGACACTCAGAGGCTTCTTTGTCTGCTGGTATATCTCATTGGCTTTACGCAGCCTGAGTTCCACATCAAGAGAAAAAGCAGGTATGTTAAAAGTTGAGGGCCACTGTTCAACACTTCTAAGATTTCTTGACACAGATGATTCAGGGATTTGGACATCACTTTGACAACTTGTCATGCTTGCTGTATCAAGCGAGGACACTGAACTTGCATCTGTTATGTCCGGTGGAGGAGATGCTTCTTCCCACAGAACCTTTAAGGTTGCCTTTGCTGCTGGCAATTCTTTGATGTCATTCAAGTTACAAAGTTCATTGTTAAAGTCCGGGTCTTCAAATTGTAGTGAGAATCCAGATTTCAGCTGCAATGTCTCGCTAAGGAAAGACTTCAAATGGTCCACAGACTCAGGCCTTTCAGGCAGCTCTACCCTCCTGATGTTGGTAGGGGAAATGTGAACCCGCAGCAACATGCTCTCTATAGAAAGCAGAACCTAGAGTCAAAAGCAGTCATCATTAATTCACTGGGACACATTTTTTTTTAATTCTTAACAGCAATGGTGGGAACCTAAATGAATATATTCTAGTGTGTAGAATATAGTGTCTGATCAAGAATACACACAACTGTCAACTCTCCTAATGAGTTAAAAACACTTTTGGAGTCACAAGCACTTTCATACCAACTTTGTATGCTGTCAATGGATGGAAGTCATTCAGCATGTCAGGATCAAGAACATGAATATCACTAAAACTGTTTTCCTTTATCTCAAAGGACCTTAAGTGTTCAAGATACCAGGCGGACAGTTTTTTACAAAGGAATGACACATCTTTGGGGGACACTACACAGTTCAGTATTTTAAAAAATTCTGGCAAGCCACTACATTGTCCTGCAGAGATAATCATGCCAGCTGAATATCGAACTCCATGCAAATGAATAGTGGAGGAGAGAGACACTTGGCTTGTGTTTGGATACCTTCTCTCAATTGCTGACATAACTGGGGCTTCAAGAGAAGCAAGTGTGAACACCTTTACTTTCTCCACATGTACTGATTGTTTGAAAAAGTCCTCACCATCAAGATAATACGCCATCATTTGTTGATGCTTCATGGAAAGTGTCAGTAGAACATTCTTAAAGTTCTGAGTGTCATGGACTACTTTTTTAAAGTAACTGTGCTTCGCCTCAAAGTGCATTGTCCATAGTGACACTAGTGGTCCAAAACAACGAATCAAATGAGGGTAATGGTTAATGAAATGATGTTTTGGACGTAGAGAAAAGTTGGCAAAGGTTTCAGTTAGCAAGTTTTGGTGGTCTTTGATTTTGCTCTCTAGGTAACAAAGAGACTCCTCTGAACATTTTGATGATAGAACTAACTCAACAATGACCTTCAGGTCCATTAGAATCTCCCAAGATGGTTCATTTTCAGGAATTTTGTGACCGATCATAAGAGGTAGCAAACGTAAAAGTGTCCAGTTCTCGTGTGCATTACCACCTATTGTACCTTTGGTGAAACTTGACTTGGTTAAGACCTTTGGCTTGTTAACCCTGTCTGAATCTTTGTACGGGAAGGACTTAATGCAGTGATTGAGCTCATCAAATGAAATGTTTCTTTTTGAAATTAAATCTTTCAGGCACAAAGACAATTCTACAGGTACAACGCCTTCTAAAAAATCATGTAATGCATCAGGAGGGAAACCAGTGACAGGATGAAAGAAAGACAAGTGCTTGCTTAGCACACATTCCCTCTTCACACTGTTGACATTTTGCAAACTTCCATCTGTCTGCACTTCCTGGACAAAAGAATTGTGTTCTTCTACAGTTCTTAGTTTGAAATCACTGATCTCAACCTGACCAGACTTGACTTCATGCTTACTGATCAAACAAAATCTGCACAGTTTGTTAGAATTGAAGCTTTCTTGAAAGCCTGCCAAGCTATGAGCTCCTAAATTATCAGCACATACGCAAAAGACTGTCCCCTTTACGTACTGATTCAGAGCAGGCACAAAAACACCTGTTTGCTCCAAACACTTCACATCTTTCATCAGTGGATCCAAAAATTTCTCATATCCAAAGAGCCTCACATCATCACTCTTACCAATGACCGCAAGCTGAATTGAGTAAAGACTAGAGCGGAATTTGGAAGGCAAGTTTAGAACCACCCAATAAATGGCAACAATCTTATGGATTTTTCTTGAAGTGCCCAAGGGATTGCACACTTCAAATTCATCAACATACAGTCCCAAAGAAATTGCAAGGTCTTTGTCACCTAGAAGTCGATTCTCTTTAAAGTAAGCACCATCTTGAAAAGACTCAAAATGTCCAGGAGTAGACTCTCCACTGAACACAATCTTATCCAACAGATCTTTATGAGCTAGTAAGCGTTCCAGAACATGATATAAAGACACATAAACAAAGTGATTTTTGTGTGTTCTGTCATAGAGATACTCTGTTGGCTCAATTACAGAGAAGTGTTCTTTGAAATACGCATTCCTTCTATGGTCTGTGGATAAACTGCCTTTTTCTGAAGTAGTCAGCAGAAGAGGATTGGTCTCAAAAATAGCACTGTTAATTTCCTGGAGGATAGAATTATCTACATCAATTTTTCGTTTGACCAAAATATTTCTGATGCTTTCAACAGCAAGAGACTTGGAAAAGTGCAATATATCATGAATTTCCTCAACTATGTTATGTATGGCACTCTTGGATATATGCAAGACTGTTTGCATTTTCAAAAATACAGAAGCCAGTTTATGTTCAAGAGTTTCAATATCCACACTTTCACAACCAGAGTCAGTAGACTCTTGAACAACCTGTGAGGACTGCCCAGCATCATGGTCATCATTATCATCAAAGTTCAGTGTTGTATCAGTGTTAATGTTCTCAATTTCAGTTATGACAGAGTTTCTTAAATCTTTTGTTGTGTAAGTTTTGTGTTTCCTTGTCCTGTGAGAGGCAAAATTGGAAAGCCTGTTGGTTTTATACTCACAGCCAGAAAAAGGACACTGTACAGTTTCATGCCTTTTTATATGTCCATTAAGATGTCTAAAAAATATGGTTTCACTGCAAACATTTTCAAATTCACACAGATCACATTTAAATGTTAGGCTGACTTGCCTAATAGTTCTGCGGGTGTGGCAGCGTGACAAATGTGATTTTAAAGCACTTTGTGTCCGGAATGAGCAGACACAATCTGAATATAGGCAAGGCCAATTTGTTCCTTTATGACCTTGTCCGTGACGAAGCCTGTAATGCTTTACCAGGACTTCTGGGTCAGAATTAGAAAATTTAAAATATCTGCACTGCATTTCCTCCTATGGACTAATTAGCTGCGAAAACATTTTTTTCAACAGTTTAGGCCATTTTTATACTGATATTTTTTTTATCAAAAGTGCAGAAAATCAGTAACATGCTACTACTACATTTTATGAATACCACGCTATTTTTTCCCCATCAAACGATTAACATAAAATCCCTTTTTCAATTGGCAAACTTCTCTCAAAAACTTGAATAGACATGCACAGTGCTCATTTTCTTTTAAAGCAATTGCAGGAAGATGTCTAGATGATCAATATTTTTGTCTATACATATGAGCAAACGTCTCATTTAATACTCATTACATTATTTTTCACAATTTCTCCATTATAAAAACGATTGAAACATTTCACGTGTGCGAAATCAGTAACAAACAATGCTAAATTAGAGTAGGCCTACGTTAGGCCGTCTGTTTGGGAACAGCGCACCATAGTCGATTATAAAAATGATTAATACACACCGGTTATTTAAAAAAAAAACCTGGATTGATCAGGCACGACACCACTCCTTCACATCAGCATCGAAAGGACCCAAAAGTGCGTGAAATCAGAAACACACTGTGAAATGAAATTAGGCCGTCAGTTTGTGAAGAGCACAATATTCGTTACATATTTCAAATAACATACAGACGATTATAAAAATGATTAATATACACCGGTTATTTTAAAGAGAAGCTGGATTGATCAGACACGACACCAATCCTTCACATCAGGAGTGATTACGTTAACGTTACACCATCAGTTTGTAAAGAGCACAATGCATCTATATGACAAATAACATAGGCGATTATGATTAATTCATAACTTACTAGTTATTGTGCAGGAGAAATTGGATTGATTAGGCAGGACGTTGTCATCCACTTTTCACCAGCATCAACTTTTGGAAACCGCTGGCGCTGTCGTCGTCTTCTCACTTGCATCAACTTTTTGAAGTAGCTTATGTCTCAAACTGCGCATGCTTTCAATGTTCAAACTGCGCACGCGCTAACGAGAATCGCGAGATTTAATGAAAACGAAAACGTCTTAGTAAGATCAACAAAACATTGCACGTTTTTAACATTTAAGGAACTAATTTGTTGAATGAACTTAGTATCATGCATGAACACTTCCAATCCAAATATCTTAGTTCAATTTACTGTTTTATGTTTATTGGGAGGACTTTTTGTAAGTTGGCTTTTTTACAGTGCACGATCATCTCCACTGTTTTGAGCGTGTTCAGCTCAAGGTTGTTATAACTTCACCAGACAGCCAGCTGTTCAACCTCCAGTCTGTAAGCAGACTCGTCACCGTTTCGGATGAGACCGATGACAGTGGTGTCGTCTGCAAATTTCAGGAGCTTGACAGTGGGGTCTTTAGAAGTGCAGTCATTAGTGTACAGGGAGAAGAGCAGTGGGGAGAGAACGCACCCTTGAGGGGCGCCAGTGCTGGTGGTGAGAGTCCTGGATGTGAGTTTCCCCAGTCTCACTCGCTGCTGCCGGTCCGTCAGGAAGCTGGTGATCCACTGACAGATCGAGGATGGTATGGAGAGCTGGGTCAGTTTGGCTGTGAGAAGACCAGGCATGATGGTATTGAAGGCCGAACTGAAGTCCACAAAGAGGATCCTTGCATAAGTCCCTGGTCTGTCGAGATGTTGCAGGATATAATGCAGTCCCATGTTGACTGCATCATCCACAGACCTGTTTGCTCTGTAAGCAAACTGAAAGGGATCCAGCAGGGGTCCAGTGATGTCCTTCAGGTGGGCCAGCACCAGTCTTTCAAACGACTTCATGACCACAGACGTGAGAGCGACAGGTCTGTAGTCATTAAGTCCAGTGATTTTTTTTTTTTTTGGGGACAGGAATGATAGTGGAGTGTTTGAAGCAGCAGGGAACTTCACACTGCTCCAATGATCTATTGAAGATCGGCGTGAAGACCGGGGCCAGTTGGTCAGCGCAGGCTTTTAAACAAGCAGATGAGATGCCGTCTGGGCCTGAGGCTTTCCTAGTCTTCTGTTTTTTGAAGACTCTGCTCACGTCCTCCACACAGACCTTAAGCTCAGGTTTGATGGCAGGAGGGGGGGGGGAGTGGGAGTTCAGGAGGTGATGGTGAATGTGTGAAGTGCAGGTCAGAGCCTGTGTGTGGTGTGAATGAGGGCTTTTCAAACCTGCAATAAAATGAGTTTAAATCATCAGCCAGGTGTTGATTGTCCACAGATCGGGGGGATGGTGACTTGTAGTTGGTGATGTTCCTCAGGCCATTCCAGACTGATGATGGGTCGTTGGATGAAAACTGTTTTTTCAGTTTATCAGAGTAGCTTCTTTTAGCAACTCTGATCTCCTTTGTCAATCTGTTTCTGGCCTGGTTATACAAGATTTTATCCCCACTTCTGTAAGCATCCTCTTTGGCATGACGAAGGTGTTTGAGTTTCCCAGTAAACCATGGTTTATCATTAGTAAATGATAAGAATGTCCTGGTAGGAATGCATGTATCCTCACAGAAACTTATATATGATGTTACAGTATCTGTGAGCTCATCCAGATCGTTGGTAGCAGCTTCAAAAACAGTCCAATCAGTGCAATCAAAGCAGGCCTGTAGATTCTGCTCTGCTTCATTAGTCCATCTTTTTACAGTCCTTATTACAGGTTTAGCTGATTTCAGTTTCTGCCTGTAGGTCGGTATGAGATGAACCAAACAGTGATCAGAGAGCCCCAAAGCTGCTCGTGAAACGGAGTGATACGCATCTTTTATAGTGGTGTAACAGTGGTCCAGTATATTACTGTCTCTGGTGGGACATGTAACGTGCTGTCTGTATTTTGGTAGTTCACGGGAAAGATTTGCTTTGTTAAAATCCCCAAGAATGATTAAAATAGAGTCAGGATACCTTTGTTCTGTTTCAGCTATTTGTTCAGCCAGCTGTTGTAGCGCCGCGCTCACGCACGCGTCTGGAGGGATGTAAACATTCACGAGAATGAAAGAGGAAAACTCCCGAGGCGAGTAGAAAGGTTTACAGTTTATGAAATGTGCCTCTAAATTAGGAGAGCACATCTTCTTCAGTGTTGTTACATCTGAACACCAACTTTCGTTAATGTAGAAACACAATCCACCACCTCTTGTTCACAAGTGTTCCTGAAGCTGAGTGTGACACACTATCTCTGAACCCAGAGCTTCTGTGTCCCAACATGCGTCATTAGCTCAGCTTTACTGGCTTCTGCTCAACAGCAACTTCCAAACTTACTCTCTAACACACACACACACACACACACACACACACACACACACACACACACACACACACACACACACACACACACACACACACACAGACCTGGGTGAATAGTCTTAACAATGAGCCTGTTTGTTGCAAGAAGAGGAAAAAACATCTCAGCTGATCATCAGGATGTGTATATCCTTCTTCATTTATAACTTTGCATTGTACCCCTGGTTTTTCTCTCAGGCTGTGAATATTAACATAGCTCATCTGTGACCTTCCCAAACAACAGAACCGAAGGACTGACAGCTGTGTGACGGCCCTGAGGGTTCTGCCTCTCTGCTTTCCAACATTACACTAAATAAATCTAATTTCTTGCGAAATGTTACTTCCCCACTGAAGAGGTAAATGCAGCCTCCTGATAGATGAGGAATCTAAACATTGGCCTTTATTGCCATTTAGCATGACAGAATGGAAACCATGATTGATTCTCAGTGAGGATACTGTTGTGTAAAAATCTGCCTAGGCTGTGTAATTTGTTTTTCCCTTGCATTACTCATGTTAGTTCAGGAATGAAGATGAATTGCAGAATGACGTCAACAAACCATCTGGGGAAAAATGTGTCTGGTCAAATGACAGCTTCTTATGTTAGGATGACAGCATTCTTCTTAATTAAAGGGACAGTTCACCAAAAAATGAATGTACTGTCCTTTTGCTTTAAACCTGTATGATTTTGTTTTGTTTTGTGGAATACAAAATACAGGTCCTTCTCAAAAAATTAGCATATTGTGATAAAGTTCATTATTTTCCATAATGTAATGATAAAAATTAAACTTTCATATATTTTAGATTCATTGCACACCAACTGAAATATTTCAGGTCTTTTATTGTTTTAATACTGATGATTTTGGCATACAGCTCATGAAAACCCAAAATTCCTGTCTCAAAAAATTAGCATATCATGAAAAGGTTCTCTAAACGAGCTATTAACCTAATCATCTGAATCAACTAATTAACTCTAAACACTTGCAAAAGATTCCTGAGGCTTTTAAAAACTCCCAGCCTGTTTCATTACTCAAAACCGCAATCATGGGTAAGACTGCCGACCTGACTGCTGTCCAGAAGGCCATCATTGACAGCCTCAAGCAAGAGGGTAAGACACAGAAAGAAATTTCTGAACAAATAGGCTGTTCCCAGAGTGCTGTATCAAGGCATCTCAGTGGGAAGTCTGTGGGAAGGAAAAAGTGTGGCAAAAAAAACGCTGCACAACGAGAAGAGGCGACCGGACCCTGAGGAAGATTGTGGAGAAGGACCGATTCCAGACCTTGGGGACCTGCGGAAGCAGTGGACTGAGTCTGGAGTAGAAACATCCAGAGCCACCGTGCACAGGCGTGTGCAGGAAATGGGCTACAGGTGCCGCATTCCCCAGGTCAAGCCACTTTTGATCCAGAAACAGCGGCAGAAGCGCCTGACCTGGGCTACAGAGAAGCAGCACTGGAGTACCCACAGTCAGTGATGGTCTGGGGTGCCATGTCAGCTGCTGGTGTTGGTCCACTGTGTTTTATCAAGGGCAGGGTCAATGCAGCTAGCTATCAGGAGATTTTGGAGCACTTCATGCTTCCATCTGCTGAAAAGCTTTAAGGAGATGAAGATTTCATTTTTCAGCACGACCTGGCACCTGCTCACAGTGCCAAAACCACTGGTAAATGGTTTACTGACCATGGTATTACTGTGCTCAATTGGCCTGCCAACTCTCCTGACCTGAACCCCATAGAGAATCTGTGGGATATTGTGAAGAGAAAGTTGAGAGATGCAAGACCCAACACTCTGGATGAGCTTAAGGCCGCTATCGAAGCATCCTGGGCCTCCATAACACCTCAGCAGTGCCACAGGCTGATTGCCTCCATGCCACGCCGCATTGAAGCAGTCATTTTTGCAAAAGGATTCCCGACCAAGTGTTGACTATTGAGTGCATAACTGAACATAATTATTTGAAGGTTGACTTTTTTTTTTTTGTATTAAAAACACTTATTTTATTGGTCGGATGAAATATGCAAATTTTTTGAGACAGGAATTTTGGGTTTTCATGAGCTGTATGCCAAAATCATCAGTATTAAAACAATAAAAGACCTGAAATATTTCAGTTGGTGTGCAATGAATCTAAAATATATGAAAGTTTAATTTTTATCATTACATTATGGAAAATAATGAACTTTATCACAATATGCTAATTTTTTTAGAAGGACCTGTAAATAGCATATTTAACATTCACTTTAATCACTTTAAACAATCAGTTTTGCAACTGTAGGTTATTTAACAGATGAAATTATTTGATTTTATATTATTACTATAAAATGTTAATGTAAAATTATGGTGGGAGTTTGTCAAAACAATGAGCTAGGAATTATCACAAACAGACCTGTGCTACATTAATGGTGTGCATTCATGTGTGTTGTTTTATTAGTCTTCATCTGGGGAAGAATGACCTGTTGACCTTTTATGATGGTGATGACCTCACAGCCAACATCTTGGGCCAGTACAGTGGTTTCCTCCCTCGATTCAGACTCTTCACCTCTATGGCTGACGTGACCATCCAGTTTCAATCTGATCCAGCCTCCGATGTCTACGGATACAACAATGGCTTTGTAGTGCATTTCTTTGGTGAGTGTACATTAGTTGCAGTTACAGTAATGCAAAATTAATATGTCTGTTCATCTAATGCTTGTATTCTCCTAAATGAATCATGATTGGAAAGTGATGGTCCCCCAGTGTCTGAGAGGTGCCAACCTGGCAGTGGCCATTACTGGCAATGACTGAGATGGGCAACTGTTTTCTCACAGCCGTTTCATTAACATGTAAAACTTAATGGTAAAAATAGAAAAATCATGCCTCTTTTCTCCTTCTACTAACCAAATACTAGAAGTGCCACGTAACGACACATGTGCAGAGCTGCCAGAAATCCTTAATGGCTGGAAGAGCACATCTCATCCTGACCTGATCCATGGCACCGTTATTACCTATCAGTGTTACCCAGGCTTCCGTCTGCAGGGCTCAGAGATACTGATGTGCCAGTGGGATCTGACATGGAGTGGAGACGTTCCCCTCTGTGAAAAAAGTAAGAGCTAACGTCACACTTAAGCACTAATGATCTGGTGTGACCTTTAAATCACTCAGGGATAACTTAATTAACATGGTGTTAATGACTACATAGGTTTAAAGCAAGGTATGCTGCCACCTGCTGGTGAATTGAGGTTACTATATATAGTAGCTAAGCAGTGAGCACCCTATCAGAGGTCAGTTAACTGGCAGGTACCTGTGTGGGTTTAGCAATGGTGATTTGTTGGTTGGAGAATATTTGATCATAATCAAATTTACAAGAAGACACAGTAAAAAACTGCAATAAGAGGAATCTATATTTATTATATTTTAAATAATTCCCAATACAAATTCCTCAATATATAATGATGTGCATACAGTGGAATGTGCCACAACATATGCGCATATCCCTTATTTAAAAAGGATTAATAAAAAAATATTTTTAAAGATATTATAATTTTTTAACAACTTAAAGAACTTGAGGTATAATTTAAAATGTTATATATATATATATATATATATATATATATAACATTTTAAATTAAAAAAATAAATGTAAATATTTTATATATATATATATATATATATATATATATATATATATATATATATATATATATAATATTTCTAATTAATATTTATTTTTATTTATAATACATGATTATTATTAAATTTCATGCAATAAATATGGTTTCGCAAAAAACATTTCAGTTACACTATATTCTCTTCTCTAGCTAGTTTTCTTATTCGCTTATCTTCATAATTCTTTGTTTTTCTGTTTTAGGGAAATGTTCACACTTTTGTGTTGTGATTTTTCATTTTCTCCTATGTGTTTTTATTTGTGATATTTGCTTAGTTATGTCATGTGAGGATCCGGGACTAGTGGACAACAGCCGCAGACTGGTGACCGGCTCTCGCTACGCTGTGGGCTCGTCTGTGGAGTACATCTGCAACAAAGGATACTCACTTTCTGGCCCTGGAGTGCTCACTTGCTACAGCCGAGAAACCGCAGACCCAAAGTGGAGTGAAAAACTGCCAAAATGTGTCCGTAAGTATCGGTCAGCAACATAAAAATACATGCAACCTAAACTGATCTGTTCTGACTTCAGTTCTTACACTCTACTGCCATCTAGTGGATTTCAGGATTACTGCGTTCCAGCATGTACAATGCATTCCAATGACTGATCTGTGTTTTTCTCTTTAGCTGAGAGATATGAACCCTGCAGTAACCCCGGCGCTCCCTCCACGGCCATTCAGAGTTCAGAGAAAGCTTTCTTCCAGGCAGGAGAGACTCTGAGCTTCACCTGTCGATCAGGTTATGCGCTTCAGGGTGAAGCCACTATCCACTGTATCCCGGGACATCCCTCTCAGTGGAGCGGTGCGCCTCCTATGTGCAGAGGTAGGAACTGCACTCTTAAAGTCCTCATCGTGACACACATCTTGATATATGAGATCGCTTCAAGTGTCTCAGTCTCAGAAGTTGTTTCTGGTGTTTTTCAGCTTCTTCGAGAAACATTGAGGAACACAGGCTGAACGGTGATACTATTTTAGTATTATCAAAACACTTTACAAACAGGGTTTAGATTAAGCAAGGATTAGGCTTTGGTTCAATTAGGCATTTAAGTAGCTTTTATAAATGTGCTTTAGAAAAAAAAAACATTACTGATGTACATCTTGAGACACAACAATAGCACTGACAGGTTTTAAGATATATCAGTGCAAGTTGTTTTCAGCTAAAACATGCATTGTAAGTCTGGGACTTGGCTTAAGCCTTGTCTGTGAAACCAGGGGATTATTTTTTTAAAAAATGTTCTGTAAAATTTCCACATTATAGCTGCCGATTCAGAGTTTGATGTGGAGGGCGTCAACATTGCCATTGCAGTGCTGATTCCTGTCGCAGTGGTGCTGATGCTCCTCCTGGTCTTTTTCCTCTGCATTTCAATGTAAGTTCCTAAGGCCGGGGAAATGACATGGTGCTTATTGTTTTGGGGTTTGTTTTACCACTAATAAGGTTGTGTCTCTGCAGAGCTCAAAGCAAGACCCTTCAGCTACCTGGGTCGTCTGCTCCACCGTACGACAACATGACTGAAGAATCTGCGTTTGACAACCCCGTGTATGAGACGGGAGTAAGTATGGATGCCATGAACCTCAGAGACGTGGGATCTCACAACACCATCGTCCTGTCCTGATCATTCCATCATTCCACCTGTCATCTATTACTTTCACCTGATCTGCAGAACAAATAAAAGAAATCTGAACAGTTCTATGGCTAAACAGCAAACAGAGACATATTATTTTATTTTAAAGGCCAGTATTTATAATGTAGCAGTATCAGTACCATGGCGCTACTTAAGAACTTAGGACTAGATATATCATAAAACTATCATTAAGTTCATAGATTTAATTAACTTAATGTTGCATAAACTAAATATTTCTTGGGGACTCTTAATACATTTTAACATTTGAACATTTTTCAAAGAAGTTTAAAAATGCAGTTGTATATTCATAACATGCACATGAAAGGGTAAGAATAAATACAATTCAGTGGAGAAGGAAAGACTCTGGGTCCCTTTACGAACATGAAAACATTCATTTTAGATGTAAAAAAACATTTGAAGTCATGGGTTAAAACTCAGATTCAGATTCAGACTCAGACTCAGATCTCTAATTAGACGTTCTGATACTGGTCATATTAACCAAAAATGCATCTCCTAATCACAGCATCCAGGTTTATGTCATTCACTGTTTTCTTCTGAATGTGAAAAGTTCAAACCAAATTCCATTTGAATGATTGTATTAATGTTTAGTTAAATTATATTACTTTTACTTGATTGGATTGTTTCTTGACTCTTGACTCTTGACTTCATATTTTTTATGTTTTATGTTAACGTCATTCATAATTTTTGTGTTTCATGTTTTCATGTTTCCTTTCTTTTGATTCAAATAAGGATACTAATGAAGCTCTTTAATTTGCTTGTGCATTATTGCATTATACATACATAAACATGTCTGAGTTCAAAGGTTTATGGTCTGTAACATTGTTTTAAGAAATTAAACCCTTTCAGCAAGGATGCGTTAAATTGATCATTAAAGACATTTATGTAAAGTTTTCTATTTCAAAAAAATATTTTTTTACTTTCTATTCTTCAAAGAATCCTAAAAAAAAATGCATAAGGATTTTCAAAAAATATTAAACGGCACAATTGTTTTTAACATTAATAATAATAGTTACATTGTAATTTTTATGTAGTTAAAATGTAATAAAAGTAATAATAAAACATTCGTAATAATAATAAATGTTTCTTGAGCAGCAAATCATCATAATAGAATGATTTCTGAAGGATCATGTGACAGTGAAGACTGGAGTAATGATGCTGACAATTCAACAGGAATAAATTATATTTTAAAATATATTCAAACAGAAGAGTTTTTAAAATCATAAATAATATTTCACAATATAAATGTTTATACTGTATTTGTGATCAAATAAATGTAGACTTGTTGAGCAAAGAGACTTCAAAAATATTTAAAAATTCTTACCGACCCTAAACTTTTCAACGGTAATGTAATTAAAGATGTGAGCTATTCTAGGATATATGACTTCCAAAGCTTTGTATTTTTTATTGAAATGCATTTTATTTGTCTTAAATATAACTTGGATCTCCAGTTGTATTTAAGGGGGCTCTGAATAAAGACAATAAGACAAAGATAAATCACTGTACTGTTCTGAAATCTTATTTGTTTATCTTTTCAGGATGCAAGGCAATACGAGGTGTGAATGTAAAATCCATCTGTCTTTTTTGGCATCTCTCCTGTTTTTCTGCTGGGCTCCTGTAAATGTTTTTTGAGTTTTTTTCTCTAAGACTTCTGTCTGCACTATGGTGGACAATAGGGTGTTATTTCTGTAGCACATAAGAGCCTGAGGTTTGTGTTGTACTTTTTTATTTGTCCGGTAAAACATCCCAAGGCTCACAACTTGAGGTTGGACCATATTTCAGAGTGCAGAAGTTTCCTGGTTTCACATTGAGGAACAACAGAGAGGGAAACTGTTTTCTCCCACATGCAGCAACCCTATAAGACTGAGAGTGTGAAGGTGGGAGAGTGTCTGAGGGTCTTCAGTTGCACTAGTGATGGTGGTGAAGCCATTTCTCTATGTATAATACACTAGCGCTGCATGGGGGCTTACTTGCAGAACACTTTGTAAATAAACTGTCCAAAACTATAGTATGCTGTTGTGTTTATTATGCATTGTGTGTAGCTGTGAAACTTTTATTTGACCAAGACAACAGTTATGTATTTAACAGCATCTATATAAAATTATAGAATATATATTCTATTATATATACTTTTAATATGAATATTAACTTATCTAAATATTTAATATCTATATATAGGATATATCTAATAACACATATATATATAACCATGAATTAATGAATTCTCCGCCATTGTTCAGTGCTCACTGATGATTTTATAGCTAGTCATCAAAAAAAAAAAAAATTTGTTTCATCTCTTCCGTGACGCGCATTGGTTCATGTTACCCCGGCGAAGAAACAGTCCAATCAGAGGGCAGAGAATTCCCTCACAATACAAAGAAGCTTGAACACGTAAACAAACGGGATAAAAGCAGCTGCTTTCTAACCCTCACTGGTTAAGCTACTGAACAACCTCCTCATATCCACACACAAAAAATATACAACTGGAGATTCCCACAATGACCCCATCGACGGAGAGGCTTTATAAACGGAGGAAAAGAGCAAGATGGCTCCACTGTTGACGGGTAGTGATGCCTGACCGCTAACGAATCATTGTCTTGAACCGGCTCTTTTTAAAGATCCGTTCGAACCGATTCGCAAAGCGTTTGTAAAACACTCGAATGTAAACAACGCATAGTTCACCCAAAAGTTAAACCTCTGTCATAATTTTCTCACCCCATGTTGATTTAAGATGCATGCCTTAATTTATTCTGTTATGAAAGAATAATGGAAGAATGGCAGATTTAGTCACCATTCACTTTCATTGTAAAGAAGGAAAATGCAAGTTAATGATGGTGACTGAGGCTGTCTTTGCCTAACATTCTGGGTGAGAAAATTTCTATTTTTATATATGGGATGACTATAACTTGTAAAAGAAAACTTTGGTTATAAAATTGTGAGGTGTGTGATATGACCATAAACAATGCAATAAGTCATACACGACGGTATTTAAAATATGTTTTATAAAATACTTATTCAAACATTGAATATTACATAAATATTAAACATGTATTAGATAATAAATATCAGTGATGGCGAACCAGTGAATTGATTCTACTGCACCGGTTCATCAAAACGAACCGATTCTCTAAACGAATTGGATTCCCAACTCAACTAGCTGGCCCACGCATGCGCACACAGGTTTGTGCGTCAGTTTGCGCGAGCGTTCCTTCATCACAACAGAGACGCTTTGCCGTTAAGTCGCTCTTTCACCGGGAGAAAAACGTCTGTTTTTCGCCGCTGCCAGTTCCTCGGAGGAGTTGTTCTTCGGGGGGCTTGATGTTTGACGTCTTCGCATCATGGACTTAATGATCATTTCTGTGTCTTTATTATTCCTTCTCATACCGGGCCAGAGTCTCGCACAGCACCGGGGATAGAGGCCTCCGCGCGCCTGCTCGATTAACGGAGAGCCCGCGCGGAGCCATAAACAGACACGGGCGGGATTTCTGAGGCGATTTAATAGAAGTCAGAGGCTACTCAACTGACAGGAGTCGGGGTGTAGCGGCTAGGGGAGTCAGAAACAGTCCTGGCCTGTGTTGATGTGGGGTAAAATGGAGACCCCGACGATCGTGTACGATCTGGATACCTCCGGCGGGCTGATGGAGGTAAGAGTAAGACAAACGCACACTCATACACCCGTTTATTCCTCTCGTTACTACCTGGTTAGTGTTCTCAATGTAGCCGCTAATTGCTCACTAATGTCATCCATAGGCTCCCTTCACGTGAACGTACGTGCGCGCGCTCACGGTCACGGCCCAACAATGGTTTGAGCGGCTGATGTGATGTAAGACGCGTGCAGATGTTTCACTAATGAGTTTCTGAACCTCTCCCGCTTTTCTCCTGCAGCAAATCCAGACTCTGCTGGCGCCGCCCAAGTCTGAGGATGGAGAGAAGAGGACCAGGAAACCGGACAGGAGCACCAGGAGAGCCGGCAGGGCCACCAATCACGACACCTGCGACAGCTGCCGGGAAGGAGGGGACCTGCTGTGTTGTGATCACTGCCCCGCTGCCTTCCATCTTCAGTGCTGGTGTGTGTGATGCTGGAGCTGGGACAAAATTGGGCCCAGGACTGTGATGCTGGTTTAGTAGGAGCGCAGAAGTAATTTGTGCTGCATTTTTGCTGTGACAACTAGATGTTCATCAGATTTGGCTGATGTTTCTTCTTACATCTTCAGATGGAACATTATAGAGGCTGTGGTTTATTTATATGCTGTCTGGTGTTTCTTGAGCAGGGAGCTGAGAAATAATCATTAACTATGGGCATCTGAAGGCCACCCACAATCACGGCTCCATTATGGAGAGATCTGATTGAGATTGAGATGGATTTTCCTTAATCATCTCACTCAGTTTGTCAGATGTTTGCAGATCTGGTGAAGATCTGGGATTGCTCGAGACATGAAATGAAAGTTAAAAAAAAAATCTAATTGCATGTTTCAGGTCTTCTTGTGATCAATTCGTCTGTGCTTGTTTTAAAAAAAAAAAATTTTAAAGGACAAACTTCTCTCTGATGAAAGAAGGATGTTTGAATTTCGATTTACCCTCCGTATTTTCTCATTGTTCATTCTTTGTGTTTGGGAGCTGAAATGATTCCATGTGTGTTTGAGGAGAAACACATGCAGCTGGTTCTGTGCGGCCCACGGGCCCCGGGAAATCTGCCACACTGGTCTTCGTTTGTGTAGTCTCGAATAGAGATTCTGGGATTGACTTTTAATGGGTCTTTAGTGTTTTTAGATGAATCAGTCTTGAAGTTATTTGAAAGAACTGTGGTAAATTAGAAAGTTAAAACAGGTTTCTATTTGTTTGATGTTTTTAGCCAGTTGTTGAAGTAATATAGAATCCGAGCTTCATGGCTGATTTCTTTTAAACCATCTGTAGAACAGAAGCGTTAATCGTAGTCTGTTTGCATGTGTGCCCTGTGCAATGCATTAGAGAAACAGAAACTCCTTACAGAGTAAGCTATTGATTTATTATCTCTATGCAGGCTGGGTATATCTCTTGTATTCATGTTTAACGTGGGCAGGCTTTAGAAGCTGCTGAAGTTATAGCCTATCATGTTTGATTTTGTTTGCTTCATTTGAATGACACACTCAGAGTAGACTGGAGTATAAAGCTGGTCTGTCGTCCTATGCTCGTTTATTATAGTATTGAATGGCTGTCCATACCGTAACTGTTAATGTTTGCTCTCTGTTAGATGAAGCCTGTAGTTTCACCTCTTGACTTTGTTTACATTTCCTCAGTAACCCGCCAATGAGCAGAGAAATGCTGCCCCCTGGTGACTGGATGTGTCATCGCTGCAGCGTTCGCAAGAAGGTTGGTGTCCACTCATGTTGTTCGAAGTCTTAAATTTGACCCGTTTGTATCTATCCCAATTTTGCATGAGAAATAGTTTATAAATTGTCAACAATTGTCAAATTGTTATCTTTTGAAAGAAAATAAATTAAGACTGATAAGTACTGTAAAATCAATTTTATTAAAAAATGTCTTTACAGTTTAAGTACTATTGCAATAGTAATATTTCTTTGATTTTACTTTTACAATTTAAATAAAATAATATTTTTAATAGTAATTGTAACAAATAATATTTAAAAACAAAAATGATAATTAATGTTATTATTATTATTAGGGCTAGTCATATTGAAAATGGAACAAAACTGTTTTTTATTATTTGTCCTATATTTTACTGTGTAATGTACCTTATAGGAAATGCAACATTTTATTTTATTTAAGACCTAGACTGATAGAATGTTGGATTTGGATTTTTTTTATTTTATTTTATTTTCCTTTTTTTTTATCAGAAAAGGGAACAAAAGAAGGAGCAAATTAACGGTCTGTTGGAGCGTCAGCTGGTGAAACAGACGCCATCTCCGGCTTATGAGCAGGAATGTGGGACATTACGTCTGGATCCCTCCATGGGGTCGGGTGGCACAGGGCTACGGGCCGCTGTTGCTCAGGTACGGCTCTTAGAGGGGCGACCCAACAGCCGACCTGTGACCCCCAACTCCAACACTTCTTCTGCTGACACACCCACACCGTCCGAGCAGAATGACATGGAGGAAGACCTCCTGGACGTGGAGGATGAGGCCCAGGGTTCTGAGCCTGAGCTCTTGAATACCACAAACACCCTCAAAAGACCATTTGACCTCCTAATTGCCGCTGCCATGCAGAGGAACCCCACGCAGTTCCAGCTTCCAAATGACCTCACCTGCACGTCTGCACTTCCAGGTACAGGACATCCTGATCTAGGGCTGCACGATGTTTCAAAATAAAATCGGTATCGCGATATGGTTTAGTGCGCTTGTCAAATCTTGCAGGCTGTGATTTAATTAAATAAATAATGCAGTTTATGATACACTGTTTAGGCGTTTCAGAACGGCTTGACTCCTTTACTGTCAATCGAGCTGTTCTGAGACACTGATATCATGAGCTGCGTCTGTGTAAACGAACACTGCTCATCGCTTCACTCTGAAACTGGCAGCACATATTTTTATTTGCCGGCGACATATCCAAATAAAAGTCAATGGGTTACTGTTTGAAAATGAAAAAAATTAAGATGTAAATATTGATATTGTTTATTTGACAGTATAATAGTGTTATTACAATATATTTCTTATTTTGTTTGATAATTTTTATTTAATAATAATCACATTAAAATCATAATTATTATTATTTTATAGTCATATTAAATTGAGAAAAAAAAAACAGTGACAATGTGGCCTTTGAAACATTTTCAACACTAAAAAATATGGTGTAGGATTTATTTTGAAATCATTTCACTAGAAAGACTGAAATAGTGTTTTCTTGCAGATGTTCTCCACAACAAAATCACTCCTCTCATTCTAGAATGATTCATTCTTTCCAAATATACAGTAGCAATTTAAGTTATCTGGTGAGTTCCTGAAATAAAAAAATGAAATTCCCTTTAAATGAAAAAAAAAAGTAACTAGAAAAGTATCACAATGTCAGTTTTTTTCCAATATTGTGCATCCCTATCCTGATCTCACTGTAAAATTGTGTGAACAACAGATTATGTGTGATTCTAAGATGTGATGCATCTATTCTCTTCTTCTCAGGCACCAGCAAAAGACGACGAAAAGACGAGTTATCAGGCAAGAACGTTAAACGGCCACAGCATGAGCTGGACAATCATGGACTGGTTCCACTGCCGGTGAAAGTGTGTTACACATGCAACAGGTAAAAGATCTATTATTATTATATATTTAGTTTTTATTTTAATTAATAGGACTACTTTTTAAGAAATTAAACATTAAAAGTTTGAAAATGTTATTGATCACCCTTGCTCCAGTTTCCAGTGTCACATGATCCTTCAGAAATCATTCTAATTTGATTAACCCTCCGGTCCTCTTCGCGTGTCGGTCAAAATCAAAAATGACTGAATTTTTTTTTGTAATTTCAATGAAATTAATGTACTATATTTTAGTTCAAAATGTTTTGTATTTAATATTTTGTATTTTTAGGGGATTTTATGGTACAAAATTGAATTTTTCCTGTATTTATAATCCATTTATTTACTTTTTGAGCATAGACCTGAAAATTTCATTTACAACTGTCGTAAATCTTGAATGCTTTAGCAGTGTTTCTCAACCAGTGGGTGGGTCGCGGATCATTCTATAGGGGCTGCGAGACTTTCTCTGTGTTCACGGTGTTACACCGGCACAGCCAATAAGTGCGCTTCACAAAAGGCTCATTGCAACAGGCTACGTTTACATGCAACCAAATAATTTGTTAGTTAACACATTGACGGCTCAATCGGACTGAAAAGCCTTCATGTAAACACCTTAATCGATACTCGATGTGAATGAAATTTCAATCGGATTGAAAGGGGTGGTTTATTCCTTTTCTAATCCAATTGAGAGGACATGTAACACTTGATCGGATTGAAAACCGAAACTGAAATGACTGCGCATAGCATAATGATGTATGACGAGCTGAACGAGCTGTTCTTCCTGTTGAATAAAGTGTCATATAAATGAGTGTCCTCCAGTGTTTGTTTCAGACTGTCATCCACAGACGAATGGTTTTGGGCATTTTTACTGCGTGATGAATATAAGCAGCACGGCACAACGGTTCATATGCTCATTGTCCCCAAATTATGACCAGAAATGGATAAATATTAAGTCTGCTGTATAAAACAAATAAAGAACCAATGTAAGAGAATAGTTAGTATGCGTAAACGGCGGGAATCTCTATATATTTGTGCAGTGTGCGCACGTCAAAAAATCTATTCCCATTTGAAGCTTGTGACATAAACGCACACATCAACCCGATCACATTTAGCGTTAATGTAAACACTACTTTCAGATTCATCAATCGGAATGAATTCAGTCCGATTGACACAAAAGTTGTGGATGTAAACGTAGCCGGTCCTCCAACGAATCGTATTTTCAAATGTCGTACGTTGAATCATTATTGCCGTAACTTTCTACCGCTGTTTTTCAACTGCCCTATTATAGCCCTATTGCTATGCCAGACCTTGTTATACTGTACGCTGCCACGGAAACAAAAAGCAGGAATAGGCTGACAACAGCTAGTTTGTGTAAAATATTTGTGTGTTTTTTTGTGAAATTAATTATAATAAGCATATAGGCCTACGGTGTAGCCTAGGTCTAAAGAGGCATTTCAGTTAGGCTATTGATTTATTTCCCACCTTAGTGGGTCGTATGACTGTCATACAAAAAAACGTGGGTTGCAGAAGGTTGAGAAACCCTGCTTTAGAGCACAGACTTAAGTTTGATCTCTTTTCAAAGATGACACTTGGCAGATTATTGCTGACGTGAAAAAAGTTTTAAAAAAGGAACGTAAAAAAAGTTACAGAATTTTACGTTTCTTGTTATGAAAAATGTTTATGTGAAATATATATTTTTAAAAACATGTTTTACTCAAAAACTGTGAGAAAATCAAAGCCATAAATCTAAACAAGTTGTGTTCAAAATTTGAGCCTGATATCTCAAAAAATTAGCTTTCAATAAGATTTTATTTGGCCGCAGTACCAAAAGTTTTCACTAGGTGAAATTCGTCTCCCATTCGTTTCCTATGCGGTCATTGTTGACCATGAAGAGTACAAGTGTGACTTTTTTAAGGACCATTTAACCTGTTCGAATTATGTCCATGGTTTTTTTTGTTCACACAGCAAGTGCCAAAACCTTTACCAAGTTTCGTACCATTCCGATGAAGAAAACAATTCTTAAAAAAAACGAGTGTAACATTTTTCGGTTAAAAAAATGAAAGAAGAGCAACAGAGGGTTAAATCTGATTTGATACTCAATAAATATTTCTTATTATCATTGATGTTGAAAACAGTTGTTTTTTCAGGGTGCTTTTATGAATAGAAAGTTGGAAAGAACAGTATTTATTTGAAGTAAAAATCTTTTGTAACATTATAAATATGTTGATGTAATGCATCCTTGCTGAATAAAAGCATTGATTTCTTAAAAATAAAATTACTGACCACAAACTTTTGAGCAGTAGTGTAAATCCCACCTGATCACTCTGTATTGACATTAGAGGCATATTAGAAAATCCCTTAATGTTAACATCAAGACAAAAATGAATAGTCTTATATTCCGTCTTTTCTCACAGGAGCTGCCGAATGGCTCCACTGATCCAGTGTGACTTTTGCCCTCTCTTGTTTCACATGGACTGTTTGGATCCGCCTCTCACTGCCTTCCCTACAGGCAGATGGATGTGTCCCAACCACATCCAGAACCTGGTTGTAAGGAAGCTTGCATAAAATAAAAATCAAGACTTGTAATAACTTTTAAATTTGGGCATTTCCATATCCTAAATTGAATAAACACTGTTACCAACATGCCACTCATTCATTCTCTTTCTTTCCTCACAGCTGAGCCAGAGAACCTTGACCCTCAGCAACCGTTGCCAGTTATTTGACCAGTTTCAGGACCGCATATCCCAGCATGCCATCAAACTTGACTTCCTGCAGAGGATACATCGGCAGCACACCCCTGTACGGCGGTCAGCTTATGCTCAAAGCAAAAAGACTCTGAAGGTGATCAGTCTTTAAACTCACTGTATGACACCAGTGATAGACACTAGAGATGTTGTTGAAACTCATTCGAGATATCGATTGTTTTTCGCAGGTTCCAGATGCCATTAAGTCACAGTATCAGAACCCGCCCTCTCTGATGGCCCCGGCAGGGATCCGTGAAGGGGAGCTTATCTGCACCGGCCTTACAGAAGCTTATGTCCCGCAGCACATAGCCAGTGAAGATGAACAGTGTCAGGTGTGTATTAGGCGCCCACTGTTTGCTGCTGCTTTTGGATTCGGTATTGTTTCTGAACCAGTGATCTTATTCTGTTTATGCTTTGGTGTAGTGGCTCAAAGATGTCATCTCACTGCAGTGCAGCATTATGAGGCATTTATGGAACAGACAAACATCTCCTTGGGATTCAGAGCACACAGAAAAGACTGATCTGAAACTCAGAGATTCCTGCCAGAGTGCCACCTCACAAGACAGCCAGAGCGTAGCGCCAAAGGTTTCCTGTAGTTCATGTACTGATGGACTGTGTCAGAACTGTAAGACCACAAATGGCCCTGTCGAACGATTGGTTCAGTCCAATGGAACACCGTGTCCTGTTAGAACCCAAGAAAAGACAGCTGACCATGAAACGCCTGGTTTACCCATACCCGCTCCACCCAAACCTACAAACTCTGGAGCCATAATCAAGACAGGGGATGCCAGTTTAAAGCCCTGTAGTGGCACAGAGGTCTCTGCTGCTGCTTGTGTCAAATCTGAGCCCAGCACTCCATCGTCTGACCATAAAAAAACTCCATTAGCTTCAGACACAGCAGCAGCAAAACTCTCAGCCTCTGCTGTATCTACAGGAGTGCATGCTGTTAAACCGCAGAAAATCACCTCAGACACTGCATCAAAAGGTCAGAGATCTACATCCCAGTCCTGTGGCAAATTTTTACTTGTGTAGTTATGTGCTTTATTATTACCTGGCTTGCAACCCTTTAAAATATTGAATGGCTGTGTTCTCTTCTCAGATGGAAAGGTCGGCTTGGACTCTTTGATGGCAGGCAGTGGGGACGTCTTTTCTTGCACAGAACCTAACATGTCAGAGCTGTCTGGTCGAATAAAGGACATCATGCCTGGCAGCGGAGGTGGGTTTTTGTGTTTAAGAGAGGACTGCTGATTCTTGAGGAACTTTCAATTTTGGTCTTTAGGTTAGAGTAAGAAGATACTGTAACTTTAAAGGTATAGCGGAGGATTTTCTTTTTCCGGGTGGGTGGCCTATACTATTGGTCCACCTAAGTGTCAATCATTCTGGTGATATGTTTACGTAAGGCCGTCGTACGTGCTCGTCCCTATGTAGTCTTCGCTTTCTGCGCATGCGCACTTTCAGGTGTATTATGTGTGATGAGTTACGTTTTCAGCCATTCCTTTGAAAATGGCTGAGGGTCGAAAGAGAAAAAATGTATATGAAGTGTATGATAAGAAGAGAAAGGCCGCAGAATATAGAAACAAGACCAGAGTGATTTTGGGGGAATATTTCACACGCTGGCGTGCGCTAAAAGCACAGGTTGGGCTTCCCACTGATGCCGCAGTCGCGAAGATTCTACTAGACATGTAAAGTTTGTCATGCTATTTGGAGAAATCCATTTAAAATCACTTTAATAGGCGTTCCCTCTCGGGAGCAAATAGAGTGTTGCGCATGTGCATTTTTAAAAAAATTGGAGAGGGCGGGTCTTCTCTAAAATTTGGAAAGATCCTCCGCTATACCTTTAAGAATTTGAAATCCCTTACACTTCTAAATTAAGCATTATTATAACAAAACATTGAATTTAACTTCTGATAGACTACATCATGATTTGGGGAAAAATGTAATTGTGACATTTTTTTCCCCGGTAATTTTTTTAAGGCTCCTGTGCTTTGTAAGCTTGTTCAATTTGGAAAAAATGTGTTATTAAATATAAATATAAATAAAGTATTATTACTACTAAATAGAAATAATAAAGAACATAAATATTACTGTTGTAGTATTTGTAAAAGAACACATTGCAACACTTCACTTTGAAACGCATAGCACATATATTTAATTAAATAGTATTGTCACTAAACGCTAAACTGTATTGTGATTTCAGTTTTATTTCCATTAATTGTGCAGCATCAACAGCAAAAAACTGATTATTTATTCAGAGAGAAAATGGTCATAGAAAAGAAAAGGACCCAAATTCAAAAGACAGCAGCATTTTGTAATCATTCTGAAATTTTTTGTTGTATTGCAGAAGTTGAGCTTGGCTCATTGGACGAGAAGTTTATCAAACTCTTGGCTTGGCAGCGGATTCAGCAGCTCTTTGAGTTAAAAACCTCTCCTGTTCAGAGCAGTTTTCCTTCATCCATGTCACCCGCTCACAAGAAACGCAGTGAAGGTATGAGTTTGGAATTGGTATTGAAGTTTTTGTTTCCTTTAGATGCGCATGAACTCATGATGTTTCCGTTCACAGCACAAAGCAAGGAGGTACAGGCGAGAGCTTTGTTCTGTTCGGTCTCGGGAAAGGGAACGGCTGTCAGTATGTGCTACAGGAGTCTGTACATCGGGACAGGTGATTATCATCCTGTGACTGCAAGAAGTGCATCATCCTACAGTGTTCCGTACAACTGTCTTTTCTCATTGCAGGTGCTGATATGGATGTGTGCCTTACAAACTACGGGCATTGTAACTACGTTTCAGGGAAACATGCCTGTATATTTTATGATGAGGTATGCTATTTTTAAACAATTAACATAAGGACAAAGGTTTCATCTCTTGAGTGATTAAATTTGTTCTCTCCTCCTCCAGAATACAAAGCAGTATGAACTGCTGAACTACAGCGAACATGGGACAACCGTTGACAACGTGTTATATTCCTGTGACTTCTCTGAGAAGACGAGCCAGAGCCCATCCAGCAACCTGCTCACCAAAGTGCAGAACATTATCCGTGAGTTATTTCTTTTAGTCACAAGGAAACAAGTTATGACAGGTCTTTTCTTCCCTATTTTGATGGACATCCGAGTGAAACAAAAAAAAATTTGGACAGGAACTTAATTCTCGGCTGAATGCGAGCTTGGTTTAGAGAACTGATTAGAGAAGTCTGGCTTTTCACCAGAAAAAATTAAAAATGTCGTAAGAAAAGAAATGAGTGAATTTTCATTTCATGCCAACCTAAAAAAAAATGTATTAAGCATCAGTATTAACTCAAGTGTGTTTGCAGGACGCTGCAGGAAAAAGGAGCAGGAGTCGTCTCCAATGGCCGTGACCTCTGCAACCGAGGGCAGAGTTATGAGCTGCCAGTCCCACGATGCTCCCATCACTCCCTGTAACTGTAAAAACAGCGGCTCCAGTTTGATCGGAGGCAATGGTGCGGGATGGGAAGGCACTGCACTCCTCCATCACGGAAGCCATGTCAAACTGGGCTGCCTGCAGTTTATATTTAGCATCACAGAGTTCGCCAACAAGCCGCTTAAAGAGGAGCTCACCACCTGCAGCCTCACTCCCACACCTGGCCAACAGGGGGAGCACCTGAGCAAGGCCACGCCTCCTTCGCTCCAACACAACCTTGTCACGTAACCCCTCAAGCACCGACCTGTACAGTTTGAACGGTTTCCTAATTATTTAATTGTTTATACATTTGCATGAGGTGAGTTTTTTTTTTCTAATTTCTTCAAGACTCTCTAGGCAGGTTGCACATTTTGTGTCTCAATGCAAGACTTGCATTTTTAAAGGGAAACTTTGATCATCCTCAAAGCTCTAAGAACCAATGAGCAGTTTTCACGTGTAAAGAAATAAAAAAACATGTTCTATTTTGTGCCAGTAACAATACTTTTTATACAAACATGCATTTTCTTTTATTTCCCATAAAAACGGATGCTTTTATTTATGTATGTTCTCTGGAGCGCAGTCAGACCTGGTGTTCCTTTAGCCTGACACGTGCAGAGAGACTCATGTACATATGTGTATGTATTCATGCGAATAGCCAGAGATCCACACGATACAGTGTGCAAAAGTGCTCCAGTTTGTATTATTTTGGTCGTGCACCATTTGGTTGCTGTTCAGTCCTTTGTGTGTCTGTTTCATGTGTTCTGTAATTAGTTTTCACCAGGTTCTTGTGTCAAACTATGTAAATACAAAGCAGATTTTAAATAACATGCTTTAGAAATCCACCAGCTTGTTTTCATGTGTCATGCTTACTAATTCATTCACTCCTCTGTAAGATTAGTAGTTTTCTAAAGTTAGCAATACTATTGCTTATTTAGACTAAAGGGTTTTTGAAAAATCTCCAATGCAAAGTATTTAGACCAAAAGGTTTTGAAAAATCGCTAATGCAAAGTATTTAGAATAAAGGGTTTTTGAAAAATATCCAATGCAAAGTATTTAGACTAAAGGGTTTTGAAAAATCTCCAATGCAATGTGTTCAAGTGCCTAACCTGTATGTGCATGACGCAAATCATATGGTTGGTTTAAGAAAATATGTGCTACTTTTCTCTAAGCAACCAGACTTAACGTTTTCATCTAGTGTATGATAAAACGTGAATCTGATCATTTTACAATGGAGTGATTTAAACAAGGGGTTTTCAATCTTTTAGATGCCATGGACACCCAAATATGACCATCCCTGTGAGAGGGACCCCCATTCTAAAATATAAAAGGCAGCTACTGTATTTTCATTTAAAAAGACCCAATTTATACTGTGTAATAATAACATAATAAATGTGGAAAACATGGAAAAAATTTAGTTTCTATTACATTTCATATTAAGACATGGTTAGACATGGCAACTGCATAGCAGTGTGGTAGTGAGTTTTGCATGGGAAAGGAGGAACACTCACATTTTTCCTCAGACAGTGTAACAAATGGCTTCAGTTTTCAGATGCAATTTCAGTGTGAAGTAAATAAGAGCATCAGAACAGTAGTGTTATTGTTACAATGTAATGTGGGCAAGAGGGCGGGATCGGCTTCAGCACGTCTTCCTGTTCCCGTCTAGAGGAAACCGAGCTATTTCATAAGCAACTATAGCCGTTATTGCTCAGTTCTTTTGAATATGTTTACCGTTCTGCTTATTTGCGGAGGACTCGTCGGGTTTTACCTCCTGCTGTGCGTGACGGTGTTGCAACTGCCAAAATGTAAAAGTACAGCCAAACTGCACGGGAAGACGGTGGTCGTGACTGGTACGTGTTTCGGTTTTAGGGCGTTTGTTTATTGTCCCTAAACAGTTACACATGTCTTCATTTTAATCATTCGTCGTTTTAAAACAGATTTTGTGGATTTTACTATTTTCGTAAACGCATTATAGTCGTGTTACACAACGCAGAAGTGGCAGCTGAGCTAGTGCACTTACTGACGGTTCACACTCCACACACAGGCGTTTATGGCAAGCCGTTTCAACTTTTATTCATTTCCAGGATATGAATTGTTGATATCAACAATTACATTTGTGATATCAACAATTACATTTTTGATATCAACAATTGAATTCTTGATATCTGTAATTGTATTTTCACTAGTGAAATGTCACCATAGGCTGCCATTCAAAATTAATTGTTGATATCAACAATTGATTTCTTACTAGTAGAAATATAATTTTTGATATCAAATAATTACATTGTTACTAGTAAGAATGTGAATTCCTGATATCAATAATTCAATTGTCACTGGTTGAAATGTCTATTCTTGATATCAACAATTTAATTGCTACTAGTAAAAATTTTCATTTTTGATATCTGAAAATGTATTTCTGATATCAATATAATTTCAGATATCTAAAATGGCTTTCTTATTAGTAACAATCACATTCATGATATCAGAAATTAACATTGTCACTAGTGAAAATGGAATTATTGATATCAAAAATGAACATTGTTACTAGTAACAATTCAATTGTTGATATCAAGACTAGACATTTCAACTAGTGACAATTGAATTCTTGATATCAAAAATAAAGGTTTTTACTAGTAAGAATTGTATTTCTGATATGTGAAATTGGAATTGCAACTAGTAAGAAATCAATTCTTGATATCAACAATTGATTTTGAATGGCAGCCTATGGTGACATTTCACTAGTGAAAATACAATTACAGATATCAAGAATTATAGTTTTTACTAGTTGAAATACAATTCTTGATATCTAGAATGAGCATTTTAACTAGTAAAAATGTAATTGTTGATATCAAGAATTAGCATTGTTACTAGTGGAAATGTAATTTCTGATATCACAAATTGCCATTGTTACTAGTATAAATCTAAGTCCTGATATCAATAACTATAATTTTAACTAGTGAAAATTGAATTGTTGATATCAAGAATTCATATCCTGGAAATGAATAAAAGTTAAAACGGCTTGCCATAGGCGTTCGTGATAAGCAACTGGACAGATGATATTGACATTTGAGCTGGTTTACTTCCAGGAGCAAACACGGGTATCGGCAAAGCCACCGCGCTGGATCTGGCGAGAAGAGGAGCTCGGGTGATTCTGGCCTGCAGGGATGAAAGCAGAGCTCAGGCTGCTGTCACAGACATCCAGAGGGTGAGAGAGAGGGACCACAACTGTTTTAACTGTATTGTCGTTCTACTAAGATAATAAAGTTCCATTAGGGGTGGTTCAGTACTGAGCTGCGTTTAAATCTCAGGACTTGTCTTGTTTCATTTGACATTTGTATATTTTTAAAATCTATTAATTGGTATTTTATTTGCAGATGCAAACCCGCAGCACTAGAATAATATTATTATGTGAATTATATATATATATATACAGGTCCTTCTCAAAAAATTAGCATATTGTGATAAAGTTCATTATTTTCCATAATGTAATGATAAAAATTAAACTTTCATATATTTTAGATTCATTGCACACCAACTGAAATATTTCAGGTCTTTTATTGTTTAAATACTGATGATTTTGGCATACAGCTCATGAAAACCCAAAATTCCTATCTCAAAAAATTAGCATATCATGAAAAGGGTCTCTAAATGAGCTATTAACCTAATCATCTGAATCAACTAATTAACTCTAAACACCTGCAAAAGATTCCTGAGGCTTTTAAAAACTCCCAGCCTGTTTCATTACTCAAAACCGCAATCATGGGTAAGACTGCCGACCTGACTGCTGTCCAGAAGGCCATCATTGACAGCCTCAAGCAAGAGGGTAAGACACAGAAAGAAATTTCTGAACAAATAGGCTGTTCCCAGAGTGCTGTATCAAGGCACCTCAGTGGGAAGTCTGTGGGAAGGAAAAAGTGTGGCAAAAAACGCTGCACAACGAGAAGAGGCGACCGGACCCTGAGGAAGATTGTGGAGAAGGACCGATTCCAGACCTTGGGGTCCTGCGGAAGCAGTGGACTGAGTCTGGAGTAGAAACATCCAGAGCCACCGTGCACAGGCGTGTGCAGGAAATGGGCTACAGGTGCCGCATTCCCCAGGTCAAGCCACTTTTGAACCCGAAACAGCGGCAGAAGCGCCTGACCTGGGCTACAGAGAAGCAGCACTGGAGTACCCACAGTCAGTGATGGTCTGGGGTGCCATGTCAGCTGCTGGTGTTGGTCCACTGTGTTTTATCAAGGGCAGGGTCAATGCAGCTAGCTATCAGGAGATTTTGGAGCACTTCATGCTTCCATCTGCTGAAAAGCTTTATGGAGATGAAGATTTCATTTTTCAGCACGACCTGGCACCTGCTCACAGTGCCAAAACCACTGGTAAATGGTTTACTGACCATGGTATTACTGTGCTCAATTGGCCTGCCAACTCTCCTGACCTGAACCCCATAGAGAATCTGTGGGATATTGTGAAGAGAAAGTTGAGAGACGCAAGACCCAACACTCTGGATGAGCTTAAGGCCGCTATCGAAGCATCCTGGGCCTCCATAACACCTCAGCAGTGCCACAGGCTGATTGCCTCCATGCCACGCCGCAATTTCTTTCTGTGTCTTACCCTCTTGCTTGAGGGTGTCAATGATGGCCTTCTGGACAGCAGTCAGGTCGGCAGTCTTACCCATGATTGTGGTTTTGAGTAATGAAACAGGCTGGGAGTTTTTAAAAGCCTCAGGAATCTTTTGCCTGTGTTTAGAGTTAATTAGTTGATTCAGATGATTAGGTTAATAGCTCGTTTAGAGAACCTTTTCATGATATGCTAATTTTTTTAGATTTTCATGAGCTGTATGCCAAAATCATCAGTATTAAAACAATAAAAGACCTGAAATATTTCAGTTGGTGTGCAATGAATCTAAAATATATGAAAGTTTAATTTTTATCATTACATTATGGAAAATAATTAACTTTATCACAATATGCTCATTTTTTGAGAAGGACCTGTATTTAAAAAATGTATAAAATGGTACTTTTATTAATAAACAATAAATACAAATCCAGTAATATCTGTAGTGTAATAAATGCTGTTTTGTTTATTTATGTAAGCCACGTCTCTCTGGTAGGGGTGGTGGTCTAGCAGATGTCTTTCGCGATGCTATGAAAATTGTCATGACTGAATTTCATAATGTGACATATTTTGAATACATAGCTTTTAAAGTGCTTGCTCACACCTCTCTTCTGATCATATTAATACATCGTCCTCAAGTCTCTGTCAATTTTTTTCTCTGATCTCAATGAATTACTCACTCTGGCCTATGCTGTATCCTTTTATATTATCCTGCTCTGTGATTTCAATATCCATTTTGTCAATATCCATATGTCTGTTCTAATGCCAGTGACCTTATATTAACTTTGGATAATTTCAGTCTTGTATAACATGTCAACTTTCCTACTTACTGCCGTGGTCACACACTTGATCTTGTTTGCACTTCAGGGATTAATAATGTCTCTGGCTCACAAACTGGTATTTCTGATCATAAGCTGATAACAGTTAGATTTGATTTCCCTCTTCCTGAACCTCACAAAACTACTATTAATTATCGCAATGTTAAATGTGTTCCTCTGTCATTCTCAGACTCCATTAATGCATATTCTCTGTCTTCCTACTCTGATTCCTTTTGTCCTTCTGCTGTTCTCTCAACTTACATCTCTGCTATCTCTGAAGCCTTGGACAATCGCGCCCCTATGATAACTAAGCTGGTACCTTCATCTCATGCATCACCCTGGTATACACCGAGCTCCGACTGCTTAAACAAATTGGAAGACGTCTCGAGCGCCGATATAGGAAAAGTGGCCTGGAAGAGCATTATCAAGATTTCTGTGCTCACCAACTGAAATACAAGTCTGATCTTAATGCCATACTACTCCTCCGTAATAAACACTGCTAAAGGTAGACCTAAGACATTATTTTCAACTGTTAACAAACTTATATCAACCCTTCAACGCATCTTATTACTGGCTCAATTGACCTCTGCAACTGCTTCCTCCACTAAAAAAAAAAAAAAAAAATTAAATCTATTTATGTAACATTTTCATCAAACTTATCAGATGTTTTGTCTAACTGGTCCTCACCTCAGCCCATAAAGCACATCCTCTCTAGCTTTACTCTCACCACCCCATCCTCTGTTAGTGGCCTAATTGCTCAAACTAGCTCATCTACTTGTCAATTAGATCCAGCACCTACCTCACTTCTTAAAAGCTGCCTATCTCAGTCTCATCTCCTATTGCTCATTTGATCAACTGTTCTATTTTTCCGGGTCTGTCCCGCTATCATTAAAAACGGCTCCTATTTTAAAGATACCAGGGCTAGATTCTTCTGCTATGAATAATTTTAGACAGTTATCTAATCTTCCGTTCGTTTCTAAGCTGCTTGAAAAAGTAGTTGCCTCACGGTTACGAGGTCATCTCTATGCTAACAATCTTCTTGATCCCTATCAATCTGGCTTTCGGTCAGGCCACAGTACTGAAACGGCATTGGTAAAAATTACTAATAACCTCCTAATATCTGCTGATTCTGGTTGTCTTACTGTTCTCATCATGCTTGACTTAACTGCAGCTTTTGACACTATCTCATCACATACTTGCCTCTCGGCTATCAGCTATCGGCATCACGGATAGTGCTTTATCTTGGTTTATATCATATCTCACTGATAGACATTTTTTTATTACTGTCCATAACTTCTAATCTTCTCTGTGTCCCTCAAGGCTCTGTTCTTGGACCACTTATGTTCAATATTTATTTGTTACCTCTTGGTCACATTATCCATAGTCATGGTCTCAGCTAATTTACATATCAGCTCGCTCTGTCTCTGCTCTTCCTCTGGATTCATTGTATCGCGGACATTAAAATCTGGTTACATAGCAACTTCCTAAAATTGAATAATGATAAAAATGAGGTTGTCGTTTTTTAATCCTCCATCCCTTTTAAAAAAAAGTCTGAACTGAGTTTATCTATTGATGGGGCCCACATTAATTCCATCTCATATTGTTAAAAATCTGGGTGTATCATTTGATTCGTCTCTTACATTTTAATCTCATATAAGTTCTATTACGAAGACTGCATTCTACCACCTTCGCAATATTGCCCAACTGCGACCTGCTCTCAGCACTAAAGATACTGAAACTCTAATTCATGCTTTGATAACCTCTCGTCTCGTCTACTGTAACTCGCTTCTTAATTGGGCTGCCTGGTAAAACAATCACTAGACTACAATATGTTCAGAATTCTGTTGCCAGAGTCATCAATGAAGTCAAAAAATCTGATCACATTACCCATTTGCTCTATAATTTAAATTGGTTACCTGTTCCCGTCCGCATTCAGTATAAAATTATCTTGTTAACTTTTAAATGTCTTCATGGACTTGCTCCCAATTATTTATCTGAACTTCTGCACTATTATTCACCCCCTCACTATCTCCGGTCATCTGGAGACTTTGAAAAACTGCTTATTTTACATCGTTTTCGTCTTTCAACAATGGGTGGTAGATCATTCAGTGCTGTGACTCCGAAACTCCTCTAACTCTTCGTGACGCTTCTATTACCGGTATATCCTCATTCAAATCTCAATGAAAACCTTTCTTTTCTTACAGTATTTCCAACCCTCCTCTGTTTAGTGTTCTGCTGTTTTGTTACTGTATATTCGTATATGTACTATGTGATGCATTCTAATGCTTGATGCTGTGTTTTTGTTATCTTCTTAATTGTACAGCGACCTTGAGCTTGGAAAGGCGCTTTATAAATAAAACATTATTATTATTATTAAATCTGTGATTCTGTTATACAAGTTTGCTGACTTAACATTTCAGTGCCATCATTTAATGCTGTATTTTTGTGCAATGATTTGGAACACAGGAAACAGGAAACAAAGAGGTGGTGTATATGCAGTTGGATCTGGCCAGTCTGAAGTCTGTGAGGTCTTTTGCTGAAAACTTTCTCAAGAAAGAATCCAGATTAGACATACTTATCAACAATGCAGGTAGCTCTCGAATAAATGCAATTTTATTTTATGCATTGTTACAATTACTGTCTTGAATTTTCAACTAATTCAAAATTTGGATCTGGTTTAAAAGCCTTATATTTTTTTCTGTGTTTGTAGGACTTGTAATTGCTGGCAAGACTGAGGATGGCTTTGGAAGGATCTTTGGCGTCAATCACCTCGGTCACTTCCTGTTAACCATCCTGCTGTTGGAACGGTTAAAAGAGTGCGGCCCCAGCAGAGTTGTGACTGTGTCATCATTGGCCCATTGGTGGGGGAAAATTGATTTCAACTGCATCAACACTCATAAAGATTTGGGTTTAGGAAGTTCAGCATTGGACTTACTGAAGTTGTACAGTCACAGCAAACTCTGCAATATCCTCTTTACACACGAGCTGGCCAAGAGACTCAAAGGCACAAATGTCACCTGCTACAGTCTTCATCCAGGTCAGTAGATGTTCTTTATTCTCTAAAAGCAGCTTTTGATAAAATATCATAGGTCATATGCAGTTAACGCTGATTTATTTATTATAGGGGCCATTAAAACCGACATCGGTCGTCACAGTAATCTATGGTGGCGGCTGTTCATGGCACCAATTTTGCTGCTTTTCTTTTCGGATGTGGATTCTGGAGCTCAGACGTCTCTTCACTGTGCACTTCAAGAGGGCCTTGAGCCCCTGAGTGGACGCTACTTCTCTAGCTGTGCAGTGCAGAATGTTCCTGCTAAAGCCAGAGATGATGCAGCTGGCAAAAAGCTTTGGGAAGTCAGCGAGAGTCTCGTTGGTTCAGCATGAGAGCATCAGCTTTAATGCATCTGTATAGATTTGCACTTGCGCAGTCTAGTGGCACCTGTGGTCGACTCAACTGTAATTGGATAAACCTTATAAAAAGCCTGTGTAGAAGACTTGTGGTTCATAACATGCTCTGAACGCAACAAAGGGGCTGTTTAATTCCTCAAATAAATATGTTCTTTGATTGTTTTACAAATTGTTTGTACAATATCCCAATATCACTTGTATTTTATGTGATAAAGTTACCACTACTTAAATCCTGTGGCTTTGTCATACCCAGTGGCAGTCTTAACATAGAGGCATAGGTAGGCCGCTGCTTGGGGCCCCCTAACAGCGGTCGTAGTAGGGGGGCCCCCAACCAACCAACCTAAAAAAAAAAAAAAAAAAAATAGAAAAGAAAAAAAATGAAATAGCCTCTTATCATCGTGAACACTTGAAAAGCATAGTAAATGTTGTTAATATTCTTAAGAAATACGTTGAAATGTTGAAGTAGTAGTTAAAATGTCCAGTGCAAGGTTATCTGTCCCTACACATAACACCCCTTACTTTCTCAATGGAATGGACTAGTCCGTAACGGTGCGCGCTGAGGCGCGAAAGATAAACAAACAATGACAGGACTGGGAAGTACACAACGAAGCAAGACGAGTCTAAACGCGAAAATGAAACGAAGTTACCCAAGCCGCTCAAATCTGTCAAAAATGACAAACTTTTTTACGCCTTCTGTTAGGGATACATGCCGCTACAGCAGCAGCTGTTAAGTGATACCAAGGTGAGGATAACGTGTAAGTTATAACGTTACATCCTACAGAAAGGGCAAAAGTAAATATGACATTTATTATGGGTTTAGCCTATTTGATGATTGTTTGAAGTTCGCGTAAATAAAAAGTTGTTATATATTTTTTGAAGCCTAATAAATGTTAATTTTTCGGCTTTCAATTACACTGTCATGTTGGATGGCCATAATTAATGTTTAAAATTAGGGGGGAAAAATATTTTTTATCCAGACATCAATAGCTGTATTAGTATCAGTGATAGGTCTACTGACCTTCATTCATAAAAAGATGCCATTAAACAAGTATTTAAAATATACTGTCTTTATGTTGTCTCTACATTAATTTGTAGATTAGCTGTGAAATTATTACATTATAATATATATAAACTAATATAAACCTATAAAAATGTTTATTTGTAGAATGTTTGAAATGTCAATCTCAAGTGCAATGCCAATTGCAACCTCCCTCACTCATACAAAGTCAATTATTCATCTTGGCAATATTTGCTATGTGTTGCTGTTTGTGATGTTTTGCTAAGTAGGCTATATGAATGTTTGTGGGGGTTTACCATAACTACCTGTCTTGCTGGTTATATTGATATTAATTTGATCTTAAAAAAAGAATAAACCGTGCTGGTTTTCCTGGCATTTTGGCAAAGACAGGTGTTATCTGAAACCGTATTCTCTGTTGTGTTCCATCATGACTATTAGTTTGTGTAGTGCTACACTTTGTGTGTTCTCTCCTTTCCATCTTCATTTTGGAGTAAAGAAATGTATGCAGTTTGGGAATGTATGGGTTTAAAGGGGAAGTTTTTTTCTCCTCTCCAACCTTTACTTCCCCGTAGATTAGATTTCAGTCGGTACATTTTTTTTCGTTCTCTTTTAAAGAAGGGATGGGGGGGGGGCCCATACGTACCTTCGCTTTGGGCCCCCAATTTGCTAAATCCGCCACTGTTCATACCAGAGTAACGACGTAACACACAAAAGGCGTGTTTCAGGCTGATGAGGCCTTTAGTGTGTTGAATGTGTCGCCTCTCCCAGTTAAAATATGTGATTGCTTTAGTAGAGGAACAACATGCACTATCACATGTGGACTGCATGTGTCAAAAGTGCGTCAAGAGATGCCAACAGTTCTTCATTGAACCCAATTACACAATAACTCCATGATAATGTGACTCAATAGTTTGACGCTGAATGGTGATGTCACCTTTATTAAGATATCAAACAACATTCAAGCATTTTCTAAAATGTTACCAATAACTGCTACAAATTTAATGTGGTACTCAGCTACACGTTTTTAGTAGGCTAATAATATGTTATTTCACCATGTAGCAACAGTAACTAAAGGGGGCGGGTCTTTGCGAACGGTCAATTGTGGTGTTTATTTGATATTTGTTGCTAAAAAACAAAACAATTCAGGAATTAAAATTGTATTTAGACTGTGTTTGTAAAATAAAATATACAAAGACAATAAAACAGCTCATATAAAACCTAAGAAACTTTATAAATGGCAGCTTCACTGATCTGTTGTTTAAAAATGATCGTATCCAGTCTTTAACAAAGCATGATGAGATTACAGATAAAACAGCCTGGCTGTATTGTTTGCTTGAGCACTCAAACCGGTCCGGTGAAAGGGGGGAGGGGGTGTAGAGAAAGCCCGGACCGGTTTATCAGGCTCTGGCTCGGGCGAAGTACATAAGAAAAGCCTGCAGAATCTTGCAGGTCATAATCATGTTTCATCTCATCATCGCCGCTTCGCTCATCGCAGGTCTTTATGTATTCTTGGTGGAGACGCTGTTTAAGAAGTCCAAATGTAAAGGAACCGCTGATATGACGGGCAAAACGGTCATTATTACAGGTGAGGTTTGAGATCAATCTTCTCATATTGTGGTAAACCTGTGGAAAATGCCGCGTTAAATGCGTTTTTGTCGTCTTTACGTTGGCTTTCTCCTTTAAATGTGATCTGAAACACTGGGGGGAAATATTTTCATACTAGTATCTTAGCCTATTTTCTTGTTTTCCACTAAACGTTCTTAAATCAATATACGTTTAATTGAGAAGAAGAATGACTGATTTTTTTTTTTGTCAGATTTATCATGAATAAGAGAATGTATGCTTAACGTTAGTTAAAATAATACTATGTCTGTACGCTAATAAAAATTATCTCGATATTTGTAATAGAAAACAAAACAAAAACTATTATCTTTTTGCTGTGGACCTGGAATATGTTTCTGTTTCGGTAATGAAAGCTGTTTGGTTTGTTTCAGGCGGGAATACCGGTATCGGTAAAGCCACAGCTCTGGATCTGGCTGGTCGTGGAGCAAGAGTAATTCTAGCCTGCAGAAACCAGAAGAAAGCTGAGGCAGCTATAAATGACATCAAGAAGGTGAGAACCATCACTTTAGACCACTGATTCAAGAGTTTTGAGTGTTTATTAACCCATATTTGTTGTTCAGGACACAGGAAGCAATGCTATACTGTACATGAAGCTTGATCTCGGAAGCCTCAAATCTGTGCAAGCTTTTGCTCAGACCTTCCTCAAATCTGAGTCCAGACTGGATGTGCTCATCAATAATGCAGGTAAGCCAAACCCTCAAAACTGTTTCAATATGTTCAAAATGTTCAAGATTGGGGGAACCAAAGGTAAAAGTTTGGCTTGACCACTTATCTGAATATTAGGGGAAACATGGCACTGCAATCAATGTCTTTTTCTGTTCAGGTCTTGTTGCAGATGGTCTAACTGAAGATGGTTTTGGCATAGAGTTTGGAGTCAACCATCTTGGACATTTTCTGCTCACTTGTCTTCTGCTGGACCGTCTGAAGGAGAGTCCTGCTGCTAGGGTCATCACTCTATCCTCCATGGCCCATCGCTGGGGCAAGATTGATTTTGATTCTCTTATCGCCACCAAAGACCTGGGGTCAGGGAGATACAGCTGGCAGTTCTTCCAGGCCTACTGCAACAGCAAACTCTGCAATGTCCTGTTCACTCACGAACTGGCCAAGAGAATGAAGGGCACAAACGTCACCTGCTACAGTGTTCATCCAGGTAAAAATCATACTTGATATGTATAGTTTAGTAAAATTAAAGGTCCCATATTGTACAACTTTCTGAAGTTTTATTTTAGGTTTTGATGTCCTTAAGAATATATATTTGCGGTATAAGTACCAAAAACCATGTCAATATATTTTTACAGCTCCTTTCTCAGGAGCTCTGCCAAGAACAGGTCGATTTTGACCTTTCTACTTAATATTCAAGAGCCTTTCTTCTGATTGGCCTGTTGTTTTCTGAGTGATCCACCATTGGTGACTGAGTAGTTCTGACATCACAAATATACGGAAGTCACAACAACTCGGGAAAAGGCACAGCTACTTTATGCAGGCTGTGTGCATTTGACTATTTTGAAACTTATATGGTAGTTTCAACGCCCCTAGACCTCTGTTATCATGGAAAAAGCCAGGAAATTTCAGTTTTGACAATATGGGACCTTTAATGTTCTGGCATTATTCACCCACCTTCCTGTTGTTCAAAACCTGCTTGATTTTTTTTTTAATTTCTTTGTACATCATGTGAATTCCACTTTTTGCGTTCCACTGAGAAGTCACACAGGTTTGGAATGACGCATTACATCTGCCATGTTGTTACTGGCAGATAACCTACCAGAGTCAGTGTCATTTCACTGTTATTCACAACTGGTTTCATGGGCTGTGTTGGAAATCACCCCCTATGCCTTCATTCACTATTCCCTACATTACTCCACTAATATAGTCCACTTGAAGGAGTGAATGAAAACGAGTGAGTGAATTCAGACACTGAGTGTGTCGGAAGGGCTGCCACTTTTGTATAGCGTGTGCTTGCTGTTTAAGAGTCATTTGAAACTTGCAAACTGGCAGCTCCAGTAGCAATGAAAAGATTTATATTGAACTATCAATAAACCTTAATTAAACAATTTAATAAATCAATTAAAAAGAGATTTATACCTGACCTGTATGATATTACGCTGTGGCCACATTGGACCAGCAGTTTGGAAATCGGATGGATGGATGTTTCAGCTGCAAGCGCCATCTTCTGGTCAGACGCAGGAATTCATTCGGCACGGCCCTCACAGTGCATTATGGGTATTCTTTAGCCATTGTGTTTACATCAGTTGTACACTAGTTATTGCAGTGCATTGTGGGATTGAATGAGTGCACTCGATAATGTCCACTATGGTTTCGGACACCACTACAAATGGCTGTCCCTTCAAATAGTGCCCTATTTAAGGGTATAGGGGGCGATTTCAGACACAGCCATGGAGTGTCCATTGAATGGAAGCAGTAGGTCATCCGGGGTATTTTTTGCCTGTTTTTCTAATACTTTGAATTCATCATACTGTTTTGTCGTACTGTTTTTTGTATAATATATAGTATGGAAGTAGGCATATTCAAATGCAGCGAGAGTCTTGGTAAAAGGTAAATGGACTGCATTTATATAGCGCTTTCACAGACCCAATGGCCACCAAAGCGCTTTACATATTGCCTCACATTCACCCATTCACTCACTCATTCATACACCGACGGCAGTGTCAGCCATGCAAGGTGCCATCCAGCTCGTCGGGAGCGGCTGGAGTTAGGTGTCTTGCTCACGGACACCTCGACACTTGGTCAGGTGGAACCGGGGATCGAACCACCAAGCTTTTGGTTTGTAGACAACCTACACGAACCACTGAGCCACTGCCGCCTCTTGTTCACTAATCGTGCATACACACTTATTTGTACATAATATCTAAGTGTGTTTAAAACCAACTGGAGACACTCAAATGCAAAATCATATTTCTGTTGACCTTTAATAGTTTGTCACTTTAAAAGTCTTTAGGCAAAATTTTTAGAAATGCAATAAATGACTCTACGAACATACTGATTTTATCGAATACATATTGCAACTAAGAAGTCCGAAATTTGATCACATGTAGATTTAGGGTACGTTTACACGACAACAATGTACTAAAAACGGAAAAGTTTTTCTTTTGCGTTTTTCACGTACAGATTACAACGTTGTCAAAGCGATCCCCGTTCACACAGATTCACGAAAACTTAACTAAAACTAAAAATGCTGTATTCTGCTGCCAGGCCAGTAGTTGGCGATGTCACTTTGTAAAGAAATTCTACACATCTATAGACTGAATACATAATACGCATGATGTCACCGTTTTCACAAATTCGTGTTTTTGTAGTTTACACAAAAACGGTATTGTTTTAAAAAAACAAAATGCACCCAAAACGACGTTGTCGTGTGAATGAACGGCCAAAACGCATAAAGTTTTCTGCATACTTTTTTTTTCTCTTAAAGGTTTAAAGGGGAGCATGACCAAAAAAGTTTGAGAACCACTGGGACTGGGTTAAACAAATGCTTAATATTGCATGATTCCTTTCGTAGGTGTTGTAAAGACCGAGCTCTCCCGCCATGTGAGTCTCTGGCAGAAAGTGTTTATTGAGCCAGTGGCTAGACTGCTGTTCCTGGACCCAAACACCGGAGCCCAAACAACTCTTCATTGTGCCGTTCAGGAAGGAATCGAGCATTTCAGTGGACGTTATTTCTCATGCTGCGCTGTGGAGGAAGTCAGTGCCAAAGCCAAAGACGATGCGGTGGCCAAAAAGCTTTGGGAAGTCAGTGAACGACTGAGCGGCCTTTCATAAAGCCAGAGAAACTGTTTTATTTCTGGTGGATGGAGATCGTCTGTGAACTTATTTACCCCTAGTGGAAAAAAAGACAAGTATGAAGTGACGAAACTGATTGTGGCATTTTTGTGTTTATGGACGCACAATTATTTACAAGGTTTACAGTGTTTTTTATTTGTATATTGACATTAAATGCTGTATGCTAGGGTGAGTTTTTTAAAAAAAAATTACTGTAAAAGGAATCACCTTTATCCTGTTTTTTTTTTTTTTTTACTGCATGTAGTTATATTTGATTATAAAAATCAAACAAACATGAACAATATAGTATTATTTGCTTAACACATGTGATAATACCCAACAGAATGCAAGTAAATAGTGTCAAATGTGAACCTTTTGTTGCGTATGGCAGCAGGTCATAATCTAAGACAGGGGTTCAGAGATGGGGTCCATTAAAAAATTTTTTTACAAAAAAATGAAAGTAAAAATAAGATTAAACTACATGAATAAATATTAACTTTTTACACAGTATAAATTGGGTCTTTAGCTGCCTTTTGAATTTTAGGAAGGCCTTCCCTCGCATGGGAATATTTAGGATCTGCTTTTATAAAATAATAACCATAAGGCAACATTCTGTATAAGTTGTAAGTTAAAATAACAACCCTTCAACGTTCGGGAAAAGTTTTTTATGGTTACAAAATAATAACCATTAGGGAACGTTCAGTATAGTTATTTTTACATTATTTATAAATAACTACCCAGCAACACTCTGGGAACTTTATTTTATGGTTGCAAAATAATAACCTAAAATAAACATTAGGGAACGTTCTGCTGTTATTTAAAAATAACTACTCTGCAACATTCTGGGAACGTTATTTTATGGTTGCAAAAAATTTAACCAAAAAAGATACTACCCCCCAAATACTAACGTTAGGGGAACGTTCTGTGTTTGCTGGGGACTTTTAACGTTAATAGGTTATATCACACGTAAAATGAAGTCAAGTAGGCTAACTGCACATTTCCCCTTCAAACACTGAGCCGTGTACACGTACCTGTACAGGAGCATGTCTATGCCGGGAAAGAACAAATCACTTTCTTAATGTTGTTAGGTGTTTTTAGTAAGTTTAATACTTCAGAGTAAAACTGAAAAAAAAACTGCTGAGAATGCACGTGACATCATATTCTCTGCGCGCTTCATTTGCGGGCGAGCACATAATCAAACAAGGCGTTTCTTGAACGGTGTTACACAAACCCGAATAATTCAAATTTTCCAACTTTGTTGTTTGCCATTTTACAATAACTTATGTGTTGATTGAAATGTTTTTCACTTTCGCTTTGTATCTTACCTTAGCAGCCTTTGAACAGTCATCATGAACGACATGAAATCTGACTAGAACTGAGAACCATAACGATTCTTGAGAGATGAGGTCAAAAAGACACCAAACTATGAGAAATTATATTTGTAAAGGCCAGATTTTTTACTTAATGAAGAGTCTTCCGCAGAAAAAAAGTCTGTCATCATTTACACATTACAAAATGTTTTAAAAATGTCGGCGACGCTTTCCACGCAATTGTAGGCTTTGAATGAACACGTGATTACTATTTGTTTCCCCTTTTGAATTCCACAGAAGAAATAGTCAAACAGTCAAAAGACGGCAAAAGTTTTAACTTTTAACTTGAATGCACTGAAAATAAAATGCATAAGTCTCACATGATCTCTGTGTCTCTTATATAAAGATTTTAAAGAAAGAAAATGACAACAAAAATAAAACAAAATACTGCAATGCATTATAAACTACATCTAAAGTGCTCAGGTTGAGTTTAGCCTCCTGGAATTTACAAAAGCTAAAAATATCTCAATATTCATTAAAATAATGTCTGACAGACTAGACAAGTAAAATACTGACAAAGTTTAAGCTAAAACTGCAATATGCCCCTAAAAATGTTAAGCCCTAAATATGTTTATGGATGGAATCATACACATAAATTCTTACAAGTCAACACTGAAATTGCCACTTTTCCCTTTAAAGTCTCTTTGTAGCTCTAGTAAAGCCTTGTGTGTTTAAAATTGCCCTAAAAAAAACTGAAGAAGAAAGCGTGGGACCACATTAAATAATGGTCAGCTTGTGCATCCATATCTTCATTAAAAAGTTCCTGAATGTCCACCGTGCATGGGATCGAATTCACAGCATGGTAACATCAATCTGGTCAAATGTGCTCACACCAGTGTGATCTCCACCTCTTCTCTCTTCTGCACCTGACCCTGCGCCTGCTGTTTGGGTGGAGGAGGAGCAGCTCGTACCTGCAGATAACAAAAATACCCATCAGATTTCACACATAAGCGCCCATCACTGGCATTCAGCTTTAAGAGTGCAGATCTCACAGGTCTCAGGGTGCCTGACCCGCCCTCTCCTGGGGATCTGGGTGATGGGGTGTGGGCGTGGCCTGTGGAGGAGACCACACGGATGACTGGGATTCGGATATTTCCCAAGAGCATAAATCTAATAACAGAACAATGGCTTCAGCAGTTTTGTTTTAGTAACACTGAGATACTGTTATAGTTTTTATAAATATTTAATTTTTATATTCCCCTTTTTAAAATTTTAGTAAAAGGTTTAGTAATTTTGATGTGTGGTTTTGTATTTTTCATTAGATTTAGGTTTTTAAATATCTGTATACAGGTCCTTCTCAAAAAATTAGCATATTGTGATAAAGTTAATTATTTTCCATAATGTAATGATAAAAATTAAACTTTCATATATTTTAGATTCATTGCACACCAACTGAAATATTTCAGGTCTTTTATTGTTTTAATACTGATGATCTAAAAAAATTAGCATATCATGAAAAGGTTCTCTAAACGAGCTATTAACCTAATCATCTGAATCAACTAATTAACTCTAAACACCTGCAAAAGATTCCTGAAGCTTTTAAAAACTCCCAGCCTGTTTCATTACTCAAAACCGCAATCATGGGTAAGACTGCCGACCTGACTGCTGTCCAGAAGGCCATCATTGACACCCTCAAGCAAGAGGGTAAGACACAGAAAGAAATTGCGGCGTGGCATGGAGGCAATCAGCCTGTGGCACTGCTGAGGTGTTATGGCTGATGCCTGTGGCACTGCTGAGGTGTTATGGAGGCCCAGGATGCTTCGATAGCGGCCTTAAGCTCATCCAGAGTGTTGGGTCTTGCGTCTCTCAACTTTCTCTTCACAATATCCCACAGATTCTCTATGGGGTTCAGGTCAGGAGAGTTGGCAGGCCAATTGAGCACAGTAATACCATGGTCAGTAAACCATTTACCAGTGGTTTTGGCACTGTGAGCAGGTGCCAGGTCGTGCTGAACAATGAAATCTTCATCTCCTTAAAGCTTTTCAGCAGATGGAAGCATGAAGTGCTCCAAAATCTCCTGATAGCTAGCTGCATTGACCCTGCCCTTGATAAAACACAGTGGACCAACACCAGCAGCTGACATGGCACCCCAGACCATCACTGACTGTGGGTACTCCAGTGCTGCTTCTCTGTAGCCCAGGTCAGGCGCTTCTGCCGCTGTTTCTGGATCAAAAGTGTCTTGACCTGGGGAATGCGGCACCTGTAGCCCATTTCCTGCACACGCCTGTGCACGGTGGCTCTGGATGTTTCTACTCCAGACTCAGTCCACTGCTTCCGCAGGACCCCAAGGTCTGGAATCGGTCCTTCTCCACAATCTTCCTCAGGGTCCGGTCACCTCTTCTCGTTGTGCAGCGTTTTTTGCCACACTTTTTCCTTCCCACAGACTTCCCACTGAGGTGCCTTGATACAGCACTCTGGGAACAGCCTATTTGTTCAGAAATTTCTTTCTGTGTCTTACCCTCTTGCTTGAGGGTGTCAATGATGGCCTTCTGGACAGCAGTCAGGTCGGCAGTCTTACCCATGATTGCGGTTTTGAGTAATGAAACAGGCTGGGAGTTTTTAAAAGCTTCAGGAATCTTTTGCAGGTGTTTAGAGTTAATTAGTTGATTCAGATGATTAGGTTAATAGCTCGTTTAGAGAACCTTTTCATGATATGCTAATTTTTTGAGACAGGAATTTTGGGTTTTCATGAGCTGTATGCCAAAATCATCAGTATTAAAACAATAAAAGACCTGAAATATTTCAGTTGGTGTGCAATGAATCTAAAATATATGAAAGTTTAATTTTTATCATTACATTATGGAAACTAATTAACTTTATCACAATATGCTAATTTTTTTAGAAGGACCTGTATATATATGTATATATATATAAAATGCTTATATGTCAGTCGCTAATTTAATACAATAAAATAATGTGTTTTTTATTCAACATTTTTAAGATAGACAATCAGGTTGTGAGATTGAACGTCACTAAAACGTTAACAGTCATGTGTGAGGTTTACTATAATGCTTTAGGGTCTGCCGTGGTGCTCTGTGTCTTACTGTGGCTCGAGATCTTGGGGGGTTCTGGGGTTTGATAGCCATTTAAAGGGAGTGTGCCGGTCAAAGATGAGAGTGAGATGGACTCTGGAGACGCAGCCGGTGGACAAGCCGCTTGATCCAGAACTGACAGAGACACCTGGTGGTAAAAAACAGCTATTACAAAAAAAAATCCACCATGGGCTTACTATAAACATATACTTCTGGGAAACACAGGCCTCATTGAAAAAGTTTCTGTTTTTGTATAAACCTGCATGTTCATGCTCTTGTGTGTTTGTGCACCCTCCGGTCCGCATAGATCCTCCACTAATACTGCGGGAAAGACGCCCACTGAGCCATTGAACTCGCCCTCCCAGAACCCATCATCTTCCTGGTTGTGTTTGCTGAGAATGCAAATAACAGCTCCCTCGGGGAAGGACAACTCGTCCTCTGTCTGAGCCTCATAGGCATACAGAGCCCTGGCTAGATTTATGGCTGTGCAAAAGAGGAAGAGGCCGCAAAATGTTTGTTGTCTACTAGCAAGGTTTAATACTATACTTGTATTATACCAGATCTAATGCTATAGGCTGGTCTCACCGCTGGCGGGACTGTTCGGGCTGCTCTGGGTGAATGTCTCCATTTCTGGCTCTTGTTCTGCAGAAGTGCTGGAGGTGTGTGATTGGGCGTCAATGCTGGAGAGAGACTGGATCATGCTCAGTAGAGAGTCGGAGGTCGGAAGCTGCAGGTATTTCTCCGGCACGTATCCCACCTGCCCTGTTTGGTTCCTTGCCTTAAAAAAACAAAACAAAACAAAATCTGTCCAATAAATGCCAACATAATTATTAAAGTGGCATCTAGTTCAGGTGCTTTCAAACTAAGGGCCACAAGGGGATGCTAGGAATGCCTGTGGAAATGCCTTTGAGACATAAAAAATTATAAACAATTTATTTAACATAATGAAATAAAATCCAAATATGTATATAGTTTGTAAATATATTTAGATTTGTATTTTTCTTTATAGAAATATAAGTTTAAAAATATGTAAATAAAATATTTATTCCTGTGATGCAAAGCTGAATTTTCAGCATCATAACTCAAGTCTTCAGTGTCACATGATCCTTCAGAAATCATTCTAATATGATGATTTGCTGCTCAAGAAACATTTAATATTATTATTTATTAACTTATTATTAAGTTTATTTAAAATAGAAATATTTTGCAACATTATAAATATCTTTACTGTCACTTTTGATTAATTTAATGCATCTTTACTGAATGTGTTAATTAAAAACAAATCTTATTGAAAGATAATGTATAATATTTATAATAATTTTGTAAATAATTAAATAAATTATATTTTTCCTCACACAGTATAAATGAGTCTGTATATATATATATATATATATATATATATATATATATATATATATATATATATATATATATATATATATATATGACAATATACAATTAATAAATAAAAAATATAAAATGCCTTTATATTCTAGGGAAGGATGTCATTGAAAAGTTAAAAAACCCTGATGTAGTTGAGTGTGTGTGCGTGTACCTTGACCCAGTCCTCCATGTCTCCATCATCAATAAGCTCCAGTATTTCCTGTTCCTGGATGGTGAGCTCATCAGGCTGGGATGCCTGTGGAAGTAAAGCACAGGAAATGACATCACAAATGCATGAATAGAACCCTGAAATCCAGGCTAGACCAGCAGGGGCCGGTTTCACAAAGCTATTTTAGACCGGTCTATAGTGTTAGACAAGTCTAAAATCTGCTCATAGACTAGTCTAATGCAAGTTAGACTGTTTCACAAAAATAAAGACTGACTTAATTTAGACCAAAGAAATTAGACTCCTTACCCCAGGCTAACTCAGGTCTAAGACTCTGTTACCTTGGCAACCAGCAGTAACAATCAGTTACATTACAAACAGCCAAAAGAAAAGAGAAAATGCTCATAATTTGTGGTTTGCTGACGGCGTTATGGAGAGAGCTATGAGAAGGGAAAGGGTTTTTAGGGACCGCAGTAATACTGGAAATATATAATAATGAGGACTTTTCTTTTCTGTACGTCTTTAACGCTCAACGGTCGGATTAACGCTGTTAACTGTCGTATCTTTATCCAAATTAAACATTTCTTCTTGTTACTACATTCTCCGCTAAATTTCCCAAGTAAAATGTCATTGTAACTGTTATACTCCTCCAACACACACGTTTTCCTGCACTGAGCGGTTGAATGCGCTTACTCGATCCTCCATGTTTTTTGTTTTGAAAAGTGTCTAATTTTACCCAGAATGCATTGCAGTGTAGTCCTACTGAAGATAGTCAGAGTCTTAAGTGCTTCGTGTAACGGTCTGATTTAGATGTCTATCTGAAGTCTGACTATCTACTATATCTAAGCCATAGTCAAAGTCTATCTTTGTGAAACCGGCCCCAGACAAGGCATGTACCTGATACGAGTACAGCACAGAGCAGGTCAGTGGGTAGTTCCTGTGAGTGCTGGAGGGACTGGAACTGCTGTCGTCCAACGTCTCCGTGTCCTCATCATCCTCTCTGTCCAAATCTACACAGTGCTGAAGACATATGTTGTAAAACGTGATTATAATAGGTTATAGGGGTCTACGTGAATCAGGCTTTGACTGTGAGCGATTGAGACTTACAGAGAATGAAGCATCGTGGGCATTGACGGCCGCCCATCTCTCGTTCTCCAGTTCCTCCGACACTTGGTTCATGGCACTCTTCAGCCAGACGTCTACAGCAACACCCACGTCTCTGAGGAGGTTCAGACGCACCTCTGCCTTCTGTTTCACCGTCTACAGGAAGAGTGGACTCATTATCTACCCACTTCCTGTTCTATTACATATTGTTTATGCAAGGGTTAATGCCCGACGAGCTGTCCATTGTCAGGTATTAATGGACGACGGCGTGAACGGTTGCCTCCGCTGAAGTCCATTAATACCTAGACAATGGACACCCCGAAGGGCATTAACCCGCTTATACCATGGTCACTTGCCAAATAACACATTTTTAAAACATTCGTTTATATTTTAATTAGTTTTACAATCGAAATCTAAAGTTTTTACAAACAATAAGTTGGATTCCCTGGTTACGCCTGACGGTTTATTTAGCAACCGGAGATATTTATAGTCGCTCAGCGCTGTTATCTCGTGTCGTTTCTCCGTTTTATTTACAATTTTCTTTCTTCAGCAGCATCCCAGTCATCAAAGTTGTCAAATTCTCCAAAAAGGTTCAAAGAAATAATGAAGTCGCTCATTGTATTAGTAGGCTATGTATAACGGCTAACTAGATGTTTGTTTTGATACAATAAATTGTAAACGGATACTTTGACTGCCTGTTGCTATGGTTACTCACAGCTGATGTAGCCAGCGCATTTATTTATTCATTTCGAACGGTAAACAGTCAGTTTCACCAGAACTCCTTTACTAGGTGTCCTCTATCACTTTTTTTAATGGACACCCTGCAGCCAATCAGAATCGAGTATTCACCCAGACCATGGTATAAACACAACTATTCCAACAACTCGATACAATAAATGGTACTGTTTCATACCATTGACCATTTAATGTGCAGCTTCTTTTAATAACCAAAATGACGAGTAGCGACCAGCAGAGGGAGTGTGACGCCATTGAGAAAATATTTTCATTTTAAACTGTTTCTCCCAGAGGTGACAGACAACTTATGATCTGGAGTTTTATACAGTGCAAACACAAACAAAGCAACTCTTCACCTCTGATTTCCGAATGCATTCTCTTGCATCGTCCATTTTCAGTTCCAGCTCGTTGTTATTCTGGTCCTGTTGGTGCGACTCTTCATACTCCGACAGGGTCTAAAAAAAAAACGTACTGTACATTGTTCCAATGTTGTAATGTCTAAATTCACTTGCAGCACTATTGATATTGTTTTTATTTTTTTTTTGTTTAAATTTATTGAAACAAAATTTAATTAATATTAAAAATTCAACTGTTTGTTTGATTATTTATTTAGACAAAACCGTTTTTATATTATTATTTTATAATATTTGATTGAACATTGTTGTTATTTTTGATTTATTTAGACTAAATGGATTGTATATTATTTTTATTTATTTTATATTTTAGTACATTTAGTTATTGTTTTATTTTTATTTAGACAAAATTTAGACAGATTTTAGATTAGATAATAGCATAAATAATTGTATTAATGTATTAATTTTAATAAAATAATCTTGTTTTTTAATATTGACCATTTAGACCAAATATTTTAGATTACATAACATAATTACTTTTATTAATTTTAATAAAACAATATTTTATTTTGTTTGTATTTTTTTTAATATTGGCCATTTAGACAAAATATTTTAGATTAGATGAACAAATAATTTACTTTATTAATTTATTTTCAATTAATAAATTTTAATAATGTTTTATATTTATTTTAATATCAGACACTTTTTAGTGCAACCCTAAATTTATAAATGAAAAAGAAACAAATATATACATAAATGATAGAAATAAATATATAAATAGAAATAAATATATTTATTTTTAATATCACAAATCACAATCATATTGTTTGAGTGACCCCTCACCCGCTGCGTGAGAATGATGTTCTTGTGTTCTCTGGCCACACGTGTGGCCCATTTCCGTGCTTCCTTATTCAGACTGTGTTCTTCAGCCGTGCCACTCTCCTTCAACAGTTCCCTGACCTGAAGAGAGAAAGAGAGAAAAAGAGAGAGTGTTTTCTGCACATGAAACCTTGATAACTTCTCAGTGCACACGTGTACACTAAAGTCACAGCATAACTTAGAACAACACCAATCTCCAAAATCAGACGAACAAATCTTTGCTTAACGAGACCGTCTGTAAATATTGACAGACTAAATGTTCAAGTGATGTAAGCTCTTAAAGAATGATCCTTCCAGATGCTGCTTTACAGAGCAGCTCCTGTTCACCAGAAGCGAAATATCACCACAGCTTCTTGACAAAATGCATGCATACGTGGATCTACACTACAGCATGCAAATGCTCATATTTATAAATCCACTGAACGGGATAAAACAATTTCTAAATAATTCCCATTATTTTTTATGTAAATACAATAAATGCATTTGTACTTATTTATCCTTTATTTTTTCAATTTTAGGAACGGGGTAATATGGGAGGTGTTTGTTAGGGGTGCAAGAGGTAGGGCAGGTTCACTTCTCAATGCCCTCTTTTCACAGACCATGCTGCTTCCTGCCTGCACTGACGCCCAGTTTTCCCTGATCTTTCCGCCCCACCAGCGCTCACGGCTGCATCTCTAATGTTTTCTTTAGGAACAGACTAATGCTTGTTAGACTTGCAAAGAAAAAGAGGGTTAGCGAACAAACGGAGCACTATGCTGGGGTGGTGAGGGGCGAGATGACATGCGGGCAGCAGGGGGCGCTGTTGCACATCTGAAAAACAGCTGCGCAGTCATTTAATAAACACATTCGGCCTTCATTACAGCACTTTTCCTCTTTGTAATGTACAGTATTACAAATGAATATTTTTATTTTGAATAACACTTAACAGTTTTTAATTATTGACTTTGAGTGAGTGTTAGATAAACATTTAAAAACATATCTTTCGCATATTATTTAGTTGAATGCAACTTACTGAATCATTTTCACAGGGCTGATACTGGAAGGGGGCGGCTTTCTGAAACACTGGGTTGTCTTGAATGAAAATCTGTTGGTGGATATCCTGTGTCACCTACAGAGGGGCCAAACACACACACGGGGACAATTAAACTAATGTAAACTAATGTAGACTAAAGTCAAAATGTCACATTAACAAGAATATCATATCACAGTAAACAGAGGAGGAACAACAGACCAGAACAGGTAATTCATGATGTATGTATGTGTGTGTGTGTGTGTGTGTGTTGCTGTAACCTGATGCTAGCTGGATAGAGACATTAAACCTGACTCTCAAAACTGAATGGAAACACTGTAAGAATCATCGAATTACAACAACACAAGACCACAAAAGACCTAATGACACATACCGAAGGCAGTCACACTGTAGAATATGAGCTGATTTTCTTCAAATTAACAATCATTATTCTGTATTTATAATCTCAACATTTGTAATGTTCTACCCAGTTACAGACAACTTGAAACATCAATACATCTTTAAAAAAGCCATTTCATTCTAACATTACATAAAGATCTCATTCCTTAACCACTGCAAACTCTGAAAAGCAGGTACATTTTTCTCTTTAAGGTCAGCTTTAAATGCTTGAGCTGGGATTTGATCCAATAACCCTCCAGAGGCAGATCATATTACCTGCTCCACATTTGGCCACTGTGGTTCATGTGTGCTTTTCAGTACCAGTATATACTCAAATGTGTGTGTGTGTGTGTGTGTGTGTGTGTGTGTGTGTGTGTGTGTGTGTGTGTAACTCACCCCACTGGATGACTCCAGCAGGCACTGGAAAGTGTCCTGAATGCTTTGAGACGTCTCAAGCTCCGTCTGACACAGTGAAATGAGAAAACTCTGTACGTGATCGCAGAAACTGCCATCTAGAATCTGGACTCAAAAACAAGGAACAATAGTTTTACTTACAACTGAATTTTAGGTTGTGAGATATATATACAGTGCCTAGCATAAGTGAACACACTCATGCTAAAGTCTGAATAAAAAGAGGAATAAAAAATCATCTTTTGGAAATTGATCTTAATGCCTTAATTTAAAAAAATAGGAAAAATCCAACCTTTAAGGACACCAATTTTCTTTGTGAATGAATAATGTATCGTAAATAAATAAATGTTCTTCCTTAAAATACAGGATGCGTAAGTCAGGACACCCCTATGTTAAATTCCCATAGAGACAGCAGATTTTTATTTTTAAAGGCCAATTGTTTCATGGATCCAGGATACTATGCATCCTGATAAAGTTCCCTTGGCCTTTGGGATTAAAATATCCCACATCATCACATTCCCTTCACCATACCTAGAGACTGGCATGGGGAACTTTCCATAAGATCATCTCTCAATGAAAATCAAACCAGCTATTAGGCTAACTGAAATAAAACCATGCCGATCTCTAGGTATGGTGAAGGGAATGTGATGATGTGGGATATTTTAATCCCAAAGGCCAAGGGAACTTTATCAGGATGCATAGTATCCTGGATCCATGAAACAATTGGCCTTTAAAAATAAAAATCTGCTGTCTCTATGGGAATTTAACATAGGGGTGTCCTGACTTACGCAACCTGTATTTTAAGGAAGAACATTTATTTATTTACGATATATTATTCGTTCACAAAGAAAATTGGTGTCCTTAAAGGTTGGATTTTTCCTAATTTTTTAAATTAAGGCATTAAGATCAATTTCCAAAAGAGGATTTTTTATTCCTCTTTTTAGTCAACTTTAGCATGGATGTGTTCACTTATGCTATCCACTGTGTATATATATATATATATATATATATATATATATATATATATATATATATATATATATAAATTAAAAAACACACAAAAGATTATGCTAAATAAAAAATGAATAGGATCAAAACTGAGCAACATCCATCCTCACTGTGATGCAGCTGATCAGATCGGTCTCATAATAGCGGTCCTGATGAGCGTTAGTGGCTGACAGTGTGAGCAAGTAATCATTCCTTGCTTGCGTGGCTTTGCACTTCCATTCGTTCTTCTTTGCTTTCAGCTGAAATCAACAGGAAATGTTCATATGTACACTTGACTCTCAGTCACCATGATTTATTAGGAAATTTTACAACATAACTTTGAGTGTTAGAAGATGGCAAATGTAATCCATATATAAAAATAGGGCAAAATAGCATGCACTATTAAATATCCAATATAGACCACCACTAACCAGTATGGGACTCATATACTGTGCTAATCCCTAGATTACCTTCACACTCGCTCTCTTCAAACTGGAGCGTGACTGAAACAGGCTGAGCTTTGACCTTGTGTTGCATGAGCCAACAGGAAGAAGGGAAAATACCAGAGGAAAAGAAGCGAGAGTGAGGAAAAACAGCAAAAAATGATGAATCTCAATCTAAAACTGTAAAACATGATAACCGTATGCCGGGTTCTGCAGACATCTGATGTCTCTTCCTTCACATGTGACAGGTCAGCGAACGTACTTGGCCTCCATATCAGCTTTCTCTCTCACAGTCTGCGCTGTTTGTTCCGCCTCCTGGTAGGCCTTCCTGCTCTTCTCCAGGTCTCTGATGGTGACCTGCAGATCGGCCTGAGCTCTCGTCAGATGTTCACAGCACTGAGAGGACAGATGAATAAACACTTTCAAAAACTGCCACTGCCGCTTTAGTGCAGTGAATCTGTTAATGTGTTAGTGTGACACCCGTCCCGCTTTGCGTTGAACCGCACTGCATTTTCACCCCTTGTCCCGCACGTCGCATATTGAGAAAATGTCTCGCATTTTCATCAGTCTGTTGGTTTTTAATGATCATATTAAGAAAACGTGCATGCGTTCTTTTGCCTTTTTAAAAAAGCATTTTATTTATTCTTTTTGCGGCGTAGTTTTACACCTGTATTTAACAGCACTTTGTCAGAAGTACAAAAACAACAGCCTTTTTTAAAATCCAATCCAATAGTTGAAAGCACAGGAGTAAACACGGTCACTAGTGGGTTGTGACACTGTCAATCAAAATGTAGAGCGCTGATTCGTTCCGTGTGTTCCCTGTCAGAAAACAAATGGATAATTCGGTAAATTAAATTTTAAATTTAACAGACTTGTTGACAACTTGTTGCTGCTGTGGTTGTTTTAATTCACATCCTTTCTAAAAAATATAAACGTTTTTGGTTTAATATATTCTTAGGACTGTCATTGATCTAAATTCATGTTGGTTTATATTTTATTTATTTTGTTGGATTTTAGTTGGACTTGGTCAGAACTGTTTCAAAAATAGTGATCTGCATGATGCCTGCTGGATCAGTGATGTTGAATGTAAATGTCATGTAAAATAAAGACATGTTATGTTACATTGTGATGTAATGGTGTTTTCTGGAAGGGACTAAAGAACAAATGATTTTTATCAGGTGAAAGGCAGAATACAAATGTTTTTAGATAAACTTAGATAAACTTAGATAAAGTTAGATAAACATTATATAACAGTTTCAGGTTATCTTTTAGTGTTGTTAACATGTCCCACACAAACTTATAATCGTCCCACATTTGGTTAGTTTGATGGTGGTCACCCTATAATGCGTTTACCCTCTTCAGCTGCAGGTCCTTCTGCGCTCTGAACGTCTTCACAGGATCGGAGATCTGGCTCCTATAGTTCTCACATCCGTTGATACGAGACTGGCTCACTTTCGTCACACCCTCCAAGTAAGACCTCCATACGGCCCAAACATTTCTGTACGCATATTCACAGACGTCTGTTTAATGATGAAGACAAATGGACAAGGCAGTTGAAAATCAATCTGATTGAAAAGTTCTCTCCTCTTACCGTGAGTCTCTCAGCTCTTCTGACGAGGCTCCATTCCACTCCCGCTTCAAATACTGCGACGCAAGCTTTTGCAGAGCCTACAAAGTCAAGTAACATTTATTTATGTAGCGCTTTATGCCATACTGATTCTTTCAAGGCAGCTTCACAGTAATGGACAAGAAAATAACAGTACTAATGTTGCAAAGTTCTTCAATTATGAACAAATACAATTTCAGCTGTAAAGCACCTCTAAAAAAAGACAACAGTGTCATTTTTTTAATCACAGGTGTTGATTCAATTTAGTTCAATGACAGTGTCAATGTTACAAAGTTCATTAGTCATGAAGCAAACTCAATTCAACTAAAAAGCCGCTCTACAGAAGAGAATCGTATAATTATTCAGATCAAGTCAGTTCAGTGTTGATTCAGTTTTTAGTTCAATGATAGTTCATCAAATTATGAAACAAGCTTAAAGTCGACATGAAATAGAAGTTGCGATAGTCTTTTCTTTCCTATTGTGACGTATATCCGAGTAAAACGGCTTCTCGAACAAGAAAAGATGTAGGGCGGGACTTGATTTTGTCCATCGGGAATTGATTGGATGGTTATGGATTTCTATTGCTGTGATGTCATGTGAGTGACAGATTGTCAACTATAAAGCAAATCTACAGAAGACAATTGACACTGTCCAGATCAATTTAGTTCAAGTTTTGTTCTCAGTGTAGTGTCAGTGCAGTCAAGTTGATAAGATTACTGAATATTAAAGGGGTAGTTCACCGAAATATTTACTCCAAACCTGTATGTAATGACAAAATCATTACATGATGACAAGATTTTAATTTTTTGTGTGAACTATCCCTTTAAGTGCCTTTTAAACAAACAAGAAAACTATGCTTTAACATAATTGTATTAAATGTTTATGAAAGTTTAGATTCAGAACCTCTATATAGCATTTTAAAAACTTCAAGAGTCACCACAAAAAAAAACAGATGCCTTAAAGGAGAAATATTAATTTATCCTGTCACTCCACATCAGTGCAAATGTGGAAAACATGGAGGACAATCTGTAAAAGGGAAACCCACATGGGTATTTCTGCCTGTCTGCTTGATACTTAAATGCCAGACAGCGGGACAAACTGTGCCCATGTGTAGCGTACAAGTGAGTGAATAACTGGCTGCTTGTGAAACAGAAGAAAGGAGAATTTCCACTCACTTTTCAACCTCAAGTCATGGAAATGTCACTGTACTGGACTGATCTCCAAAAGTCGCAAAAACATAGCAAAATATCAGGGGGATAAAAAGAGCAGTTTTTAAAATTTTTTAGTATTTGTCTACCAAGTTGGGTGGGTCCGTTTGTAGGTCCGTTCATTACTTCACCACTACTGATGATAATTCCAACAGAATATAGCTAAACCTCAACAAACTGAAATGACTGAACCATAACAAGTTCTACGAAGGCCAGAGAGTGACCAGCATCCCCTCAAACCACAGAGGATTCGCTTCCTGGCCCTCAGACCACAAGCTGGCACTGTCAACCTAATCCTCTGAGCTGCCAGCTCTGATGAGTCCCCTCAGGAAGAGACCCTGAGGAAGAGAGAGATTCCTGTGTTCATGAGCCAATCAGCACGCAGCAGCCCTGCAGGTGCACAAGCTTCAGAACCAACAGTAAAGAATCTCTCACGCACACACACGCGCACACGCACGCACACATACGCACGCGCACACACACACATACACAAACACACACACGCGCGCGCACACACACACACGCGCGCACACACACACGCACGCCCGCACACACGCACGCACACACACACACACACGCACGCGCACACACACACATAAACAAACACACACACGCACGCGCACACACACACATAAACAAACACACACACACGCACGCACACGCGCGCACACACACACACACACACACGCACACGCACACGCACGCACACACACAATGCGTCATTCAGACAGCTAGGCTCCCATTCACCAAATGATCACACAGATCTTATAGTATCATGATGAAGATGATCAACATGTCAGGCTGTAAATATAAACACTTTGTATGTAAATCTGTTGATGCACTATACACTAGTTTAAAAGTTTAGGCTTGGTAATATTTTTTTATTTTTTTATTTTTTATGAGTTGTTGAAAGAACTCCCTTATGCTGACTAAGACTGCATTTATTTGATACAAAATTAGGTAAAATCTGTGAAATAGTATTACAATTTAAAATAACTGTTATGTATTTGCATATATTTTTAGCATCATCACTCTAGTCTTCAGTGTCACATGATCCTTCGGAAATCAGTAAATTATGATAATTTGGTGCTCAAGAAACATTTATTATAACTATCAATGTTGAAAACAGTTGTGCTGCTTAATATTTATTGTGGAAACAGCGATACATTTTTTTTTCAGGATTCTATGATAAATAAACTTTTATTTGAAATAGAAATCTTTTTTAACATTATACATGTATTTATTGTCACTTTCAATCAATTGAATTCTTCCTTGGTGAATTCAACTATTAAAATATTACTGACCCCAAACTTGTGAATTGTAGTGTAAGTTGTATAATTTGTATAGGAAGTCAAAACTTTTTTTAACTTGAACTTTGTGGTTTAAGGGAATAAAAGGAAAAAAATTACATTCTGATGTACATCCCAAATATATGAAATCATACTCATAAAGTGAGATAAAGTTGAGATCAGCAGAAATCAGAGATCATAATGCAGTGTCCCATAACATAGCAATGTAACAGAAAGAGACAAGAAAAGCAGATTCGAACCAGAACGCAACTGGTAAAAACACGACCACCTGCAAATCGTTAACAACCACAGTTTTTTCCACTGAGTCACGAAATGTGCTTCTCTACAAAAACAAATTCACACATAAAACGTCAGTGTTAGTTTACATCAGAGGCAGACACATTTTTGTATTATTCTGACAAAAAAATCTTAGCTGAATGAGATTTTATAAGATGTTTTTTTTTTTTTATCTCAGAACACAAATCGCCATACATTATCAAAACTAAATGTAATGTAAATTATGTAATTGAACATGGTGGCCACAACTCACCTGTGAGTAATCTTTCTCTAATAGTGCTTTCTTCTGGCTGTAAGTCCTGAGGATTACACACACACACACACAGACACACACACACACACACACAGTCAAACAGTTCAGCACTAACATACTAACAAATAGATTGATAGACATTTACATATCAATGTAAGAGGTTAAGGTGAATGACCTCAGATCCTCCAGGAAGTCCAGGTCTGTCTGGTGTTTGAGCTGGAGTCTGTTCAGCTGCTCAGTGTGAGTGTGTTTCACCTCTTGTGTGACTTTAACCTGCAACACACACAATGACAACCTCAGGAGAAGCAACTCTGTCACAGATCACACCGATATGTCTGACATCCTCGGGTCAATGAAGACAGCGTAAACGTAAACATCATGTGATTCTTTCTATCCATCCATCCATCTATCTATCTATCTATCTATCTATCTATCTATCTATCTATCTATCTATCTATCTATCTATCTATATATCTATATATCTATCTATCTATCTATCTATCTATCTATCAATTATCTGTCTATCTATCTATTATCTGTCTGTCTGTCTGTCTATCTATCTATCTATCTATCTATTATCTGTCTGTCTATCTATCTATCTATCTATCTATCTGTCTGTCTATCTATCTATCTATCTATCTATCTATCTATCATCTGTCTATCGTCTGTCTGTCTGTAAATCTACTATATATCTGTCAGTCTATCTATCTATCTCTATCTATCTGTCTATACATCAATTATCTGTCTGTCTGTCTGTCTGTCAGTCTGTCTATCTACCTATCAATTATCTGTCTGTCTGTCTATCAATCTATCTATCATCTGTCTATCATCTGTCTGTCTGTAAATCAACTATATATCTGTCAGTCTATCTATCTATCTATATCTATATCTATATATATATATATATATCATCTATCTCTCTATCTATATATCTATCATCGATCTATCATCTATCTCTCTATCTATCTATCTATCTATCATCTATCTCTCTATCTATCTGTCTATCTATTTATTATCTGTCTGTCTGCCTATCTATCAATCTGTCTGTCTGTCTGCCTTTCTATCAATCTGTCTGTCTGTCTGCCAATCTATCAATCTATTTATTATCTGTATGTCTATGTATCTATGTATCTATCTATCTATGTATCTATCTATTTATCAGTCTGTCTGCCTGTCTGTCTATCTATCTATCTATTTATTATCTGTCTGTCTGTCTGTCTGTCTATCTATCTATCTATCTATCTATCTATCTATCTATCTATCTATCTATCTATCTATCTATCTATCTATCTATCTATCTATCTGTCTGTCTGTCTGTCTGTCTGACTGTCTATCTATCAATGTGTGTGTCTTTCAATCTATTTATTATCTATCTATCTATCTATCTATCTATCTATCTATCTATCTATCTATCTATCTAGCTGTCTGTCTGTCTGTCTGTCTTTCGATCTATTTATTATCTATCTATCTATCTATCTATCTATCTGTCTGTCTGTCTGTCTGTCTGTCTGTCTGTCTATCTATCAATGTGTGTGTCTTTCAATCTATTTATTATCTATCTATCTATCTATCTATCTATCTATCTATCTATCTAGCTGTCTGTCTGTCTGTCTTTCGATCTATTTATTATCTATCTATCTATCTATCTATCTATCTATCTATCTATCTATCTATCTAGCTGTCTGTCTGTCTGTCTGTCTGTCTTTCGATCTATTTATTATCTATCTATCTATCTATCTATCTATCTATCTATCTATCTATCTGTCTGTCTGTCTGTCTGTCTGTCTATCTATCTATCACTTATCTATCAATCTATCTATCTGCTATTTTGTTCATTAATACGGACATGACAACAAAAAATCTTATCAATTAAAGAACAGTTCGACTCACCTTTCTTGGAGGAGGTTGCATGTCTGGATCTGGATATACAGGACAAAACTGTTGGAAATTCACCCTCGAAAACCAAACACATCTGCGGGACGGAGCAATGCAGTGCCGAATATTCTATTTAAATGGGAGAAAGAAAGAAAAAAAGAGCAGTGAAATGCCTCTAGACCCCTCCGTTGAACCGCTCACATAAAAACACAGAGAGAAATGAAGTAAACTCTTGTGAGAACTTCAGTCAGTGGAGCAGAATTAAGAACAGCGGCCTCCAGTGACCGAACATAGTAATAAAACATGTTCTGAAGGCGTTCATGAAAAACGGCAATTATGTTTATGTGTGTATGTGCTGTTGTGTGTTTATGAATGTGTGTTGATATGTGATGTGATATAGGCTATGTTTCCGTTAGAATATGAGGCTGTGTTGATAAATGTGTATTCAGATGTGGGCAGGTTTACAGACTCAGACTCTTTCTGTGTCGCTCTCATTCTACATATAATTGCAGTGATGATGATAAATATTTTCTCTATTGTAATTTTTTATCACCATAAAGTAATCACATTGGTGTGAGAGGCCCTGCTTCATATTGATGAGATGAGGCCATCTAGTGGTGGGCCTATGTCAAACTCAAATTCAATATCCTAAATACAATAACAGTGTTTTTTAGTTTAACAAAATAAAATAATAACAATATTAATATAGTTGTTATTATCAAAATAACTTTAGTAAATATTATTTGTAATTATTTAAATGATTTATTTTAAAATTAAATTATCGTACATTATTTTCGATAAATACATTTCTAAAAGTACACTGCTAGTAAATATGTTACTAGCTGCACTGTAAAAAAAAAGTTTAAGGCAACCAGCTGCAGGGACGCCTGTAAGGATGACATGAAATCAAAATGAAATGAAAATACAATAAGGTGGTGCATTTTCGGTTTAAGGTTAGTCTGTTAGTCCAAAAGTAAGATTAAGATCAGTGTGCTTGAGTATGCATAGTGTAGCGACAACGAGAATGAACCAAACACAATTGAAGCTTTTAGGTGACTGTTCATACATAATTCCACAAAGAGTCTTCACATTCCAAATCAAATCACCAGACCCAGAGCCATAGGCTCCGGAGAATCTGCAACCGGAAGGACCTTTTTAACTAAAGGAAGAACGTTGTCAATGTTTTCTAATTTGGCAAAACAGATCTGTTCAGAAATGGTGAAACAAGAGGCCCTAACAAGAGGTCACCCAACCCCTGCGACTAACAGACTACGTATTTCTTAAGGACCAAGGTCCCATGACAGAGATGTAAAACAAACTTCCCCCTTCTTGAAGACCTTTGAATGACCTCTTTGTTGAGACCTCTTAAAAACCACAGAGACAAGAGACTTTTCATATAAAAATGCATACAATCATCACAAAACAATTCTTGACGAACTTATAATCAAACATCGTTCAACTACATAATTCTATATTGCGTCTATGACCCCTGTATGTGTCTATTATGCTTAATCACATATAAGTCATCTAATTGTTGTAACTATTACCTGTGTGAATGAAAGTGCATCGTGTCTTCTATCAATGCGACCACATATTCTTAATTCAGACGATGGCTTGTTTGAAATCTGTGTAAAAATGTTTATGTTCTTAAAATGGAAATTATGTCTAAACTGAATCCTCTGTTCGAGCTGATGAGAAAGCAGACCACAGATAACACATGATTCACGATGAGAGAAAGGGGGGGGGGGGGGGGGGGTAGAAAAGACCCCTTCTCAAATAACCATATAGTATCTTATTGTCCGAATTCCAAATTCCTCCAGGAGGCGGGACAAAACACTTGAGTTTAAAACCTTAGACCCAAACAGGACTTTGGTGGAATAATGCGCTAGAAGAATAGAACAGAAGTCGGGCGGGCTCTCTCTCGAAAAAGGTCTCGGCAGAACAAGAAGTCGGGACGGGTGGAGCAGACATGGTTATAGTAACCATGTAGACGCGTAGAGACAAAGAACCTACATTAAGATCAGAAGAACATGGGTTAAAACAGATTTATTCAAGCCATCTAACTCGTTTCACCTTCCTTTCTTTTCCTTTGTTTTATTTTCTCGTTAAAAGTCTCGGTTCTAAGTTAAGTTTTGCTGCAAAGTTTCGTTTTAACGTTTCAACTGCAAAACCAGCTTCCAACTTCATAGACTTTTATTCATCCGCGCCAACACACCACGTGACTGGCTGTCCAAGATCTATCCAGTCACGAGAAGACCAGCCACGCAACGGACCCGGGGAACCCCTTTACACCTACAAACGGGAACCCCAAAGCAAGGACAAGCAAGTAGCCTCCAGACTCTTAGCTGAACTGGTGTTTAATATGAAATTGAATAACCTGCCTAAGAAACAATAGAAGGGTTAAATTAATGATTGATGGTTCGTTTAGGTCAAGTCTTATAAGTCCATATAGAAACTGCGGATTTCACCATCTCACTCTTAAAACTCATTTCTTTCCTCACTCTCTTTCTTTCTGCAACTCGTATGAATGTATGTGTGCGTGTGTTTGTGTTAGATATTAGTTTTATGTTCTAGGATAATCAATAAAGTCTTGTTTATATTTTAAAGATAATTTTCTTGTGTTATGTGCTGACAGATTTATTGTCTTGAACTGCGATTTAAAGCTACCTATGCTTTTACCCTTGAATTATTTCTAAATTTAGCTGTTAGCTGGGAATTAGTCTTTCTTGGCCAGGAAGATATTATATTTCCTAGAATTAATAATTGTTTATGCTTTCTGTTCATTGGATGAACTGATAAATGATCATACTATTGATTCTGCTACAGTAAATTCTGAAAATAATTAAACTATTAATTATTCATCATAACCCGTTATGAATAATAATTAGTTATATTTATACGGGCGTATAAATGCTACACATAGCCTGCATTAAATGTGAACAGGTTTAAAATTGTATGTGAACCTTGCTACACTGCTAACAAGGCAAGGCAAGGCAAGGCAGGTTTATTTATATAGCACATTTCATACACAATGGTAATTCAAAGTGCTTTACATAGAAGAAATTAAAATAATCAAAAGAAATCAGAATAATTAAAACAGTTTAGAATAAAAGATAAAATACAGAAATAATCAAAAGAAATCAGAATAATTAAAAACATAAAATAAAATACAGTGCAAACAGTCGGACGAACAGTGGTACAGTGCTCATTCAGTAAATGCACAGTTAAACAGAAGTGTTTTGAGTCTGGATTTGAATGTGACTGTAGGAGCACATCTGATTTCTTCTGGAAGCTGTTTCAGCATAGTAGCTAAAAGCAGACTCGCCATGCTTAGAGTGAACCCTTGGTATTTCTAGCTGATGTGATCCTAGTGATCTGAGTGATCTGATGGGTTTATATTCAGTGAGCATATCTGCAATGTATTGAGGTCCTAGGCCATTGAATGATTTATATACCAGTAATAATAGCTTAAAATCAATCCTATATGTAACTGGGAGCCAGTGTAAAGACCTGAGGACTGGTGTGATGTGTTCATATTTTCTGGTTCTGCTCTGCGTTCTGTATGAGCTGCAACTGTCTTATGGTGTTTTTGGGAAGGCCAGTGAGGAGTCCATTACAATAATCCACCCTGCTGGTGATGAAAGCATGCACAAGTTTTTCTAAGTCTTGACTGGAAACAAAGCATCTAATTCTTGCAATATTTTTCAGGTGATAGTATGCTGATTTAGTTATTGCTTTGACATGACTACTGAAACTAAGGTCTGACTCCAGAATCACACTGAGATTCCTGACTTGATTTTTAGTTGTTTGACCCCTAGACTGAAGGTATGCGTTCACCTTGAGAACTTCATCTTTGTTTCCAAACGCAATGACTTCAGTTTTATTCTTTGTTTAACTGAAGAAAGTTTTGGCACATCCAATTGTTTACTTCATCAATGCATTGGAACAGAGAGTTAATGGGGCTGTAATCGTTAGGCGATAGGGATAAGTAGATCTGTGTGTCGTCTGCATAGTTGTGGTAAGTGATTTGGTTCTTTCTCATTATTTGGCTCATTGGGAGCATGTACAGGTTGAACAGGAGTGGCGCAAGAATTGAGCCTTGAGGGACTCCGCATGTCATGGGTGTCCACTCAGACTTATGGTCTCCTATACTCACATAATAACCTCTCCCTACCAAGTATGACCTGAACCATTTCAGGACTATCCCAGAAAACCCGACCCAGTTTTCCAGCCTGTCAAGAAGTATGTCGTGATCGACAGTGTCAAATGCAGCACTGAGGTCGAGTAGTACCAGCACTGATAATGTGCCTGTATCAGTATTTAAGCGAATATCGTTTATTATCTTTATGAGCGCTGTCTCTGTGCTGTGATGCGGTCGGAAACCAGATTGAAAATTGTCAAAGTATCCATTTGAGCTTAAGAATTTGTTCAGCTGATTGAAGACAACTTTTTCAATGATCTTGCCTATGAAAGGAAGATTTGAGATCTGTCTATAGTTGTTTAATATGGTCTTATCCAGATTGCTCTTTTTTAGGAGGGGCTTGACAACTGCAGTTTTCAGGGAGTTCGGAAAACTCCCAGAGAGAAGTGAGGCATTTACCACTTCTAGGAGATCTGCTTCTAAGCTGTGTAACACCTTTTTGAAAAAAGATGTGGGAAGTGCGTCAAGGGCGCAGGTTGATGTTTTAAGGTGCTGTACGGTTTCTTCCAAAATGTTGCAATCAATTTCTTCAAAATCAGACATAGTGACTACTTTCTCAGGTTGTGGTCTGAACTGCCTGACCCCAGCGCAACTCATGGATGAGCTGATCACCTTTCTGATATTATTGATTTTCTCAGAGAAGAAAGAAGCAAACTCACTGCACTTGCTGTCTGAGAGCATTTCACTGGGAATCTGGCTTGGGGGGTTTGTCAGTCTCTCTACAGTAGCAAAAAGAGTGTGTGTGTTGTTTATATTGCTGTTTATAATATTTGAGAAGAAAGTCTGTCTAGCTTTGCCTAGTTCCTTATTGAAAGCATGGATTTTGTTTTTGTAGATGTTATAATGGACTACATTTACATTTACATTTATTCATTTAGCAGACGCTTTTATCCAAAGCGACTTACAAATGAGAACAATAGAAGCAGTTAAAACTAACAGTAGGACAACAATACGTAAGTGCTATAACCCCTCTCAGTTTAACTTAAGTGCAGTGTTTTTTTTTTTTTTTTTTTTTTTTTTTTTTAAGAATAGAGGAGAAGAGAAAGTGTTAATACTACTGAATCAAGTGCTGCCAAAAAAGATACGTCTTCAGCAGTTTCTTGAAAGTGGCTAGTGACTCAGAAGCTCTGGTTGAGTTAGGCAGATCATTCCACCAACAGGGAACAGTCATAGTAAAGGTCCGAGAAAGAGATTTTGTGCCTCTTTGAGATGGTACCACAAGACGACATTCGCTAGCAGAGCGCAGGTTTCTGGATGGCACATAAGTCTGAAGTAATGAGTTTAGGTAAGAGGGAGCAGTGCCAGTGGTTGTTCTGTAGGCAAACGTCAGTGCCTTGAATTGAATGCGAGCGGCAACTGGCAACCAGTGCAATTTTGTGAGGAGAGGAGTGACGTGTGCTCTCTTTGGCTCATTAAAGACTACTCTGGCTGCAGCATTCTGGATCAATTGTAGAGGTTTGACAGAGCAAGCTGGAAGACCAGCCAGGAGAGCATTACAATAGTCCAGTCTGGATAAAACAAGTGCTTGGACAAGGAGTTGTGTAGCATGCTCTGTAAGGAAGGGCCTGATCCTCCTAATGTTGTGCAGGACAAATCTGCAGGACCGGGCAGTTCTAGCAATGTGGTCTGTGAATTTCAACTGATCATCAATTAAAACCCCGAGGTTCCTAGCTGACCTTGATGGAGTTATGGATGACGAGCCTAGCTGAATGGAGAAGTTGTGATGAAGTGTTGGGTTGGCCGGGACCACAAGTAGCTCTGTCTTCGCAAGGTTTAGTTGAAGGTGGTGGTCCTTCATCCAGCCAGAAATGTCTGTTAGGCAGGCTGAGATACGAGCAGCGACCGTCGGATCGTCAGGCTGGAATGAGAGGTAGAGTTGCGTGTCATCAGCGTAGCAATGATAGGAAAAGCCATGTTTCTGAATCACAGATCCTAGTGATGTCATGTAGATGGAGAAGAGGAGTGGTCCAAGCACTGAGCCCTGAGGCACTCCAGTAGCTAGATGTTGGGTCTTAGATGCCACACCTCTCCAGGACACCCTAAAGGACCTACCTGAGAGGTAAGACTCGAACCATTGGAGTGCAGTTCCCGAGATGTCCTTCATCTTTAGGATCGACAGGAGGATCTGGTGGTTAACTGTGTCAAAAGCAGCAGACAGATCCAGCAGGATGAGAACTGAGGATTTGGAAGCTGCTCTTGCCAGTCAGACTACAAGTTTTGTCTTCCGCCACATGCGCTCTGCTTTTCTGCATTGTCTTTTCATATTTTGCACTGCTGTTGAGTTTCTCCAAGGTGCTTTTTGTCTGCCAATCTTCTTCCTGACTTTCACTGGAGCAATATCATCAATTAACAGAATAACTATGACTTTATATAATATGATAATACACAAAAACATGAAGAAGAGATTGAGTAACACAGGAAAGGGAGAGAATATTCCACAGACAACCAGTACTAACTCACTGTAATCTGAGATTACTGGCCAAGTGAAGCTTCACTTTGGCCTGTTTAAGGGATTAGAGAAAGAGTCATCAAACTATTCGAGCAGTGCAACCCCCTCTGACTGCTGAGACGTCTTACAGTCACTGTCATCGCTCACAAACAAAAGCACAAAACCTGCCGTCACGTCAAACAAGCAGCACAACATTAGGAATACTGCTATTGCTCACGGATCAATGGCTCTGCTCAAGTCTGGCTGGCTCTGGAGACAGTGTAAGTGCAAGATTGTTCATTTAGGTATTTTTATAAGTCTTCTTAATATGAGTAATAAGTTATATAAGTAATCTGCTTAGTGCACCTCTAAGAAGTGAAAGTAATTTATGTTTTTAGCAAAAAAATAATAACAATAATAATTCTGGAAAAAAACAAAGTGCAGTTGCTTTTGACCATATGGGTTTCCCGACATTTAATTTAATATAAATTAGAGTGAAATTATCTAAATTGGAAAAGCCTAGATATTAGGATGTGTATAAGTACTGAACAGCACAAATATAACACAAATTTGGGTTACTCTGTTGGGTACTTTTTTGACTGTACGTTTCTGCTGATGTGCAATATTTCAATATTTATATATATATATATATATATATATATATATATATATATATATATATATATATATATTATATGTGCGTTTGTGTGCTGTCAAATCGATTAATAGCGATTAATTGCATCTAACATCAGTTTGTTTATATAATACATATGTGTGTATGTATATGTGTATATTATACATGTGTGTACATTATGTGTATATATATATATATAGCCTATGTGTGTGTGTGTGTGTGTGTGTGTGTCTATGTATGTATGTATGCATGTATAGATGTATATCACTGTAGTATGTGTGTGTGTGTGTGTAGTTTATGTATACTGTATGTATATATATACAAACACACACACACATATATATATATATATAAATATATATACACACACACACACACAAATATACACATATATTATATAAACAAACTTTATTTTACAAGTGATTAATTGTGATTAGTGATTAACAGCACTAATATCACAGTAGTGTACATAGTATATATATATAATTAATAACGACTGCTCCAGAAGGTTATGAAAACTGTTATGAAACTCAGAGCCTGACACTGTTTGCAGTAATAATCCTCTTACGGTCAGTGTTACAGTACAGTTCAGTAGCTGTTCGTTACAGACTCCAGGTTTGTTCTGTATAATCACCTAGAGAAACCCCAAATGATACATAAAAAGAAATGTAATACATTTAAAACATAAAACTTACATAAATACATTTAAAATAACAACTTCAGAATAAAATATTCTCCCCCTTCAAAATTTTTCTAGCTAATTTTCTTGATTCTTAAAATAAAACATGCAATATGAAATAGTATGACTGGTAATATAAATAACTAAGTGACCTTTATATTCTCTATTAAAAATAAATATAGGTCTATTCTTTGTTAGCACATAGTCTAGTAAGATCTTTGAGAAGTTTGAGTTGCTAATGCTAACTGAAGCCTTTGTGATAAAGCATACGTTGTTTATTAAGTTCATTTATTGTATCAAATACACAAGAGTCGCTATGAACAATCAGGTACTTATGATCATTTAGCTGCAGGCTTTTAAATCTGTATTAGTATTGTCATGGTGTTTTGAATGTGAACAGCTTTTTGAACAATAATTTTGAACAAATCTGTGGATCGAATGATTCAATGGCTTACTCAATACACGTAAACGCTCACTGGTTGCCACCTACTGGTGTAACCTATACAGAAAAATAAATAAATCAATGACCGAATCTAAACCAAAAGGCAGCTAGCTAGTAGCGCCCATTTCAGTTCATTACAGTGAATTGAATCTTTTGATTTCATTCAGATTAGTTCATTGAAGGCTATCTGTGATGGTGTAGTAGTAATGAAACGTGGAGTCGACTCTTGATTCCCAATGGCTCTGAATCGAAGAATCAATTATTATTGGAGTTGACTACATTTTTTTTGCAGCAGTATAACAATAGAAGAACCATTTCTGATTCCCCAAATAACCTTTCAGTTTTTTTTTTCTCAGTGTGAAGAACATTTCTAAAGAAAAATCTAAAGAACTTTTTTCCACTAATAAGAACCTTTTGTGGAGAGGAAAGGTTTTAATGGATGTTAAAGGTTTTTCATGGAACCATCAATGCTAATAAAGAGCCTTAAAAAGATTTAAGATAGCATGAAGCTGTAGAGAGAAGTTTCTCTGTGCTATACACGACTATGGAAATGGAGACAGATAATTATTATTTTGTTAAAAACGTTCACAGCTTCAATCCTCAAACGCTGGAAGCTGAACTGGTGTGACCTGTGGATAGATGGGAGCTTTGTTTTCTACACATCTGAATCCAGAAGAGACTATGAGACCAAAGCGAATCTAAAGAGCAGCTGTGTGAATGTGAAGTCTGGTCTGGAGTGTGCAGGTATGAAGAAACTTAGCATGTAGAAAGTGCAGGTTATGGAAATACTTTAATTAAAGGTGCCATATGTAAAAATTGAGGTAAAAATATCCAAAAAATGAGCTACACGTATCAAAAGAATGAGAAGAAATAAGTGCAATGATGTCATTAAAAAAATGACAAGTTATAGTGCTGCCGAGATATAAACCTGAATTAGCATGCTAAATTACTAGCCCCGGCCCGGCCGGTGTCTAATACCAGTTTCGGCCATGGGAGGCGGTATGCGGGCAACATACATAACCACCAGCCAAACTGCAACACACGAATAACTCGCACGGCTTGTATCTCTTTAATCTCTAAAAATCTCCAAATGCTCCACGTGAAACTGCGGTCTTACTATAGTGTCAATTGATTTGATTAATATGCGCGAGGGAGAGACAGCAGGACCGCGCTCGTGTTGTTTGTAGACGTGAGAGTGAGTGCGCGCGGGCGAGCTCGCTCTCTCTCTCTCTCTCTCTCTCTCTCTCTCTCTCTCTCTCTCTCTCTCTCTCTCTGCTCGTAATGCGCCCTGTCAAACGCAGTGGCAGCAGTCATTCTATTCTACATCCCTCACCGATCAAAATAGGCTTTGGCGGGACAAAGCGGACTATTTGATGGTTTTAGAAGATTAACAACCTGAAACTAAATAACAGACTAGAGTAGGCCAACTTTCTGGAGGTATACTGCCCCCATCTGGTATGGAATATGTGGAGTATGAATTGATTTTTTGACATAAGGCACGTTTAATGCTCTTATAACAGTGACTTTGTGTGTCTGTGAGCAGGTGTATGTCCACCTGAGAGTCACCCCAGAGAGAATCTGCTGGTTGTTTATCTGAGGGATGGTGCAATGCTGATCCTGTGTGCCAACAGTGAAGATGAGGCTCTGTAAGTCTTGACCTTTGACACTTTTACGTAACCCCTCCCACAACAAATGAAGCCCCACCCGTTTTGCCCTCTAATTTAATTCCATTCGGTCACTTTTCAGGGCCTGGAAACTCACACTCATGGAGGCAAAAAGAAATCCAGTGAGTGTTATTTTTTTACATGCAGGATGATTTTCGTTTTTTGCCCTTAAAGGGACAGTACCCCTAAAAATGAAATTCTGTCAGTAATTACTCTCCCTCATGTTGTTCAACCCCGTAAGACCTTCGTTCATCTTCGGAACACAAATTAAGATATTTGTGATTAAATCTGAGAGCTGGATCACTCCTCCATAGGCTTCTAAGGGATTGACACTTGCCAGCCCTGAAAAGTTATTAAAGACATCGTTAAAATAGTCCAAGTGACTACAGTGGCTCAATCTTAAGTTTATCAAGTGAAGAGAATACTTTTTGTGCGCAAAAACCCCCCAAAATAACGACTTTATTTCAACTATTAATTTCCTTCTCTGTGGGCCTCGAGTCAGCTCACTTAGGCCCTGTTTACACGAGAACGATTCCGGGTGAAAACGTAAAAATATTTTATCGGATGTGCCTTTCGTTTACACAGCGACGGCGTTTTTGGGGGCTTAAAAACGCAAAAAAGTGAAACCACCCTCCAGAGTGGAAATCTTAAAAACGCTCCACCGTCGCGTTCCCGTCTAAAGGGTGCAAACGCAAATCTGCTCACGGTGGCTCTCGTCACGTACGCGTTTACGTCACAGGCATGCGCCAGTACAGGAAAATAACAACAAACATGTCGGATTATTTCCATACGTCGGACCTTCAAGTTGCCCTAGCAGCTCTGATAAACGTACAAGAGTCTTTTCAGCAGTTGTACAAAATATTCTCAGATATTGGTGTTGTTGTGTGGCAGTGCGTCACATCGCCACCTAGCCGCCTGGAGTGCATACTACATAGAATTTCACACACTTTTGCGTCACCATATGCACGCTGATTTCCCCCCCATAACGCTCGTCTAAACGCAAAATAAAAAGTGATAACGCAACGCCACTTTTGCGTTTTCTCTTCAGATCGTTTCCATGTAAACATAGCCTTAGTGTGATAGCGTAGAGCTGCGTCACACGTAGGCTCACTATTGGCCGACGCTGGTCATGTGTGTGATGCGTGTGACGTACAACACAGAAGCGCTGCGCTGTTACACTAGTGAACTCACTCGAGGCCCACAGAGAAGGAAATCAATAGTTGAAATAAAGTCGTTATTTTTGTTTGTTTTGCGCACAAAAAGTATTCTCGTCGCTTGATAAACTTAAGATTGAGCCACTGTAGTCACTTGGACTATTTTAACGATGTCTTTAATAACTTTTCGGGGAACAAGTTTCATTCCCTTAGAAGCCTATGGAGGAGTGATCCAGCTCTCAGATTTAATCAAAAATATCTTAATTCGTGTTCCGAAGATGAATGAAGGTCTTACGGGGTTGAACAACATGAGGGAGAGTAATTACTGACAGAATTTACAGTTTTGGATGAACTATCCCTTTAATATTTATTCAATTCACATTTCTTTTCACTCTCACAGGTTTTCACATACAATCCCTATGACGATACTTACCAGACCGTTCCGATTGACAGTCATAATGCAGTTTACATCATGCCAGGTACAGGTTGTGGAGGTAATTATACAAACACATCCCTTTTTCGGCAGAAAGCACAGAGATAGAGTTATTGCCATTTTTGTTTTTTATACACTGCTATAATACATTGGTATAGTATTATTGTAAGTAGGCTATATTGTTCATTCATTAATTTCCTTTATTAATAAAGCACTTAAACAATACTTTATAGCTCAAAGTGCTGAACCCACTATTTAAAATATTTAATTATTTAATTACAATATTTGTATTGAATGTTTTTATTATCAGCTGATAATATAACTAAAAAATAGAATTGAAAAATATACTTTAGAATTTGTGGAGAATATTAAATATTTCATATTCATTTTAGATATTTTGTTAACACTTTACAATAAGGTTCCATTAGTTAACATTAGTTAATGCATCAGCTAATTTTAACAAACAATGAGCAATACATTCATACAGAAGTGTAGGCTATTTGCGTTTTCTTCAGCCTGAGGCTTATTCATTTCACTTTTGGTCTGAAAGGGCCTTTTTGCCATTTGCCAAAAAAAACTTTTTTTGTTATTAAAAACCAACCAACCAAGTCCAGTCGGGTGAAAAAAAAGTAACACAATTAATACTTTTTAAAGGGAGTAACACAATATTGTAATACATTACTTTTAAAAGTAACCTTTCCTAACCTTGTTAGTTAATAAAAATTCAACTAATATTTTAATAATGTATTATGAAATATTGAAAGCAACAGTAACTGAGATTAATAATGCTTTAGAGATGTTTTTCAATGTTAGTTTATTTCAAGTAATGTAGTTAAATGATGTTAACAAGTAGAACCTTATTGTGAAGTGTTATCACTTTTTCTTAGGCAATAAATACAGTTATATATTTAAGACTGTTTTAAATGACAAGTTAAGTTAATAAACGACAAGTCCAATAAACGCAGAAACATTTTACACCGGACGTAGGGATGGGCGATACCACTTATTTTGTGTTCGATACGATACTGATACTTTCAAGGCCAGTATCGCCGATATCGATACCGATACTTCTAAACTGAACTTTTAAATTTGAAAATTTCTTAAATTATTGAATTACAAAGATTAAAATGGGTAATGATACCGACTTAACATTCTATTTTAAAGGCATTTTAACAATCAATACGCCTTAATTGGAATTTATTAGATTATATTTTTATTTACACGTGGTTACAATGTTTACTTGTAGTGGTAACCATGGAAATCTACAAAATATTATAGGCCTAGTTGAACTATGATCATTTTAATGTTAATTTTCATAGGGGACTACCAGTGACTGGCTGTTGCACCCATAAAATGCAACCTTTTTATTCTGACAGTGTATGATTTATATTAAAATTATTTACAGAATAGAACTATGAACTTTTAACATTCAAAAAATAATTTATTTGCACAAACTATGTAGGCTATAATTTAAATTAGTTTATTGTGAAATAGCTCAAACATATGATGTTTTTCTGTCTTCTGTTAAGCATTGTTCTGGGCTGCGTTTCCCAAAGCATCAATGGTTTCTTGTGATACTTTTGGGAAACGCAGCCCTGTTTGAATGCATTGTCGGCAGTGTGTGAACGCTCTCTGTGATTGATTGCTTCTGACTTGCAGCATTTGCGTGTGATCAGATAAGCAGGAAAATAGTTATACTACACAATTATTTACTAAACAGGTTATTCATTCAATTCAATGAATATTGTACGCATTAAATTTCTTGTCAAATAAACAAAATCACTGGTAAAAAAAAAAAAACTGTAGTATCGATATTTTTATTTGAGTATCGATACTTTCGATACTCGCTGTCAGTATCGATATATCGATACTTTGTATCGATACGCCCATCCCTAGGACGTACCCCTGAACATGATGTGCTTCCTTAGGAACTCAGCACGTCTGGGTGCACAGAAACTCTGATGATAATGTGGGAGAGCAGATTGCGCTGGGACTCCTGGCTGGAATGGCTGCGGGTGCAGCAATGCGTTCACTTCTATGGATGCCCTTCTGGTTCTGCTGAGGGCCAGTCGGATAGCAGGATCAGATCCAGCGGGATGAAGGAATAGACTGGAAGAGTCGTCCATAAAGCTCAGCGATAGCAAATGCTACTGTTCCTGCATATATACATATGTAAATATGAGAATAGTTGCAGCTGTTTTAAACTCAGTGGGCATTAAGAGGTCAATGAAAAATGTAAAAGAGGGATTTGTAGTTTGCTTTATTTAAAGGTAGGCTACACCATGACTTTTGGCCCTTTAGCGATTAAAAAACTGCATGCATTTTGTAGAAGAACAACATTTTTGGTTGTGCTTCGGCTCTGCGGATGAATATGGTTATCCTAAAGAAAAAAGTTATCCTTTTAAAGAAAAACGTTACAGTGTCCCTTTAATAATTTAGCTGCACAAATTGATCAGAACAGACTTGTTTTTCTCTGATTGGTGAAATATCAACAAATATTTATAACATATCTATAGAATAATTCTGCACATACCGAAATGATTGTATTTTCTTGCTGCTATGATTCTGCTTTGTGTAGCTATAATGTAGCCTACACGTAGAGCTTTGCAAACTTGTTCATTTTTTTCCATGACTTCATCAAGATACAAGATCTCCTATTTGTATGTATAAATACAGTAGCTCTAACTATAAACCTCTGGAACCCTGAATTTATGATGTCCATATAGCATGATGTTTGGGAGTGACCGTCAGACAGTTGATAGCTCTATCCACCTTTTTCCTACGCCCCATGACGCTTTGCACGAATTTGGGAGTAACTTCCGTTAAACTATAAATCAACGAAAGGTTCACTCTATGACCGCAATAATGAGCATTTTCAATAACTGGGTACAATGGCATTATCATCACTCTTCTTCGACCACTGAACACATACCTCAATGCCGAAGCCTGCATACTGGAATCAGTTCCCATGACTGACCACTAGAGGGGGACAGAGCAGCATTTACATCTGGCCTGTGTATGCACTAATACACTACTTTGCAAATGTAGAAAGTTATCAACTTGATAGTGTTGTGCAACACACTTATAAATAAATAAAAAGCTGTAACCACCTACAGAAGTACAAAACATCAGGAATTTCCTTGTCTGTGTTTGCAATCAAAGTGCAATTCCTGCACAGATCCAAATAAAAGCACATTTTACTATATTTTAAGTTTTCTGCTCTGCACATTTACCAGCTTGATTTACAAACAGAGTTATACATTATCCATCAATCAAAACTAAAAAAAAAATATTGTTGCTAAATAAATATTTTATTAGGGATGTCTCAAAGATGCTGATCAATTTTAGCAGTGCAAATAATGAGTATTGGCGTCAAGCAGCACTGCCAGACGAAACTGGTTAAAATCCTTCTGAAAAGTATACAGTTTAAAGAAAAACAACCCCGAAAAGAATACACAAAATGCACTAAGTCTTAGAAACGTGTAGATCAGTCTGAGGACAAATATCACTGTGCATTTAAAAACATACGTGGCAGCTGCTTTGAGCCAGAATATCTTAACGTCTCTGTCTATGAATTATGAAAAACCAAACAGTGTTTAAAAACCAAACAAAAGACATTACAAATAAATATTAGGGTTCATGATTGATTCAACAAATCAAAAAGAAAACAAACCACATCTAGCATGTCATTATTAAAAAAAAAAAATCTAACTTTACAATGCTAATAAAAAACAAAAAGCAGACCAGTGGAAGCCCAATAAAACAAACCATTGAAGGCAACGGCTGCATATTATCTGTTAAATCGGATCTGATACTTCCCTTAATATACATATAATAACAACTGTATCTCTCTTCGACTACGCTATTGGCTTTCTGATGCTCAAAATAAGATGGAAGTAAATCAAATGACATCCAAGCAGAAAAAAGTGCAATGCTTGAGGAGCAACAGAGCTAAAGCAGCACTTGTTCCTCACAAAACATATTTTACACTTTCCTTTCGTCCTTCTGAAGAAGAGACATCAACATCGTCACAGATTCAACACGCTGTAGCCACATATGATGAAATCTAAACTCTGTAAACCTTTCGTCCATCTCTGCACCGTTATTATAGAACGACATTTAGAGAATCATCGCATATTCAAATCTGGATATCCTCCTACTTATAGTTTTTTCATTTATTTATCTTGTTTTGCTCCTATTCATGTCATGATTACAGTAATATAAGAATTATCTCACATAAAAAGAAACATGGACAAAAAAAAACCACTTTATAAAGCGTTTTGAGAGAGAACAAAAAAAAACACCACAAAAGGTGTACGATTAACGGAAACAATTAATAGAAAAGCAACATCACACACATCCACGTTGTGCTTTCGAAGTCATTTGAGTGGGTGAGTGGTAACGAGGGTGATGGGTAGTGTTCTACTTCCTCCGCTTCTGCAGAATATCCAGAGATGCTGTGAGTGCAACTAAGAGCGTTTGAAAGAACGGCATAAGAGACACGGCACAGAAATGTGGACTGAAGCCTCAGCATGAACATCCGCCTTCGTTGACCGGCTGCTCTGGCGGCTTTTCCAATTTTATGTCGATCACTGAAGGAAAAAGGAATTAAGGAAAAACATGATGCTTTTGTGGTGCGTTTTGTGCGGATTTACGCAACAACACTTATTCAGATGGACAATAAAGTACTAAAGCAAATGCGAAAAGCCCAATCACATAAATATGCATATATTTGTGTAGGATACTGTCCTCTCTGCTCTTGTCTTGTGTGCTCTCCATACCAGGAAGAGCTGCTGCTACACGCCGGAAAAGCTGGAAGAGACAAGCACAACACCGAGATCAGGAAAAACAGGCAGTGTGTGTGTGTTTGAGATGGTTTGCATTCAGAAAAGTTGGATATTTAATCATCTGGATGCTTCTGAAGACACTGCTATGAGAGAAATGTTCAGTAATGCCAAAGCTGTCTAAGGAAAGCCTGGCCACTCCCTATTAAGTCCTATTGTACCGAATTTTGGTTGTAGTCCCACCAGAGTTCCACTGGGGTGGAAAATGTGCAAAATGAATGGGAGTCTATGGGGCTAGACGGCTAAATTTGTCTCTTTCACCCGATTGCCGTTGAGAAATCTCAGATTTGAATGTAGGTTTTGCAAGTTCAACAAGGGTTATAGGTCGAAAGTTGAATGAACAAGTACTTATGTCCTTTCGATTTCTTACAGGTTGAGTTGTTGTTGCCCATAACACGCTAGCATTCTGCTAATGAACGCTGATTGGTCAGTGAAGGACTGATTAAGTCCAGAGATACCGCTTGATGGCATCGTGGCATCCGAAGCGAGACCAGAATGTGTGTGTGTATTTTCAGCGTGGACAACAAAACAAAAACTCTTCTAGCACGTGTATTTACCTGTGTCAGCTGTGTTGTCGATGCCTCAAGAGAAAAGAAAGTGCAGAGCACGAAAGCACCAAAGTGACTGAAGGATTGCCGTAAAGCAGTATCTCTGGTCGTACGATGTGTATGACGTCATTAACATTTTAAAAGACTTTTTAAAGCAAATAAGTGACTCTAAAAAAATCGAACACCCAGTAATCTGTAATTTCTTTGCATCTCCTTTCGAAAACAACATTCAAATTACTAGACAAAAAATTATATCCTGAGAAAAGTGGATTTTTAGGGGTATATCTCCATAGACCTCCATTCATTTTGCACTCGTCCTGTAAACGCCCTCATATGGAACCAGAGTGGAACTGCAACCAGTTCAGAAGCCGGAAGTTTACTGAGAGTGAAACTTCTCCCCATATTAGACATTCTCTGGTAATGCTCTTTTTGAATAATCATGCAAATATCATTTAAAAAAGTTTGTGATTCAGAGTTTGATTCTCAATCATTAAAGCACGTATTTCTACTTCTGATTCAAGTCCAATCTCAGTCACACTCACCTGTTTGACGTTGTATCCGGCTTTAGCGCTAGTTTCAATAAACATTACATTCAGTTCTTTGGCTTTCCTTTCTCCTTCCTCGATTGAAACTTGCCTGAAATGAGCACAAAAACACATGGAATCATTACTATTTGCCCATAGATTTCTTTAATACTTGATAAAACAGCCAGACTGACGAATCGACAGATATTTAGCCATTAAGCTAAATTAAGCATTAAGTTTTATTTTGTGCAATTTTTGGGGGTCTGAATGATTTTTTTTAATGTTTTTGAAAGTCACTTATCTGATCCTTCCATACACGCATCCTTCAGAAATCATTCTAATATGCTGGTTTGTTCATTTATTTGTTTTTATATTTATAATAATATCAGTTGGAAACTGTTATGCTGCTTAATAATGTATTTGTGCAAAATAAAATAAAATTATACAAACTACAGCATAACGTTCCTAAAAGCAACTATTTAAACGAACCGTTTATCTGCTAGATCTGTTTTGTTTCCCACCAGCATGATGATGACATCACTTCCCCTTTCTGTTCGGACATCATCGATCCATTTGGTGGTCTGCTGGAAGGAGTTGACATCTGTCGAGGGGATTTCAGAGACACTGGGTTAATATTAAGATGAGCCTTAAGGGGTCTATGGGGGAATCACAGGATCACAGACAGGGAGACAAAACTTGCAGGTAGGTAGAAAAAAACACAAGGATAAAATAAGAGGAAAGAAAGAAAGGAAGTTCTAAAGCTGGAAGCGACTCTGTGCTCATGAATGCGTCACAGGAACTCGGTCTGCAGAAAAAAAAGACAAATCATCTTTCATCTACATTATCTATATTTTAGGCTGTAAAATGGTGAATGAATGCATATTTTCTTTTTTTATAAATAATTATAACTATTTTATTATATGAACAAACAAAAAAGAAAACATTTAATGAAAAATATAAATATATCTTGCGAATATATAAAATGTACTGTTGTAAATAAAAAATTTATCATTCTTTTATGTGAATGTTATCCGTAAGAAACTATGTTTAGTTCAGAGGGTGTAAAATTAATTTTTAGCCGTAACTGCTAAATCTGCACTACACTTTAGCTGCTAATAAAACAATGGCCTGTTATCCTTTAACTGCAAAGATATGCATGGAGTCCAAAACAAAGGCGTCTACCCAGTTTTAAGCACTGAATTGCAATTGCAAAGCAAAAAACAAGTTACAAATAAGAAAGAAGGCAAAAAGAATGAAAATCACAGAAAACTCAAAGGATGTGAAACAAAACAAAAAAAAGAGACTGCGTTGAGATGACAGACATCTTTCCTCTTCCTTAAGTTCTCCTGCCGAGGATCCACACTCACTTGTGATGTCAAAGACTACAACAGCAACCGTAGAGTCCCGGATGTAGCTGGGAATCAGACTGCGGAAGCGCTCCTGTCCTGCTGTGTCCCACAGCTGCAGCCGCACCTGACCAAACATTGTAGCACCAGAGATCCAGCAGAGAGAGAGAGAGAGAGAGAGAGAGAGGGAGAAAGGGGAAGAGGAAGAGGTAAGAGGAGGGGAACTGGACGTGGAGCGGGTCTCAGATACCTACTTGTGATGTCGTAAACTACAACAGCAGCAGCAGAGTCTCTGATGTAACTGGGAATGAGGCTACGGAAACGCTCCTGTCCTGCTGTGTCCCAAAGCTGCAGCCTGATCTGTGTGAATGGAGAAAAAAAAACAAAAGAAAAAGAGGGGAATAAAGAAAGAAAAAAAGAAGAGAAATTAAAAGTTCAAAAAAAAAAAAAAAAAAAGGCATGGAATGAAATGTAAGGAATAAGAAAAAGCAAAGTGGATCGAAAAGATTTCTCAAGCTCAGGATTCGGGTTAGGGAACGGCTTACGGTCTTTAGATGGACTCACGTTAGTAGATTTATAGAGCCCTATGATTTACACAATGCGAAAAACACAGACAGAATCAGTAAAACCAGTTATAAAAATAGAATTTACTGTATAACGCGGAATGTAATGGAAATTGGCAGGTTTTGGATGAATATACAGTGGTGGTCAGAATTAATGGCACTCCTGGTAAATATGATTAAATATGGCAATAAAAAATAAATCTGCATTGTTTATACTTTTGATCTTTCATTAAAAAAAAAAAAAAGGCAGAAATCTAACCTTTCATTGAAGTAAAAGAATTGAAAGTGAGGGGGGGAATCACATTATCAAATAAATGTTTTTCTCCAAAACACGTTTGGCCACAATTATTGGCACCCTTAGAATTTTTTACGAGTAAAATATCTCTGAAGTATATTCCCATTAATATTTACCTTTTTTTAGCACACTAGGAACATGACTGTGAACATGAAATTGTCTAGCTATGACTTCTTGTTTCACAGGAGTTTAAATATGAGGAAACACACAAAGGTCAAATTCCCTTAATCCTCCATCACAATGAGTAAAACCACAGAATATAGTTCTGATGTGCATCAAAAGATTGTTGAGCATCACAAAATAAAAAGTGGCTGCAAGAAAATAGCTAAAGAATTGAAAATCCTCATTTTGACCATCAGGGCAATAATTAAGAATTTCCAATCAACTATAGATGTTGCGAATCTGCCAGGAAGAGGACGTGTGTCTATATTGTCTTAATGCACGGTGAGGAGGAAAGATTGAGTGACCAAAGACTCTTCAAGGATCACAGATGGAGAATTTCAGAGATGAGTTGAGTCTTGGGGTCAAAAAGCCTAAAAAAAAAAATCAAACATTCCCTACATCACCACATGTTGTTTGGGAGGGTTTCAAGAAAAATCCTCCTCGCTCGTCCAAAAACAAACTCCAGCATATTCAGTTGTCAGACACGACTGGATCTTCAAACGGCACCGTGTGGTCAGATGAAACTAAAAAAGGGCTTTTTGGCAGCAAACACACCAGATGTGTTTGGTGCAAACAGGGATAAAGAGTAGCCCATATCTACGGTTAAATATTCTGCTGGATCTTATATGTTATGGGCATATTTTTTTGCTGGAGGTCCTAGACATCTTGTTCAGATACATGGTATTATGGATTCTAGCAAATATCAACAGATAAAAAATCAAAACCTGACGGCCTCTGCTAGAAATCTTATAATGGGTTGTGGATCTTCCATCAGGACAACGATCCAAAAAACACATTAAAATCAACACAAAAATGGTTAACTGAGCCCAAAATGAAGCTTCTGCCATGGCCATCCCAGTTCCCTGACCTGAACCCTATAGAAGATGAGTGCGCTGAACTGAAGAGGAGAAGCACAACATGAACTTGTGAATCTGCAGGATCTGGAGAGATTCTGTATGAAGGAATGGTATCTGATCTCTGGTCAGGTGTTCTCCAAACTCATCAGGCATTATAGGAGAAAACTCAGAGCTGTTCTCTTGGCAAAAGGAGATTGCAAAGAGTATTTAATAAAAGTGTGCCAATATTTGTGGCCAACGTGTTTTGGAGAAAAACATTTATTTCATAATGTGATTTCCCCCGCACTTTCAATTTTTTTTACTTCAATGAAAGGTTAGACTTTTGCAAATGTTTTTAATGAAAGATCAAAAGGATAAACAATGCAGATTTATTTTTTACAGCCATTTTTGATCATATTTACCAGGGGTGCCATTAATTCTGACCACCAATGTTCAAAAGGAGTGCTGTCAAATTGCGATATGGACTACGGTCAATGAATATTACACCACATAAAGGCCAATAATAATAATAATAATAACAAAATTATTAATTTAAAACTTAAAGTAAAATGATTAAACATTTTTAAAAGATTAAATAAATTGTTAATGTTTTATGACTTCATTTGATTACCAATGTTTTTGATAATAAATTTGTATTAAATTATAAGTACAGAAAACACAATTTGTTAAAAAAAAATTTGTAAATTCAATTGATATATACATGCCTTTTGATTAATACAATTTAATTAAACCATTAAAATAGAACTAAGTAATACTTTTAATTGTTGCTGAATTCAAGCTTCATGATTTTAATTAATTAGACATGCTTTTTGATTACATTTCATTTAACCAATAAATCAGAGTCCAGAAAAATTAAAATTGATGGTGAAAAAATACAAAAAGGCATCTAAAAATGTAAAAATTAAGTTGAAATTAATTATTAAATGGCCCTAGGGTTATGGTATGGGTTATGTTATCAGGACTGCAGATCTTCAGAGTGAAACATTCCCACTCAAATCCAATCAAGAAGAACAATTCTTCAAAGAAAGAAACATACAAATGTGAACAAATAACTAGCGAGAGAGAGCGAGAGAGAGAGAGAGAAAGGCTGAAGCAAAAGACACACCAGGTGGAGAGAGAGCACTGGACTTTCTCATGGTGGTTTATATCGGGCTCTTACGGACAACATAATCTCACTAAACGTTCAAATCAACATTCAACAAAGCAAATAAAAATACTAGGGCTGCACAATATGGAGAGAAAAATCTGAGTTGTAGACATTAAAATATCATAAGAATTTCCATAAAGAAAGAAAATGAACAATTTATCAATATGGTTCTTACGACAATAATTTAAAAAAATGAAATTACATTAACATCATTATATTAACTACAATTAATTCACCAGCAATGTTTTTAAAAACAACACTGTACAGCAATAAAGAGTATTGAACAATGTAAACTATTAAAAAAAAATCCAATCAAATCCCTCAGTCATTAATCAAAAGCATCCCAGACTTTTGTGTCATTTAAACACTGGTAAAATAATTTTACAGCATTTATATTTTCATGCATTTCATTCCTTCAAACCATTGAAAGAGACGTGCATTTATTGGTAGTAGAAGAAAAAAAAAGTACTTACTGTTCTGTCCTCAAGATACATTGTTTTCGACAAGAAATCGATTCCTATCGTCGCCTGAAAATGAAAAGCAACAAAACGAAACTAAGGAAAAGGACACTTATCCATGCAACTGATCAGAAACATCCAAAATAGAAACCAAACCAATCAGAAAACTTTTTAAACTTGGACAATGAGTCAGAAAAAGATTCACTTGCCTGGTAGGTATTATCGAAACTGTCATACATAAATCTGGTAATCAGTGATGTCTTTCCCACTGCAAAACCAAATGAAAAATTAAATGGTTACTATCAAAAAATTACACATGATATTACATATCTCTGAACAAAAGCTGGCATAAAGGTCACAACTTCACAAAGAGCATTTATGCATCCCTTTTATTGCCAATACATTTTCCTTGAATGCAGAAGGAAAAGATCCAACCAATAACACAATTAAATCTATTTCATGTGTGTCCATGTGGTGACACTGACATGCTAACATTAGATTTCACAAAGTCATTCCAAAAGCATAACTTAAAAAAATAAAATAATAATCAACTGAAGAAAAGGTCTTCATTAAATTGCATGAATGCATAAATCTGTGCACATACATTTCTGATTCAGATCAGATGAAACATGCAGGGCAATTGCAATATATTAATCTAAAAACAGTGAATGAAATGAACTCATGCATAGATAGACATGCACATCTATGGAAATATATGCAAATAGTTTGAACATTTGCTGTGTTTATTTTCCTACTCATTTTTTTAGAAACCCAAGAAAAGGCCAAACTATCAGGTATAGTCTTACTAATGCTTACAAAATAATGTCACATGACCCTTGTTTATGCTTTATACTGATTGCCGATTTACACAGAACTTGCAAAGCACCAGGCCTGACCTGCTGTTGAATTCTGGGAGCAGTGATTTATTTATTTTTTTTTTAGATTGACAGGCCACCTGTGTCAGGGCCAGATATCTCGGAAAGAGGAATGGATCTTCATACTGAGACTTTAGGCAATGCTGGTGTTTATTTATTATGAACACATGCGAGTTCTCCTAAGCCTAGAAATATGTGTGTTCAATAGCTAGAAGATCCAGAAAATCCCATCACGTCAGCAAAACACAGTCAAACATGAGAATATCATGTTTACACGGGAGACAGACAAAAATACACTGAGAAATGAATATGAAATGCAGGCCAAGACAAGACAGCCGAAATTAATGATGCAGGTTTTATTTGGCGGTGATGATATTCCCTAAGACTTTAACCACCAAAACCAAACCCTCACAAAACTGTTGTTATTAAAAGATTAACTTACAAGAAAACCCGTTTTGCCTGATGTGATTAACGTTACATTTAACGTTATAGTAATCACTATCATACATGTTGTTCTTTGACATGTTTTACTGGATTTGTGAGCATATAACTAAGACATATCTCAGCACACATACATGTATTTATACATTTCCATTTAGATATCTATCTAACATACAAACTCAAAAACACACACATAAAAAAAGAGACAGGACCATTATGATCGGATCGGAACTCACCGCTCTGTTCTCCCAGAAACACCAGCTTGAATTTGCGGAGCGGGTTGCCGAAATCTCCTGCTGCAGACATGCTGCCGGTTCCGCTGGGCCTACTGTGGGTGTTAATGTGTTGATATAACTTTCAGATTGCTCTAAACAAGAAAATAAAGCGGTAATTCGGTTCAGTTTGAGACTCTCAGCCGCCTATTCAGGCCCCGTACTGCGCCGCAACCTACCATGATACTCACAGAGACGTGATTGACAGCTGAGCTCAGCCTATAGAGTTAGAGAGAATACAATAGCATGCGTCACAGGGTTCTGTCAAATTGATGATGACATAGTAGTATACTAAATTAGGTCAAGCATTCAAATATCTCAATATCAATATCATTTAATTTATCATTTAGATCATTTAAGTATTGCATTTCCTGCGACGTCTTTTCATAATTAAATATAAATTAAGCAGGCTTCATTAGCATCAATATTCAAATATGAACAAATATTTTTTTACGTATTTTTTACTATTGGAAAATGTAATAGTGATTGAGCAAACGAGCGGATTTCGGAATGTTGTCTGTAGAAACAAGGCGGGACTGCAAACAAGTTAGATTGAGCTCTGCAAGCGCCACCGGCGCCACGTCACATTCCCCCTGCATCATCGCATTCCGTTAACCCTTGAACTGTGAACAGGGAGACTCTCCCAGAATTAAATATTTTAATACTTTATACAATGATATTTAAAATGGGGTATATTACAGTAATGCTTACTTTCTGTGCCAGTGTGGATTTATGATTATTTCTATAGCTAGTGTAGAACCTTGGTATTAGAACAGTTTTGTGAATGCTGTCTTTAAAAGTAATATTTTTTATATGTATTATTTTCAAATTAATATTTTATAATGTTTTCTAAGCCTAATGATAACTTCTGAATGCTAAACTGAATAAATCATGCAGATTTTAAACTTTTAACTGCATTTCCACCAGGTGGCAGCAATGAGCCGAACGAGCGTAAATTCATCCTCTGCTGGAATCCGCGAAGAAGAGCGGGCGCAGGACAGTACATGCGCTTACCTGATTGATATTTTACGTGTTTGACTGCTTGTTTTAAAACATTATTACTGGATTAATATATCAACGTGAAACAATGAACAATTTCCTGAATAAGGTGTAGTATTTAGAGAATGACATCTTAATTGTCAGTTTGTTGCAGTAATGTATGTTGTTGACATGCCAAGGTCGTAGAGGAAGAGCAGAACTGAGTTCTGTACAGTTACATGAATGATTTTAGTATTTTCATTTTTTTTCGTTTTTGGTTTGTGTCATTAGTTTGTGTCATTCTTCTGCATCAGGTTTTTCTTCTTCAGAACACACGGGCACTGGTGTGTGCTGCATCATCGGTCCAGTAAGACATACACACACACAAATATATTAACGTTAGTGGTATATTATTAAAACTGTTCATTGACTTTTCTCTTAATGTCACAGAAGTCAAGTGTTAACTACACAGATGCCTTTGGGTAAGAGCAATAAATCTGTTGTTCTCTGTTTAATTTTCAGTTATGTATGTGTGTTTGACGCAGTCATGGATAAAAAATGATTTTATTAATAAGTAAAGAATAAAATTAATAACTAAAACAATGAATGGTTAAATAAATGTGTAAGTAATAATCAGCTTTTAGTAGTAAAGACAAAGTAACAATAAACCGGTCTGAGATTTTATATATGTTCAGATTAGAAAAGGAATGGGTACACATTAATCATGTCAAAAATATCCTTTCTAAGAATCAGCTCTGGCCTCATGGTATTACATTCTGCAAGAGTAACTAACTAAACATTGTGGTTTTAACGCTCTAAAAGCTGAAAGAGCCAAATAAGCATTTTCATCATGATTAGTCATTATGATAATACTCGCTGTACTTTAATTCCAAGTAAGACAACTAACTCGTGCGATATTTGATATAAGACATAAAATAAAATCGGGTTTAGGGGATAAAATAGCGTGTCTCAACTTTTGGAGAAGTGGCAACAAAATTTAGACATACATTTTCAGAGCGGAGGTGAACTAAATGTCTGAATAGAATATGAGTATATGACATCAGAAGATATAATGGATAATTTAGGTTCATAAATTGATTGATAAATGGAAAGAGTAATCATAGACCATAAAAAATAATCATAAGCATGTTTTATTATTATTATCATTATACACCAGTGTTGAAATATAATTGTTAACTGATAGTAATCAAATGTTTTTTGTGTCTAACCAGGTGTTTTGCTGACTAACAGACAGTATAGATCAATGCCCACACATGGTATTGGAAGATACAGACATCTTCTTCCAAGAGCGTCGGTAAGACCTAGTTTTGTACATCATCAGTAAAAAAAGTTTCACTGCCAGTTAATAGAATATGCTCGATTATTTTCATTCAGCCAAAGAAGAAGAAGGACAAAATTCAGGCAAAGCAGATCAAAGCCGCGACAGCCACGGAGTTTGGCGTGCTTAACGTGTGTCTTTCTGGTTATGACATGACTCTAGTGGAACATTATTCCCAGTACATCCATAATCTCTGCAGTCACTTGGACATCAAAGTCGATGAATGGTGGGAAAGAGAGAAAGATTTTATTATATGTTATACTGTTATGTAATCACTTTGCACACAAACCAAGACATAGGCTATTCTCAAAATCATGATGTTTTTAATATAAAATGTGTCATGATTAACAGTACATCATGAATTATTGTAAGATAACGGATAAAATATTTGTATTTTAAAGCTTTGCCCTGCCTACGAAAAGCACAGAGGTCATGGTGATGCAGGAGCAAGGCACAAAGATGTATGTAGATGGAGTCCTGAAAACCCATGAGCGTGTTGTTCAGGTAGAGTGAATGCAACATGTGGTTGGTTGTATGAATACATTTTCTAATTTTATGATTGCATGTAATTATGATAGGTGTCCTGTAGCTTATAACTGATTTATTGGTGATATGCATTTAGATCAGTGAAATGAAGGCAACACTTTTTCCCATATTTGTGGAAGTTCTTCTGAAGAACCAGCCTGAGGGAGTGCAACTCTGTGTAAAGCAGGTCAGAAAATTACACTTCATAATCATTGACTTTGATACTGTCTGGCTGCATTTATGAAACTACTATTTGGGGCTTCATTTGTGTTGTTGTGTGTGTGTGTTTTTTTGTTTTGTTTTTTCAGCACAACGAAGCAGATTATCAAGCCCGGTTCAAAACGAGACCTGAGCTCGAGGGGCTTATTGCAAAAATTAATAATTAATGTATTATTTAAAAATGTTTTTCAAATTAAATTAAGTGTGTTTTTCCATGACAGACATTTTCTACCTGGTGTGCTGTAATGAATAAACTATCTCATGATTGTTTTTCATATAGTAATGTTTGTCTTGACCTGTCTTTAAAAGTTGATGTGAATGCACTGAGTATGAGGAGAGTTGAATTGCATCCTCAATGTGACTGCCGTAATGTTGTTTACAGTATCAGAATATTTTTAATATCTGGGATTAAATTATTCAGCACCTGTTTAATGAAAGACGGCATTACCCAGAATTCCGTTCTCTGTTTCCATAACAACCTCCTTTGACAACAGTAAACTAATGTTCATTCCTACTGACCAAATCCCGGTTTGCATTTGTGCCCTGATACGTTTAAAGTGTAAATATTAGGTAAATTAGGAAAGTTAGATAAACAGTTAGGCGATGGGCAGAGACTATTACGCTATTTTGGAAATAAACCGCAACGCCACTGATGCTGACATAAAGAAGGCGTAAGTTAAGTTTTGTTTAATTTCTAAGTAGTTTTGTAAATATATATAAATTCAATCAAAAGCAGATAAACTAGTCAACAATGTGGTTTACGTTCATTTTGAGAAATCATTTGCTAGCAGCAGATTGTTTTTATTCCGGTATAATCAGGTATCGGCGGCTCGCGCTGAAGCATCATCCGCGCAGCAGCAGCCACGCGCGCGCCGCCGAGCGCTTCACGTTGCTGGCGGAGGCGTTTGACGTGCTGAGCGACCGTGAGTTCACTACTTGACAAACTCATATACATCCACAAAATACAAAAAAAAAAAAAAAACACCTTGCAACAGCACTTGAATATTCGACTAAACGTTTTTTATATCACAACTATTTTGCGACGTGTAAGTTATCCCAGTTGTATTTTAAGTTTTTGGTTTCCAGAAAGTTCTGGCAGGCTAGTTTATAAGAATACAACCTAAAAATAACCTTTAGAGAACGTGGCGAATCACATAAAAACCCTCAATGTTTGTTATTTAAAAAAAACGTTCATACAACGTTAAGATTTGGTTCCCAAACATAATCAAAATGGAACCACACTGCTTTTGCTGGGATGTATTCTTTAAGGCAGGGGTTTTCAAACATTTTGATGCCATGAACTCCTAAATATGATGTTCACATTTATATATAGCCTATAGTGTATTATCTTTTTCTACCGAGAGAAACTAATAAAATATACAAAGTAACCATCATTAATCTCATGATTACAGACCAGTCTTTAACCCTTGTGCATCCTTATGGACATTTTTGTCCTTTTCAGTTTTGTTTTTTTGATCACTTTGCCTGTGTTAATGTTAACTGCATAAAATTTGGCACAGGTGTGTGTTTTTATTGGAATTTTACTATTTCACCGCCATTTTCTTAAAAAAATCTTTTTTGCACTAGCTACACAAAATACTCCCACTCAGCGCCTTTTGGACAAAAATGTCCCCATTGAAACCCATTAAAACTGCAATTTTTAATCTCAGGGCCATTTAACTATAAAATGATGCAATCTTTGTTAAGAGGCTTTCATTCTGTTGACAAGGCTTCAAAATTAAAATTTTTACTATTTTTTTATCAGATGGTGCCATTTTTCCAGGTTTGGCCTATAAAACAAATATCGCTTTATTCCTGTTTTCTGCTTCGGCATATTATAGAGCCAATTGGATAAATTGTGGAACGATAATTGTGTGGGTGTGTTGGTATGGATGTCAGAGTGTGGTTTGTATGTGTGTAATAAAAAAAAATGTGTGTGTATATGTGTTTGTGTGCTTGTAATATTTGAGAGAGAAAAACTCAATTGCAAATCTAAAATCCAATTACTGTGTGACCAGTGGAGTTTTGCTGGCACCCAATGGGGAAAATGTGTTACTGCGCCCAAACAAACTCTTACCGAAAGCTCATTTTTTGAGATATCATCCTCAAATTTGGAACACAACTTGTTTAGATTTATGGCTTTGAATTTATATCAGTTTTAGAGTTCAACATGTTTCATAAAATATATATTTTATATAAAATAACGATAATAATGTTCATAAATAATTTTCATAAACTTAAACCTCTATACAAAATTTTTGGTTTGACTTTTTTCACTTGTTTAACTTCAGCAATAATCTGCCAAGGGTCCTCTTTAAAATGAGACCAAACTTAAGTCTTTGCACCCAAACCTAAAATTTTTATGACAGTTTTTTGACATGGACATTTTTGTCCACTTTGTAGCTATGTGTAACTTTTTTTTTTTTGTTAATGTTAACTGCATGAATTTTGGCACAGGTGTGTATTTTTATTGTAATTTTACTATTTCACCCCCGTTTCCTTTGAAAAATATTTTTTGCACTAGGTCCACAAAATACTTCCCTCTCAGCGCCTTTTGGACAAAAATGTCCCCATTGAAACCCATTAAAACTGCAATTTTTAATCTCAGGGCCATTCAACTATAAAATGATGCAATCTTTGTTAAGAGGCTTTCACTATGTTGGCAAGGCTTAAAATTTTTAATTTTGACTATTTTTTTATCAGATGGTGCCATTTTTCCAGGTTTGGCCTCTAAAACAAATATCGCTTTATTCCTGTTTTCTGCTTCGGCATATTATAGAGCCAATTGGATAAATTGTGGAACGATAATTGTGTGGGTGTGTTGGTATGGATGTCAGAGTGTGGTTTGTATGTGTGTAATAAAAAAAAATGTGTGTGTATATGTGTTTGTGTGCTTGTAATATTTGAGAGAGAAAAACTCAATTGCAAATCTAAAATCCAATTACTGTGTGACCAGTGGAGTTTTGCTGGCACCCAATGGGGAAAATGTGTTACTGCGCCCAAACAAACTCTTACCGAAAGCTCATTTTTTGAGATATCATCCTCAAATTTGGAACACAATTTATTTAGATTTATGGCTTTTATTTTCTTGCCGTTTTAGAGTTCAATTTGATTTATAAAATATATATTTTGTATAAAATAATTTTCATAAATAATTTTCATAAACTTATACCTATATAACTTTTTTTTGGATTTACTTATTATAATTTTTTTACTTCAGCAATAATCTGCCAAGGGTCTTCTTTAAAATGATACCAAACTTAAGTCTGTGCTCCCAAGCTTCACATTTTTATGACAGTTTTTAAACATGGACATTTTTGTCCTCTGTGTACCTATGTGAAACTTTTTTTAATTGATGCACAAGGGTTAAAAACATTGAATAAAACGGTCATGTCAAAAACTGTAAATGTAATTATATCCATTATATCATTTATTTATAAATAAATATTATAATAATTTGGTTTTAATCATTTATTTGCATTTTTTTTCACAGACCCCCTAGCACCCCAGTTTAAAACCCTGCTTTAAGGTGTCATGTAAAAGTTATATATATACTTATACAAATAAATACTTGATCAAAGTTACATAGTATCACTATTTCATACTACTATGCTCCTGCCACTGTATTGTGTAAGGAAAACAGCACACAGTTCAGCCCTCAATTTGTTGTTTCCTGGTAAGTTGGTGATGGCCTTTCTCATGCATTACAGCTTGTAAAAAGGCCACTTATGATAAGTTTGGAGAGGAGGGTTTAAAAGGAGGAATCCCATCTGACCTGGGAGCGAATGGCGCCTGGTCATCAGGATATGTCTACCATGGAAATGCAGATGAAACATTCAGACAGTTTTTCGGAGGAGATAATCCTTTTGCAGGTAATTTTTATAGTATGATTTTTTTATTTTATTTTTATTTGTATGATTTTAGTTGACATTTCAAGAGACAACCTGGTTCAATTAATGTTCATAATGCCATGGTGTTTTGAAGAACCCAAGCTCTGATTAGTAATATCTGCTTACTCATTCTTCTTAGATTTCTTCACTGGTGATGGCAGTGAGGTCAACACAGCTTTTCAGAGCTTGCGTGGGCAAAAAGAAAAGTTACAGGATCCACCAATAGAGAGAGACCTTCATCTTGCATTGGAGGACCTTTATTATGGATGCACTAAAAAAATTAAGATATCCCGTAGGGTAAGTTCAGACAAGGGTAAAGATAAAATCATTTGGACTCATGAGAAACTAATTTCAGCAAAGAGACATGTTTGATACAGGTCATGAATGAGGATGGACACACATCCAGCATCAGAGACAAAATTTTAACCTTCACTGTAAAAGCAGGATGGAACGAAGGGACACGAATCACGTTTCCAAAAGAGGGAGACCAGGCATGACAGAACACGTTATCACAATTTTGTTTTGTCGTGGTTGTAAATAGATCTTGGTCATCAGAGAATTTAATCCTTTTCTCCACAGGGACCAAACAATATCCCAGCAGATATTGTGTTCATCATACGCCAAAAACATCACCAGCGCTTTGAGCGCCAAAATGATGATCTGTACTACACTGCAAATATTTCTCTTGAGAAGGTGAGAAACACATTTTAGCATTTCAGCAGATTTAAATATACGTTTTCACACTCTAATAGATCATGGCCAGCGAGGCTTTCCATCTTTTGTCAAGTTTTAATGTAAGTTTCATAAATCTAACTTATGTGAATATATGGTAACTCTACAGGCTTTGACTGGTTTCTCAGTGGAAGTTGAGACACTAGATGGCAGCCTTCTCAACATCCCCATAAATGACATTGTGCAGTGAGTAAAACGTCTCTTTTTTAACATGCACATGTTACTCAGCAGAACTTCTGAACAAAGTTTTCATATTTAAGATGGTTTAATTTGAATTTCTTTGTACTACAGCCCTCAGTACACCAAGGTTGTGAGCGGGGAGGGAATGCCACTAGCCAACAGCCCATCCAAGAGAGGCGACCTGATCATTCGCTTCGTCACACATTTCCCAGAGAAGCTCTCGGCTGAAAAGAAAAAGCTTCTAAAACAAGCCCTTTCGTCAAAACTAATACAGACTTAATCCAGTCAGTCATTAGAAATGATACTGAAGATTAAACAAACGGATTTAAACGGGTGTTTTTTTTTAATAGCCTAATTTTATTTCACATTCTGAAAGACAGAAGAACCATGTAAAAGCCAAAAATCAAGTTTAATAGACATGTAAACAATGCACCAGGAAAATCTAAAGTCAAGAGAAAGTTAGAACCACATCAGCAAAGCACAACTAACAGCATACTATGCTTTAAAGAGGAGTGACCCAGTTATGGCGAGCCGCCATCAGGCCCCGTTTCAGCTGTTCATAGGTGACGAACATTACCACGTTCCAGGAGCCCAGCCTCAGAAACGATGGCATGAATCTAAAAAAGAAAACAAACAGATGTCAATTCTACATTCATCCTCCAATCATTACAGTAAAGCTGTAGTTGGCCAAGAAAACCAACCCCTTGTAAAAAGCCTTTGGTCCCTCTTTAGCTAGCATGGCTACAGCACAGTTGAGGGCACTGCTGTACTGGCCCTGGGCGGAGTTCATGTATCTTGTCTTCACAACATCAACAGGAGAAGCAATAACTGTGGTGCAGAAACCAGCTCCGAATGCAGATGTAAAGTGGCAGGGAAGATCATCTGTGAAGAGCAGCTATAAATATTTCTGTCATAGTTTAACTCAAGTTAGCAATACTTTTTGCAGCCTCATCTTACCAGTCATCAGCAATGATTTTATAAGTGTATCTTTGATGAGGTCATAGGTCACCAGCTCAGTGCAGTTTACAATGGCATTGCGGGTGATGTTTGGGCCAGTTCCTTTAAAAATGATAGAAAGGGTATAAATTAGAAAGGAGAGAAGTTAACAAATGTATAATAAATTGCATAATACATTTAGTTTATGCACTAAGTACATAAATTATTATTGCTTATAAATGCATTTAAAAAGTTAAACGTAATTAAGAAACTTTGAAAAAAAAAAAGCATTCAGAAGTTATTTTATTACATAGTATTATTAGTAGTAATATAATACTATGCATTAAAATAAGTCATAGATTTAAAAGTTTGTGGTAATAAATTAATTTATAGAAGTATTATGAAATACATTTAATGAAATTTATTAAATTTTACAAATAAAATTTTATATTATTAATAAGTTATTTTAATACATTATTATTAGTAAAATAAAAATGCATTAAAACAACAAATGTAGTAATTTAAATGTATAATATTTATAAAAAGACAAACTAATAATTAAATTACAATTATATAAATTTAACAAATACGAATGTAGTTATGACTACCATTCTTTATTTGTTAAATTTAAATAATGTAATTAATAAACATTTATATAAAAATGTATAACAAGTCATTTTAATATATAGTAACCCATTTTTACAATAATATAAAAAAATATATATATATAGACTTAAGTGGGCCCATGGTCACCTTTCCACAAACCACGAAACCCTTCTTCCTTTGCAATGGTCCGATATGCATCCATGGTGCCTTGGTAACGTTTATTGGCCCCGGCGCTGATCTGAGCCTGAAACCGTACCTTCACCACATCTGTGGGTTGGGCCAAAGCCACTGCCATGGCTCCAGTCGTACAGCCGGCCATCAACCTACTGCCAATCCCGATGTCTAATAAGGGAAAATGCATTGATATTGGTTTAATATGAGAGGTCTTGCATGTTGCATTACAAAAATAAATAAAGTTTCCAATTATCTCTGCATACAAGCATAGAGCACATGGAATGAACTTACGATCTGAGCCTTTGGTGTAGAACTGCTTGACTGAATCATAGAGGCCAATGCGTACAGATGCAAAGCTCATCTGGCGCTGCAGTCCCGCAACCAACCCGTTGTAGAGACTGCGTGGCCCCTCAACACGCACCATGGTGCTGATCGTGCCAAACACCCCACGATATTGCACTGGACCATGGCCTGTGTTCGCAGGACCTTTGGTCTCCCCTTGAATCTGTACAGAACAAAAGGTGGATGGAGAAACTTTACAGAATCACAGGGGAGGGAAGCAGCATCTTCAGGTTAAAAGCGTCCACAGTGATCCCGGGGCAGCAAGGACAATCATCAAGGCCTGGACCTGCTTACGTTGCTAGTGTAAAAAGAGTCAAAAGAAATATAGAGCTGACATCAGTACCGGTGTGAATTTAAACCATCCACCTATATGGGAAAAATTTGTTTTTGATGCTGCAAGTTGACCTGTATGGAGTCGTCACACGTGTCTTGTCTCCAGACTCAACCGCTGGCTCAGCTGTCACTCAAGCAAAGTTGTGTCATTTAAACAAGTTGCACACAACAAAGACTCACCTGAAGTCTAACTTTTGCGGTGTCCAGTGGAAACGTGAAAAGGTCAGCAATGCAGGCTGCGGTTCCTGCACCGATAAACTTCACAGTGGCTGTAGGAGGCACATCACCAGCTCTGAATCCAACCATGTTTAATTGCAGTCAGAATGACGGGAGGTCAAGAACGTAAAAGATGAAATGGAATGTGTTGAATACCAATGAAGTGAACACAAGATAGGTGGACTCCACCCTAACCTGGATAAAGAAGACAAATGATGATTCGCTCTTTTTAATAAGGGTTATTATGCAAACTTAAGCCATTTTCGTTGGGACACATTTTTTTAAGCCATTTGGAGTGGGACAACGCCTGTGCTTAAGACATTTCTCTCTGACGGTCAACAGACAAAAACAAACAGGAACATCATGTTCTTTCTGACATGCTAATCTATAAGCTGACGTCATCATCCTGTTTGCATCGGCGTGGGGGTTTGTTGACTTTCTACCACACAAAGGAACTTTAACAAAGGAATTGCGGATACGCACAAAGTACGAGATTATATAATAGTTACGCGATATTAAATCCACGATATCAACTATATTGGTTAAAACAAAAGAATAAACGCTTTTGGAAAACTTACCGGTTTTGATGAGAACTTCAAGATTCTCTAAAAGCATCTCTTTGGTTGAAATTACTTTCAACTTGAATTTTGTTGCCGTGTTCTTCCATAAAGAAACGTTTATAACCCGTACAAATAAAAAACATACTCTAAAGTCTGAAAGACAAAAACTCCATATTACATAACGTTACAGATCAACATCACTTCAAATAACGTTAAACAGAAAATACTTTCGTTAGTAGAGGAGAAAGTCTATTCGTAGTAAGTTCACAATACTCACCTTGAACAAAAAGTATAAAGTGTCTACGAATTAAAGTGTTTACTGAGGGGGAAAATATCTCCTTCGGAAAAGAATCAGTTAAAAACCACAGGTGCTCTGTTCTGTTCCGAACGCCGCAGCGACCTTTTTAAACTCCTTCGAGGGAGTCACGTGACGCGTAATTCGGCGCATATTAAGTTAGTAACGCCCTTGCTGACTTTACTGATAAACACCCATTTCCAACGTTCATCTTTCATTGTTTCCAAACCTATGTGTTATTTGAAGAAGTTTATCAGCATACGAAATATGAGCAATTTTAAATACCAGGTAAATGCTGCTAAACGACAGGCGTCACGCTACTTTTAAAAACACCGGGGTTTGTTGTCACAAGGGCTTTATCTCAGTAACTGAGCTGTCGAGTTAAAATACTATTATGCAGTTGTGCATTTGCTCTTGTTTAAATGTGTCGAGTGTTCGTGTAATAGATTTTGGTGTTTCATTAATTGTTTTGTGTTTCGGAATTGTAAACTTAGTCCAGTGACAACATTCCAATACTTTAAAGTATGTGCTTATAGGCTACACGTGGAATTGACTTGCAAAAACAAATCTATCCTGAGAAATATTCTTTAAGAGTACAAGTGTGACAACTAGCCCCAGACTCCCCATTTGAATGAAACGCTGAGTCATTCTGAATCATAATGTGATGTAGTTGCACATATGTTATTCATAATAGAGGACTTTCAGTTCTCCCTTTTTTCAAGACACATCCCCTGTATTTGCTTTTTCACATAGATTGGTATTATTTTGTCTCAAGTTAGTTTTTTATTATTTATCAGTTTCATGTAAAGAATTCATCTTAATATCCTCATAGCTGAGTCTTTACTCAAATAGCCTATAACCAAAAACATAACTACATACTTTACCACATACTGAACTCCCTCTCACCATTATCAAAGACAAAGCTGCTGGTTTAGTTTCATGAAGGTATGTTATTGCGGAATTATGTTGGAGAAAGTTCAACTTCAACGCAAAATAAAATAATTGAGTTCACCTGAGACATGGGTTCAAACCTGCAGTGACACGTGCTTCATTAACTGCACACTGTTGCTTATTATTGTGTGACTATCAGGCCTGATCTCAGGTCAATTCAAGGGTCACACAGCAGTCTTCAGACAGCATCAGGCATCTCTTCTGTCACACGTCCTTGTCTTCCTTTTTTTGTCACCCACTTCACATTTGCATTTGTCTTCTGATTGTTAATTGGACAAATGCACTTCCTCTTTCCCTCAAGTGAACTTCACAGCTCCGTTCTAATGAAGATTTTGATTGTCTGTCTTTTATAGGTCAGCACGAGAGCTCGGAAAAGCAGTTTGAAAACACTTCTGATCCTTTGTCATGTGAAAGCCATTTGTGATGTGCTCTATGTTGATTTGATCATTGAACCTGATTAAATGACTCTTGAGTTCAGGGGAGTAAAATGCATGTGATCTAAATGAGTTGTATGTTCCTGGTTTGATACTTAAAACAGTTTAGACCTTTTATCAAAATAAATAGGTATATCATAAAAAAAAAACTTTATTTTCCAATAATGTACAGTTTACAAGTTAAAGTATAAATATTCATTCATTCATTAAAGCTATGGACCCGTTTTCCTGACATTTTAATAGCACATACATAAACAGTGAACTCTAATACCACCTCTCTCAGTGTACCATGACACTAAAACTAAGATAAATTATGCACATTTTGCTTTATCAGCCATGCATCTCAAGATTTTTGGTGACTCATCTTTCATTTTTGATGAGCTTGACCTTTGGCCTTAAAAAGTTGCAGCATTTTTTCAGTGATAAGACTTAACCGTGAATCCCTCTGTTCTCTGCTCTCTCTGTTCAATCGAAATCAGAAGATACTGACAATGTCCATTCAGAAAGGTGACTCCCATGAGTGCTGCATTTTCGTCATACATCTCTTGATTTGCTCGTAGGAGACGAACATCACAATGTTCCAGGATCCCAGGCGCAGGAAGGATGGCACGAAGCTGTTGGGGAAGATGAAGATGTCACATTCATGGTACTGAAAATAAGAATGTGTGCATTGGTCTACAGCATGATTGGTTTACAGCATGATTTTTCTTACCCCTTATAGAAAGCTTTTGGTCCCTCTTTGGTTAGCATAGTGAGGGCACAGTTAAGTGCACTGCGGTACTGGCCTGTAGATGAGTTCATGAAGCGGGTCTTTACCACATCTACTGGAGACGCCACAATCGTTGTGCAGAAGCCAGCGCCGAACGCAGCAGTAAAGTGGCACGGTAGGTTATCTAAACAGGGCAAACATGTTAGACAACAAGTACATCAAAATAACCATAATGAAAGCATATTCATATGGTAGCATACCTGTCATGAGGTCGTATTGTAATATGAGTTCCTTGATGATGTCGTAAGTAACCAGCTCTGCGCAGTTAACGATCGCGTTCCTTGTGATGTTTGGCATGCAGCCTAAAATTGAGAAAAACATGCATGTTTATCTCCACTTAGAATGGCATGTGAAAGCTGAAGTTAAAGGGATAGTGCATTGAAAAATTATGACGTTTCAAGCCTGTATGACTTTATTTCTTTGGCAGGACCAAAAAGAAGATATTTTGTCTCAGTGTATTTTTATCCATACAATGAAATTCAGTGGCGCCAAATGTTTTATACAGTGCGTATTTAGTATTATTTTAGTATTTATTAATATTTTGAATTGGCTTTTATTTTTTTACATTTTAAATTTTCATTTTGATTTAGTAATTTTGTAATGTGCTTTTGTCCTTTTTATTACTTTTTAATTAGCTTTAATTTATTTTTATTTCAGTTTTAGCTTTTGTAATTTGAGTACTTTTTAACTGTACGTTTTTCATCTAATATTTATATGCTATTTTATTTCACTTACAGATTTGTATTAGTTTTATTTTTAGCTATAGGTAACAATAACAACACTGTTTGGACCCCATAAACTTACATTGTGTGGAGAATAACAACAGAAGCATTCTTCAAAATAATTCCTTTGTTCCCAAGAAATTCAAACAGGTTTGGAATGAAACGAGGGTGAGTAAATAAAGCACTTTCTTGAGTGAACTTTTGCTCACCTTTCCATAGCCCTCGAATACCCTCATCACGGGCGATAGTCCGATATGCATCCATTGTGCCGTTGTATCTCTTTAATCCATCAGACTGACGCACTTGAGCCTGGAAACGCACTTTTACAACATCTGTGGGCTGTGCAAAAGTGACAGCCATGGCCCCGGTGGTGCAGCCCGCCAGCAGGCGAGTCACGATGCTCGCATCTGAGAGGAAAACAGCAGTGTTAGTCTGTCTATAATCATTTCTGTCTCTATTTAAACAAGCAGTCTGATACTCACTCTCAGATCCTCTGGAGTAGAATTGCTTCATTGAGTCATAAAGACCAATACGAACAGATGCGAAGCTCATTTGACGTTGCAGTCCTGCCACCAGGCCGTTGTACAGACTTCTTGCTCCCTCTGTACGCACCATAGTGGTGATGGTGCCAAATACTCCCCGATATTTCACCACGGCTGATCCTGATGTGGCTATAGACTCTCCCTGGATCTGAAATAAGATGTACTGATGAAAGCCATGACAGATCCCAGCAAGCAATTTTGTGTTTAAAAGACGTCTAATAGCCGTCCAAACACAGCTCTGACATCTAGGCTAAAACAAGGCAAAATTTGGGCTGTCATTGAAAATTTAATAGATGTCTAAACCATAGACCAAAGTCATCAATTAGATAGGCTATAGAAATGAAATGAGTGAAGAAATGAAACCAAACACCTTGTAATCACTGTTTACTTTGCTTACATGATGGAATATCATACATCTCGCAAGTTATTTTGGCAAAAACGACATGTAACCAAATTCAAGGTTATTTGGCAAGAAGTGGGTTACTCATAGCCGGTTACTAATATCGGGTCTATAGTTAACCTAGACATTGAAATGACGGCTATTGCTTGCTGGGATTGATCAAAATGATTTTTCTTTTGTTATTTGATTGTTACTGGCACAGACAAGGCTTAAGCCTATAGTCTCAGACTAAAATGCATGTTTGAGCTGTCTTAACTGAAAGCAACTGGCATATCTTAAAATATGTCAGTGGCATTGTTTTGTCTCAAGATGCACATCAGTAATGTTTATAACTTAAGGCATGTTTATAAGAGCTACTCAACTGTTTAAATTACCTAATTGAACTAATGTCTAATTCTGGCTTAATCTAAGCCCTGTTTATGAAACCAGGGTATAAAAATATATATACTTTATGCAATGCTTTTTAATAAGTCCTCACCTGAAGTCTAACTTTTGCAGTGTCCAGGGGGAAAGTGATCAGGTCAGCAAAACATGCCGCCGTACCGGCTCCAAAAAACTTGACAGTGGCAGTTGGTGGCAGGTCGGTGGGTTTTATTCCAACCATTTTTCTGTGCTTCTGACAGCAGCAAGATAATTTAGCTTTTTTAATTTCTTTTACAGTGCTACTTGTGTTCCTCGACCTGAGAGAGAATAAGAAGCAGACCAAAAGTGGTTAAGATTCATCATCTCAAATGAATGTTGATTCAGATTAAAGAATTCTAAATAAACGTTTAAGCTTCAATTTACCTCAGCGGATCACTGATTCACGATCAAGTTTCTTCCAAAAGGATAAGTCTCTTGTCTTTTGTTTTAAATGTTTCAACACCTTTGGCCATAAAAAAATGTGGCTCAATGTCCCAAAGCAGCATTCCAGCAGCACAAAACTACAGAGAAACATTTAGGATCAAAACCCATGGTTGTTACAGAAAAAGCCTGACGGTAAACTCAATATCTCTCATTACTTCAGCTCTGGGTACCCAGAAACATATAAATTAGCATACAATATTGTGTGAAATATAAGAAAATACAGTGTGCTCACCAACCTTGCGTTAATATAAAATTGTTAGTCCAAATTGTACTGAAAGCAGAAAGCAGAATAACAATTTTCATCCGGGGGTTAATCCAGCGAGTGTGTTTTCCACCTGAGTATGATGGAAACGGTCTGTCAAACTCTGAATTTATAGGCGCATGTGCCAGTTGCAGCCCGTCCCATGTATTCCTTTCATCACACGACTCTAATTTTAACTCTGTGTGGTGGGACAATGTGTACACTTGTTTACTAGTTCGTAGTTTACCGATAGGGTTGTTGTCTTTTCTCCATATTAAAAGTACACACATATCAGAAAAAAATACATATATATATATATATATATATATGTGTGTGTGTGTGTGTATGTATTAAATTATATAAATTGCATGTAAGATTATTAAATTTTAAGAATTGCAGATTGTTATTAATAAAAAATATATATATATATAGAACACATAAGCAATATATAATTTTGGAAATACTTTCTTGTACATGTCCATTTAAAATGATTGATTTTATTGTTTATTGTTTTTCACAAAAATAGATGACATGGGCCTCAGTCATGTGTTGCTGTACCATCACTTTGTCACCTTTCCCCCACTTCCCAAAACACCTCTGGGGGAATTTTGCACTGTAATCTGAGTGCGATCTCATTGGCTGCTGAGATTGCCAGGGGATATATGTTTATCCTATCAGAGAGGGGCTTGTCAGATTGACGTAAGCACTTAGGGGTCATTTTCATTTCTGCTCTTTACAGAGAAGGGATCAGTGTTTCAAGTAATGTTGCCATCAGTTTATTAAAAACACAATGATTTTTCCATTAATTTTTTCTTTGCCGGATGAAGAGAGAGCAGCGCCTTTACGTAAATATGCCTGACACTCCTGCCAGAGGAAAACAATATGTACCAAGATGCTGCTCCGCCCCAAACTTGTTAAAGTTGTATAAGCTGTTCGGGGAACGCCACTCTATACAGCCAATCTGTGCATGTCTCTGAGAGGGAGTGAATGTGTACATCTGCTAACAGTAAATCAGGAACCTCTGTAGTCCGGATGAATGCGGATCAGGTCTAGACCTGGGGCCTGTTTCAGAAAGGAGGTTAAATGAAAACTCTGAGTATGTTAACCCTGAAATGAAGCAAACTCTGGGTTTTCCGTTTCAGAATGCGAGGTATGTCAAACCCGAGAAAGCAGAGTTAGTCAAGCCCGTTTCTGAAAGAGGGGTAACTTATACTCAGAGTCAGTTACCATGGTAACTTACTCTGTGAACCTAACCTGGTCAGGAGCAGGTTTTCTTATATAAAACCAGAGTTTTTCTTTTAGTAAATGCATTTTGATTTAATAATCTTTAGATATTTTGACTGGAAACAACAAGACAAAAAGGCTAAGAAAAGCATTGTTTGCAGTGCAGTACATTCATTTATTGCACATTTTTCTACATAAAATCGGAGAGAGGACATTAGTAAAGCTGCTGTATCAGAGCGGGAAGGAAAATGTGCCTCGCTCTCACGCTCTTTCTGAGAGTTTTTGTGTTGCTTCCTGGACACAAACTCATGAGATCCATCAAAGAGAATTTCACAGGATTGCAGGACAGTGGTGGAGAAATCGGATTAAATGAGGCTAATCTGATAAATTACATTAATTTGATAACATCTTGCTGTGACCTCTAAAAGTAACCTAATAATTCGATTTTCCTTTAGGATTTCCAATGTGGTTGGATGCATTGATGACACTGACATGCATATTCCCATCATCGCACCTTCCGAAAATGAAACTGTTTGGAATGGAAGGATAGTCTGAGATATATGCCGTAACCACAATAGCTGTTAAATACACACAAATTATTCACAATTTATTTGGTCATCTTTATTTCCTACAAATACAATAGCAACAGTTATTCTTTTTCCTGTTGGATTTTAATATTCTTCCAGTATTGTGTATCTCCTCTTCATCTTTCAGTGGTGGTGCAGGTCCAGCCTATGCCTTCTTGCTGTTGGCCCAGTAGAAGTCAAATGTTAATTTCATTAGCCTAATTAAAAAAAAGTAACAGCTTGGATTAGAGAACATTTAATTATGTGGAAAGAGCATTATACTAAGTGGAAACAGCTGCTGCACATTGAAATAGACACTGCATTATATTTATTTAATATGTCAAATGTTTGTAAAGTCATGTAGCCTACAGCCATGAACCTTTTATGCTTGAATTTATGCTTTTAACTGATTGAATTATGAATTTATTGTTCATTTTTAGTTGCTGCCACATTTTTTTGTTTGTTTTGTGTTTTTTTGAAAATGAGTATTAGTTCAATAACTTATCTTTCTGTCAGCACCTGATAATATAACAGTGAATAAGAATTATACTTGTGTATTGACTCGGAAGAAGTATGTGGACGTCTTTTTGTCGGGTGCTGTTGCCATGGTGAATCGTAATTTCTGAGCTCCATTGATCATGGCTTTTCATAGTCGTGGGGCACGTGCTTAACTCAGAGTCAACCTACTCAGAGTTGATTGAACTAGCTCAATTCAACTGTTCTGAAACCGAAAACTCAGAGTTTCCCATCTCAGGGTAAGTCAACTCAGAGTTGGTTGAACCTCCTTATTGAAACAGGCCCCTGATCATATTGCATAAAAAATAAAGTATATTTTAAGGCCATTTTAAGGACATTACAATGAAAAAAAACAAAAACATTATCATATCTTATATATGCTTGTAGATTTTATATAATTATTGGTTCTTGGCCACTTGACCAAGAATGTTTGAAATAATTTAGAATTTAAAAAAATGTACATATATATTTATATATATGTCCGGGTTCTGCCCTGACAGTCTTGTCTCTGTTCAATGTTTCTTTATTTGACTGAGCACATGGTTTTGTCTTTGTTGGCCATTTGCTCCTCTTGTACCACCTCCTTGTTTCCCTTTACCACACTCCCTTGTTTAGTCCTAGTTTCACTAATGCTCACCTGATCCTCATGTGCTCTGGTCCCTCGTGTCTCTGCTGGTTTGTTGCATGTGTGTAGTGGAAGAGATTCTTGCTTGTCTACTGTTCTTTTAGACCGTGTTCCCTGCCAGTTCTAGTTTTTGCATTTTATTGACAAGACACAAAAGGGATAGTTAAGAGTGAGGATGATCCAAACAGTAGGATAAGGTAGTCAACAGTGTGAAAGGGAAGATGAGATCCGACCCAGGCAAGGCTATGCTGGAGAATCGAAGCGATGAAGCACCAGATAAATGACTGGAGATCAGGCAATAGCTTGAGGAAGAGACTGGAAACTTTGAGCTGCAACCGAAGCTGTATCAATCACACTGCCTGGTCTTGAAAGCAGCAGCCAGGATGGAGGACAGGAACGGACACAAAACAAGAGAACAAAAAAAAAAAGAAACTGACTCAGCACAGCGACTACAGAAAATAAACTAATGTACCTGAAAATAGAAAATAAAAATTACCAAAAAGAAATACTAGGAATAAATAACTGAAGCTACAAACAGAGAAAGGCCAAATCAAAAATAGAAACCAAAAAATAAGGCTTGAGAAACCCAGAGCAAAAGACTGGAACTAGACTAAGGCAAACTCAAAAGAATAAAATGCAAAACAACTGGCAGGAAACATGGTCTAAAAGAACAGTAGACAAGCAGGAATCTCTTACAGTACACACACATGCAACAATCCAGCAGAGACATGAGGGAAAGGAGCACAATATAAAGGGACCAGAGCACATGAGGATCAGGTGAGCATAATCAGTGAAACTAGGACTAAACAAAGACTAAACAAGGGAGTGTGGTAAAGGGAAACAAGGAGGTGGTACAAGAGGAGCAAATGGCCAACACAAAGAAAGACAAAACCATGTGCTCAGGCACAAGTCAAACAAAGAAACATTGAACAGAGACAAGACTGACAAGACTGTCTGGGCAGAACCATGAAAATATATACTTTTTTTTTTTTTTTTTGGTGATCTGAGAGGTTTAAGTTAGCAAATGACTACCTTAAAAAAATTGAAACTGAACTTAAAATAGTCTATGATAATATGATAATCATTCATTATCATTTGGCTGCAACGTAAATGCAGTGATGTGACAGTGGCATTATCATGTTTCAAAAAATGTGAGAAATGTTTGCTGTCTTGACCTGCCGTCTTAAAGCTGCAGTAGGAGGAAGATCAGAGGAAAAATAAAGGCAAAATATCCATCACAACCCTGTTTCTGTGAGTACATGAGATCAGGACATTGAAAGTGCTGCGTTATGATATTTCTGCCTGAACTGTCACAACTTACTGAGCATTCACACCAGGAATGTGTGACAAATGAGCTCTTAGAATGGGTTTGCATCACTGGCTAAGAGGCATGTGATTTCCACCTTTGTAAACCTTGATCACTGGACGATCACATCTAAAAAACCTTGTAAAATTCTTACCTTGTGTATTTTCAAGATTGGTGTGTGTGTTTTTGTATACTCTTGAATCACTTGCACATTTTTCTGCATTGTTTGGTTTGTAATCTTTATGCCCTACCTCTGCTGTCTGCATCCAGCTAGAACCAGTTTCTTCGACGTACCCTGTGATCTTTCAGCTTCTAAAAGAGGTAAACAAACCCCTGTGTCCTACCAGACACACTCAGAACGCCCACTACTGAAAGCAGATACATCCACGACTGACGCAGACGCAGACATGAATTCATGCCTACCATAGACAGCTGCCACTGAGACCTGTCTTGTGTATAAATACATATTTCCTCTGAAAGGAACAGGCACATCTATAAATATCCTCCCTGCACTTAAACAAAAGTCAGTAGGTCACACTGAAAGGCAAGTATCTCATCAAAACTCCATGTGTGGTCATTTATCAGTGGCCCATAAAAAGTATTTGGACACTTAAAATGTCTGAATGGTAGATAAAATATGGCATCAAGCTAGATCTTTTCTACTAATTGAACTTGCAATGACTTTAACCATCGATTCCCAACGTTTGACAACCATAAAATATCCAAATAGCCTACATTTATTTTCTTGATTTTGAACAGTATATTTATTGTTTCGTGCACCATCAATTAAATAGTTTTTTCTTTAAATGCCACTTGGTTTTGTTATCGAAGGCAAAGACATTCATACAATTTTAAGCATGCTAATCACAAAAACAAAGGTTTAGACAGTATAAAGATTTATACTGATGCCTGCTTCAGTGAAAATTTCAGGCATGTTTTACATTACAGGGATTTGAATCATGTAACTCTAGTGATTTTCTTGACGTCCTAAAGGTCCTAAAAGATGCATTTATAATCCTGAAGCAGGTGGTGCACATTAACGTCACTGCTGACTTCACTGCTGGATCGTGTACTATTCTCACGTCATTCTTAATATGGCTGTCCCATCATGCCACATCATTCTCTGCAGGCTATTGCTGTGTCAGCTGGCAGAGTACATGGAAATCCGTGGCACTCTAGTCATTTGTGCCCTATTCTTTATACATAACTATGGTGATTACATTTTTTAAAGGCATTTTTAGAGTACTCCAGTCGAACTGAGATGTCACTAGCTTTTTGAATTTAACAAGGAATTATGTATTATCAAAACATATATAATGCATATAAATGATCCTTTATCCTTCCACAACTGAATATTTTCAGGTAATTTTTTTTTCTTTTATTCCTATATGTATGTTGCAATTAAAAATAAAATAGTTAAATACTTTCTCCTGTCCTAGTTTAATGCACAGAGACAATAACAAATTCATTTATTATATATAATATGTAGTTTATAAAATTAATTAATTTATAAAATAATTACTTATTATTTAATAATACTAATATATTATTAAAATCAAAAGTTATATCTGTTAAAATTATTTAATGGGCCTGAACTAACGGTGAACAGTTAACTAACGTTAATAAAGATGAATTAATACTAATAAATACTGTAACAAATGTATTGCTCATTGTTGGTTAATGCATTAACTACTGTTAATTACTAGGACCTGTTATCCTATCGGGTGTTTGGGATGGCAAGGAATGAAGAAAAAGAATGACCAGGGATGAAGAGAAATGAGCAATTGCCTGGAGTTTTGAATGGGAGATCTGGCTTACCTGGTCTAGAAAATAGACAGATAAAATTATATATATTTTTTCATGTTTCCGTCATATGCAATGAAAAAAAGAAGACTAAAGTTTTTAAATGACAGAAGGAGATATAACCATGTTTCAGTGGATATTCAAAGCAACCAAAATGTCACATGATTATTCTATGATTTCCAGATTGCTTGCCTATCATAAACTTTCCTAATACGCCCTGTCATGACTTTTAGCAGATTTTATGATGTGGTAATTCACCCAAATAGCTGCAATTTTAGTCAGTCCACAATTCTTGATAAAAAAAAAAAAGACTGTAAATTTGCTTTTATTATTTAAATGACTTACAAACCTACATGTCAAGCTCATAAATTTATGTAATACTGGCTAAATGGCACACAGCATCTGGAATGATTTTGGCTCCAGCCAATAGGCTTTTTTAAACACACTCTGCCCTCCTCATTATCCAGACTTCATTGAAAGGAAAAAGACCACCTCAGTACACAACGCATGAATAGGTTCACTTTAATAGCTGGTGCTTTTTTCTAGAACTTCACTATCTGAATATATACAGTACAGCTCCTTTATGAATCCACAATATAATATGCATGAAATTATCAGTAGCATATTCAGACACAAGGGGTCAGTGTGTTTCTACTCTAAAGACACTATTTCTACCAACCTGATCTCATAAGAAAACAACTTTTTTATGAGAGCGAATTTGTATAAATTCATAAAATGTGAAAATGTATGATTTTTAGGAAAAAAATAAGCATGAAGCACCCCTAAACCTAAACATCAGTGGGGCACTGAACAAAAAGTGTGTGGACTAAATTAAACTCTCCAGGACTGAATTTACTCTACACACAGACACTTATTGTCCTCCTGTCTGATTACCTTAATTATGGCCTCAGAATGTACTGACCATAAATATACATATATTCTCAAATAACTTTGTGCTTGCTGAGAGCTTACCAGTAAAAGTACTTTGCCTATCTTCTTTATCCTTCAACTAGACGTGACAGAGTACCGGACCAGAAAAGTATGGATATTACTTCCATTAATGTTGCCTCAATGGGGAGTTTTCACTGGCCCAAAGGGACTGTTTTTTTTTTTTCATTTCAAGATGGGAGAAACCTGGAGGATTATGTGGAAGTTTGTTAGTGTCAGCCATCACCCCACCTGTGATGACATGATACTGATGGAGGGGTTCATGAGTGGTCTGGATGAGAAGATTCGGATGGTAATATAATGCCGAAGGGGGATTCCTGTTGTTGGACCCTGGGGGAATATATCAACTTAGCCTTGTGGGTAGATGGATCCTCTTTTACTGTGGGCGAAGTTGAAGAGGATTCACGCTCCATTTGGCATCCGTCTCCACTCCAGCCCCAGATCCCACAGCGGATAAGGAGCCTGTGCACGCAGACCGAGAGACCCAGCAAATGCCCCATACGGACCCCGTGCCCAAGCCAGAGCCGGCAGCTTCGTCCGTCCCGGAGAAAAAACCTGAGGTCCCATCTGACCAGGTGTGTAAAGCGGTCATTACATCCGTGTAATTAAGAGGAGGGGCAGATCCAAGCCCGGATTACCCAATGGGCATTAAGGGCACGGGCCCAGGGGCCCATGCGCACTTGGGGCCCAAGCGAGGGGAAGAAAACGGATAACGTTTCCGATAATGGAGCGTATTTCTGCACTAAGTGCCATGCCTATCTTTTCAGCAAAAAGACACCCACCACTAAATGTGGCAGAGGTCGTAGGGCGTGAGATGCTTGAAAGCAGCTTTTGACGCGTTCGACCCAGGTTCGAATCCGCATTTCGCCGAACTCTCTCTTCTCCCTTTTCCCAACACATATGAGATGTAAAATTTAAAGCCTAACATAAAGGTCTCTACCGTTTTATTTTGCCAACAAACTAAAATCGAAACCGTGATATGGCTTTGTGCCTTTATAAAACAGCAGAAGACTTTAATTAAGTAGCCTATATAGGCATTCTGTTTGTGCTGCGTGATTTAAAGTACAGTAGGCTATATGGATTTTACGTCGTATGAATAATTATATAAATCATTATTACATTATTATAATAATTGTTTGGCATCCTTAAACACCAGTGATAATGTAATGTATAGACTGAGACTATATCATAACTAAAAAGATGTTTGATCCCTCTTGATTGTCCAGGTACAAGTCAATGCCTTTTCTTTGTTTAATGAGCACAGTTTTGAAGCCGGTTGAAGCTCTTAATTTTGAGCTCTCAAAGTGCACCAGATTGATGCATTTAACCTTAAAATGTACAAAATGAACATTTATCAAAAATAAAATGTATGAACTTTAGTTCCTTTTAAGTCAGTAAAACTGTTAATGCCAAATTAAAATGTCCTTCAACAAACTACATTTGGCCTGCCTAAGGGGGGGCGTACAAGACATTGTGCCCAGGGGCCTCTGAATTCTTAATCCGGCCCTGGGCAGATCGACTGGGAAGTGGAGGAATAGCTTCCCCCTCTGATTCCCACCCACAAACCTCTTCTGCCTCTGGTCCAGCACAGACTTTTCTTCATCGCCACTTGTCCCGTCCAGCACAGAGTTGTCTTTGTCGCAACTGTTCCAGTTCAACACCAAGCCTGTTTCCTCACCCTGCACCAGTTGTATGGCATTGATGTCCACACTCAGCCTTCCTCTCCTGCCAGCTCCACCGAAAGCCAGCCATTCCTTTGGCTCCGCCTCCGCTGGCTTCCTTCAGCCTATAGACCTTAAGCGCCAGAGAAACGAGGCGCCGCCATCTTTAGAATATTGTCTTTGAATTTCCGTTTTTGCGGTCGCTCTGTATATTTCTATGGCACTGTTGTCCAATTAGCTTTTGAAGTGGATTTACTTAAAGGGACACCAGGCAGGAATCCCGTTTTTGTCAAACAGCGACCCCTAGAGTCGCTGTGGAGCACTTGTATTTAACGTTACTGTCGTAAATTTCTTTTGCCAAGTGTGTCAGAGGTTCTGGGTTCTAATCCGTACTAGTAGTATAGTTTATTTTCCTCATCAAAACCGATTGTTTATTAGTGGTTGTATTTCAAGCAGGGACACGTTTTTTGTGCATTAGGTTTTGTGATTTCACCGTAACAAATATAGAGTCTCTCCTCAACGGATTGAGGCGCGCGTTTGTGTGAAGACTGTGCGCGTCACAACAGAACACTCTATCCGCGCCACTGATCGCAGCGGCAACAAGCACTTTGGTCACTTGATTTTTAAAAACAACACATTTCAGATCGCCTCTTATTTAACAAACGAACGAAATGAATGCTCTACTAGAATTACCTGGAGATGTTTTATTTGTTTGTATGGGTACATCCGTGCCGCGAGATGTTTCAATGGGGACATATAACACCCGCAAATTACGCTTGTGTCTGACTCCTCGCTCGGTCAGTCTGCCGTTTCCTCTTTCTCTGTTCCTCCGACAATGCTTTCTGCATCTTATATGCCGGCTCAGCCATGACGATATTGTGACAAACTCCATCCTTCTCTACCTTCCTGGATGGGGGGGGTGTATGTGTGCAGTGCCGTAAAGGAATATGTTACATCGCGAGAGCTGATATCACGCGATACTTCCTGAGGCTGAGGCCGGCGGCCCGCCGCACCAAAGTTGCAAGTGAGATTTTTCCGCTCACAGGCACCAGGGGGGTGCGAGAAGGCCACCATTCAACCCGAAAGAAGTCATATAACCATTTCAATAACTCTGAAGCTGTTCAGTTAAGCTAAAAAAACTGCATAGAATCCCTTTAATGTAAAGTTAACGAAAGTTATCATGAGGATTGTAATGTTTAAAGCAAACAAATTTGTCTTAACAAATGTCAGTAGACAGGGAAGATTTTAAAACGAGCCGTTCATTTATAAATACACAGGATCGCTGTGAAAATACAGACCGGAAGACAAAAGACAACGAGCGCAGCACTGAAAAGGGGCGTGGCTACATAAGGTCTATAGCAGGGGTGTCCAAACTCGGTCCTGGAGGGCCACTGTCCTGCAGAGTTTAGTTCCAACTTGCCTCAACACACCTGCTTGTAAGTTTTTAGCATGCCTAATGACCTTTCAGGTGTGTTTAATTGGGGTTGGAGCTAAACTCTGCAGGACAGTGGCCCTCCAGGACCGAGTTTGGACATCCCTGGTCTATAGGCTCTGCCATGCAACCCGAATCCGCCTTGGGGCTTCCAGTCACCAGCTCTGCTGTGGTGTGGGGATTCCCTGGCTCCGCCTCGCCCCGCTGAGCCCTCTGCTCCACCTCAGCCCATCAACCAATCATTCCGCCCTGGCTCCTCTGCCCAACCTGAGACCATCGTCCTTCCGGGCTCCCTCATCCCACCGGCTCCACCTTGGTCAGTAGTCGCTCTACCATTGCCACGGACGGACTTACGGGCTTTCAGGTGCGGCTCATCCCTCCACTCCTACGGCTCTGTCTGGTTCCACCTCTGTCCTCACTCACACCTTCGTCGCCCCAGTCCTCCGGCTCCCCTTGCTCCACCTCGGCCACTCGACACCACGTCTCTGCCTTGTTATCCTGGTTCATCGGACTTCGCCTGGGCCTCCACATCTCCCGGCATCACTGCTGTCGGTTGGGCTAAAACTCCACTAAAGCTCCTTCCTCCATCAGTTCCGCCATGGGTCACCTCCTGGCTGTCTCCTGGGTCGCTTTGTGTTCTCATCGGCCATGCACTTCCTCCCAACATCAGCTCCTCATTGGTTCCTTCCACCGTCAGCGCCTCCATGGTTTCTCCTGCCAACGTTCCTTCCCGGTTCCTGTTTTTTATACTTCTAAAACGTATACATTTAACAGTATTTTACCGTAAAATATTTACTGTATATAATAAGGGAACTTAACAGGTTTTTACTGTAGCATTATTTATAGTCTTTTACAGTTAAAATTACAACATTTTTTACAGTTAAGAAACAAAAGTAGAACAAATTTCAGTGTAAATCGTACAAATAAATTTAATCTTTAAAAATGTGTAAATTGTCCATTCAATGGATTTATAAAAGATTTACAAAAATTCATATTTTATGTGTGTGTGCATGCGACCTATCATAAATATAGTTAACTGACAGTGCCCTTACATTTACAGTTATTCATTTAGCTGACGCTTTTATCCAAAGCGACTTACAATTGCTATGTTTCAGAGGTCACACGCCTCTGGAGCAACTAGGAGTTAAGTGTCTTGCTCAGGGACACATTGGTGTCTCACAGAGAGATTCGAACCCAGGTCTCTCACACCAAAGGCATGTGTCTTATCCACTGCGCCATCACCACCCCATTATACAATTTCACAATGTTACATTTACATTTTTATTAATTTAGCTGACGCTTTTATCCAAAGCGACTTACAATTGCTATATGTCAGAGGTCGCACGCCTCTGGAGCAACTAGGGGTTAAGTGTCTTGCTCAGGGACACATTGGTGTCTCACAGTGGATTCGAACCCGGGTCTCTCACACCAAAGGCATGTGTCTTATCCACTGCGCCATCACCACCCCTCTGTTGGTAACCAATGGCATTGTTAACGCTAAATTAAATCACCTGTCATATGAATGCATAATGAGATATGTCATACATATAAGTTCATTTTGTTAGTGAACTTATTCACTACAAAATTTTTTAAAAATATGTTGTTGTTTTTTTTTTTTTGGGGGGGGGGGGGGGGGGGTCTTCCAAAGAACAGGAGAGGTGTCACCAGTGTTCTGATTTCTCTCACTCTTTCATTTACGTTCACTGATTTCTCTTTCTTCCAATTCTTCTCTCTCTCTCACTTTCAAAGAGAAAGAGTCCCTAAAAAGTGCAGCTTACGGCAGTGACAGAATAAAAAAAATAAACATTTTTGGTCTCGTATTTGCTTCTTTTCTGGAATATTGTGCCATTTGAGGTTTTGGTTTATTGGCCTTTGTTTCTTTTCCTCTCGAGTTCTCCCGCTTTCTGTCTCTCTGCTGCTGCTGCTGGTTTGTTTACATCAGTTCAGTGTCTCTGGCGCAAGGGCTTCTGGGCCATGTGTCTGCCATAGTCGCGGTGCATTGTGGGGAGGTTGTGGTCCTCCAGCGGCTCGGTTCGGAATAATGTCTGCCTCAGAGGCAGCGGACGGTTCTTCCACGGGATTATGCCCGAGCTTCGCTGTGATCTGCTCGTTTCTGGAGCGGTATGGAGCTCTGCTGGACCTGCCGGAGGTGTCGTTCCCGATGCTGGAGCGCAGTCTGCAGGAGAGCAGCGCGGGTGAGCCGCTCCTCCATTGTTGCTCTTTAGCCGCTTTACGTGCGTTTAAACGGACTGCTCAGTAATCCAGCAGCCAGTGTCGGTGTTTTTGTCGCTGTTTGCGTCTCTAATGTGCCGTTTCTGCTGTTGAATTCTGCGTTTTGAAGGACGGGAGGTTTTATTCCGCTTTATTTGCTCATCACAGCACACAGAAACACATTGCTGCTTTATATCCGTTTATATACGACCTTTTGCATTGGGAAATCACCTATATTTGCATATAACGACGCACTTGTTGCGATTAATGAAATATTCATGTTTATTCATAGTTAAATAATAATTTGGCATGAATTGGTGCGATGCGACCAGCGCGCATGCGCAGAATGTGTAAACTTCCTGCTCGCGCTGCAGGGACGGAGAAATGACAATATGGGATTATTTTGAGTGTCAAACTTTAATGAAAGTTGTCAATAAGCACTTTTATTTGTATCTATGATGGTTTTGCAGCATTATAAATGTATTCGGTATGCAAGCTGAAGTGACTCGATGAATTGTTCCGAAAATTGTAATATCCATACATTTCCTTACAAATGTGTAAATGGAAACCATAACGTTAGTTTCTCTCTAAAATGCTGCAGTTGTAGTTATTGTTATTACACTAAAACTGTAATAAATGATTACAGGTTTTTGATTAAACATTGTAAAAACCCTTCTGAATAGTTTGTTGTTGTTGTTGTTTTATTGACAGCATTGAGCCATATTAAACCCAGAAATTAAATTCTGTTAGCATTTACTCAATCTCATGCTCTTCTAACCTGTATAACTTGGAGTTATTAAAATAAATTACTAGTTTTGTTGTGGTAATAATAAATGTAGTTGTTATTGTTATTTGGCAGACACTATCGCTGTTATGGTACATTTACAGAGGAGACAGGCAGATTCTTTCACTCATAAACATATTTAAATGAATACATTGATTTATTGAAGCATGATAATACACCTGGCAGGTACAAGAACAACAGCAAAATTAAATGTCCAGTAATGTATAACACTGTGTTGTTGCTTTAAGTTCCAATTTAATGTGCTTACATTAATAGTACAGTGTACAATACAATAGTAAAAATGTGCAAACCAGACTGATAATTTTTGCTAATGAACATTAATGATCCTACTGTTGCTGGCTTGGACCAAGCACTTGCACTAACTGCTGTGTTACTGTCAAATTATTTTACTAAATGAATAGAAACACTACTAAATTAGACCAGTCAGTTAATGCCTGGTTATGAATTGATTAATCAGTCACTTAATTCAATGCTGGTGCTCTTTGTCATTTTGTAAGGTGTAATTATTTAGTTAGGTTTTTTTTATTCCACAAACTGAACTGCAGATCAATCGGACATACAGTATTTTGAGAACCACTCCCCTAAAACGTACAAAAACATGCATGCGTCAAACATGGCTGTGTAATTGTGGTGCATTTTGCTTAAATATTGAAATACTTTTATGTCCCCAGTACCCAAACTCCTCGTGGACCTTCACGTGAAGTTACTGAGGAAAATTGGCAAGTCTGTGTCTGCAGACAGATGGGAGAAGAATCTCATTAAGGTAGGTCAATCAGTGTTAACAATAAATGTATGCATTGAATGACTTGTCATTTGTCACACACTCTGCTTTTAACAATCAAATTTAAACAGCTGTGTGAATTATGGATTATTTCAGTGGTGATAATATATGTAAATAAATAGCTGTGAGCACAAAAATCCATTGACCGTGTTGAGTCAATATTGGTCTCATCAATGTTTCATTTGTGATGGCTTTATTCTGATCTGATGCTGTAGATCTGCCAGGATTTTAACAGCACATGGGCATGGGAGCTGGAAAAGAAGGGCTATCGAGAGATGACAGTGGAGTGTAAGACTGGAATACTGAAGGTAAGATGGGAAAATCTGTTTAAAGGGGTCATGAACTAGCTTTTTAAAAAATGTTATATTGTTGTCTGAGGTCAACTTATGACGTTCGCTTGGTTTTTACATTCAAAAACATCAAAATGAATAAGTAATAGGCTATTTTCTACCCTAGTTTTGAACCTAGCTCAAAAACGCTCTGTTTTTATGGGCGTCTTGCATTGAAGACTTGGAAGTAAACGCCCACTGCTGTGAGTGGATAACAGTTTTGCATATTATAAGGAGTTTCAACTCACTCGTCAGTAACGATTAGACTGATACACATGTACACATAATTATTAGATATCAAACGATCTGTAACAATGCAATACTAGCCTATCAGATTATTATTATTTTTTAAATAAAAATTTTACTCACATAAGTGTGTTGCACCATTCCTGTCGGATCCAATATAGAAGGCACAGCACCGTTTTCTAATCTTAATCGGTCTGCAAATCCAGTCTCGACCTGTGTCTTGTTTCCAAAACAATCCTCAGTGAAATGAAGCGAACAAACGGACAATGTTTTACCCACATCAGCTGGAACGTCATTAAAAATAAAGTTTAACCAAGCATTCCTATTGGAATCCAGAGCAAGCTTATGCAGCGACAGGCACTTCTTCCACAACCAGGCACTGCACAATATTTTGTAAATGTCATGTTTATTGCTCGGTAGCTCGATCCGGTTTGTCATCACGAGGTAGGCCCATGTTATTTAGCTATGCGTGTAATGCGCGAATCGGTGGGCGGGGCTAAAGTAGCCGTGTTGAAGTAGGCATTGATCTTCTTCAGCGGGGGTGGTGTTTTATCCTCTTTGACGTCATAGTTCCCCACTTTGAAAAACGAGTCGTTTGCTGAGCCTGGTGTCAATAAAAGCATTTATTGGACTAACAAGGACGTTTTCAGTTCTGAAATTTACAGGATATTCTTATAATATGATGACCTCTTAGATGTCAAAAGCTCAAGGAAAATTTGATTTCTCAGTTCATCACCCCTTTAATGTCTTAAAGGGATAGTTCACCCAAAAATGAAAATTCTGTCAGTATTTACTCTCCCTCATGTTGTTCAACCCCATGAGACCTTCGTTCATCTTCGGAACACAAATTAACATATTTTTGATGAAATCTGAGAGCTGGATCACTCCTCCATAGGCTTCAAAAGGATTGAAACTTTCCGGCCTCGAAAAGTTATTAAAGACATCTTTAAAATAGTCCAAGTGACTACAGTGGCTCAATCTTAAGTTTATCAAGCGACAAGAATACATTTTGTACGCAAAAACAAACAAAAATAACGACTTTATTTAAACTATTGATTTCCTTCTCTGTGGGCCTCGAGTGAGTTAGCGTAGTGTGATAGCGTAGTGCTACGTCACACGTAGGCTGACTATTGGCCGACGCTGGTCATGTGTGTGATGCGTGTGACGTACAACACAGAAGCGCTGCGCTGTTACACTAGTGAACTCACTCGAGGCCCACAGAGAAGGAAATCAATAGTTGAAATAAAGTCGTTATTTTAGTTTTTTTGCGCACAAAAAGTATTCTCGTCATTTGATAAACTTAAGATTGAGCCACTGTAGTCACTTGGACTATTTTAACGATGTCTGTAATAACTTTTCGGGGCCTGCAAGTTCAATCCCTCAAGAAGCCTATGGAGGAGTGATCCAGCTCACAGATTTCATCAAAAATATCTTAATTCGTGTTCCGAAGATGAATGAAGATCTTACGGGGTTGAACAACATGAGGGAGAGTAATTACTGACAGAATTTTCATTTTTGGGTGAACTATCCCTTTAACCACTTGATTAAGTTGCATTGGGACCTCACATCCATCCATGAAAATTGTTGTGTTTGTAACACATTTCTGTTTTTACACAGTATAACCTAACAATGTTTTGTTTTTCAAACAGTACTTGTGTGAATGCCAGTTTGATGACAATGTCAAGTTTAAGACCGCTATCAATGAAGAGGACCCGGATAAAATGCGTCTTCAGCCAATCGGCAAAGACAAAGATGGCCTCATGTACTGGTTTCAACTAGACCAAGACCATAATGTGAGGATCTATGTGGAAGAACAGGATGATCTTGATGGGTCATCCTGGAAGTGTATAGTAAGGTAGGCATTCTGCGATCAGTTTCCAGTGGAATTAAATCCACTTTTTCTTAACATGCATAACAGATTATTTCCTTCCTGTACTGGATGGCTCTTAAATTGTGATTAAAACATTGATGCCAAATGGCAATAAGAGATAACATTCACATGTACGATTTTGTGGGGGAAAATCCATTATTTTCCATTGCAGAAATAGAAACGACCTGGCTCAGATCCTTGGTCTGTTGAAGACTCAGATTGATCCAGCGCTCCTAGTAAAGAAGGATCAGGAGGGCTCGTCTAGTAACAGTCCCAACCCAGATGATGAGGAGAACAAGAAGAAAGAGGGAGCTGAAGGTATGTAAATATTGAGTATTGACTAGGACAGTGATGGTGGCATTTTTTTTTACTACCGCGTATAATGGACCAACTACCAACTAATATATATATATATATATATTTATAAATCAAATGTAAATTCATGTCCCAGGTACACTTAATGTTGCCAAATATTTCTTGTTAAATAAACATTACATTACATAAAAAAGTTTATTTTATTTTATTATTAATATTCTATTTATTAAACCAAGGATAAATATAATCAAGCATTTTTACATTTATTACAAAATAATAACTAAATGCAGTAATAATTTAAACAATATATTTTATTTGTGAATTGATGTTCAGCTGTTCTTTTTAATAATCCACTTATTTTCGGATCATCATTCATCAATCATTGGTAAAACACTTTCACCAAGCTGATTGCTCACTAAAACGCCCCCACAGTCATCATGTCTTCAGAACATTTCAAATTTGATTTTGACTTAACATAAAGCGGTGATATCAAAACAAATTACTTTTTAATTAGTCTTCCCATTAACAGCATCATTTTCTTCATTCAGACTGATTTGTGAACAGGAAACTCGTGAAAACAAGAGGCGAGATTTATCACATGAGCCAATCATATCCAATCCAGTCATAGCGCCATGGAGGCATTGCCTCCTTTTATGTGACTTTCACCCATTCACACATGCTTTTGGGGGTCTGTTAAAACTCAATGTGCTCAGCGGAGGCAAGAGAGACGCGGACTCCCGCTGTGACTTTACTGCTGGTGTCGATGTTGGACAGTGTTACTTTAGAAAACCCAGTGATTTGTACACTTTTTAATGTCCAGAGACCATCTTTTTTTTTTTTTTTAAGATTTTTACTTTTTGGTTACTTTATTACAAATAAAGGCATTTTTGCCTTTATTATGACAGGACAGTTAGTTAGGAAACGAAATTGGAGAGAGAGAGAGGGGCGGGATCGGGAAAGGTCCACGAGCTGGGACTCGAACTCGGAACACCCGTAAGCACAACTAGGCTATATGTCTACACGCTGCCCACGAGACGCCGACGACTGATACCATCTTGTCTAATATCTTCATGTCTTCTCCTGATGTTCCAAAGTGACTTACACTTGTTGTAAAAGGTCTGAAGAGCAAATTATTTTTTTCGTTGGGGAAAGACATTTACAGTGCCTAGCATAAGTGAACACACCCAGACCCAGTTGAGTAAAAAGAGGAATAAAAAAAATCATCTTTTGGAAATTGATCTTAATGCCTTAATTTAAAAAATGAGGAAAAATCCAATCTTTAAGGACACCACCCTGATAAAGTTCCCTTGGCCTTTGGAATGAAAATATCCCACATCATCACATTCCTTTCACCATACCTAGAGATTGGCATGGGGCACTTTTCCACTTTCGGCAAACTATGGAGTGCCGCAGGGATCTGTGTTAGGCCCTTTATTATTCTCAATATATATGCTGCCACTTGGTAATATTCTAAGGAAACATGGAATTAGTTTCCATTGTTATGCTGATGACACTCAAATATATATTTCCTCACGGCCAGATGAATACGCTAAATTATCCAAATTGACAGATTGTGTTAAAGATATAAAAGATTGGATGACGCATAATTTTCTTTTATTAAATCCAGACAAGACAGAGGTAATACTTATCGGTTCTAAAAACCGTCCACAAAACCTTTCACAGCACGACTTTAACACAGTAGGATGCCCTTTTACTCTATCCGCTACAGTAAAAGACCTGGGTGTTACATTAGACTGCAACCTGTCTTTTGAAAAGCATATTTCATATGTTACAAAAACAGCCTTTTTCCACCTTAGAAACATTGCTAAGCTACGTAATATGCTATCAGTCTCTGATGCAGAAAAGTTAGTTCATGCATTCATGACCTCGAGACTAGATTACTGTAATGCTTTATTAGCTGGTTGTCCTGCATCTTCAATAAACAAGCTACAGTTAGTCCAAAATGCAGCCGCTAGAGTTCTTACTAGATCAAGAAAATATGATCATATAACACCGATTTTATCATCACTTCATTGGTTACCTATAAAGTTCCGTATTAATTACAAGGTATTGCTTTTGACCTATAAAGCTCTAAATGGTTTAGCTCCAGTCTATTTAACGGATCTTCTATCGCCTTACAATCCATCGCGCTCTTTAAGATCACTAGATTCGAGGTTTCTGGTCATTCCTAGGATATCCAGATCCACCAAAGGAGGCAGAGCATTTTCACATTTAGCTCCGAAGCTCTGGAATAGCCTTCCTGATATTGTTCGTTGCTCAGACTCGCTCTCCCAGTTTAAAACTAGACTGAAGACGCATCTATTTAGCCAGGCATTCATATAAATTTTTTTATCTTACAGTTACTGTAAATTCGGCCTCTAGTTCATAAACGCCAGAGGAGAACTGGCCCCCGACTGAGCCTGGGTTCTCCCAAGGTTTTTTTTTCTCCATTGGGTCATCTGATGGGGTGTTAGGACACCATTAGGTCACTGGATGGAGTTTTTCGGTTCCTTGCCACTGTTGCCTTAGGCTTGCTCAGTTGGGGATATTCAAATTAATTAACCAATCATACCATTGATCAGCTCTACCAAACTTGGATGTCTTTTTTCCAGTAATAAACAAACATTAAGTTGTTTTGATTGATACTGTGAAGCAGCTTTGATACAATCTGTATTGTGAAAAGCGCTATATAAATATATTTGACTTGACTTGACTTGACTTTCCATAAGATGGAAGATCTAGGTATGGTGAAGGGAATGTGATGATGTGGGGCTTTTTTAATTCCAAACGCCAAGGGAACTTTATCAGGATGCATAGTATCCTGGATCCATGAAACAACTCGCCTTTAAAAATAAAAATCTGCCTGCCTATATGGGAATTTAACATAGGGGTGTCCTGACTTATGCTACCTGTATTTTAAGGAAGAACATTTATTTATTTACGATACATCATTAATTCACAAGGAAAATTGGTGTCTTTAAAGGTTGGATTTTTCCTCATTTTTTAAATTAAGGCATTAAGATAAATGCCTTTTTAGTCAACTTTAGCATGGGTGTGTTCACTTATGCTATCCACTGTAGGCTATATTTGATGTTGTGCTGCTAGAGGAAGTGAAACAAAATTACCGCAGTTTGAAATGCGCTATTTAAACTTGACGTCCCTAACCCTAACAAGCACAAACTGTGTTAAATAAAATTTGACTGCAAGTAAAAAGCTATCTGTCCTACTGCGTTTTTTTTTTTTTTTTTTACTGAACCACTGTAAAGAATGTGAATGTGAATATAGAAATTAAAAGTGAACGAAAGGAAGAAACATTTATAATTCCATGTGAAAATGGGTGAGTCAGGTCTGGAGTGAAGATCTTGGAAAAGAAACAAGACATTCCATGTCCAAAATAATAATGGATTACAAGGGTGACCAGATCGCAAAACGGTATACAAAACCGACAAATGGGTTAAATGTATAGGCTCATCTGCCTCTTTTATTTGGAAGAGGCAGATCCAAATGAATTCCAAATGTTTCCATGGTTCGATGTAACATTTAATTGCTAACCTATTATTTATTTTGTAAACAAAGCTTTGTGCTTCACTTGTGCCATAATATTCACGTAAAACAGCATTTACATACCAAAAATGTTTTGGTGAACCACTGCCGGTGCTACTCAGCCACCCCGGTGGAGCGGTTGTCAATTTGACCGACACAGCCCTAATATTGACTGAACACCGATTGAATTAGGTATGAATGTTTTTTTGACTGGTTTTCATTGTTTTGGCTTCTAGAGGAGATCAGAGATGAGAAGTCACAAGACGACTTATCCACTTCTGAAAATAAGGAAAACATCTTGGAGAAAGAAAATGCAAAGCAAGAAGATCCAGAGGCCACAGATGCTTTATCGGAAAAGGGCTTGAAGGTGAAGGAAGAGTTGCAGAAGCATTCGGAGACGTCAAATTGCACTGGTGTTATTGCTGGATCTATCAAAGAAGAGCTAAAGGATGAGGAGGAGAAAGTCAAGGACTTGTCAACACCTTCACATAATGCAGAACAGATGGATGACGTGAAGAGAAAAACCTTAGAAGAGACTCAGAGAACTTTGAAAAATGACCATCAAGCTAAAATTCCTCTAAAAAAGCGAGAGATGAAACTAACCGAAGACTTCGACAGCAACAGTCCAGGAGTACGAAATGCACCTGTCGCTTCGGTGAAAGAATCACAGACATGTTTTGATGACAACAGATTGAGTGCTGAAAAGATCAACGGCCACGTCCCTCACCTTAAACCATCTGAAAGTGAAATGCAAAAAGGTTCAGAGAGTTTTCAAATTGAAAGAACAGAGAATGATTCAGAAAATACCCCATGTGTCTCAGATGAGTCCAATGAGAGAAAAAAGCATACTAAGGATGACCAGACGGAAGATAAGATGGACACTAATGAAACCAGATTGTGTGGTGTAGAGCAGATGGAAGTGGAGAACCCAGGGAAATCTTGTGAATCTACCGCAGAGGAGAACAAAGCAAAATCTGAAACTCCTGAACCCCACGAAAAGATCCCTGGGGAAGAAAAAATCTCAACAGTAAGTGAGCAGTCAGAAAAGACACCTGGTTCTGAAGAAGTACCTGAAAATAAAAAATCCCCCACTAGTGAACATATGGAAACTACAGAAGCAAATACATCAACACTGCCTGAAGAGTCGACAAAAGATCTCTCAAAAGAAGAATCAATAAAAGATCTCCCAAACCAAGAGCCAATGCAAGATCTCTCAAAAAAGGAAGCAACAAAGGATCTCTCAAAAGAAGAAGCAACGAAAGGTCTGTCAAAACAACAAGCAGTGAAAGATCTCCCTAACAAAGAATCATCAAATGATCTCGCAAGAGAAAAGTCAATGGAAAATCTTCCAAAAGATCTAGCGAAAGAACAGTCAATGAAAGATCTCACAAAAGAAGGGTCATCAAAAGACGAGACAATAAATTATCTCCCAAATGAAGAATCAAAAAAAGATCTTGCAGAAGAAGAGTCACAGAAAGTTCTCGCAGAAGAAATTCAAAAATCTCCAAAAGACTCGGACAACTCCAAAAAAGGCCTGAAAGAACAAGATCCAACTGCTTCTACGGCAATGGAAACAGAACCATTCCAGTCATCTAAAATGAAGGAGACCTCTTCCCATGAAGTAAGCAAACTGCATTCTGGCACAGAAAAGCCAGTGAATGCTGACGAAACAAAAACTCATCAAAGCTCTGCAGACACCACCATAGAAAAAGAGTATGCTGCTCCTGTCTCAAAAACTGAAAAACAGTGTATGTCTGAAGCAAACAAATTCTCAACCAATGGAGAGAGGCAGTCCATTGCCTCTAAACCTTCTGAAGATACAGATGGCCCTCAAGCCAAAGCACAAGAGCAGTCTGCCTCCCCCAAGTCGGCATCAAGGGAGCTTGAAAAATCATCTGATTCTGATTCAACAACGAAGCCAAGTATGCCAAAAACCACAGAGAAAGTTGATGGTGAGGAAAAATGTGACACAGCTGAAACGGATAAAAATGAGATTTCAGAAACGACAAAAGAAAATGATGTAAAGGGTGAAGCTGCAAACAGCTCTGAAGATTCTTCAGCGAAAAAAATGGTTGAAGAAGTTAAAGCTACAGAACAACCCAATGAATCCAACAGTTCTGAGAAACCTTCTGAAAGAGAACATGAAAAGGAACCAGATTCAGAGGAAGGGAACAAAGAGAAGCAAATAGATTCAGAGATCACTAAAGCTGATGAAGTAAAGTCGGCTGTTGAGGAGGTATGTGAGACTTCAAGAGCAAGTAAGAAGGAAACTGATGTTCCTGTGGATAAAAGCACCACCTCAAGCAAACAATCTGAGCAAGACGCAACTTCTGAACAACGTGAGGCTTCCGGTGATGTTCAAGAAAAGAGCAACGCAGCTGTGAAAAGCAGTAAAAGATTAGGACGGCCTCCGAGGAAGTCTCAGGAGAGTCAGGATGAGGATAAAACGGGAGAAGAACAAGAAGAAAAGACCAACTTGCGACAGGAAGGAATTCGTCTGAAGATCAAAATCCCAGCTCACAGACGACAGGCCAAACTGCAGAAAGAAGAGGTCAAGGGAGATTCAGAGTCTGAGGCTACTGAGGGCAGATGCTTGAGGAGATCTCCAAGAATCTGCAGGCCCACTGCTAAAGCTGTGGAGATCCAAGACAGGAGGGCGGAACGGAAGCAGGCGACTCCGGTGTCGGAGAAAGAAAAGGATGACGATGAGGAAAAAGAGGATGAGGAAAAAGAGGATGAGGAAAAAGAGAATGAGGAAAAAGAGAATGTGGAATCTGTAAAGAGGAAACCGAAGAAAGCTGAACCAGATGGCCAAACGAAACCAAAGGTACCTGTCAACATTAAAATATATTAAACTATATATATGTTTATTATTTAATTTAGTGTTTTCAGTCAGTGTCTCCACAAATATTAGCACCCTTGGTAAACATGAGCAAAACTCACCGTGAAAATTAGTTTTTGCTATTTCTCTTCAGTCTTTCATTCAAAATATTCACATACATCTAACCCTTGAAGTCGATTAGTTGAAAGAAAAAAAAATCGTATCATATAACTTTTTTTTCTTCACCTCGTTCACCTCTTCATTTAATAGTTTGTGCAACCTCCCTTTACCAAGATAACATCTCTGGATCTTCTCCTATAATGTGTAATAAGGTTGATGATCATATGGCAAGATATCTGAGACCATTCCTCCATACAGAATCTCTCCCGATCCCTTCAGAATCAGAGGTCCATGCTTGTGTACTCTTTTCTTCAGCTCATCCCACAGGTTTTGTGTCAGGGGATTGCTATGTTCATGGCAAAACATTCATTCTGTGGTCAGTGAACTATTCTGTTGTTTATTTTGAGATGTGCTTTGGATCATTGCATGCCGGAAGATCCAACCACTGCCCAGTTTAAGCTTCTCGACAGGTTTATGATACCGGCTGTATCCTAACAAGTTGTCCAAGTTCTTTGGAAGATTAAAGGTACACCACCATACTTCACAGTGGGGATGTAGTACTGTTCTGCATGTCTATGTAAAACCCACCCTTGGTGTTTTTCCACCAAATAAAGCTTTATTTTGGAGACTTTCTAACCCCAAGACCCAAACTAGCATCTGCTAATAGCAACTTTGATCCTTACAGTTTCTTTGGCAACTCAAACTCAAACTTTTCTTTGGCAACTCTCAGTGCATGACATGTGGGGCCAATATAGACATTCGTCCTCTTCCAGGTATATTGTTACCGTCTCCAATTGATTTAAACTTCTTAATTATTGCCCAGATGGTGAATTAAAGTATTATCTTATAGCCATTTTAGGATATGTGCAGCTCAACAACCTTTTGTCACACATCATTACTGTATTGTCAGGTCTTTCCCATAGTGATGGTTGACTATAGGAATTTGGCCTGTCTGTCACTTTATATTTAGAGCCCAGTGAAACAGGAAGTCTTGACTTATCACTTGAGTGTTCCTGATCACTACGGGGAATTTAAAAACATACCATATGAATGTGAATATACTTCAGTTAAAATTTTACCTGTTAAAATTCGTGGGGTGCCAATAATTTTAAAATGTAATTTATTCCTGTGATGCTAAAGCTGAATTTTCAGCAGCTATTGCTCCAGTCTTCAGTGTCACATGATCCTTCAGAAATCATACTAATATTCTAATTTTATGTCCCTGAAACATTTCTTCTTATCAATGCTGAAAACAGTTCAGTTGCTTTATATTTTTGTGGAAACTGATGCATTCTTTGATGAAAGTTCAAAAGAACAGCATTTATTTAAAATAAAAATATTTTGTACCATTATAAATGTCTTTACTGTTTGCTTAATTTAAAGTGTCTTTGTTGCATGAAATCAAAAATCATACTGACCCCAAACTTTTGAACGACAGTGAAAGTCATTTACAGTATAACTCATCTTTCGACAGGTTGGGAGACGTCGAAAACGACAACCATGGTCTCGCACGAGACGTAAAAAGAAATGTTCTGAAGATGACGAAGATGAGGAGGAGAGTGAGAGTGAGTTCGAGGAGACGGAGGAGGATGACAGTGATGAAGACTATAAGGTGGAGAAGTCCAAAAAGAGAAGGAGAAACCGAAACCGAGAGCGGAACAGCTCGGACTCCTCTACCTCTTCATCAGACGATGATGTACCCAACGACGACCCCTGCAAACACTGTGGCCTTCCCAATCATCCCGAGCTGGTGCGACACTTTTTTGTAAAGCATCTTCATCTTCAACTCACAGTCAAAAGTTCTGCATTTAACCTCTCATTTGTGTTCACCTAGATACTCCTGTGTGATTCCTGTGACAGCGGCTACCACACTGCCTGTCTGCGTCCTCCGCTCATGATCATTCCAGATGGGGAATGGTTCTGTCCCCCCTGCCAGCATGTGAGCCAATTCAGATTTCATGAGTCTCTTTACAGAAATACACAGTCCTGGCTATTCAGATGCTGATCGTCTTTATTTCTCTTGCAGAAACAACTTTGCGATAGGCTCGAAGAGCAGTTGCTGAATTTGGATGCCGCCCTCAAAAAGAAAGAACGTGCAGAACGAAGGTGAATAAAGAGAAATTTAGTCCAGCTCAAGTGAATTTGTTTGAAGCTGTTGCAGTAAAGTTCCTGAATTATTCACAACCATTCCACAATATCAATTTGCACTATTTATGCTGCTGCATGATGTCTGCCTGTAGGTTAGCGGTTCAGTCCATATAAGGAATTATTTTCATTTGTCATTTTTGTTTTTTTCCTCACAGAAAAGAGCGACTGGTGTATGTTGGCATCAGTTTGGAGAACATCATCACACCCTCTGTAAGTGCCTGCAATAGTAGTGTAAACTATTTGAGTAAATGTTATTGGTTTCTGTACTTGAGTATCTTTTTGGCTACTTTGTAGTTTTACTGAGTACCAAAGATATTAACAACTTTTACTCTCTACTCAACTACATTTTTGAAAAAGTATATGCACTCTTTACTCCAATACATTTGTGATGAGTAATACAATTACTCATTACATTTTGCATGGCACCTAACTTTCTCTGCAGCAGTTTATTTCTGCTACAAAAGAAGCCATATCAGCATCTACAGGGCATTAAAGGTACTATATCATGTGTGATTTGCCCTCACTCACTCAAACTTGTCTACAGAGCTACTTTACGTGAATGCGAGCGCATTAGCAGGTGTTTTATAGATGAGGACATGAAAGCAGCCGGTGATGAGGCTGAAACCAGCACGTCCAGTGCAAGTAGTCTTTGACGATTTATTTTTACTTATTATTTTATTTATATTTATATAGAAGAGACCTTTTTGAAGGATGTTGGTTTACTTATGCTTTTTTTTGAGCACTTGAGCTTGACTGTTTGTAGATGTTTTGATTTTTGCAATTTTGGGGTGTTCAGTTTTATTTTGATTTTAGAAAATTAAAGCGATCGCTCTCTTCACAAATAAACTGTTCCATGTTTTTCACTGGCATGTCTCTAAGGTGTTGAGGACTAGTGCATCTTTGAGCCTACATTCAGTACTAGTAAAATACTCAAAATATTCTTAAGTCTCAAGTACTCAAGTCGTATTGGAAATGGTGACTTGTAACTTGTAATGTAGTCATTTTTGCTGTAAGGTATCTGCCCTTTTACTCAAGTATGGTTTTCAGGTACTCTTTACACCTCTGGCTTGCAGTGTTTGTTGAAATTTGTGAATCTTTATATGGATATTTAATTTTAAAATGTTAATATTCCAGAAGAACCATATTAAACAAGTGAATGAAATGATGCTTTTAGATCCCAAAACTTGATCCGACTTTTACACCAGATCAGGTGGCATGAAAAAAAAAACGCTTAATAGTGTGAAAAGTAATCTAATTTTCACTGCTGTTCAAAAGTTTGAGGTTAGGATGATTTTAAAGTTTATTTTTTATCTATTTTTTATTTAATTTTATTTTTATAAGTCTCTAATTATCACCCAAGGCTGCATTTATTTGATTAAAAACTGTAATATTGGGAAACATTATTACAATTTAAAGTAACTGTTTTCTGTTGTTATTCCTGTTATGAAAAAGCTGAATCAATACGTTTTTTTTGTGGAAACTGTAATAAATTGTTTTGCAGATTTTTTGATGAATAGAAAGTTCAAAAGAACACCATTTATTTGAAATAGAAATAAATCATTTGTAAAATTATAAATATCTTTACTTAAGGTCACTTTTAATCAATTTAATGTGTCCTTGCTGAATTAAAGAAGAAAGAAAAGCTCACTGACCCCAAACTGTAATAAAAGTTAAAAAAAAAAAAATTTTTAAAGGCTGAAGTGGAAGAAGAAAAGGAAGAGGTGGTGGTTAAAGAGAAGGAGAAGAAGAAGAGCAAAAGCTGGGGACGTAGATCAACCAGGGCGAAGAAATACATAAGCTACAGGTATGTCTGCTAGGTTTAAATAATCGTATGTACGTAGGATTTTTTCTTTTTCATTATCTTATGCTGTTTTTACATTAGCTTTATTCATTGTTTATTGTTACATTTTTGTCAGATTTGATGAGTTTGATGAAGCGATCGAAGAGGCAATTGAAGAAGACATTAAAGAGGCAGAAGGAGGAGGTAGGGGAGCATTTCCTTCGAGTGCTTGTGCTGCAGTTGTCATTACATCTCGCTAGGGTTTATCATGGTGATATCTGAGCTTGAACGTATGAGTTTAGACTGATCAAATGTGACCAACAGGAGCAGGCCGGGGGAAGGACATGGCGAACATCACAGGCCACCGAGGGAAGGACATATCCACCATTCTACAGGAGGAAGGGAAGGAGAACGGCCAGCCGCGGAGACCCAGTACAGCTCAGAAGAAGAAGCGGCGGCGTCTCAACGATCTGGACAGCGACAGCACTGTGGACGAGGAAGAGAGCGAAGACGAGTTCCGTCTAAGCGACAGGTTCTGTTCAACAGCATTTCATTTTGAAGTATCACAGAATCCTGTGGTGAAATGTAGGGCTGGGACGGTTACCGCATTACCGTGGTCACGTGACGCCTACCGCAGGTCTAAGCTTGTCACCGTCATCACCGCAAAAAAAACATTGGCCTGCACATGTGTGCATGTTGTGTCTAATCACATGGATTCATTGATTCTAATGACATGGATTATGTCTAATGACATTGTGTCTTACATGGATTCAAGGTTTTCTAAACAAAACTTATCATCAAAAGATGGAGCAAATATCCGACCTTTCGCGAGTTGGGGAGCGCGATGTTCCATGACACATAATAACATTACATTCGTATTAGAGATGCGCGGATGGGCTATTATTTCATCCGCAACCGCATCACAAAACTCATCATCCGTCCGCCATCCTTCCGCACCAAGTTTTGACCAGTTTTCAAAACTGCCATCCGCTGATTCCTTTAAGGTCTATGAGCGATGCAAGGCGCTGCTGCCGCGAGGCTAGAAAGCTCTTGGCTGTTCTAGAAAAGAGACTGATCCAATGCAGCAAAGATATTTAAAGGCTAAAGTAGTATAGCCTATACGCTTATTTCAGGCAGCCGTTATTTTGAAATCGAAAGCGAGGCTCCGGTGGGAAGAAAACCGGAAGTGTCGCCTTTAATCATAGGAGAGTCGCGAATGCGATGGCCTATTGTTGTGTTTTATGTAGACATTAGTTATTCTAAAAATGTACATACATTTCTTTCATACTTTAGACTATATACAGTGAAATTAATTTATCATTTTTTTTTTCAGAAAGTAAAAAAAGAAGCAGGAACGAACTTATACATATCCTATATTGGATATTAACATCCAATAGTGTAAATCGCGGCATCAGCTTCAGGTCGGTAGTCCAAGGCATTGTTGTTTATCTTTACTTCCGGGGTTCTTCCCACCGGAGCCTCGCTTTCGATTTCAAAATAACGGCTGCGTGAAATAAGCGTATTGGCTATGTTGTATCCCCAGAATATCAGCAGTGAACTCCGTCTCCGATCGGCGCACAGGGACAAAAATAAATAAATAGCCTAAATAAAAGCTCATCGGCAAACCTGACCTTACCTGACTAGGCAATTTTATCATTTCGTTTTGAATTTTGTTTGAAAGTAGACATTTCAAGCTTTTTATTTATTTCTCATGTCTGTGAGGCAAGTAGCCTATACGCTGAGTTTCGGTTCATTTATGAGACTCCAGTTCCAGTATTTAACGCGGTTTACCGCTATACCGTGGGAATTTCTTGCTTTTCAACCGCGGTTAGAAAAAATCCATACGGTCCCAGCCCTAGTGAAATGACACTCACTCTGCTCTGATTGGTCTGCAGTTCAGAAGAGGAGTTTGTGGCTTCTGATAACGAGGCAGAGAGTGAAGTAGAAGCCCGGTCCTTGGAGGACAGTGACTTCGGGAGCGATATGGGCGGCCCGCGGATAAGACCTTCAAACAGAAAGGCAGCAAACCGGTGTCGAAACAGAAGGCAGCCGCTACGCAGGAGACGCAGACCCAGAGGATACTCTGACGAAGAGGAGGAGGAAAGTGATGAAGAGGAGGAGGAAGAGATGGGTGAGGCATTTGGTTTCTTAGTATTGACTGCATTGGTCAAGATCAAGAAAAAGGGTTAAATAAACATAAGAAATGTTTAGTTAATCAATATCTACAAGCCAACATAGGAGTTGTTTAATTGAGGTATTTTGTTTATTATCTAAATGTTATTTTTCATTTAATGTTTATTTCTTATGTTTATTTAATTGCTAGAAAAAGACCTGCTGAGGTAGACAAAAAAAACTTTTTTGTTGAAAAAGATCAAAAATGTGAGTTTTAAGCCATAATTTGTACCATATTTGTGGTTTACACTGTATTCACTGATATATTTCTCTGTTTGACTTCCCATTGTGTCTGGTTGTTTGCATGCAGTGACAGAAGGCTCTAGTGAATACAGTGACAGCGATCTGGACATCCGCTTTCGACGGTCCCATCGGAGCCGTAAGCAGCAGGTGAATTACTGTGAAAGTACAGATTCTGATGGCTCACAGGCCAGCACCAACAAAGACAAAAAGAAGAAACGCAGACGTCTTTCCAGCTCTGACAGTGAAGGTCAGTGCCATTTACACCTATGCATATTCACAGCATAAGCCTGAATCATTATAACTTTGACCTTTTATACCGTATATAACTGTAATGTCACTATAATCTTATATAATTTTGCTAGAATTATTCAGGGTTGACTGAGTGATATAAGCACAAAAATAGTGAACCGTGTGTGTGTTCAAAAGTTTGGGATCAGATGGGTTTTATTTTTAAAGAAATTCTTACTTTTATTTAAAGGGGTGGTATAATGCCTTTTTCACAAGATGTAAAATAAGTTTCTGATGTCCCTAGAGTGTGTATGTGAAGTTTTAGCTCAAAATACGCACCGTTTTTGTGTCTGTCCCTTTAAATGCAAATGAGCTGCTGCTCCCGGCACAGAGGGCGGAGCCTCAACAGCTTGTGTTTTTACCTCACACAGACACAAACTGAAAATTTCAAAAACTTTTAGCCTTTTATGTTCAAACCGGAGTCAGACAATGATGGAGAGACTCAAGAAGAAGTGACAAATATGTAGAATGCAACAGGACATTTCTAAATGGTTAGTTGATGAATTTAGGTAGCTTATGTGTAGTCATGATAATCTATAAATCACGTTCCTGGGGGCGGGGTTTATGTAAATTTTAGGGTTGGTGATGTCACTAACCTGGGAGGAATGTCGTTTAGTCCATACCAGCCGTTTGTTGTAGTCCTTAAAAAGCAATTTCTTTAAAAGAAAATATCTCCCTTTACTTTGAACTTTGAGCATTGTAACTTTGCAGATGTTGTTTATGCTCAACCAGCAACATTACACACTAACTAAAGTTAGAAAAGTGAAATCATAGTCAACCACCCCTTTAACATGGATGCATTAAATTGTGTCTGTAAAAACAGTTATAATGTTACAAAAGAAAATAAATGCTTTTCTTTTGAACTTTCTTAAAAAATTAATCCGTGTCCTCAAAAATATGATCTGTTTTCAACATTGCTAAAACTTAACTAAAGTATTAAAATACTTAATCACAATATTACTGCTTTTACTGTAATTTTGATCAAATTAAGCCAGTCTTGGTGAGCAAAAGACTTATTTTAAAAACAAAACCTCTTACCATCTATAATTATTAAATATAGTATTATACAGTATGTTCTTATATACACATATAGTATATTATTATATGTTCAGCACATATAAAAATATAAAATAATATACAAAATATAGGCCTGGTCGATGTATCAAACTGTAGCCAAAAATGCTGTGATTTGATTGTGAGTTTAACTTGAATGGTTCAGACTGATTTGATGCGTACTGTTGTCATGATTTAACTGTCTCCTCCGTGTGTTAACTTGCTCCTCCAGTTAGTTACCAGTCAGCTGAATCTGATGAAGAAGACAGGAAGCCCAAGAAGCTAAGGGGGGACTCGCCCGAGGAAGAATCCAGGAAACGGCGCAGACGCTTGTCCCTTAAACGCCGGCGGGAGTCAGAGGATGATGACGAAGACGACGACGATTCAGACGAATCCGAGGAGGAGGAACGGCCCGTCCGGAAGCGTGTGAACCGCATCGACTCTGACGACAGCGAGAGTGAAGAAGAGGAGGAGGTGAAGAAGGGCCCACAGGAGAAAGAGTCAGAGGAGAACGTTGTCAAAGGGCCCAGTCCACTAGACTACAACTTGGTGGAGCTTCCTCCCACTAACGGACAAAGCCCAATAAAGGGTTTAGAGGGCCTCATGCCACGACCCGAGGTGGGAGTGACACCTAAAAATGGCAACGCCCCATCGGCTGTATCCTCAGCGCCAAATGGCCTGGAGATCCCTGCGCAGGACGAAGATGAAGACGACCTTTTGGGCGTCACAGACCTCGTAGACTATGTCTGCAACAGTGAACAGCTATAACTTAGTATTCGTTTTCTTTCTTTTTTTAAAATTTTTCTCCTTTTTTTTCCGACCCTCATCCTGTTTTCAGCACCGTCAGCACGGATCATGTCAACAGTCCCTGTTAAATGTGCCAGCGGAGCAGATCAGGGACAGCTCGCCATCGGTGGCACATTAATAATAGCTGTAAATATTTTACTGAGCAAGAAGTATCAAGGGAAGGAAAACGCAATCCTTCCGAGAGACTCCCCGAGATATTCCTTTTAAAGTATTGTTTTTGTTTGATAAGAGTGATCGCTCTCAAACAAACCCTCTCTGGAAACAACCTCTAAAACCTCTTTTTACACTAATCACACAGCCATGCTCACCCGTCTGACATAGAGACATTTGTCCAGTTTACATGCGTTTTGATCTGCACTGCTGTCAGTTGCACATTTCAGAGAGAAACGGAAGTGGGTGGAGTCAGTACAAAAGGGGAGGGGCCAGAGAAAAAACAGATTTCAATGAAATTCCACACATTGCTAAATATCTTAGCATTCGGTTCCACTCAGATGCCATTTTTAAACGTTCATATTTTATAATCTAATTGGAGTGGAAGTTGAATTTCTAGCGATTGGTTTCATAGTGTCATTTGGTGGGGAAATGTTTTTATTAAGTGATGTCATTATAAGCTTTGTTTTGTTATACTATTTATTACGGAAATTGTAATTTGTACCTGAAATTATCGCTTGGTTGTAGAGCTGCTCGCACCATTAGAGCAAAAGATTCCTGGAAGTTTCTAAGAAATGTCTAATAGTGAAAAATTGCTCATTTTCTTATGCCAACATACTAACAACGCATCAAATCCTGTTGCTTTGGACTGTTTTAGCTCCATGTTTTAATTTGAAGTCAAACACTATTTACTCTGGCAGCTTTTCAATGCGTCAAATGCCAAATCTTCCTCTCAAAGTTGATCAAATGCTGAGGACTCTCCCCGCACCGATGTGTTTCTCTGAGGGATTCCTTGACGTTTAGTGCTGTTCATCTCATTTTAGTGCAGATATTCCATCAAAGGGATTCTATTTTACCCATCATGTCCTGCTTATGTCTGTGTTTCGGTGCACTATATTAATTTTCTTTATATAAATATATGAATATACTCATTGTAATGTTTTCCTTTTTTAAAAACATACTGATGATGTATGACATTAATGGTTTTTGTTTTTCATCAATTACAAGCAATACATTTTTCTTACAGACATACAGGAAGAGATTCATCATCTCCTGGTTTCGTCTATTTTTAAAGATCGAAATTCATGACATTAAAATGATTTCCGACCCTTCCGAGAGCAGCGTGATGTGAGACGCCCCTCTGAGATGTATGAACACGTCTGAGAAACATGGTATAGTCTTGCATTATCCTGGTGTGTATATCTGTAGTTTTTGCTGTAACATATTAGAAGCATTTTTAAATCATTTAAAGTATACACAGCAGTCCCTTTTATGATTGCATCTGTTTATAATTTTTTTTGTAGGTACATTTGTACCACTTCAAAGTGGGTGCGTCTGTCTCATTATTATCATCAGTGCATTCTTTTTGTTTTTGTCTTTTCTTTGGGGGTTTTCAGTCTCTCTGTCCCATTTCCACTGATTGCTAAAACATTTACAAGAATGATCTGTTCTCAAAGGGAAAAGCATTCGATAAAAAAAGCCCAAAAGACAGTAGAGTTGTTTTGATGTCAGCATTGATAGACATAAGCGGTGTAAAAATGTCTTGTACATTAATGTTTTTTGCTTGGCATGCACATATCTTCTAGTCCGATTCATTTGCTCTTGCAGCATTAGGGCATCAGATTTTGAGAATAAAAATTCCCTTATTTTTTATGAATACAATTTGACATGCTAAGATCAAGAGCATCATTAGGTACTTGACCACAGTGCATTTTGGTCTTTTAACAGTATTGGGCCAATGTTCATTTCTTGTGTAATATAAAAATCAATGGTACAGACATCGATTTAAAATTGAGGCCCAGCCTATAATGACACAGTATATATATTTGTATTTCACATAAAAAAATCTGATATTCTGTAATGAGGGATGTGGAAACCAGTGTTTGAAGAAAATTGGCTGATGTAGTTTGACAGCAGATGGACAGATGCCGTCTGGTTTTAGCTTTTAGAAAACGTCCTTTGTGTTCGTCTGTTCTTTTTGATGTTTTTGTTAACTGTATTGTAATTTCTTTCATATGATTTACTATCTTGTACATTTGTCATAATAAAAATGAAATGAAACCTGTTTAATGACGGTGTAATGCTTTTATATGTGCCGAGATTCGATAGCTTTTCTATTTATTAGAGCTAAATGACGTGACCTCGTGGCAGGCTGATGTACTTTTGGCGTCAATGTTTTTGTGGAAAAGGATTAATACTAACTAATAGCTATAGCCATTTTGTTACAGCGTTATATTTTACCCGTCGATATCTTTTTCCAGTTTCTTCTAGATATCAACAATAGACCAAGAGAAAGAGAGGGGGAACATTTAAAGGGATAGTTCAGCCAAAAATGAAAGTTTTGTCATCATTTACTCACTCTCAAGTTGTATGAGTCCAAAACCTGTAGGAGTGTCTTCTGTTGAATACAAAAAAAAAATGAGTGAATGTAGCTAACCAAAAAAATGTTGTCAGAAGTAGCCGTTAACTTCCATAGTAGAAAATAAAAATAATATGCAAGTCAGTGGCTACCGTCAACTGTTTGATTACCAACAGTAATTGTGTTCGCAGAAGAAATAAACTCATACAGGTTTGGAACAGTTCATTTTTGGGTGAACTATCACTTTAACTCGATGTGGAATTTGAACCGTTGAGGTCAATCTGACAATATGCTCATTGTGACCACGTGGTGGCGTCAAATTTGTGAAAATAGAGGAGAACAGACATTTATTTTAGACTTCGGTCTGTAGTTTTATTCCTAATTTGTGCTGCATGTTATTGCTAACGAAATAAAATTGTATTAGATAAATTAGTTTAGCTAAACAAATAGATGTTTAGCAACAAAAGTCACATCACAAGTGTCAGTCATCACCATATGTTGGTATTGATATTTTTTATATTGATATTTTTATTTTTGCACAAAATATTTTCAGAAAATTAGTGTTCATTTTTATTTTTTCTGTTTTCATTTTATTTTCTTATTTTTTAAGTTTTGTTTTTATTAAGTTTTACATTTTATTTGTAGTTTAATTCGAGTATTTGAGTACTTAAACTGAACTAAAATGAGAAATGTTGCCTTGGCAACTAGCTGAAATAAAATAAGTTTAAAAATATATAAATTTTATTTCAGTTAATGTTTAATTTATTTCAAGTAGGCTAATGATTTTGTTATGTTCTAGTTTAAGTTAAAAATATAGCTCTTTGCCCAATCTATAGTTAAACTGTTTTTAGAGGGGTTTTGTGCACTTTTCACCTGAAAGACCAGCATAAATCAGCTAAGACCAGCAAATGGCTTATTCTTATTTATTCTGTCTGAGTTTCTGGCATTCACTTCAAAACTCTTTGCAGGAATTCCTGTTAGTTGGAGACTTTTCCCTAAACCATCCTGTGTTTCTCCTTAACTTTACCCATCTGATCCCACATTGCAAGTGGCATCCCCATGACAACACCAAAATAGAAACAGACAGCACTTTTTGCGTTGTCGCATAATCCGCATTTCTCGCATCTTCCTCTCAGAATCTCCCTTTGGATCAGACGAAGAGTTTTTGTTAGCATATTATTATGAGTTTTGCTAACATGGAGACCAGCTGTGAAAGAGGGTTTACTCATTCTGAATTCATTACCGCAGAGGCTGAGCTGAATACTAATGCTGCTCCTCTCTGCATGTTAACAGTCCTCACATATTCAAACTTTCAAGTTTGTATAGAAGAATGAGTAGGAATAGTGCATGAGGGTGATGGGAGGGAACAGATATAATGCCTCGGGTGAATTTGGCCCCTTCAAAAAAGCCCACTTGTTTTGGTGAAGTACTTGATGATTAAATATAAATTTTACAGTCTTTTCTTTTGGAGACAATAACCATCGTTTCATTTTAAATGTTTTTCTTTTATAAATCACATTAAAGCGTATACAGCTTTAATATAGCCTACCTTTTAAGAGCGTTTTAAAGTAACTTTTCACATCAACCAAATTATCGCATACTCTAAATCTAAACAACATAGATGAACAAGTGGTTTTGCAAAGGGATTTTGAGACATTTTTTTTATACAATAATAGAATATCTCTTAAAGGGATAGTAATTTTATTGTTCCAAACCTTTATGAGTTTCTATCTTCTATTAAAAAGAAAATGCTTTGAAGAATGTTGGTAACCAGACAGTTGATGACTTCCATAGTATTTTCTTCCATGGAAGTAAATGGCTACCGCAACCTGTTTGATTACCGACATTCTTCAAAATATCTTATTTTTTGTTCAACAGAAGAAAGAAACACACAAGTCTGGAGCAACTTGAGGGTGAGTATGATGACAGAATTTTTATTTTATTCTGAACTATCCCTTTAAGATCCGAGCTTCATTAAGTTCGGTGCTCCATATTAGTACCATTAACGTCTTCAGTCCCTTTTGTGACTGTCTGCTCCCTATCCGATGAACCACTCCCCAAGTGTGTGAACTCGGAAGTGTCTTTTGTTGTCTTTTGATTCTGGTCCCCCCAATGTCCTTAAGTGAATCAGGCAGCAAAATGCTTTGAGAGTGAATGTTCCTTCTTTGAATAGTGGTGTGAATGTGTGAATATGGTTATGGGGGAGTGATTGCTCATGGTCACGTGAAGTGGGAAATGTCCACTCAAGTTCATCAGTGCAAGAATTACAGGCGTGGAAATTCCCCTTTGCCCTCTTTGAATGAGATGCAGGAAATGTAGTTAATTTCATTAAATTTAAGAAAACACACACACACACACACACACACACACACACACACACACACACACACACACACACACACACACACATTTTTATCACATTAAAGCTTACAGTTTTAATTTAGCCTAACTTTGAAGAGCTTAATGTACATTTTGAAGTAACTTTTCACATTTACCAAATTATTGTGTGTTTATAGCATATGTGTGTGTATGTATGTATTTTGAAATTAACCAAATTTATTTTATATATATCATTTAAATGTAGTTTTATGTAGTAATTAATTTACTTTCAGGAGAATGAAGTTGAAGTATTATGCAAAATTATAAATTATTTGGATTTGTATATTCATATATGGGTGCGATTTGTGAAAAAAATGTGAAAAAGGGGGGGGGGGGTGTTTTGAAAACATTTTTATTCATAAAAATAAATCATGAACATGAAAATAAATCATGAATCAATAGAACATGAACTTCATCACTGCATTTGCAAGAATTGTAAAATATTTTTTCTTATTAACTCATGAAGAAGCCTAACGCAATATTTTTACTCTAATAGCTTATCTTTCCCCAAACATATGAACTGTGATCATGCACAATGAAAAAACATGCAAGAATTAAATCCCCCTCCCAGTAAGTTTTACTGCTGTTAAAGTAATAACGTTAATGTTACATCGCAATTCTGAGCTACAGTGAAATGATAGAAAAGACAGATGCATTATCTGTGTTAGTCAATTCGCGCGAACTGGACGCGTGAATGAGGCAAATTTATGGCAAGCCAAAGTATTCATAAACGCCTGGTCAGGCGTCTGATTGCACACTGACCCGCCAAAAGAGTGCGTTTCGACAGCCAAACCATAATGATTGCGAAACCATAACGATAAGCCAATAAGCCAAACCATAACGCGCTCTATTTTGTTTTGTTTTTTACCTTAAAAGCAGGCGTTCTTAACATGCGCTTTGTGGTCACGGAAAACACGCGTCAGAAACGCGCGACTTCGACGCGTGATCTGCTATTTAAAACGCACATTTTCGACGCGCGCTTTGCGGTCACCAAAAACGTACGTTTTTCAGCACCGCGGACAGTCCCTTAATCCCTTCATTCCAGATGCATCTCGCAAATTTTCCAGTTGTAATTTCGGTAACACTTTACAATAAGGTTTCATACATTATTAAACTACATTAGTTCACATGAACTAATAATGAACTGCACTTCTACAGCATTTATTGATCTTTGCTAATCAACGTTTACTATTGATTATTAAAATAAAAAGGTTTATTTGTTAACATTACTTGATGCACTGCGAACTAACAGGGTACTAAATGGGCACACTTCTCTCGATTATTAAAGAAGTAAAACAAAGTTGTAAAAGTAAAGTTTAAAAAGTTTAGAAGTTTATGAAAATTAAAAATATATATAAAATAGGCTAGATATTGTTGTATTTTATATATATTTGCAAAACATTTTCACTCTAAAACGTCAAGAAAACCAATGCTACATATCTGAACAAGTTCTGGGACAGATTTTAGGTTGATGTCTCAATAAATGAGCTTTAGGAATGTTTTTTTTTTTTTGTGCGCAGTACCAAACTTTTCCAGTAGATGACATCCAGACTCCACCGATGACTCTTCCATTTCCATACATGTTTTTAGTGATCTGAACCTTATATTTCCATATTATTCCAAATATTTATGAAGTACACATCCTATTCAGAAATAGTTAGGGCAGTGATGTTAATATTTGATTTCAATTCAATCTCTAAAACACATATACAAATGTACGGAAAGAAGGCCTCTCTCTCGCACACAGACACACTCGGTCTCTCTCACGCAGTTCGCTTCGCATGGAAGTTTGATTTATGGACAACAATAATCAGTACAAACGTGTTGTTTTGAAATATTGTTTAATACATATAAATAATTCGAGCACATAAACTTTAATATGGAGGATAAAATAAGATTGAATTTATGTAGTAAGCTTTCATTACTAATCACTGTTTTGTTTTTTGTCAAAGATGTTAAAATCTTTAACAAAATGTTTGACTTTATTGGACAAGCATACACACATACATGCACACAAAAGACACCAATGCACAGAAACACAAACCTATAGCCTACAGTTTTGTATTGAGTTTTAATTGCATTTTTAATTAAATATTCGTTAAACTTTCTATTTAATGAAATACATTTACTGTGTTGTTGCTACAGTGTCAATTTACTGTTAAAAACATACTCAGTCTCTCTCGCGCACTGTCGCTCGCGCGCAGACACACTCGGTCTCTCTCGCGCACTGTCGCTCGCGCGCAGGCACACTCGTGCTGCGTCCCAATTCGCCTACTTATACTACGACCTAAAAGTATGTACTCTTTTTGTGAAGAAAAAGTACATACTTTTGAGTGTGTAGCAAAAGAGTAGGCAAGCTTTGGGACATACTATCACGTCATCTTTAACGGACAGATCTGTCGCGTGCATCCTGTCACCGTAAACTGCCCTGTCAATCATCCTGTCACAGTTAAAATCCTCCATTCAATCTAATTTGATTTCCTACCGTTTCGGAGAGCACGTTAATCTGCAGTCGTGGGTCTTTCATGCGGAGACTCTCCTCATGTGTTTGCAATTTGAATATAATGATGCATTTAAAAGGTAATGGCTAAAGATATCTTTACAAAAGTTCAAATGCTGCTGCAGATTAAATATAATGTAGACAACGTTGAATAAATAGGCTACATTTTCGTCAGGTTAGATACTAATAATTAATCACTCAAACCCCTTTATCTACACCTCTACATAACCGCCGGACTCGCGCGTCCTCCATGTCTGTAGTTTTTTAACACTTTTCACTCGTGTTTGTAGTTCTAACCGAATCCTCGTCCAACGCGCGATGGGTTGTGGGCAATATCAGCCGTTAGAATGCGCATCGATCTGCACTTCGGATTCTGACCGGATATAGTAGACCATCCGGGTATCTTTGGAACACTCATTTCAACATACTATGATTTGGGACGTACTAATTCTATTTTCGAATACTATTTAGGACGGATAGTATGCGAATTGGGACGCAGCATCGGTCTCTCTCGCGCAGTTCGCTTCGCTTTTGTCTAGTCCGGCGCCTCATATTGATAGGCTATTACTCGTGATGTGTAACCAACCAGATAGCGCCGTGGGCGGGACATTGAGCAAATCTACAGAGTGATGATCACAGAGAGGCTGCGGCAGCTATATCAGAGCAAGCCAAAGTAGCGTATTTTAAAATAAAATTGACTTTAATCAAACCACGGATCCGTGATAATATTGTGATCCGTTTCGCCACTAGTGTAGTAGCACTGATCACTCTGGGGGGGGGGATAAATTTATCCCCACCGGGGATAAAAATAATTAAGCAGAGGCAGGGATACATTGACCAGAAAGGCGGAAATCCCACGCATGCCCCCCGGCAAATCGCACCCTGCATATATATATTAGGGGTGGGCCGTTATCGGCGTTAACGTGCTGCGTTAACGTGAGACTCTTATCGGGCGATAAAAAAATATCGCCGTTAATCTATTCTCAAAGTTGGGTTGGGATCATAAAATAGCTTTTTCGAATATCGTTATATTTTCGCGCAATTCCATGTGTAGCCTAGTATACTTTACATAATTGACGCCGCGCCTATACTGTCACAGATCGCGCAGCAGGGTATTTTCCTGTCAGGGACACAAGGTGTATACTTTTACATGTTACGTTGGGCGACGTTCCTCTCGTTACTTTATTTTAATGCAATTGAATGTTGTTAAATGAGTTTATTCCAAGCGCGCTGTATCTTTGTATGAGCATGAGCGATGCTCAATTTACAAATGAATCACTCTTTTGAGTCGATTCTGTTCAAAGACTTCATCAAACAAGTTCGCAGATCTGTCTAAATCGGTTCGCGAATCAGTTTGAATGATCTGTTCAGTTCCTCACCCACTGAATCGTCTGAAGCGCGTTCAATCACACTCGACTCGGATTCGTAACAGGAAGATTTAAGAACATCAAGAGCGTTGGATGAAGTGGCCGTGGATCTGGTTTAGTCTAGTGAAAGCAAATCTGCTAATGCATCATATTTTTGCCAGCGATGAAGATATTTATTAGTTGAAAATCTTCGTATGCTGTCTGTGAATGAATGATTCCACAGGACGATACATTCGATTTCATTTCATTCAGGTAATAGGCTACATTTTACAACCAAACAGATTATTACGCCATGATAGCACTACTAAAAATTATGACATTATCCGTTTTTTGGACATATACATTAATTTATAGGCTACAAAAAAACTCTTCAGAGCGTCGGCGCACTGGCAAAGGTTAACATGTTAAATAAGCTAACGCTACCATTGTGTAGCCTACAGTTTATGAAATGAACACCCGGCATCCCGCGGTAATGTGTGTGTATTGCGCAGGGGCATAGTCACACGAATAGTTTACATTGATTGAAAACTATTTTGTTTAAAAAGGAGGAGGCTATTGCTGGTAAAGGCAGGTTCACATAAAAATCATTATGACATATGACATTATTTTTTGATCTAACGAGCATCTGGTTTGGCGATGCAAAAACGGACTGTAGCTATGTCGTGCTTATTGTTTTTTTCTTCTTCCAATTAGCCTACTATGTAAAAAAAACGACGAAAACATGTTACTTGTTCAATTAATAAACAATTTGTTTGATGACAAATCGCTAAAGATGAAATTGGCCTCCCTTCCTGTCATTGTGAGTGTGCGTTTTTTTATTTCGTTTTTTTCTCGAACGATATTCGACTTTTGCTCCTCTATTGTCGAATGCCATTTTTGGCAGAAATTCACATCCCTACGCGAGGCGAACTATTCTCAAAGACTTACTTTTAGTCATTATTTGTGTAGCACACATATTCTGAATGCCTTAGGCATAATTCAAATGAACCATTTTAATCTAGATTAATCTAGATTCATTTCAAGATTACAGTGAGATTAATCTAGATTAAAAAAATTAATCTATGCCCACCTCTAATTAATATATATATATATATATATATATATATATATATATATATATATATATATATATATATATATATATATATATATATATAAAGTTTCTTAATATGTATTAAAATTATTTTCATTTAAAATAAATAAATAATACATTGTAGAAAATGTTATTTTAAAAGTATTTAGTTAATCTGTAAGTTAGATAGAAAGTATAATTCAAAATGATTCATTTTTTGGACCTGTGCATATCCAAATATTAACTTGCATTGGATAGAGTGTAAAACCGTAAGCACATTATTACGGAACAAATTCTTTGAGCAAGTATTTTGCATAAAACTCTCATAAATAAAGACACAGTGACACATATGGATTATTCTCTTCCTGCTTCCATTTTGATCATCTTGTGTTTTTTCTATATGATGTTTTGTTTTGTGAGGCCAAAGAGCCTCTTTGCACAAAGCGGCATCCCTGCGGACCTGCTGAATGTGTGGTGAATGATCAGAATCTCTGCTAATGGCTTGAATGGTTGCTGGGTGATAAGCCATTGATGCCGGCAGACTCACTGAGTTTGCTCATCGCAGTGGGTCTCTAAAAGCCCCTAATCTCACAGAGACCCAACAGCCAGCTCAGCGTCGGAAAACCCTTCCTTCTGTCATCCTGACTCTTGTCAGGATGACAGGTATACACTATATGGTATACACTGGTATACACTATATCAAACGTCTTTTGCCTAATGATGAATAAAATGGTGTTTCTCAATATATATTTTAAAAGAAAACCAAAAAGAAATTTTTTTTTTGTTTCTTCTAGACAGAAATGAGATTGAATTGTCTCACTCATTCCTCGTTTAGAGTCTTTCAGAGGAATATGCAACCACATTAATTTTCTAGCTCTATAGGCTACTGTTTACTGTATGTCAATTTTGTCTCATTTCTTGTAGCTCACCAACTCCAAGGTCTTGGGTTTGATTCCCAGGAAATGGATCCTTATAAAATTGTTGTTAGTCGCTCTATAGATAAAAGCATCTGCCAAATGTGTGTGTTTTAGTTCTCCCAAAGATACATATAAGCAGATACAATTGGAACAAAGCTGATAATTGAAACATAAGTGAGAACTCCAGTCTTAAAAATAAAGATTCAAGAGCCTTTGACATCCATGGAAACATTCCATTACACAAAAGGTTCTTTATAGTGGAAAAAGGTTTGTTGAAATATTAATAGGCCTATGTTCTTCAGACTAAGGTGATTTTATTGAAATATTAATATGTTCTTCAGACTAAGGTGATTTTTTTTAAAGATCTGATCACAGAAAGGTTCTTTTGGAAACCAAAATGGTTCTATTGCAAAAATACTTTTGAGAGTAACCATTTTGACCAACCATTTCTGCTGTTATTCTAATAATAAAATATTAATAATTTATGATGATAATAATTATAGTTTTTATATATTATATAATTAATTTTATATATATTAAACAGCACCTGATCGCTTAAAGATGCCCGTTACAGTTTTAAAGCCTTTTCATAACAAGAACGATAACTAAATAACCATAACGACAACTATATTAACGCCCACACCAATGAACGATAGCGGAATGGATTCTGATTGGCTGTTTTTATCGTTCATCAACTGGAAAAAAATCCTTCAGAGACGTCAGCGCATCTGCCATCTAGGAACGGTCAGCAGTGTTGCCAGATGTACGATAATTATCGTATTTGTACGATATTTTTGACCTCTGTACGATGTACGATCAATAATGAAAAAAATCCCATAATGTACGATAATTTCAGAGTTTTCAGTCGTTCGTCCAAACACACATCCTACCGCTTCTCTCTCTGACCCAGAATCATTTTGCAGGCTCGCCTGCCTGCACGCAAGCACGTATACACACACACACACACACACACACTTACACACACAGGCACCACACGGCGTCGCCCGGCCCGCACGTCAACACTACAACCCATCCCATCCCAGCCCCCCCCCCCCCCCCCCCCCCCCCGTCTACAAAACCAAACAATCCGCCCTAAATGTGGGGATAAATAGCTGGATTCTGCACGGTTACGTCGTGTACGATCATTTTCTTCCAAATACGATAATTTTGAACTACTGGTACGATAATTGGACATTTCCAATCTGGCAACACTGACGGTCAGCCTGTCTTCACTCACAGTAAGGCCTCGTTCACACTGCAGGTGCTTAATGCTCAATTCCGATTTTTTTGCAAGGCCGTTCACATTTCGAATTAAATGCGACCGTTTGTGATTTCCTGTGTGAACGAGAACGTGAATGTGAAATGACCCAGAAGTGACCCGCATGCGCAGAAGAGTACTCAACGGTCAACGACGTCCAAATATTAATTAAATCAGAAACCTCGCTTCCCTTCCATTGACTGGTAAAAAAATCGGAATTGGGCCGTTTCAGCCTGCAGTGTGAACGTAGCCTAAGAATCAATGATGTCGCTACATTGCGCAACTTCTGGTTGTTAAGAATGTGTTGGTTTCATAGGTTGGTTTTTGTTTTTATTGTAACTCAATATTAGCCTATAGGTTTTATGTCTTCGTCTTGTTGTATTGTGTTAGACTAGCAAAATCATCTGCTGAGGTCTATTGCAGAATGCAGATATAGATATTCATACATGCGTCTAACTACGGTTGCAGTTTCAGATGCAGACGCACATTCTAGAGTGTTCACGGACCCGCTTTGACCGTTCCAATATGGCGGATGACTTATGTATCGCGGCCCAGAAACTGCTGCTAGATGAGGCAGCATATGATTCCAACGATTTATTTTATCTGTGCCGGTATCGTTATATTTGTTGTCTGAGGACTCTGCTATTCTTTTATATTTATAACATTTTTTAGAACTATATCTTTATTGTTTATAATTATCGTCCTTGGTGTGAACGGGCCTTATGCTTAGATACATTCCTGATGGTTGAAGGTCAAGAGGAAATGTGCATGAAACAAGTTATATTAGATGTTTTGAGCGAGTTAATATGTTTCTTTTGGACTGTAAAACTGATAACTTTAGGCGCTGGGGCTCTATTCTACTCCATCCAAACTCTCAGACTCAACAAGTTCAGGGAACCCAGTGCACTCACCCAACTGCCCTGCTTCCCCAAAAGCTACGAATCTTCAAATACTCTTTCTCAAAACTGTAATCAGAAAGGCTGAAAGCTTCTTTTGTGCTTCATCTCTTTGTCGACTGGGAAGAGAGAGAGAACGGGAGGGTGATGGGGATCGGAGAGGGGGGTTACTGGAAGTGTTTGGTCCAAATTACACATTCAAGGCGAGCACTGTTTATGATTACTCTCACAAAGGCCAGACAAAAGCAGAGACATTCCAAGAGCCCAGTGAAGAGGACGAACTTATTCTGAGAAAGACAGAGACCTACATCATAACATCATTCATGCACTCCTCTGAACTCAGATGAAGAGATCGTATCTGTGAAGAAACATGTAAAACCTTCATATGCCTCTGTATCATTGAGCAGTCACATAAAAATGCCATTATAAAATGGATAGTTGCACTCCTGGATGCTGCTGGTCAATACAACATTCTAGATCTGCTAAAATACTTAACATTACAGCCGCTAAACTATAGTTTGGGAACATTAAGATTTTTTTTAAATAAAGTGATATTTTTATTCAGCAAGGATGCATTAAATCAATGTAATATTTATAATGCAACAAAAAAGTATAGTTAAAATAAATTATGTTCTTGTGGACTATCTATTAATAAAAAAATCCTGAAGAAAATGTTTCAGGTTTCCATAATAATATTAAGCAGCACAACTGTTTTCAACATTGAAAAATATAAGAAATGTTTCTTAAGCATCAAATTAGCATATTAGAATGATTTCTGAGTGACTGGAGTTGTGGCTGCTGAAAATACAGCTTTAATTGCCACCACAAGAAAAAATTATCTTTTTAAATATATTAAAATAGAATAGTTACTAATAAAATAAAGCAGTTCCAAAATGTTTTAATGTGTGTCGCCCTATTTGATATTTTTGGCAATATGAGATCCAATAAAATAACATTTATTTAAATAAATTTAAAAAGTAATTTTTATATATGCACGACATAAATCCTTTAATTGGGTTAAATCACTGAATATGGAAATTACACAGGGTGATGTCACCCAATGGGACGGGAATGGTTCACAATTGAATGAAGGAAGTTCTGTTTGTCAGGCCTGTGGGAGAGGTGAGTGTGTGAAACAACTCTCACCCCGCAGAAAGTCCCATCACGAGTGTCATCTGAATAGCTCAAAGACCTGCCGAGAGTCAAGTGTTTATTCTTCCCCTTCTAACTGATGTAACGTGTTCGTTCTCAGCCATTGAAATTGTCTCAGGATGAAATGTGAAACACAATGTGAGTTTTGATCTCTTATAGTTGAATGCCACAGAAACAGAACTAAGGTTCACCTCATGTGTCTTCTCAAGGAAAGCTTGGAAAGCAGACAGCATCTGCTTTTGAAGCTGAACATATTTTTTTTGTATGTTTCATGTGAGAAACAAGCAAGGACCCCTCCCGCCATTCCATCATGTAGCACAACTAGGCCCCCCTTTAAATAGTCTTGAGCATCTCCATTTGGAGTTAGCAAGCTCCTCCCCCTTTGAGATCCTGAGTATCAGGAGCTTCTTACTGGTGGAAGGTTATTAAATTCCCAGCACAGACTGGCTCACTCAGGGCATCTCTCAGCACAAGAGCTCACTGGAAGCAGGTAAGCAGTTCTTATTCTCTCAGCTACTTGTAGCTATAGAGGAATTTTTGTATGTGTTTTATGGCCTGAGGAGCATTTGCCTGGAAAATAATTAGACAATAAGTTATCTATTTAATGCAAATTGACATGTATATATCCTATACCATTTAAATGCATAGAGATATTCATGTGGTTCACTGTGAATTGATGAACCTCAACTGCAAGCTACAAGATCAAATAACTATGAGGGAGGAAATTTATTTTTTCATCTCTAAAATAAAAAAAACTTTCATTTACTTGAATTGTAATGTTGCATATACATTGCATTTGTATCTAATAGTAAATATAATGCATAAGAAATATATATGTACGGTATGTTTATTTATTTATTTACTTTGTTTTATTTTATTGCATTGATAAAAAGCTTTCATTTACAAGAAATTGAATTGCATATCATATATTTAAAAATATTCTTTCCCTTTTTAACTTTAGGATTTGGGATTTAGAGCAGTGGGTGTGCTAGAGTTTGTATCGTTCTCTCTTCTTTTTAGTGTAGGGTCTCCTTTGGGTCACCGGTTCAGCCCAGCTAGCTTGATCTCAGTGTGTTGAGTGACACCGCCAGCATGACCAAAACCACTGGGGAGAAGCCGCGGTCGCGCAGTCGCGTGCAGCAGTTCCGTGAGAGGATGCAACTGCGTTCCCTAAAGGCGAGGAAGAAAGTCGAAGACATCAGTAAAGATGACGTCAAGTCCTTTCTGAGAAGAAATGCTTTTGTGCTGTTCACCGTTGGAGCTGTGGTCTTTGGTCAGTGCACCTGGTTAACTGAAATTACATTCATTCATAGTGTGAAAGTTTGTTCTAACCATCTAAACTGAAGTTAGTTGCTTGCTCGATGGCATGCATCTACAATCTATCGGTTACCACTCAAGATCTTTAAACACCATGCCACGCCACCAGTATTCACCAGTTTTTTGCTTTATTCAGGTATTGCGCTGGGATTTGCTCTGAGACCATATAAGATGTCATACAGGGAAGTGAAATATTTCTCCTTTCCTGGTGAACTATTGATGCGTATGCTGCAGATGCTAGTGCTTCCCCTTCTAATCTCAAGTTTGATTACAGGTATGATGTTTTATTGTTTTTATTTTTATTTTTTACCAGACATGCAACAGTTCGACCTCACGTTTTAAATCAAATGTTACAGCGATGATGTAAAAATGCTTCATACAAAAACAGGAAACTTAAGTTTAAGTTCGAACTCTTAGGCCTGGTTTCACAGCAGGGCTTAGATTAAGCCAGGATTAGGCCTTCGTTTAATTAGGGTAGGCTATTTAAGTAGCTTTTATAAACGTGCATATTGAGACCAAACAATGGCACTGACATATTTTAGGATATGTTGCTTTCAGTTAAAACATGCATTTAGTCTGGGACTAGCTTAAGCCTTGTATGTGAAACTGGGGGTCAATGAAAAGTATACAAGTAAAAATGGGGCGGTCTTAGGAAGATCCTCAATAGCTTCTCATTGGGTCCCACCCATAAAAAAGTTGTCCCAGGCCCTGTGAATTTTACTGACAGACCTGGTTATAAGGAAAAGGGCAAATCCGTGAAGTAAGGACATAGTAAAACGAGTACATTAATAGAATGAGAATGTGAGAACGATGTGAATTTGGAAATGTGGGAGTGGCTGGACTTTTTAAGTAATTCTATAGGATGTGAAAGAGAAAAAGGATTAAAAGAGGCATGGAAAGGAAGGAAGGAAATTACTGGCCAATTAATGCCAGCACAGAGAAAAAACAGCTCAGTAATTAAAGGGCCAAGGAATTCAAGTCACTGCATATGTAAGAGAATTAGTGACAGAAACTTAAAGGCCTGGTTTCACAAACAGGGCTTAGGTTAAGCCAGAATTAAGCCTTAGTTCAATTAGGATATTTAAGTAGCTTTTATAAACATGCCTTACAAAAAAAAAACATTACTGGTGTGCATCTTAAGACAAAACAATGGCATTGACATATTTTTAGATTAATTTCTGTTAAAACAACTCAAACATGTATTTTAGTCTGAGACTAAACTTAAACATTGTCTGTGGAACCAGGGGAGGTTCATAGAACAATAATAAAGAAAACATGACATTATGCTGGGCTCTATTTGTGGTTTGTAGACAGTGACCTCTTTGTGCTTCTATTAAAAGTGGTTGTAATGACAAGTTCAGCCCCATCCACCCCTGCTGCTTCACATACACAATTTATACCATATCAAATATTTTTAGCTTGGCATAACTAGAAATATTTTATATATATATTAGATGTAGGCCTACTTAAAAATATAATAATAATAATTTGATCATTTAATTTAAATAATAATTAAATAATAACTACTAATAATAAATATTATTATTTGAATTAAGTTATTACATTATTATGAATAATATTATTATAATTTTTTTAATTAAATCATTTTTGGGCATTTTATTTGGTAATTGTGCCACACCTGGGTGTAAGAGGGTGCCGTTTTATTTATTCGCTTCTTTGTAGCTGCACAACATGAGTCATTTCTTTAGTTTGATACAAGGGCATTGGGAGACTGTTTGCTGTTGCCCTGGAGACACAGAGAGGGTGGCATGACCGCTGAAACACAGGCCGTGGAGGAATTTCCCAGGCCTGTCCAGGACAGAGAGAGATGAGCGAATGCCATTTAAGAGAGAGAGAGAAGTATGGCCGAGAGACACAGAGTGTGAACAGAGGAAATTGTGAACTGAGAGGCTAAACTTAAAAGGCTCTGGAGTTTAAAAGATTCTGGAGTTTGGGCCCCCAGGAGGACGAGAGGACTGAACAATGGCTGCTTTTTTCTTTCTGGTCTGTGGATCAGGACCGCAGAAAGGACTCATTCAAAATGTTAACCTTAATTTGTTTTGGCAAATCAAAGTCATCTTGACTTCTGCTGAGATTTCTATTAATCCCAAACCTTTTAAAGTCAAACGATATAGTCATTTTCAGCTAAATTAAGATTAAAACATGAATTTCTCGCTTTTCACCACCACAATTTTTCATGTCTGTACAAATTCTGGTTGGGTTTTTGTATCAAAATCTTAGTACAAGACCTAATTATTATTTTTTTTCAGCATGGATGGTACATGAAACCATGTATTTATTGAAAAGTGATTTGGATTCATTCTCATTGAAGAAAATGCTAAAATGGTATTCATTCTGTCTAGGCATGGCAGCACTGGACAGTCGTGCCTCTGGAAAGATGGGCATGCGTGCAGTGATATACTATATGACCACCACTTTCATCGCAGTGTTTATCGGCATCATTATGGTTCTGATTATCCATCCGGGCAAAGGCTCAAAAGATGAATTTGCCAAACAGCAGAAGATCGAGAAGATCAGCCCAGCTGATGCCTTCCTGGACCTCATCAGGTAATGGGACAGGTGTAGCCCATCATTTACTCCAAAATACTGATATTAACCAATTACTTTACTCAACACATATGCTGAATTACTTTTTGCAGAAACATGTTTCCACCTAATCTGGTTCAAGCCTGCACTCAACAGGTATGAATGTTTTCCCTTCATCCTATCACTCGAAATTTCCCAGTTCTGTTTTATCATAAACAACAATCATAAACAATGGTAATATATTAGCTGTTTGCATGCATTATGAAATTAGCAATGGTACATTTTCTTGCATAAAATGATCTTTATCACTAAAAAAAACATAAGCGATTTAATTTAATTTAACTTAAAATTAAATTTAAGTGAATACTAAAGAGGTAGATAATTAATATACAACAACATCTAAACAAATAATTAATTATACAATAACATCTAAATAAAAGCATAAAATATAACTGCAATATAAATTAATATAAATATTTGGCTCCATATCGATTACACTGTCTATGTTATTTCTAGGGGAAAAAAAACATTTAAGCAATTTTATATAAATAATTATATAGATAGAAATAATACATTTTCATGTAACTAAATTTAGAAATCTTGGGGATTTTTTTTATTTTATTTTTTTAAATAAATGAATATATATATATATAATATTGTGAGGTTTAAGATATTCAGGAGACAATTTGGGGACGAAGTTCTAATATGTTTCCATGTTCAGCAGGAAATCAATTCATCATCAAGACTTGATGAGGCTTGATAACATCTCAAAGGACAGAAACTTTATTTATCACTCTTGGATCAAAAAGTTTGAGGCGTTGAATTTATAATCGTACCAAAACTGCTTACAAGTCTGACAATGTTTCATTTTTCCTACCGCTGGCCCAGGCTAGTTAACTTAGCATGTGATGAATAGACTTTTTCCATTTCGGATTTTGAGAGTCTGGCTTGATTTGGACCCTCAGCTGTGCTTGTCCCGGCTGAGAGCTTTGGCAGAGCTGTGATGGTGCCACAGTCGGATACAATGGGACAGAAACGGCCAGACAATAACACTGAAGAGCCTGACAGTGGCTCACAGTCTGTCCGGACACACTTCACAGGGACACCCTGTAGTCAACCAGATCTAAAAAATATATAATAATAATTAAATTCAATTAAAATAACATGAACAGGATCTTGTCATAAAAAATTGAAATCAGATTGATTCTTGCTGATTTTTAAAACTAGTTCCTTATCTTTTTCCTCCTGTAGTTCAAGACCCAATATGGCAAGAGGATCATTAAGGTGAAGATGATCGTGAACGATTCAATATTCAACCTAACTAACGCCACCCAGGAGATTTCCCAAGAGGAAGTGATTCCTCTCCCAGGCTCCACCAACGGGGTGAATGCCCTCGGGCTGGTGGTGTTTTCAATGTGCTTCGGCTTGATCATTGGGAGTATGAAGGAACAGGGACAGGCTCTCAAAGACTTCTTTGACTCCCTCAATGAGGCCATCATGAAACTTGTTGCTATTATTATGTGGTGAGTGATCCCAGATACACAAACTTTTGAGAGAGAAAAAACTGTGCTTAAAAAAGTAAACTCATTTAAAAACTGTGTTAATGTAGTCTGGGATGGGTTTTCCAATATTCGTTCCTTATTTGAAACGTATGAATTTACAATAAACCTCAACAGGGAGCATAAAATGTTATCAAGTGTTTCTTAACCGGTAGCATTATATTTAACTTATAATCCTGCCATGCTAATTCTTAATCACATTTTTATCTCTTGAAACAAAAATTAAAAATATTATATTATATTATATTATTCAAAAGTTTGGGATGAGTCATTTTATTATAAACAAATTGATAAAAAGTGATTGTAAATACGTATATAATGTTATAATGTTAATTTTTATTTGAAATAAATGCTGTTCTGTTGAACTTTATATTCATCAAAGACAATAAATATATTACTGTTTGCACAAAAATATTAAGCAGCACAACAATGTTTTCAACATTGATCATAATGAGAAATATTTATTGAGCAGCAAATCAGCATAAAGAATGATTTCTGAAGGGTCACGTGACACTGAAGACTGGAGTAATAATGATGAATATTCAGATTTGCTGTCAAAGGAATAAATTACATTTTTAAAATAGTAAAATTGTAATAATATTTCCCATTTTTATTACTGTTTTTACTGTATAATTGATCAAATAAATGCAGACTGGGTGAGCATAAGCCATAGTAATATTTGGTTCCATGGTTTTAATATTTGAAACCATTATAATTTCAAATAGGTAATACATATTTATTCAAATGTATTGGTATTTATTTGTTTATTGGAGTAGTAATGTATTGGAAAGGGTAGCTTATCAGGAGGCCTTACAAACATCTCCCCCGAGATTAACTTTGTGGCTTGTAATGTAAGTAACTTACAATAAAACTTTGATCATAATTCATAACAGAAACGCCTCATAATAACCTCCACCTTACTGTAGAATTAGATTAATTTCCTGTTTGTCTGGACAGAAATGTGCCCTGTGCTCTCATTTTTTGTGACCCTGTTTCATGACCTCCTTTTCATCTGCATGTTTAACTCATTGACATTTTAGGAAACCTTATTAACAAGTGATGCTTCTGGATGCAGATCCATCCCTGATCCTTAATCTGTTTTTCTTTCCACCGTTATAATTTGATAGTTTACTTTTGTGACTGAGAATGAATGGAGGTAAATGAGTGGACCGTGTCTTTTAACTCCATATTCTGTTCCCAGGTACGCACCTATTGGTATCCTCTTTCTGATTGCTGGAAAAATTGTGGAGATGGATGACATCACTGAGATGGGCGGTCAACTCGGCATGTATACGATAACAGTGATAATCGGCCTCATGATACACGGCATGATCATTCTACCGACTTTGTACTTCGTCATCACCCGGAAGAACCCCTTCATCTTCATCACGGGTTTGCTGCAGGCCCTCATCACGGCTCTCGGCACTTCTTCCAGGTACGACCGACAAAGTCAAGCTGCCGAAATCATGAATATTGTGCTATCGTTTCACTTTTACATTTTCCGTCCCCCAGCTCTGCCACTCTTCCGGTTACCTTCAGATGCCTGGAGGAGAACAATAAAGTCGACAAACGCGTGACTCGATTCGTGCTGCCCGTCGGAGCCACGATCAACATGGATGGAACAGCACTGTATGAAGCCCTGGCAGCCATCTTTATCGCCCAGGTTAACAACATGGAAATGAACTTTGGGCAGATCATTACCATTAGGTGGGATTTTAAAATATAAATAATTCATTAAAGGGATAGTTCACCCAAAAATTAAAATTCGGTCAGTAATTACTCTCCCTCATGTTGTTCAACCCCGTAAGACCTTCGTTCATCTTCGGAACACGAATTAAGATATTTGTGATTAAATCTGAGAGCTTGATCACTCCTCCATAGGCTTCTAAGGGATTGACACTTGCCAGCCCTGAAAAGTTATTAAAGACATCGTTAAAATAGTCCAAGTGACTACAGTGGCTCAATCTTAAGTTTATCAAGCGACGAGAATACTTTTTGTGCGCAAAAACAAACAAAAATAACGACTTTATTTCAACTATTGATTTCCTTCTCTGTGGGCCACTGTAGTCACTTGGACTATTTTAACGATGTCTTTAATAACTTTTCGGGGCCGGCAAGTTTCAATCCCTTAGAAGCCTATGGAGGAGTGATCCAGCTCTCAGATTTCATCAAAAATATCTTAATTCGTGTTCCGAAGATGAACGAAGGTCTTACGGGGTTGAACAACATGAGGGAGAGTAATTACCGACAGAATTTTCATTTTTGGGTGAACTATCCCTTTAAGAAAACAGAACGATATATACATCACAATTTTCTACATATGATTGATATTTTTTTTTAATGATGCAGCATCACAGCCACTGCTGCAAGTATCGGGGCGGCTGGAATCCCCCAGGCTGGGCTGGTCACTATGGTGATTGTGCTGACCTCTGTCGGACTCCCCACCGATGACATCACCCTCATCATTGCAGTTGATTGGTTCCTGTGAGTGACCTCTTATAGAATCGTGATTTGATATGGTTTAAAAAGGGAACAGCAACGCAAAAAAATATATGAACAAACACTCAAGAAAAACTTAAAATTGTAAGAATTGCATGCTATTCAAGCAAAACAAAAAGTATTTGGATACTTTCTGATTGTGATTGTGCTGACCTCTGTCGGACTACCAACCGATGACATCACCCTCATCACTGCAGTTGATTGGTTCCTGTGAGTGACCTCTTATAGAATCGTGATTTGATATGATTTAAAAAGGGAACAACAATGCAGAAAATATATTAATTTGAAGTATTTTGCAAAATAATCTGCCAAAATGACTGCGTTTGGCACATATTTGGGACTCCCGTCTTTTTTTTTTTTTCTTCATTATCAGCCCAGGTGACACACTTTGATATGTTCCCAGTAGACTTGCTCCATTTTTTCAATACATTTCATGTAATTCAATAGGTTTTAACATAGAAACGTAATTAGGTTGGCCAAATTAATCATTCCAGATAGATCCCCTTTCCCACAAGTTACACAGCTAAAAGTGCTTCTATTTAAACTAGGATGAAAACTGAGCTGAAAGTAGAAAACTTTTTGACAACTAATCAAGTATCGCTGATATTTTACTGTCTTAGAGTGAAATATACAGGTAAATAAATGGATTCTTAATTTCCTGTTTTACTTACTCACTCTGTTGCACTTACAGGGATCGACTGCGCACAACGACTAACGTCCTGGGAGATTCTATAGGAGCTGGAATTATAGAGTTCCTGTCCAAAGATGAGCTTCAGGGCGGTGATGTTGAGTTGGGGAGCTCTGTGCTGGAGGAGAACGAAGTGAAGAAACCTTACCAGAAGATCCCTCAGGAGAACGACTATGAGAATGAGAAACCACCAGACAGCGAGACTAAGATGTAGAGCCGGCATATTCAACGCCCAACGAAGGATTTTATGTGTGTTTGTGTCTGTATATCTACAGTGGCCCCAGAAAATATATGAACATTTAAGATACACTAAAAAGTGTAAGAATTTAATTGCATTATATAAGAACATATCAAAGTAAATGCATTTATTTTAAAGAAATATTGTATAAGCATGCTATTCAAGCAAAACAAAAAGTATTTGGACACTTTCTGATTGTGGAAATTTGGGAAATGATCTACACTTGACTTTTTTAAACATACATATACACATACGTGTTTGTATATATTCATATATGTATGCAAATGTTGTTGCTATGAAATATAATTCATACATTTGTGAAGTGTTGCTTACGTGTCAAAAGTGTCCAAATATTTTTGGGCCCGTATACATTTATATATATATATATATATATATATATATATATATATATATATATATATATATATATATATATATATATATATATATATATATATATATTTGTTTTGTTTTTCAATCTTTTGTTTTCAACCTTCTTTTTTCCTTTTACTGTAATTTTGTTGTTGTGCTTTGGTTTGGTTCTCCAGGTCATACCGATTGTTATTTTGATTTGGCAGAGAGTTTTACCTTTACAAAAATATATAATAACCATTCCTTTTTTGTATTGCTTTTTCATTATTTTAATAATTAGTTGAAATGTGAATCTATGTAGGATATGGGGGGCATTGGTATGTTGGTGACCAACGTTTGTCACACGACGAACAGGGTCATGGATGTACACAAGACTGATTTTAAGCAGAAATGAATGTCAGTGCTTCATCTGATGAACAGACAGAAGTTCATTACACTTTCCTTATGCCAAGTTCTGCAGGTGTTCGACATGAGCAGGAGACCGAGATTAAAATCTTTTGGGCTCCGATTGTAATGTGATCATCTAAGTGGAGTATAAAATATGTATTACTGTAAATATCAAGAGAGAATTATGTTTAGCTTTGAAAGCTGCTTTACACATCTTTATATATGAGAAGACTCGTCGATATTTCTCAGTGTTTCAGCAGCTATTTGACTTTCTCTGCAGCTCGCACAACTAATCCTAACTGAACAAACATACTTATGCGTTTATTAGATTTTGTTTTATAGTTCATCAACTGACCCTTTTAATTGCCATTTGCTAACATTAACGATACATAGAAATAATAAGTGCTACTGAATATTAATAGTAGGAAAAGGGACTGAATGTTTACAGTCTTGTGATTGCAGTGCAGAAGTCATTTTGAAAATGTAAATCTTTTGAAAACATGCTATAGACACAGGTTGGACTCACATGTACTCGGCTGGAAACTGTGATCTTATATTTGCCTTTTTTAAATTCTTAGTTATTTTCATGTTGCTGTATATTTCCTGTCTCCAAAGCAAAATGTGATTAGAACTATAGAGAAAGAGCATACGCATGTTCTGTGTTAAATATAGTTTTGAATAAAATGGAGAGTGGTGATGCATTGTGTTGGAATTTTGATTAATGATAGATGAGAGGCTGTGGTTTATTATATTTTTCACAAAGTCCAACTTTTTCAACAAACTCTTTTGATATTGGAGAATTCATCTTAATTAAACATGAATAGAATGCGGAATATAATTGATCTATTCAAATGTATTTATTAAAAAAAGGCCGGAATATTTCAGAAATTTTGATTAATAGTTTCTATAAATAAAGGAAGATTAAAACGATCAATAGACAAGAAACACAAACTTCTAATCTAGTGGATAATTCTAAATGGACTCCTGCTGCCATCTAGTGGGCAATAATTTTCTTCAGAAAAAAAAATCTCAATTTCATTAGGATTCTAGTAGTTAATAAGTGTATTTTAATGCATTATGCGCCGTATTGTTATTAAAAAGCTCTAATGAAGGTGCATTTGTGCTATAGTTAAGGAAAAAGTGTGCTCGTCTCTGTTATGATTTCTTAAAGAACATAATATGTGTCTTTATTGAAGTCAGACTACACTTCACACTTCAATGAAGGCACAAAGGTGTCATTATGACAGAGGCAAGCAAACTTTTCCTTAAAGGGATAGTTCACCCAAAAATGAAAATTCTGTCATCATTTACTCACCCTCAAGTTGTTCCAAACCTGTGTGAGTTTTGTTGAACACAAAAGAAGACATTTTGATATTTTACAGTTGACAGTATACAGCCATTGACTTCCCTAGTATTTTTGTGACAAATGTTCCTAGAACTTTTTAATAACAATGCGGTGCATAATGCATTTAGTCAATTTAGTCAATTGGAGACACACACACACACACACACACACACACACACACACACACACACACACACACACACACACACACACACACACACACACACACACACACAATTAGCCTACACATTTTTCTTCTCTAGCAGTGGGTTTATATTCTAGATCATAATTAAATCAAATCTAGATCTAGATAATATAGAACTTTAAAATCTAGATCAAAACCCTCCTAAATTAGAATATTTTCGAGACTTCTGACATGCTGTGCATACAATTTATTATTTACAATAATTGCTGGCAAGAACAATGGCCTTTTTTTTTTTTTTTAACTGTTCGAATCAGGCTAAAAAAAATTGTAACCGTTATTTAATTGCAGGTTTCATGTGACAATTAGCCCCATATAGTGTGACAATATGTCTTGTCATTGGGGCATGTTGTCACAGAAGGTAAACGGGTGTTCAATGAACTGCATCTTTTTGTCCCTGGTGGAAATGTTTAAAATCTTTTTTGTAGCTAAGACATTAAGGTATGTGCCTATACAGAAGCTAACTGAGAAATATTCAGAGTGGTGTAAAAAATATTATGCCTGAAATATTAGTTTAGCACCGTGAGGGGGCGATATTGATTTCATATCCAGATGCCTGTATACACTACCATGAACAAATTCACTTTAGTTCAAATCTTTGTGTAATATTTACGTTCACACACATTTTCATTCATCAAAACATTCTGATTTTAATTAGTTTTATCAATTGAAAAAGTTAAGGCAAGACACCACTGGTGAATTGGGTAAATATTTAACTAATTGATATCATAGCTACTTCCCCAGTTAATTAGCCTAATCGCAGGAAATTAAGACATTACATTTAATATTACAAGTTTTCTGAAATGTTATGTTAAACGGGCAAATGGAGCGTTATTTAATAAAAGAAGTAAACTAATTTGCATATTTACAGACCATAAATCTTATTATTGGATAAAGCCAGGTTCAAAATTAATTTAGGTGACATACTAGAGTTCAAGTTTTTTTACATAGGGGATTTTAGATAATGCTTTCAACAGTAAAAACAACAACAACAACAACATGTTATCAGGAGTAAAATGTTATAGAAATAAGGAGAATGTCATGAACAAACCCCTTAAAATAAAACTGGAACATCTGTTGCATGAAAGTGCTACTGAAGTGTACATATCTGGATCACTGCATGAGAAAAACATAATTTTGAGAAAATATATGTATTGTAATTGAGGCTACAGACACAAGGAGATCAAGTGTGATAGGCTACTGTAATAAACACCTAAATGTGTATTTTGGATGTTTCCTTTCTCTGAAAGAAGACATGTTATGGAAGCAAAATAGCCCAAAATCTCTCGTGCATGAAAAAACAATGGTTTGCCTATAGTCTTAATTACCTTAATTAAAAAAGTGTATTTTGCTTAAAAGCAACACGTTAATTGTATGGCTACACGGGATACAAATTTATACACGTTTAATAAACACACCTCAGATATTTGAATTACAGTGAGAAGAAGAGAGGAGGGAGATGAAAGCAGAGTGGAGGATGATAGAGGAGAGGATGGGAAGCAGCGGATGGGAGAAGGAGGGAAGGGGAGGAGAGCAGGCAGCGGAAGTCGGCGGGTCGCTGCTGGTTGGTTCGGCGCCGGTGGAGGGAGTCATTCCTGCAGCAGTGCTTCCGGTCGGCATTTTGTTCTGCGAGAGAGAGAGTGAGTCTGTGTGGATTCTTTTATGAGCGCCCAGGAGCCTTTAGGAACCGAATCCTTTCTGCCATCGTCCGGAGTAAAGTGCGAGCTTCCGCGGGCGCCTACGAGAGGAATGACCGCCGCCCGTCCGTCTTCATGTTCGCAGTGAGAGGAAGCGGTGCGACCCGGATTATTGTTGTGAGAGGGACACAGCGAGCCCGAACCCCTCCACCTTCAGCTTTCAACAACAGAGCCTCAGGTAAACGCGCCGGACCCGTTTAGCTGGTTCCGAGTGGGGGAGCACAGTAGCCAGGTGTCGGGGTGAGACGTGCTTCGGACTTTTCGAAAGGTTAGCACTATCGGTGTTGTGCAGCCCTCGCTCAGTGTTAGCATACGCGTTAGCTCGGTGCGGGCCCGCAGGCGAATCCGCGGTACGGATGGTTCGCGAGCGAAAGGCCAAAACGGGCCGTTTAAACGGACCCAACCGGTCCGGGGGGCTCGTCTGGAGATGCAGGTGTGGACTGAACCAGAAGCCCGGAGATAAGAGTCATACAGGCCTGCAGCTCCGCAGATCAGAGTAAACAATACTGTCCTCTCAGAGTAAACCTCATTCACATTCTATCAGAGTAAACAATACTGTGCTTTTAGAGTAAAACCGCTTTAGTTTCAGCGTCTGTCAGAGGAGGCAAAATCATACCAGGACCATCCTTAATAACTTAAATTCACAATAAACAATACTCTCATATTAGAGCAAAACTTGTTAGCCATCAGAGTAAACAATAGTCATACTACAGCACCCCTCATTAACTGTCTGACAGAAAAAAAGCAATACGCTCAACTTATTTACTATCTGGCTAAGCAAACAATAACATAAACATCTAGATTACATGGCAAACCTGATCAGCTATCGATCAGAATAAACTAAACACACTTCTTAGAGCTGCACTTATTAGACACCAGAATAGTTTCATTAATGAGAATCAAAACCTCGCATTATTGCAAACCTTTGAGTATCTGTCAAAGTACAGAGCAAACAATACAGTTCTGTATTGAGTAATACTGGTCTTTAATTAATCAGAGACTATTTATAATCAGAAAAGAATCGTTATCAAAATATTCATAACTAGCTGGTCACGTGAGGGGAATATAAATTAATTATTGAAATGTAAAGGCCTTTACCTGCAGCTCAGTATTCTCTTCATTTACAAAGGCGAAGAGTTTCTATGCTCGTTTACTGTAAATTAACTCTGACTTGAAGAGAATGTAAAGGATATTCAAATTAAGGTCCTGGTGAGATTAATATGATTATAAACCAATATCGTAAACATTTGTTATGCTCAATCTTTGAATATGCATATAGCTAGTAATATTTATATAACATAATGAAACAACCTCTTTTATAAACAAAAAACTGTCAATAACTCATATATAAACAGTTATTTTAATAGAAAATAAATGTATATTTTAAGTATTTTGTGTTTTAAACGGAATTTTGGAGATTTGTTAATTTAAAAACATTGTGTTTGAAAAATAAGATGAATTATTTTTACAGCTAGGAATAAATGAATGAAGTAAATGCTGCTTGGGTTTAGTTAGCTTTAGCAGTTTGTATCCAATATGTGCACAAATGGAAAATTGAAAGTAAATTCAAAGTTTTGTGTCTGTTGACAAGATTCTGGATTCATTGCAGTAGATTCTGAGAAAGGAATACAGTTGAAATCGCTCACATTTATGACAAGACTGTCAGATTTGGTTTATTAAATTGCTGTGTTGTTTTATTGGAGCAGTGCTGGAGAAACATTGAGCTTTGGCTGTAATCTATAAATGAGTTTTCACATAGCAGACCAATATTAATGTATTAACCTTTAATAAAAAAAAAATAAAAAAAACAGGTGATAGAGATTGTCCTGAGCTAAACTTTAGTGTTTCTGAATTACTTGCCAGTTCACCTTCATTTAATGCTTTTGCTCTTGATTTTTTTCTTGTCATTTCACTTTATTTCATTTTGTACTTGGATCAATGTTTGGGTAATAACAAGTATAGGCACTCACAAAAATTTTGTTTTTGTTTTATTGAATCTTCTCCTGTACTGTACATAACTTTACAGTCACACTTTTCCTGAGTTTTGTTGCACTGTTGTCTAGTCTATAAGGCACCATGATATGTCATGTGTATTTATATATCTATTTATATAGCCAGTGCTGGGTAGTAACTGATTATATGTAAATCTGGATTATGTAATCAGATTCCAAAAATTAAGTACTTGTAATTAAATTATATTACTTTTTAAAATACTCATTGTCAGAATGCAGATTACATGAAATTACATGATTACTAATATTCACAAAATGGCAGTAAATTATTCCGAATTCATTGATTATCCCTAATTCTTCATTTTTAGCTTTTCAATTTTCCTTTCTCAAAAAATGTATGAAATTTCTCACACAGAATCACTTATCAGGCGACTATAATTAAATGGAAAAGAAGAGGCCGCACAGCGTAAACAAATAACACATTTAATCTTTTTTTAAATGTTTTATTTTGATTGTTTTTATTTTCAAATTATTTTTTCTTATAATTTTACTTTTTCATGATTTAATTCCTTATTTGCTTTTCGTAAAGGTATGAACCCTCTGCAGTTTCTTCCCAAACCCTAGTTAGGGAAACCCTGACGTAATATAATTTTTAATGCACTTCATGTTGTTGATAAAAAAAAAAGGAAATATTTTTCTTTCTCTCTATTTTTTTTTTATCAATAGAATCAAGATTCTATTCAAATCAATATTATTAAAACAAATTGGGTCAAAAGTAATCTAAACGTAATGAAAAAGCAGTCAGATTACATTACCTAACAAGTGTAATGTAATAGATTATGCAATTTGTATTCAGTAATGGAGTACAATTTAATGAATCTACTCAGAACTGTGTATAGCTTTAGATATCTAGATCTGATCAGAGGAGTATCAGTACAGCGGCCCTCGTATTTCAGCTATATTGGCGTATATTCCTACCAGCCTAGTATGTAATCCAAAGACAGACAAAATGTAAAAGAGAGCGCTGTTTCCTCTCATGCATGTCTGAGTTTGTGTTGCACAATGTATGATCCTTTTTGATTTGTTGTACAATTATGGTCTAAATATTACTTTTTTTTGTCCCTCAATTAGAGAATACCACCTGAAGAATTAGGGGTCATTTACACCAGTGGTTCCCAACCTTTTTTTGTCTGAGACCCCTTTTTATTTTCTTTAATAAGAAAATATTTGGGGGCCCCCCTTCACATTTAATGATATTGTCACTCTTGTAAGCTTGCAGCAAGGATGACAAAATGTTTTGTTTTTAAACCATCTATGTTTATTACTATAACCAGATATGTTTATGCACAAATAATAGCGTATAATATTGAATATACTATAACAAAAACATCAGTAGGCTGTTTGTCATTTAAAAATGTAAGCCTAGGAGTAGCCTATTAAATGGCCCTATTTGAAATGCAATAACAAAAATATCAGTATTCAAACTGGAGTGTTGGGAAAAAATAATTAATATAGGCTATTATAAAATGACTAGTGTCTGGCACCTCAATACTTGCATGTTATTTGTGAGGCTTTATCAATCAGTGTGAGGATTGCGTCATTATGTCTATGACGAGTCACTGGGTTACACCGCAGCGGTGCGACCCGAACCAGTGTAAAATAGTCCCAATATAAACACTTGTTATAAGTGTACCGTAGTGACTCAGGATAAGACAAAAACACGGTTTGGAAAATGGATTCATGATGTACTCGCTCATTATATAAATTTAGTCAATTTTGAACACGAAAAAAGTGACGGACTGCTGCTTTAATGCTCACGGTTCAACACTTTTCAAAATATGACGCGACCCCCCAAAGAGCTCGCTGATGCCCCCTTGTGGGCCGAGACCCCCTGCTGGGAACCGATGATTTACAAAATACCGCTTTCAACTAAAAACTGAAAACTTTTGATGTGCTTTGGCCGTTCATTCTCACTACGACGTAGTTTTCAGGGCCTGAAAACTCAAACTTTTGAAAATGTGTTTTAAAGTGCAAGTTTTTGAAAACGATACCGTTATAATCTCCTTGTAAACTACAAAAACACGAATTTGTGAAAACTGTGATGGCATGCTCATGCGTAATAGGTGTGCAATCTATAGGAGCGTACTTGTGTTTCTTTACAAAGTGACATCGCCAACTACTGGCCTGGCATGATTAATACAGCATTTTCGCAGACCCTTGTGAACGAGGACTGTTTTCACAACGTTTTCGTCTGTAAATGAAAAACACCAAGAAAAAAACGTTTCTGTTTTTAGTACATCGTTGTCGTGTAAACGTACCCTTAGAGGATTATTCTGCAAGTTTTGTTGTCCTGCTATTTATAAAAATTGTACCTGATGTTCTCGAATGCTGATGGTTCATCATAAGAAATAAACTTAAAGTGCAGATTCTACAAATCTGTCTCTAAATGCGAATAATAATCATCCATTCTCTTTAGATTACAAAACATTTGTGCGTATTATGATAATAATAATAATAATTATTATTATTATTACATAATGTATAATATGCATAATAATAATAAAAGCATTGTAAATATTTTATCATTATTAATAATAACAATTATTATTATCAATAGTAATAATATATTTACTTTAGTAATATTTATATTATATTTATTATTTAGGCTATATTTAGAATATAATTTTTTTATTATTGTAATTAAAAAGCAGAAATAAGACATGAAAAATGATCATGATCCCTTAATATCAGTTATTGAACATTTAAAAATAATCAATATTGGATTTTGAGGGGAAAAAAAGGTCAATCTCAGTTCTTGTTTACATATTCATCCTTTATCATCAGAAAAAAACAGTTTTTGCAATTACTCTCAAGTAATTTCTTCCTCCTTTGGTTGTATTTTATGAATGCTTTCTCCATTCTCCTGCTTCCAGTTGCAGTTATATCAGTAAAACGCAGGACATCACAGGCAGCTGCATGCCTTTTATGTTTTGGAGTTGATGTTGGAGTCTCACTGAGACTCTGGTGGTTTACAGTAGAGCAAGCGATTGGCTCATGAGCAGCTGAAGCCAAACTCCGGCTTCTTCCAAATTTGTTGCAGCCGTTTGGGGAAGACCTTCCTGTGGACAGTGTCTCCTGCAGCCTGTCCCAGTGCCTGATGGGAAACCCTCCTAGAGTAGTGGAGGCAGTTCTAGCAGCATAGGGGGAGGGGCAACTACAAAATAAAGCCCATTTGATGAGCAGATGCGCGTGTAGTTTTGGCCATGCCTGGTACCTCTTTTGTTCTGAGCATAATGCATATGGTAAGTTTTAAATTACGGTTTTTGTTTTTATGTATATGGCTATGGTAACATTGTGTTCACAAAAGTTATGTATATCTGACAATGATCAGAGTTTTACTGAATACTTTTTTTGTGGATAGTTACTTCCTTTAGAAATTCCACATTTTAATTTCCAGATTTCCATATGTCAATGCTAGCAAACATTATCATGTTGATCAAAACATTGAGTTATTTTGAGCTAGTAGTCATGCTATGAGAAAAACGAGGGGTTTGTAAAGTTATTGCTATTAAACTATTATGAATGCAGTGAAGTGGCAGTGAAAAAGATACGCTATCGTATCAACTAGAGTCTCTTATGCAGAAATACTGTAAAAACAGTGATACTGTGAAATATTATTGTAATATATTATTGTTTTTATTATTGTTTTAAAGTGTAATTTATTCCTGTGTTGGCAAAGCTGAATTTTCAGCAGACATTACTCAAGTTGTTAGTGTCACATGATCTGTCAGAAATCATTCTAATATGCTGATTTGGTGTTCAAGAAACATTTATTATTATCAATGTTGAAAAAATGTGTTTTGCCTAATGTTTCTGTGGAAACCACGTTACATTTGTTCAGGATTCTTTGATGAATAGAATAGATGGTTCAAAAAGAACAGCATTTATTTGAAATAGAAATGTTTTGTTATATTATAAAGGTCTTCACTGTCACTTTTGATGAATTTAATTAATTCTTTCTCAACTAATGTATTCATTTCTAATAAAAATCTTACTGAACCCGTACTTTTGAACGGTAATTTAGAAAATTAAATTAAAAAGGTAATTTTTCTAAGATTAAACAATATAAAACGTTTATGAACAATTAACTAAACCTATTTATGAAGCCTTGATTTCCTCATCTTAAGCATTGTAGCATCATAAAATTTTAAATAAAATATTTTGAAACGTGTTTTAATTATAACACTTTCACTGTGTTATTGTTTCTGTATCTCAGAAAGGGAAGCGCTGTTATTACAATGTTTGGGGATGCTGAAAATGAGGATGCTGCTGATGATGTCATCTTATCCTCTTCTTCCTCTTGCAGCAAAAGATGTAAAGGTGGATCAGTGAGAAGCGACACTGAGCGACCTGTGCATCCACGCGAGCTCCCTGCCCTTCTTCAGCATGAATGGGGATATGCCTCATGTTCCTATCACCACTCTCGCTGGGATCGCAAGCCTCACCGACCGTAAGTCGAGCAAACTTTTTTTGAACTGAACTGAACTTGTATGACAAATCCAAAGCTTGCATAACAAATTAACTATACACATTGTACCTTTTAAATATGCATTTAGAAATGTAATATAAATCATTTAATATTTATACCATACTTGAAAGTATCTGATTATAGGAGTGTTACCAAGACATAGTGAAGAGTGTTCGATTGATCATGTGACTTCAACTTGGTGGCAACCATAAGAGGGAGACCATACTTCTGTAGAATAAAACATATTTTTGTCCTCCACTGAAATTAGTTTTTATCTCATGTGAGTTTGTCATTGTTAAAGCAACACTAAGTAAGATTTTTTACATTAAAATAATGTTTCCAAAATCGTTTCAGTGGTTCATCAAGTCGTGAAATGCACTTATGCCACAGCTTTGCGGTCCTTTATCTGATATATCCTCGCTATGTAAGATTGCCAGGTCGGGTTGCGTTTCTGTAGTTCTAATGAGACATAAGAAAACTACTAATTTGACTTTCTTTACGGCAAGCGTTACAATTGCTACAATTGCTCGTTTGTGATGTCGCAATACATCATACTTTCATAAAATCATGCATATACTTTACCTTGTCTGTGGCCATTGTTGATTCCAAAGCCGGTGCTGGATAAACAGAGAGCGTGCGCGTGCGACAGTAGGCTGCGGCAGTAGGTTAAATTATTTACGACAGCGGTAATGGACAATTCCGCTTCCAACCTGTAGGGCGAACGCAGAGGAAAAGTTACTTGGTGCTGCTTTAAGAAATTTTTTGAAAGTAGGGGTGCATGTCGTTTTAGCATCGTTAACGCAATCCGCGATAGTCACATTGCAAGATGTGCGATGTCAAGTATATTGACCGTAGTTGATCCGTTCTGACCAGGCACCACGGTTCGAAACACTTGATTCTCAGATTAATTGCATAATAGAGCGAAAGTTTATCATTTGCATGTGTTTAAGGTCCTGTCAGTTTAAACATTCAAGCGATTTTAAACCATTTGAGTGCAAGACGACATGAAAGAGAACTCAATTCGGAACTTGCTTGTAATTTGTTTATTATTTTCTATGCAGATTTACTCCCCCAAGAAAATCAGTAGAATTATAAATTCTTTCCAAATAGACCTATTCAAGTAATCTGGTGAATTTTTTTCATTTCTCAATATATATTGCAGAAAAACAAAATATTGCAATGTCAGTTTTTGCCAATGTCGTGCAACCCGATTCAAAGGATTATTTATTTTTTTGGGGTATGAAAATTACTTGGAGTACCTTCAAAAGTCTATACTGATGAATGCCCTCTTTTGATTGGCTTTTGAAGATTTGGATTAAATGTCTGTTCGTACCTTTCAAATCGATTGGACTTGATTTGTAAAGGCAATAAATTTCTTTGTGCCTGAATCGAAATGGAAAGTCCCGAAGAATGAGTGAAATATTTCATGTCTCCTGTTGTGATAAGGAATAACTCATGTTTTTGTGTTTATTTCTTAGTGTTAAATCAGCTGCCTCTCCCCTCCCCTTTACCTGCCACCACCACTAAGAGCCTGCTTTATAATGGGAGGATCGCCGAGGAGGTCAGCTGTCTGCTTTCCCGGCGGGACGACACTCTCGTATCCCAGCTGGCTCACAGCCTCAACCAGGTGTCCACTGAACACATGTGGGTATCGCACCTCTGCCTCACCAAATGAGTTCATCTTGCATGATATGTTAAATATCTGTGTGTCATTCCGTCTTTGTAATTCTGCATGCAGAGAGCTGAAGGACAACTTGGGGAGTGATGACCCGGAAGGAGATGTGCCTCTACTGCTACAGACGGTGCTGTCCAGGAACCCCAATATCTTCAGGGAGAAAAGTACGCCCACCCGATATGGGGTTCAGGGCGGTAAGGAGAAACTGCAGAAATAAAGCTGTTTAGTCTGGGCATGCTTTTACTCTGTGGCCTCTGTTTGAGCTCCCTGGATTAGAAATCCCATTTTCCTAGTTTCCAGACTGTAGTTAGTATTATTTAGTGGTAGCATCAATTATAATTTTAGACATATTAAATCAAATGCCTTTGAAACTGCCATTATGTAATCTTTTTACATTTTGGCTCTATGCATGGACTACCGTTTAAAAGTTTAGGGTCGGTAAGATTTTTAAAGTGTTTTTAAAAGAAGTCTCTCATGCTAACTAAGGCTGCATTTATTTAAAGCCACAGTCCGTAACTTTTGGCGCTCTAGCGGTTAATAAACCGAACTGCATGCTCCTTGCGGAAGAACATTAGCCGGAGCTACTTCTCTCTGTTTATGTCTATGACGAGTTACGCAAGCACTGGGTTACTCCGTAGTGGTATGACCCGAACCAGTTTAAAATAGTCTCTGAATATAAACACTCATTATAGGTGTACCATAGTGATTCAGGATAAGACAAAAGCACGGTTTGGAAAATGTGTTCATGATGTACTCGCTTATTATATAAATTGTCCATTTTGAACAGGAAAAAAGTTACGGACAACAGCTTTAATAAAAAAATGCAATAAAAACAGTAATATTGTGATATATTTTTTTCTTTTTAAATTTTAAAATGTATTTTAATCATGTGATGGCAAAACTAAATTTTTACCAGCCATTACTCCATCCTTCAGAAATCATTCTAATATGGTAATTTGGTGCTCAATAAACATTTCGTATTATTATTATCAATGTTGAAAAATTGTGCTGCCTTATATTTTTGTGAAAAACGTGATATTTTTTTTTAGGATTCTTTGAATTATAAAGTTTACAAAAATCTTACTTTGTAATTTTATTTTATTACTGACCAAGATAAAACTAATTTTACTTGTTAGAGTTCTAGTCAGACAGCTTGCCACATGAAGTCAACATTTTAAACCATGGTTTGTTGACTCTTTATTTTATGTTTCAAAGGTTTAATGCAACAGCCAATGATACCACCGTACAAGATGCCTCCGAATTCCATGCATGGAAGTCCGGCGCCAAACTACCAGCAAACCACTATCACTCCAAGCCCTCCCAGGTACTGTTCCAGTTTCCTTTTTATTTGGGTTAAATAGGTAAATGGCCAACAGCACACCATTTTAACTGCAATCATTGTGAATAAAGAAATTAAAATATGCAGAAAAAGAAACTGGTTCCATTTCCACCCTTTATACTGACCAGTTCCACTCTCACTCGACAGCCGATATGTTCAACCTCAGACGGGTTCTGGTACCAGGTACATTCCTCAGCAGAACAGCCCAGTGCCCAGCCCATATGCACCACAGAGCCCCGCAGGCTACATGCAGTACAGCCACCCACCCAGCTACCCTCAGCACCAACAGATCCAGCAAGGTGAGTCCATGCTCTCCTCTCTGATGAGAACCTCAAGAGGATTGTCTTCATTTTCAGTGTCTGTAGTCGTAAAACACCTGAAGGCTCCAGGAAAAGTGGTTTTAATAAGATTTGCTAGTAGTGAATCTTCTTTTATCCAATCCCTTTCTGAATGATACGACTGAAAACCATCCCTGGCTGTTAAAATAAAAAAATGAAATGTGTATTTACTTTCTTAATGCATGTTCCTGGTCTAATTGTTAATGATTAATCTGTGGAGATTTTTCCAAATATAAATCAGTGAATGAGGTTTTTCTTTTGTGTGTGTGCTGTAGTATCCGTATCCAGTCCAATAGTTCCTAGTGGCATGAGAAATATCCATGACAACAAGGTCTCTGGTCAAGTGTCGGGCAACTCCAACCACAATGCGAGGCATTGCTCCAACGACGAGTACATCAGCATCGTCCAGAGACTCGGAAATGAAGTGAGTGCTTGCCAACAAAAGGTTTTATAACCCTAAAAATATTTCAGTCTCCAAATTAATTTTTCTTAATTCAATTGTGCCTGGATTGGCACATTTTTCATGTTGACAACTCCTGTTGTCTGTGTTTTCACAGGAGAGTGACCCCACTTTGAGAAATGCCTCCTTTTCTGTACGCTCCGTCTGCTCTCCCGCTGGAAGTGAAGGGACTCCGAAAGGTGGATTGCACCTCCATTTTTGTACATACAGTATACCATTTTTTAACTCTTAGACTTCTCCTTCCTCCCCATTGGTCTCTTTTCACATTGTACTTTGGGTACATTTGCGTCATCGTGTTTACTAGCGGCAGCTGTGTTCCACAGTAAGTAGGTAACAACTCCGGGTGAGATAATGCAATCATTTATTCATGTTATTTTTATTTTTAATGTACACACTTTGTATGTACACTTGTGCTTGTCTGTCGTGGATGTATAGCATAAGTATGCTTGCTGTTCCCAAAGACAATATAATCAGAGACAAGAAGCTGTGAGAAATTATGCCATTGACTTAAGTAGTGATGTAAGGAATACTGTGCCTGGTCAAAGCCTCTACTCATTTCAGTTGAGAACAGTTGTTGCATGGATTCGCAGGGAGTTCTTGCCCAGAACAGAACCAAACCGCCAATGCAAACTGTATGCTAATTGTCAAACGTATTTGACGATAGTGGTCCTGACAGAACTAAAGTCTTCAGGCATATAGTGTCCCGGACACCAATTTTTTAAAGGGTGAGATTACCCCCAAAAATGAAAATTCTGTCTTCATTTACTTACCCCCATTTTGTTCATAACCTGTAGGAGTTTTGTTCATCTTCTGAACACAAATGAAGATATTTGAGAAATATGAGTGATTTCTGTCTCTCCATTGACAGTTACGCAACTAAAAGTTTGACAATTCAAAAAGTTCATAAAGAGATCGTAAATCTAATCCATATAAATTGAGCGGTCCAAATTTTCTGAAGAGACAGGATTGCTTTATATGATGAACAGATTGAATTTATGCTTTTATTCCCATATAAACATTGATCAGCGAACTTAAACAGAAGCTCAACCGTACATGCTTGACGCGTGAGAACAAACCTCATTGGTGAGAATGAACCTCATTGATTCTCGCACGTTAAGCAAGCATGCTTGAGCTTTCGTTTACCATGACGTGTGTGTGTGTGTGTTGATGAATGTTTATATGTGAATAAAAGCTCAAATTAAAGGAGAACTCCGGGCAATTTTTAAGTTAATCTTGATCGTTAGACCTTTGTGAGTACTGACTATAGAAAAAAAAAACGAACCGGATTGGTGCTTGCTACGCGGAGCTGCGACCGCGAATGCCCAGAGCTCCCACCCAGCAAAAACGGCAGCAATGGGGGCATCGACATAAAGAGCGTTTTTGAGCCCCTTAACAGACACAAAATGCAATTAAATTGTCTGTCCAACATGAACCGGGACCCTACATGTGAACAAGATGCGTTTAGCAACTTAGCCATTGTTTCAACTCACCTAAATAGTCTTTTAGACGGCAAGCTGTAGTCTCGCGCTGCAGTCCCGTGCTGTAGCCGGAAAAGGTAAACAATGTCCAGGTGGGAGGAGCGTTGATCATGTGCGACGAGTTATGATCAGAGTTGCTTACAAGTCAAGAAACAAGTAGTAACGTAACTATGGAGAATTTAGAAGATTTTGAACACATGGAAGAGGCGTTTGAGTTTGATGGTCGTCCTTATTTATTCGAACCCGAGTATACTGACGAAGAGATAGCCTCACAAGAGTTGGAAAGAAGGAGACAGACCGCGGAGCAACCGGCAGAAGAAGCAAATGCTTCAACGACACGAATTTCGTGCAACTGGTGGTGTTTGTGTGGGTGTTGTGACCCAATGCCTACCGAGGAAGATTGCACCCGTCTTCGGGTTGCACCCGTCTTCGTACATGGAATGGCATTTTTCTTCAAACAGCCCCGCTGTGTTGAGTGTGTGTAGTCATCCTTGTCAAAGTGTTCGCTGGAAATGCGGCAATCTTTAGCGCGTAGTACTTCTACGGGAGTTTGCACATCAAGTTGAAGTACAACTAGCCACAACTGCAGAATCTCGAGGTCATGTAAAGGAACACGATGAAAATTTAAGCTCTTATATTTTCGCATTCTGTTGCCACAATTCGGAAAGGCACAAACACAAACCATTTCTTTTTCACTTGTAAGCAACTCTGACCATAACTCGTCGCACATGATCAACGCTCCTCCCACCTGGACATTGTTTACCTTTTCCGGCTACAGCACGGGACTGCAGCGCGAGACTACAGCTTGCCGTCTAAAAGACTATTTAGGTGAGTTGAAACAATGGCTAAGTTGCTAAACGCATCTTATTCACATGTAGGGTCCCTGTTCATGTTGGACAGACATTTTAATTGCATTTTGTGTCTGCTAAGGGGCTCAAAAACGCTCTTTATGTCGATGCCCCCATAGCTGCCGTTTTAGCTGGTTGGGAGCTCTGGGCATTCGCGGTCGCAGCTCCGCGTAGCAAGCACCAATCCGGTTCGTTTTTTTTTCTATAGTCAGTACTCACAAAGGTCTAACGATCAAGATTAACTTAAAAATTGCCCGTAGTTCTCCTTTAAGGCTGTTATTGTATATAGCGATAGTGATCGTGGCTCTTGGACTAAACCGCACTATTCATATGGACTAGTTTTACAATCTCTTTATGAACTTTTTGTATCGTCAAAGTGGTAGTTGCGTAGCTGTCAAAGGATTAACAGAAATCAGGATTTATTAAAAATATCTTTCATTTGTGATCCGAAGATGAACGGAAGTCTTACGGATTTGGAACGACATGAGGGTGAATAAATGACGACAGAATTAGCATTTTTGGGTGAACTATCCCTTTAACGATTCATGAAAGATGAATCACTGTTTGGCCAACTGAGATTTTGGTATGTAGATAGTTTTAGGATCATGATTTATGGGTACTATTACAGCACACACTATTACAGTGTATAACAAATATGAAACATCACTGAACTTACTTAAGCTGGACGGTGATGCTTTTTTCTTCTGGAAACAAACTTTGTTGCATTATTTTCCTGTTATCTCTCTAAAGCTGCTTTGAAACAATCTGTATTGTAAAAAGCGCTATATAAATCAATGTGACTTGACTAAATTAGCTCCGCATGACGCATGTTGTTTGCTTTTGGGATCTGATAGAGCGTTTGGACTAAGAAAACTGAGATGTGTGATGTCAGAATTAACAATTGGATAGTGAGTGTGATAGGGCGTGCAAAGATGAGGAAATTGCACCACCCCTAAAAAAAAAAAAAAAACTCTGACAAAATGTTTTACACCAAATCATTTACACTGAAGTTTTTCTTCTTCATGTTGTTTCAATTTCAGTTGGATCTCGGCCGCCCTTGATTCTTCAGTCTCCTCCACCCTACACCTCTCCAAGAGATGCTGCTCCTGACCTCCTGTTGGACTCGCCTGAACGGAAAAAGAAGCAGAAAAAGTTAATAAAAGAGGAGGGGGGGAAAGGTGCCATGTATGACATTGTCAGCTCGCCCACTAAAGACTCCACAAAGCTAACGATAAAGTTGTCTCGAGTGAAGTCATCTGAGACGGAGCAGTCAGCTGAGCCGTTGTCGGCGCTAGAGCATGGCTCAGACGCTGAGAACGAGCTATCGTGCAATAGCTTACCATACCATCGGAACCCCCAGGAGCGGCTCTCCACTGGCCAGTGTCTTTCGGGGGAGCAGTCGGCCTTCCAGCAGGTTCCTGTATTACAGAACACTGGGGCATTTGCAGCAAAGCAACCTGGGGTCGTTAGTGGAACCCCCTACGACGAGGCAGAGCTGGACGCTCTTGCTGAGATCGAAAGGATTGAGAGGGAATCCGCTATAGAACGAGAACGCTGCTCTAAGGAAGTTCAAGATAAAGGTTGTGTTTATTTTCTTTTTATCACTTGACGCGCATGCTTTTGATCAATTAATCTAATTGCATTAATCTGTATGGAAGCTTTTATTAGTGGTGCTTGTAAAGGTGTAACTATCAACGCTTAGAACCACAACTGCTAACAGCAAGTATCACCTTAGGCCGTGTGTCCACCAAAGCATTTTTTCCTGAGGCTAGCGTAATTTTTTCAATTTCTCTCAATGGTCATTTTTTACGGTCAACGTGAGTCAAAGGGATAGTTCAACCAAAAATGAAAATTCTGTCAGTAACTACTTAAAAAAGTTATCAAAGACATCGTTAAAATAGTCCAAGTGACTACAGTGGCTCAATCTTAAGTTTATCAAGCGACGAGAATACTTTTTGTGCACAAAATAACGACTTTATTTCAACTATTCATTTCCTTCTCTGTGGGCCTCGAGTGAGTTCACTAGTGTAACAGCGCAGCGCTTCTGTGTTGTACGTCACACGCATCACACACATGACCAGCGTCGGCCAATAGTCAGCCTACGTGTGACGCAGCTCTACGCTATCACACTACGTTAACTGACTAGAGGCCCACAGAGAAGGAAATCAATAGTTGAAATAAAGTCGTTATTTTTGTTTGTTTTTGCGCACAAAAAGTATTCTCGTCGCTTGATAAACTTAAGATTGAGCCACTGTAGTCACTTGGACTATTTTAACAACTTTTCGGCCTGGCAAGATTCAATCCCTTAAGAAGCCTATGGAGGAGTGATCCAGCTCTCAGATTTAATCAAAAATATCTTAATTTGTGTTCTGAAGATGAACGAAGGTCTTACGGGGTTGAACAACATGAGGGAGAGTAATTACTGACAGAACTTTCATTTTTGGGTGAACTATGCCTTTAAAGAATGTTAAACTTCGGGTAAAACGCAACGCTCATCGCTGTCACTTTTTATTAGGGCTTCACGATATTGAAGAAAAATGTGGTATACTTTATCTTGTTTAATAATGCGATATACAATATGATATTGCTTTAAGTGTGTAAAATTTATTTAAATATTTTTAAAAACTGAAAATTATATAACCAATATTTACATTCTGGGAAAAGAAAGTATCACTTCAACTTCTGAAAGTGAACAGCAGTGTTTTAACATTACATAAAAATTTATGTCACAAATCTGACAATGTCATTTGAAGAAAAGAAAAAAAAAAACGATTTAAATACCAACAACTCTTTGCTCAACTTGTTAATATATAGTTATATAAACCTGAAAACTTAACATCAAGAACATCCAGGTAAAACTAGTGGTGGATGATTAGTTATTTTTGGTATTTTAATTTATATTTGTTATTAAAAATAAAAACAAAGAGGCAAATTACAAACAATAGGACAAATACAATAGAAAAAAGATACAAATGAAATAAACAGTGCTTTAAGTTTGTCAGGTAGGACTTCATTAGTTCTATTTAACAGTAGCATTCAAGTGAGAAACAATACAGAAACTGAATAATCAAATATAAAAAATAAACTGCATAGTCTTCACATGAATTAAATACACATTGATTCGTATTAAAGTTACAAAGTTATTCAGTCGAGCAGTGAGTAATTTTCTCTTTTTCTTTTGTTGTTTTATAGGTTATAGGTATACTGTATTAGGCTGCTGTCACTTTAAGACCTAATGCATGGATCCTATTGACACGCATCCGATTTCTTTCCCAACTTTTACGTTCTCTTAAGACATTACTGATTGTTTTGGTGAATTCTCGCCAAGACAGGCATTCTGACATAATTGTGTGTGTATCTGAACTGGGCACATATTCTGGTCACTTTTGCTTTTACTACATTGAACGTTCGAGTGCAATAAGCCGCAAAAGAAATTGAATTGGGATCATGCTGTCTGAGAGGTGGCTTTCTGTGTGCGGTTTCAGACAACGCGAGTACATTAATGAGCTGTTTTCCGCAGTTTATTGAGCTTAACTCTTTTTAACATCAAGTAGAAGTAGTAGGGATGTGAGGATATTTTCCCACCGGTTAATCGACGTGTGACAACACTGGTAATACTGGTATCTTTTAAAAAGCTAATTTAAAGGCAAACGTAAAATGCGCACGTTTGCACGGGCATGCATAATTGTGCGGTCGTGCGGAGCAGCACTGTTTTGTTATTGTGCCCTGAATTGGTGCTGATTTGAAAACGAAACAATTTTTTTTTACATAGTTTATAAAAAGCTGGTGCGGCAGTGTGCACTTCACTTTCACTTTTAAATTAGTGTCAATTCATCCTTCGCAGGGAGTTTGATTGACATGCGATCTGACCAATCAAAATCCACCATTTTTGTCCGACAAAGCAGTCAGGAGAGTTAGGAGATTAATGTCACTGACGGATTTGAACTTGGCTTTAACTGAGGCAATCTGTCACGACACATTAAAGATCCACAAAACGTTAGGCCTATTTATTGTTTAATTTTCTTTGACTGGCCAAAATTGAAATTTGAGACTTTGTTTCATATTAAATATTACCTGCTCGGTCCTGTCTGTCAGCACGTTGTCAGTGATTTATATTTATATGTGATAAATATGTCTTTGATTAACATTAATGACACTTTAAGACCAGCCACTGCTGACAGAGACGCGATCTGACACGCGTCCCATTTCCTCACAAATCTCTACTTTCATTTAAGACTTTATTTAAATCATTTAAGACTGCTCTTATGAGGACACTCGACAAAACGGACATTTTGGCATAATTTGTGTGTGTTATGGTTGGTTCAAGCCCGAAAGAGAACTCGACACTGACGCGCATCTTTTCTGTGGGTTGTGTGTGTGTATAATAGGCAGGACTTAATGGATACTGGGTAATTGCGTTAAATATTTTTAATGCTTTAAACTTTTTTAAGTTTTTTTTTAAAAGACATGTTTTTAAATTGACCAAATTAAGTTTGTTGATGCATCTTTCACGCTCAATGGCAGGCAGGTTGGACATATAATTACTTGACATGTTTATTTAAATAATTAATAATTAAAATAATTAATTTTAAAAGTGATTTCTTAAGTTATTTCTTAAGTCTTTTTATTTTCTCCTAAAAGTGGGTGTGAATCTGTTCAGAGACATTCTATGACGTTGCGCCGGTTGTGAGTATAGCAGCATCTTGGAAACCACCCAGAACATTCTAGCGACCGAATAGTAACATATCATCAACAAATCAGAACACATTAGGGACCACAAAGTAGTGCTCTGGTAACTTCCCAGAACATCATAATGACAGCATATTAACATGTTAATAATCAAACAGCTTAGCACAACCACATAGCAGGGCCCTTGGAACCACATCAGGGCTCGAAGTTCGGCACGGGATTGCGCATAATTCTAATAATTTCTGCAGATCTCCCACTTATAATGTGGCAAATTCCTGCAACCATTGATTCACTTTAGCATGTAGATTGTATTAATAAATTAATCCACACTGATTATAAAATCAAATCAGTCTTTTTAAAACTATCTGCGAGACGCAATTTCACAAACAGTGTAGGTGATTCAGCAGTGCTGCCGCATCTTCTCGCTCTCTGTCTCTCAAAATGGGTTGCTCAAGGCAAGCGTCAAACGTGATACAGGCGGCAATACTAGACTCTCGGTTTCGGGAGTCGGGACATGACGGAATATTCACTTGCACAATCGGGCCAGCAGTGCATCTTGACTGCAGTTTACCATTTGCACGTCTTTTTTAAGTCTCACCAGTTTAAACATTCAAGCGATTTTAAAATATTCAGTGCTCGTGTGCTCTCTTAGAGATGATTTTCTATGCGCACATAGCCTACATAGAAAAACCGCCTCAAAAACAGCTCGCCAGTAACAAAAGTTATTTTTCGCAGATTATATTGCTTTAACATGCAGAATTGTGTCTCAATTTTGGTCTTCGTGAGTATCCTCTAAACGCAGTCGGTTATGTCTTTAATACGCATAAAACGCATGTGACAGTATAATGAACACAGGATCCGTGCACTAACTCTTAAAGTGACAGCATCCATATGTGTCTGTCATTAATTTATTTGTCAAAACAACAAAAGATAGCTTTATGTTTAAGGAATCAGGATTAATAGCCTATGTATTTAATTTAGTCAGGACTAAAATACTACCCTGTGTTATTTTCCATTTGATTACTTTATTCAGTTTCTGTATTTCTAAATACTAGTGTTAGACCTATTCAAAAACTTTTCTCTTTATTTGTATCTTTACTCTATTGTATTTATTTGTGCTACTTTTTTCAATTGAATTAAATTTTTTAAATCAAGCTTCCTTATGTTGTGTAAATTCTTAACAACATTACCCCCATTGTAAAAATGAAATGATTGTGCAAACATTTAGGCAAGATAAATGTAATACATTTTTATGGCCAAAAATGCCCAAATTAAATGCCCTCAAATGCCCAACTCCCCCCTCAAATTAAAAAATCCCCCCCATAAGAATCACCTAAGGGGGGGATTTCCCCCCCATTTTCCAAAACAAAATTCAGGCCCTGCACATAGTAACATACTAATAACCATTAAAAATACCTTAACAACCGCATAGCAGTGCCCTTGCAATCACAGAAACCCTTAGCATAGAGTTAGCAAGTTTTGCACTGGCAAACACCACTCAAATTTTTTTGATGAAAGTGTCAATAACTAGTATTGAACATTGCTTCTTATCTGTTTGATTGTAACTCTACAGATAAACCTCTGAAGAAGAGAAAGCAGGATTCAGGAGCTGCTGGCACCGCGGGAGCTTCTGGAACACCTGGCGTGGGTGGTGGATGCAATGCTGGGAACAAATTGGTACCTCAAGAGGCTTGTGCTGCTAGCAATGGAGCCAGTCGGCCAGCCTTGATGGTCAGTATTGACCTGCAACAGGCAGGCAGGGTGGAAGTGCAAGTGGACTCCTGTCCTGTCCCTGCAACAGAGGCCCAGCGCTGGTCGGAGGAAGGCTCTGAATCCACCGGGGTCTTGAGGCTCAAATTGAAAACAGATGGAGAGGTGCAGAAGACACTAGACGGTCGGCCAGAGGTCATCAAGCAACGAGTGGAAACCACTCCACAGAAAACCGCTTCAGATGTACGACCAGAGACTCCTAAACAAAAGCATGAGAACCGCCGGGAGATCTCAAACAAAGGGAGTTCGGAAAAGAGGTCGGATCTCTCCAAGCACAGACATGACGGTAAACCTGAGAAAGTGAGGCCTGAAGGAAAAGTTCACGAAACTTCCCGAAAACACGAAGGACGATTGGAGTCCACTCGAGAGGGCAAAGAGGAAAGGCACAGAGATCGAGACAGTGAAAGCTCTAAAGTCCGTCGACCAGACACATCTAAGTCCAACCGGGTAGAGCACAACCGAGACAGGGATCAGGAGAAGGATCTGGACAAGGAGCAGGAAAAAGATGGGGACAAGGAGTGGGAGAAAGATCGAGACAAGGTGCTGGAGAAAGATCGGGATAAGGAGCGAGAGAAAGTGCGGAACAAGGTGCGGGAGAAAGATCGGAACAAGGAGCTGGAGAAAGGTCGGAACAAGGAGCTGGAGAAAGATCGGAACAAGGAGCTGGAGAAAGATCGGAACAAGGAGCTGGAGAAAGATCGGAACAAGGAGCTGGAGAAAGATCGGACCAAGGAGCTGGAGAAAGATCGGACCAAGGAGCTGGAGAAAGATCGGACCAAGGAGCTGGAGAAAGATCAAGACAAGGATCTGGAGAAAGATCGGGACAAGGAGCGAGAAAAAGATCGGGACAAGGAGCGAGAAAAAGATCGGGACAAGGAGCGAGAAAAAGATCGGGACAAGGAGCGAGAAAAAGATCGGGACAAGGAGCGAGAGAAAGATCGGGACAAGGTGCGGGAGAAAGATCGGGACAAGGTGCGGGTGAAAGATCGGGACAAGGTGCGGGTGAAAGATCGGGACAAGGTACGGGAGAAAGATCGGGACAAGGTGCGGGAGAAGGATCGGGACAAGGAACGTGTGAAAGATAGGGACAAGGAACGGGAGAAAGATCAGGACAAGGAACTGGAGAAAGTTCGGGACAAGGAACGGGAGAAAGATCGGGAAAAGGTTCGGGACAGGGATCAAGACCAAGAAAAGAAACGCCACACAGATTCAACTGAGCACCGGGACAAACGTTCCCCTGAGCAGCGCTCGCGCCCTGACAGCCCTCGAGTTAAGCAAGAGCCCCGTATGGGAGCAGAATCCAGAACAAAACCTGAGCGGTCAGTCCACAAAACTTCCAACAACAAAGATGAGAAACGGAACGGCGACAACAAGAACCGACTTGATGGACACAAGCCTCCACCCTCAGACAGTAAAACCGCAGAATTTCCCAACTACCTACTGGGGGGCAAATCGGGTGCATTAAAGAATTTTGTCATTCCCAAGTTAAAACGGGACAAAGATGGTAATGTCATGCAGGAAGTGCGAAGAGAGCTGTTTTCTGAGCCATGTGTGAAATTGGAGAAGTTGGACCTGGTGGAGGACCTCAATAAGGGTGTTAAACCTGTTGTGGTTCTGAAGAAACTTTCCATTGATGAAGTCCAGAAGTTGATCAGTAATTCGCGGAGCTCTAAATCAAGCAAGAGCAAGTCGTCTTATGGCAAATCATTCGGAGGTAAGTCCCTGTTTTCTTGCTTTTTCGTGACCGGAGAGTGTTTAGTTCATTGTACACAGATCTGACAGACTCTCTGAATATGCATTTGAAGTTTAAGTAGCCCTCTCTGTAGGGGGATTCGATGATTTAATGTTGATGGAACTTCGTCATGTCCTGCCAGAAATGGATTCCCGTATGCCACTGTGTGAGAGGGTGAAAATGAATAAACGCAGACGCAGCGCCACTAATGAGAAGCCCAAGTATGCCGAAGTCAGCTCAGATGATGACAGCAGCTCTGTAGAACGTACGTAATTATGGTGATCCTAATGTAGTTTTCACACTTAGTCCACTTAGAAATCAGGGTTTCATCATTATTGTAAATACAACTGGAAGCTGTTCGCACTTGATAAGAATCTTGATGTATAATCAAAGCTGTGTCTGCATCAAAATCCTTATTGTTAAAGTGACAGTTTGTCTGGCTGTCAGCAATCATTCTTCTGAATTATAATGTCTCTGCTTAATTATTTTTGTTGAGTTGAGAACTTCATAGATATTAGAGATTTATGTATTTCCATTGAAATTTTCTTCCTTCCTGGCTTTTAGTGGCCCCAAAGCGGTCAAAAAAGGACAGAGACAGAACGTGGGAATGTGAAGAAAAGGACCGGAGGGGTTCTGGAGAGCACCGGCGGAGTGGCGGTCATCACAACAGTCGGAGAGGTTCAGGCAGTCGTTACAGAGAATGCAGCCCTGTGGACTCAGAAGAAGATTCGCCCCCTCCCAGCCTGAGTGACCGTAAGTGACCAGATAGACGCGTTAGCATTTATTACGTTGGTAATGTTGGCAGTTTTGTTGCAAAAAATGGGTCAAAGTGTGGAAATCGAAAAACTGATCTCTGACATCCTTCAAATCCAGTCGCCAGAAAGTTGAAGAAGGAAAAGCAGAAAAAGAGGAAATCCTACGAGCCCAAACTGACTCAGGACGGTACGTTTGCAGTTTGTAATCAGCTATAAGTGATCTGAGATGATAAGATCTTTAGTAATCCATCTTGTGCTTCTCAGAAATGATGGACTCCTCCACATTTAAGAGATTTTCGACCAGTGTTGACAACATTCTTGAAAACCTTGAAGATGTGGACTTGACATCATTAGGTAAATGTGCAAATATGGAGAAATTATTACATTTGACATGGAGAGTTTGACAGCAATTGATTTAATGAACTTTTCTGTGGCGGCAGATGATGACGAGATTCCTCAGGAACTGCTGCTCGGAAAACACCAGCTCACAGAGTTAAGCAGTGAATCAGCCAAAATAAAGGCCATGGGCATCATGCACAAGGTGGGTACTGGATGACCTCTGTCAACAGGAGAGACTGAGACCAGTTTTAAGAGACAGGAGACATAAATACCAAAGCAGGTTTATGTGTACCTCATCTTTTAATACTTACTGCTCTTATCCTCAGATTCCATCTGATAAGATGGTGAAAGTCCAGAGTATTTTGGAAAAAAACATTCAGGATGGTGCAAAGCTCTCCACCCTCATGAATCATGTAAGTATCATTGTAGTTTCTATTGCCAAAATGGCTTTGCCGTCAAATCTCGCTGACAGCTTCCCTTCCCTTGTGCTTTCAGGGCAACGACAGGGACGACGAGGAACGTTTGTGGCGTGACCTCATCATGGAACGTGTCACCAAATCTGCTGATGCTTGTCTAACGGCTCTTAACATCATGACCTCAGCACGAATGCCGAAGGCCGTTTACATTGAGGATGTTATCGAGAGGGTCGTGCAGTACACCAAGTTCCATCTACAGAACACGCTGTACCCACAGTATGACCCCGTCTACAGGGTGAACCCTCATGGCGGTCAGTGCAGCACCTTGATACAGTGTCCTAATGTACAATTTCCTTTCTATTCCATGCTAACTTCAGTTTTTGTCCTTGTGAGGCAGGGCCACAAAGTATTGTACAACCAGACGTCTTGTCAGTTGCTTTGTTTATTTTTTTATCCCGTCAAACTGTGTAGTCCCACCTACCGTAAAATTCATTGGCAAAAATCCCTTTCCATTAAATTTGTTCTCATTGGCTGCAATTTTATTGTATTGCTTTCATTGTGGACTGAAAAATTGCTTGATGCTGGAAACTTTACTGATTAAGACAAGATAGACGTTTAGTGTATTTACCATCTAGGGATGTGATTTATTCTAATTTCCGTATTTTCTGGCCTGAACTATGACCCGCGTAAAGTGCTTAAATCTGAAGAAAATGCATTTCTCAAATGCTTTTAAAATAAATGTATTTTAGAGTGGTATGTATACCATAGCTTTTGACAACACTATACAAGCTAGTGGCGCTATTTTCCGGCTATGCGCAGAACACCCTTTCTCAATGTCTACCCCAGACATAAGCGGCACATGACAAAAGAAAATAGAACCCATTATAATCAGTGATGCTCTCCACACTGGATGCAGATTAATAGTATCATTGTAATAATAATATATAAAGATTTAAGATTGATAAAGATTTATATCTGGGGTGGGGGGGCTGCGATTTCCCCCCCCCACCCCAGTTTAACACATTCAAAATATTAAGTCCCTGTAAAGGCAATTCTAAACACATTATAAATGTTAGAAATGTATTGCTAAAACATATTACAAAGACTGTGAACTGTGGAGTACTGAATTGTGGAGTTAGACCGTTAAACAGTTTTTCACCATTGCTGTGTTCCGGATTTTTTGGGCGGGGCTAAAAGGTGGCTCGATGAGCCCCTGAGCTCCTGGACACGCCCCTACTTGATGACGCACTGGAGCCACCGAGGCTGGCCCCTCCCCTAACAATATAAATAGAGCACATTCACATCAGTTTGCCGCTCAATTGCATGTTACTGTCAGTACTATTAGTTACTAAACCCTACAGTTTGCTAGTTAGCTATGCCTTTGTCACGGAAATGCGTACTACCTGTATGCGATCACGTACAAAACAGATCAGTGTCCTTAATTACATTTCCGAAAAACGATCGCATCAAGAAGAGGTTGATTAATTTTGTGAAGAGCCACCTTGATGGAGAGCTGAGGATCACCGCCAAAACCCGCCTCTGTAGTGCTTATTTTACACGGGATAGTTTTATAAACTTTCGTTGGAGACAACTGGGATTCACTGATAATCCGCTGTTACTGGTTAATGGGGCCGAACCGACTATTTCCCGCCTCGGCCTTCATCCTCCCGTCGGCAGCTTTCCCGTGAGTGGGCGTGGTTTCAGCGCAGCCAGCGTTTGAGAGCAGAGACTACTGCTCATTTTTTGATAGCTTATTTTATGTACTTGCCTGCTTTTTTTATCATTCAAATTTGGCTGGGTGGCTAATAACACATTTTTCTGTGGTGTGACAAACTCAGAACACATACTTAATTTTGACTTTACAGGGACTTTAACGCAATTATCGCATTATCTGTTTTTTCTGTCTTACGTGCTATTAAACCACTCAAGCATGATAAGACGCAAAAAAATCACTCAAATCTGTACCGGCACGCCATCTGTGAAGCTGCTCTCTGTGAACAAACTTCAGAAAAACACGCACCCGAAAGGAATCCCAATTTAGTGCTCCAGTGCTGCATTGAGTTCTCTTCCACGCTTGAATGGTCAAAAATACACAAAATTATGTAAAAATTCCCATTTTGTCGAATATCGTCGTGAGCACAGCCTTAAATGTAATTAAAGTGACAGCAGCCTAATAAGCCGCCTTCTGTCAGTATCATTAATGTTATTCAAAAAAACAAAAGACAAAGAGAAAATCAAGGATTAATCTATATTCAATTTATAATTTATGCAGTGAAGAGTGTGCAATGTTTGATTATTCATTTTCTGTTAGACCTACCTGAAAATCTTAAATCAATGTCTACTAGGTTACATGGGTCAAAAACAATGAAAACAATAACTTTTTTTGTGAATTTTAGCAGGGCAGGTGAAAATCTAAACTGGCCTGACTGGGCCAGTAGAAAAAAACCTTAGTGTTGAGCCCTGATATATCAAAGGCACTCGATTGACAGCATTAATTTATATTAAAATAAATATTTATATTGGAATAATCATAATAATAAAATACAATAACAAAAGGATATAAATAATAATAAAATAGCAATTATTATTATTATCATTGTTCTTTTTTTGTCCATAGCTCCTTAGCTGATCACATGCCTGTCATCACCACAATTTTCTAAATTCTTGTATATCCATTCTTGCTCTATTTTAGGTGGAACACTAAGCTCAAAAGCCAAGCGAGCAAAGTGCTCAACGCACAAGCAGAGAGTTACTATCATGCTCTACAACAAAGTTTGTGATGTTATCAGTAACCTGTCTGAACTCCTGGAGATTCAGTTGTTAACTGACACGACCATCCTTCAGGTGAGAGTCTGATTCCTGACTTCTGCTTCTTCTGGATAACATCCTCATGTTCTGTCCCAAAGTCTGCCCTCAACCCTGCAGTTACAAAAAGAAAAGTTGTTTCAGAGGTGGAGCAAGTTAGATTAGTTAGTTACATTTTCACAAGTTATTTCGAAGACTAACATTTCACACACCAATGAATTGAGCAGAGAAAGATGTATTTAGAATATAATTGTAGTAAATTTTCATTTCACGCTGACTCAAAAATCAGCTTTTCCAGTAGCAAAATGATGAAATCCGCACTTGTATCTCTCTCCATACAGATCTCTTCTCTGGGTATCACTCCATTCTTTGTTGAGAATGTGAATGAACTGCAGCTTTGTGCCATTAAACTAGTGACGGCTGTAAGTACCAGTGCAGTTCAGATTTCTTTATGCTATGCTTTCCTGCGTCTAACACTGTTATGTTGTACGATTCCCAGGTGTTCTCTAGATACGAGAAGCACAGGCAGCTGATCCTGGAGGAGATCTTTACCTCACTCGCCAGACTGCCAACCAGCAAGAGAAACTTAAGAAATTTCAGGTATCTGCTGCTGTCCAGTCAACCAGTTTTCAAGAGCATGTTTTGAGCGTGTGTGTTGACTTTATTGTGTGTTCAGACTGAATAGCAGTGATGTGGATGGGGAGCCCATGTACATTCAGATGGTGACGGCGCTGGTTCTGCAGCTCATTCAGTGTGTGGTCCATCTGCCTTCTGATAAGGACTCGGATGATGATAATGACAGAAAGGTAAGAGTTATAGTTGATCTTCAGATGTGTTGTGGCTCTGTAGTGACATTTTGCTCTTGACTTAAGAACATGTCACTTTGTTTAATGGGGCCGTATCATGGAAAAGTGGATTTTCCCTACTGTTACCCTGATTTTCACCGTAGCTTCTACAGTCCATCCAAAACATTTTTGAAAACTATGCTGCAAAAATTAAGAATATGTTACAGTTATGATGTCATAGTATTAGTATATGACCAATTATTATTTTTTTTTTTAAAGAAGTCTCATACAGCTTTAAGGCTGCAGTAAAAACAGTCATGTGAAATATTATTACAATTTGTGAAATATTATTTTTAAAAAAGCATCATTACTCCAGTCTTCAGTGTCACATGATCCTTCAGAATCCATTCTAATATGCTGATTTGCTGCTCAAGAAACATTTCTTCTTATCAATGTTGAAAACAGTTGTGCTGCTTAATATTTTTTTTGTTGTCAAAGACATAATACTTAGTTTCATGATACATGAAACTTGATTCTTTAAATAGAAAGTTCAAAAGAACTGCATATAGAACATTTTCTATCAAAAAGTCTTTATCATTTTTTATCAATAATGCTGAATAAAAGCATTAATTTCTTTTAAAACAATCTGACCCCAAATATTGTAGACAATCATAGCAGAGGTCATTTACATATTTAATGTTGGCATATTTAATATTGACTGAGGTATTAAAGTTACAGTAGCAAGAAAAAGGCTGTTTAAGGGATTTTTTGAGCACATTTTAGTTTCTGGTTTGTAATCTTGGCTAATAGCTGAAATAACTGTCACAATACAAAATGTGATTGTGAGTCTCTTTGGTAAGAAAGTTATTTCCAAGAATGTTTAATATTTATACCCTTTAGGCATATTTTATACAGTTATTACATTTTATTTTTTTCAGGTTGATCAGGATGTACTGATCACAAACTCATATGAGACTGCAATGAGGACAGCACAAAACTTCCTCTCCGTGTTCCTCAAAAAGTAAGAAAGTCCACCGACATTATTCCAGCAACACACCTCAACCCATTTATATTGGGGGGGAAAATTAACCCTAAGTCATTTATATTTAAACAATGTCCTTCTGGAATCAGTGAAGTATGTCTTTTTGTCTACCCACCGTGGCTTTAAGCTGAGTATTTAGTCTCTCAGGAAACACCTGGTTTACTCTTATCTGATGCTTTTTAAGAATGCTTAACCTTGCCATCCTAGGACAAACAGCACTTGCATCTCTAAATTATCATTGTTGTTTTACGACGCAATTTTTTGCACTCTGTGATTAAATTAATTAAATTAATTTTTCAGTTTCAAGCAGCAGATGCTCTGATAGTAGCTACATAATATAATTTTTCATAAAGAAATAATAAAAAAAAGGTTAAGATTGTTTAATTTGTCTTTTTTTATTTAAGGTGTGGTAGTAAGCAGGGTGAGGATGACTACAGGCCACTCTTTGAGAACTTTGTTCAGGATCTACTGTCCACGGTGAATAAACCTGATTGGCCGGCTGCAGAGCTGCTGCTAAGCCTTCTGGGAAGACTGCTGGTGAGTTTCAGATTGATATTTCAGAGGTAGAATGTGACAGGCTTTGATGATTGCAATTTGTCCAGTTACATCACTTGAAAACTCACATGAAGTCCTGTTTTCTTTTGGTAGGTTCACCAGTTCAGTAATAAGCAGACGGAAATGGCTCTGAGAGTGGCCTCTTTGGATTATCTGGGCACAGTGGCTGCACGTCTTCGCAAAGATGCTGTCACCAGCAAAATGGACCAGCGTTCCATCAACCGCATCCTCGGAGAGGTAAAAAGCAGAGTCCGCTCATCTGTGCATCACATGGACGAATCCCTCCTGGTCTGAATGAAACTGATGTTGTTTTGTGTTTTACAGAGCTCAGGCAGTGATGAGATTCAGCAGTTGCAGAAGGCTTTGCTGAATTACCTGAACGAGAACGTAGAGACTGACCCGTCACTATTGGTGAGAAAATTCAGACAATATTGCAAGCTAAAAAAAAAAAAACCAAAGCCCTATCTAGACTAGTTTTCTAAATAATGTTTGAGTTGCAGTTTTTATCACCCAACTTCTGTGATTTTCATGTAACAATTCAGACGGGACTAACATTTCCGTGTCTATTACAGAGGTGGGAGTGTGTGTTTTCTACATGTAGGCGTTACAGAAAGTCATTGTGAGCATTACGTATGATGTCTTTTAATGAATTATTTATTGATATAATTTTAACTTATTATAAAAAAACTATTTAAGTAAACTTCACATGAGTTTATAGAAGTGGCTGTTTATAATAAATCCACATATGTGAGGAGAGAAATCTAGACAATGAACTTACCTGACACTGATATTAAAATGGGCAGTCCTTGCAGTTTCCTCGATTTGACACTATTTATTAATTTTATCATTTTATTTTTTTGTCGGATACCATCCATATTGAAATTAAATGAAAGAATGCTGAAGATTGGTGCCCAAACGGTAGCTCAGGTCAAAAAACACATGAGAAGCTTTAGGATAATACAACATCTGCAGTCACAGACATTTGCATTCGGATGGGATTTGATTTCTCAGAGGACAATTGAGTTGGCTAAAAAACACTAGGTAATTTGCTCTGGAATTTTTACTGAGATTGTGTGAGAAAAACACAGACTTGGCACATTTAGACGGGATCAAAATCATAAAGCCTGCCTGTGAAACTTGAATTTCTCTGACATTCTCTGGGAAAACTAGTGCCTCTGGTGGATTTAATGTTGTTGTGTTTTCTTCATCTCCAACAGTTTGCACGGAAGTTCTACATCGCGCAGTGGTACCGGGATACCAGCACTGAGACAGAGAAAGCCATGAAATCACAGAGCCAGAGGGACGACGATTCGTCCGATGGGCCGCACCACGCCAGAGATGTCGAGACCACTGGTGAGATCTTGCAGAAAGCTGAAGCACGCAAGAAGTTCCTCCGGTCTGTTATTAAGACCACGGCATGGAAATTCAGCTCACTGAGGTACAAACGGCAGCGATTTTTACTATGACAACAACTTTGTTAAAGAGGACCTATTATGCTTTTTTACATTTTCAACTTTCTTTAGTGTATGATGTTGCTGTTTGAGCATGAAAAAGGTCTGCAAAGTTACAAAGCACAAAGTCACTCCAAAGGGAGATATTCTCTATGTCTGTAAGCACTGTTTCAGAACTCCCTGAAACGCCTCGATTGCATATGCGTCGCAATATTCCTCATTTAAATAATTAAGGCATACACAAAATAAAAGAGGTTGAGTTGCATTAGTAGTGTTGAAACATGCGGTTATGGTAAGGGGCGTGACATTTCCGAAACATGCTCGAAGCAGTTGACCAATCACAACACACTGGTCCAACCAATCAGAGCAGATTATGCTGTTTGGAAGAAGTGGCTTCATAGAGACTGGAACTAATCAGGGGTGCGTTTCCCGTACAACAACGTAACTCGCTGCTTAACAACTATTATACGATGGATCGTTGAAGAAATCAACTAGCTAATCATGACTGTTTCCCAAAACCGTATTGTCACAAATTGGTCGTTCAACCACGTTGGTTAATGATGTCACGCATGGTGGTGTAGCCTAATAACTACTTTTAATTAATCTGTTTGAGATCGAATTAATTCTAAATGTTTTGATATAAATTACAGACATAGCATCTGAGGACTATTTCTCATTTTTCTCAGTTATTTTGCTTTATTTCCAGATTCAATCATTGGCTCGTTCTTGCGTACTAGAGCACGTTTGCACATGCGCACTCTTCGAACATGACGCTTTAAATCTCTTGACAAACTAAAAGACGTAAATGACATTTGTATGTATTCTAAATAAAAGATATAGATTGTACTGAATGTCAGCTTGCTTATTTTGCTCAAGATAAGGAGTCCACGTCACGCAAAGAAGAAACTCTGCTTCTAACCACAGGTCGAGATCTGTCGTTTCAACCACACAACTTTGCGATGCTGTTTGAGAATGTTCGTTAGAAATATGGTTTCAGGAAACACTGACTCATTGAACTATGCTGATAACGACGGACCATAGTTGGTTAACGATGCTTTTGGGAAACACCCCAGAGCATTACTGCCAGACTGCTGCAACAATGTTAAATATATGAAAAATCTGGGGGGGGGGTTTACATTTAAGCTTGAAAACCTATTTTAAGTAGACCCCAAAAACAAAACAAAAAACTTTGTATAAGGGCATAATATGACCTCTTTAAATAGTTAGTTAAAAAACTTATTTGGAAGTGTTTTGAAACCTGCTTTGCGTTTTTCTGTAGAGTCAACTCGGATACTGTGGACTATGAGGACTCGTGTCTTATTGTGCGATATCTGGCCTCCATGAGGCCGTTTGCACAGAGCTTTGATATTTATCTCACACAGGTTAGAGGTCACCACATCTCTTCAGTATTTCCCATTGTATTTGCATCTCAATAACACGTCTCCCCATTTGTGGATCTGTAGATCTTGAGAGTTCTTGGTGAAAGTGCCATAGCAGTGAGAACTAAAGCGATGAAGTGTCTTTCTGAAGTGGTTGCGGTGGATCCGAGCATTCTGGCGCGGGTGAGTGCAGTTTTTTTATTTTTTAAACTCTTGGAAAAATCGAATGCTTTTTAATGTTCTCATGTGCATGTTTTTAATGCTCTCGTTTGCAGTCGGACATGCAGCGGGGAGTTCATGGCCGATTGATGGATAATTCCACCAGTGTGAGAGAGGCTGCGGTGGAGCTGCTGGGCCGATTCGTACTGAGTCGACCCCAGCTAACCGAACAGTATTATGACATGCTGATCGAGCGCATCTTGGTTTGTGCTTTTTCTTTGCACATATATACTTCAGCATTGTAGCATTGTAGCATTTTGCAGACAAATACTTTTTTTTTGTATAATGGTGGCAAAAATATTTATTTGACTTGACCCTAACAGATTTTCTTTAATAGCTAGTTTAATGTCTTTAGTAGTTGTCAGCAGTCTCATATAAAACATTTTTTTTTAACTTAAAATTTTCTTTATTTTTATTTTTCCCTTTATACAAGAATTTTTTTTCTTTAGGAATTATTTCTACAATAATAATAATAAAAAAATTAATGGTTACTTACAATATTGTTATCAGATTTTGTATGCATGACATCAATCTTAGAAACAATATTCTTTAATTTTCCAAATGTTTTGTATCCCCCCCCCCCCCCCCCTTTAACAACAGATATTTATAAATCAATATTTCACATCAATTTATTTATTTATTTATTTGGCAATAGTCATGAAATAAACCACTTCAGGATGATACAAGACCCCTCTGCTTCACATCCTTCACTCTGTCTGGGTTTATATAGTGATAATTACTGTTTTATTTTTGTGAATTTAATACATAATGTTATTTCCAGTTAGCAATGTAGGCTGATTTGTGCTGGCTAATGTGTTTTCTTCAGGACACTGGCATCAGTGTGAGGAAGAGGGTTATTAAAATCCTGCGAGACATCTGTCTGGAGCAGCCCACCTTCAACAAGATCACAGAGATGTGTGTAAAGATGATCAGGAGGGTCAATGACGAAGAAGGCATCAAGGTTTGTGATGTTTTGTCTTTTACATTTTTTATTTTATTTAATATATATATATATATATATATATATATATATATATATATATATATATATATATATATATATATATATATATATATATATATAATATGAAAAAAATATAGGAGCCTAAATACACAAAAATACAAATATGTAACCCCTACATTTTTATATTATTTTATATATTATTTTATTTTTTATTTTATTTTATTTTTTATTTTATTATCGTGCAGCCCTATTATAACAGGGAATTTTTTTTTATATATATATATAAATTAGGGCTGTTGATTTAATTCATTAATTTAGTTAATTAGTAACCGGGGGAAAATAACGTGCTAAAATTATTAACGCACCTTCCCCGCCCCGCCCCAGACCCACGTAGTTCATCTTACATTTCAAAAAGTTGATTGATTGAAGAACATGAAGCAGGGCAACAACTCACTGCGTGATGTAGCCTATAGAATGCAGTTAGAATGCCCATAAAATTCAAGATATCAGGGCAAAAATGCCCCTGTATGAGTTTGTCTCATCATGATAGAGTTCGAGTAATATCACACGAGTAACAAGCGCAATATCACACAAGTGCTGTTTTTGTCCCAAAAAGCACGTGCAAATGTGATATTCAACAGTTCAAAAAAATAGATTTTTAATATTTAATATTGTTATATTTTAGACACAATATTGTTTGCTTTTGCTTAAGTTTGCCAATGAAAATATTACCTATAAAGCCAGAGTAGAACTGTTGTGCATCTTTGAGCAACACACAGCGGTGTTTCGCTTCTGAATGAATCTGCATTTTGAACCAATGATTCAATGGCCCACTCATAGAAAGAGCCATTTACTTAATTCTTGAATGAATCAGCCGTTTGAACGAATCGAATGAATGAATGACTCAATGACTTACTCATTTAGACGTTTAGCGCCACCTACTGGCAGTTTTAATTCAGTTTCATATTTCCATATAAAAAAAAGAAGAAAAAAACAGTTCACCCACAAATGAAAATTCTGTAATAGATATTTTCTAAAGTTACTTTTTGCAATATCTATTTGATGCTTTTCTCATTTAACACAATAATGACTTTAAATTATCTTTTGGGGGCAATTGACCCTTCGCTAAGCCACGCCCGAAAACCGCCACTGGCCAATCGTGTCTTAGCAACCGTAACTAGGCGCGGGAGGTCTGGCAAGCTTTCGAGCGAGGGAAACATGCCGAAGCGTTGTGCGTATGGATTGTGTAAATCTGATACCCGGTATCCTAAAAGTTTGGATGGGGGAGTGGAATTTTTTTCCTTCCTGAAAATTATTGCTTGGAAATTGGAAATAATGACTGTTCTTTGTTCATAATGCATATATTTTAACGTAAAATAAGACGATTAAAGACAAGACGGAGGCTCACTGACATACTTAAAAATATATTTCAGCATTTTGTAAATCTACGGCCTACTACCCCTGACTGAGTAACTTTAACCCAATCCAATCGTGGCTCTCCCGGTGTTAGGGTTATTCCACAAGAATTATGGATAAACTGTTTGATTTATAATTATTAGATTATTTTCACATTTCACTCACCCTGCTGTGCACGAACATAGCTGTTCCTCGATTTGTGCGTTTCCCATTTGAATGGTCAGCGTATGAGGCGGCTGCTGCTTGCGCTGGGAGGCTTAAGCTTCAATTTTTATGAAATTATTTTCTAATCGGTTGCATATTATGTCGTGTATACATCCCTCGAATGCACTGCAGTCCCTTTTGTCTTGCTCTAACAAAAATTACAAATTATCTCATTGGGAATGTCTGACACACCGGTGCATACACACTGTAATAGACGTGCCAGGCGCGAAAGCTTGACAGGCGTAGCAACAGTAACTAGGGAGGGAGGGGCTTAGCGAAGGGTCAGTTACTGCCAAATTGGTTGTGCAATTAATTTGCGATTAATGAATCACCACATCATGTAATTAATTAAGGTTAAAAATTTTCAGACAGCCCTTTTATATACTACATGTACATTAATGCATTTAGCAGACGCTTTTATCCAAAGCGAATTACATTGCATTTCAAGGTACACATGTACATTGTTATCAGTTCTTGCTTTCCCTGGGAATCGAACCCATGACCTTGGCGTTGCAAGTGCCAATGCTCTACGGTTTGAGCTACAGGAAGGCCCATACTATATATACGTTTATTCATTTATTTACTTGTTCTGTCTCTTGTTCAGAAATTGGTGAATGAGACGTTTCAGAAGCTCTGGTTCACTCCAACACCTAATCATGATAAAGAGGCCATGACTCGCAAGATTCTCAACATCACAGACGTGGTAAGGATTTGCAGAGCGGGCTAAAAACCATCTGATCCCAAGATGTGTGCATATAATACATTAAGTTTAAGGTCACATTATGTCTCTCTGACATGAATCTTTGTCTCTCAGGTCGCTGCCTGCAGGGATTCTGGTTACGACTGGTTCGAACAGCTTCTTCAGAATGTAAGTTGCCCATCTATGGTTCAAGGACAATTTTGATTTCCTCAATATGTTTGGACTGTTTTGCTTAGTTGTTAGTTCATTTAGAGCTTCTCAGAGATCTGGAGGTGCGTTCACGCCATGTTGTGATTACCGTAACGATTCTGAACTGTAAAAAGACTTCACATGCTTGTGAAACTTTAAATCACAACGTGTCATTTTGTGAGAGCTATGACTTGACTACTACGTGGCCGCTGTACCACTGTATGACATCAAAGTACCACACGAGTGATTCGAAAGCAATCTGAGCTTTGTGAAGTATGACTTTCTGAGTTGAATTAAATGCAGAATTAAGCTGCAGTCCATTAAACAAATTTTAGGCGTATAGATAGGGTGACCACCATCAAACAAACCAAATGTGGGACGATTATAAGTTTGTGTGGGACAATGTGGGACATGTTACCAACAATAAAACATAACCTGAAACTGTTATATAATGTTTATCTAACTTAATAAAAACATTTGTATTCTGCCTGTCAGCTGATAAAAATTCTTTGTTCTTTAGTCCCTTCCAGAAAACACCATTACATCACAATGTAACATATGTCTTTATTTTACATGACATTTAAATTCAACATCACTGATCCAGCAGGCATCATGCAGATCACTATTTCTGAAACAGTTATGACCAAGTCCAACTAAAATAAAATATAAAACAACATGAAATGAGATCATTGACAGTCTTAGCCTATATATTAAGAATATATTAAACCAAAAACTTTAGTATTTTTTAGAAAGGATGTGAATTAAAACAACCACAGCAGCAACAAGTTGATAAATTCTGTTAAATTTTAATTTACCGAATTATCCATTTGTTTTCTGACAGGGAACACATGGAACGAATCACCGCTCCACATTATGATTGACAGCGTCACAACCCACTAGTGACCGTGTTTACTCCTGTGCTTTCAACCAGTGGATTGGATTTTTAAAAAACGACTGTTGTATTTGTACTTCTGACAAAGCGCTGTTAAATAGACTATAGGTGTAAAACTACGCCGCAAAAAGAATAAATAAAATACTTTCTTACAAAGACAAAAGAACGCATGCACGTTTTATTAATATGATAATTAAAAACCAACAGACTGATGAAAATGCGGGACATTTTTCCAATATGCGACGTGCGGGACAAGGGGTGAAAATGTTGTGCGGTTCAACGCAAAGTGGGACGGGTGCTCACTCTACGTATACAGTGTATAAAGCAGCTTTTTGTTGGTCAGTGCGGAAAATTTGTGTGACCAACTGAAAACATGAGCTAAATCTGCTTGGGGAACTTTCTCCCTCTCGCAAAACTCCCGTCGTGCGGATTCCTATTGAAATGACTGGATTTCGCAGAGCATCTATAAATGTGTCAGCAGCGTTACTCCCAGGGTACTGCAGAGCAAGTTTTTACTGTAATCAGTGTACTTTTATTTGGATAAAAATGATATCCTAACCCTTGTTGTAATCTGTCTTCACAGTTGCTGAAGACAGAGGAGGACGCCTCATACAAACCGGCCAGGAAGGCTTGTGTTCAGCTTGTGGACAGTCTCATGGACCATATTCTGAAATACGAGGAGTCACTCGATGGTAAGACCGGTATTGAATTATGAAGCAAAAGCTTTACCTTAGTTGAACTTTTGTTGAGTTGTTTTTCGTGTTTTGCAGACTGTGAGAATAAGGGGTTGTCGTCCAATTGCCCAGTGGCTTGTATTACCACCCTGTACCTGTTTAGCAAGATCCGACCCCATCTGATGGTAAAACACGCGATGACTATGCAGCCGTACCTGACCACAAAGTGTAATGTGAGTGTGCTGTAGAGAAACTCTGGATTTATTGCAATAAGTGGTGTTGTGTTGCCATCTAGAGGCCAGAGAGTGAAGGTGCTTATTGTGTCCCCACAGACTCAGAGTGATTTTATGGTGATCTGTAATGTGGCTAAAATCTTGGAGCTCGTTGTTCCTTTGATGGATCATCCGAGTGAAAACTTTCTCACCACGATGGAAGAAGACCTGATGAAACTCATCATCAAATACGGCATGACGGTCAGTTGAAGTGAGAGTATCAGCAGCTCTGATGTCCAGCATTTTTGTACGGCAGCAGCTTCACGATCCCATCTCATTTGTTTTCCGCAGGTTGTCCAGCACTGTGTGAGTTGTCTCGGTGCGGTCGTCAATAAGGTCACCCATAACTACAAGTTTGTGTGGTCTTGTTTCAACCGATACTATGGTGAGTACATTTCAAAACCTATCAGGATCCTTTTGTTCTTCTCTGATCCTGAGAGTTAATCACTCAAGAATTCTTCTTCTTCCATGTGAAGGAGCACTAAACAAGCTGAAGTTGCAGCATCAGGAAGACTCAAACAGCACCGTCCTGGCCTCTAATAAACCTGCACTGCTGCGCTCACTCTTCACTGTGGGGGCCCTGTGCCGGCACTTTGACTTTGACCAAGAGGAGTTCAAAGGCAGTAATAAGGTTAGATCCTCAGTCTATGATTTCTGGATTATAAAAGTCTGTAGAAATATTGAAGAATTTATAAAAGCATTAATAAAAGTAGTCAAGTTTTAATAATTTATTTATTTGTTTCTTTTAGATCAAGGAATGCTTTAGTTAATCTCACAAAATTTTTCAAGAGTTTTCTTAATTCCAAAATGTATTTAAAACAAAGAACAGGTCTTATGAATTCCCAAAATCAAAACACATAAATTCTATTCATATAAATATTAATAAATGAAAACAAATAAATAAATTAATAATTTATTTTTTGTATTTAAGAAATATTTTATGCGTTAATAACAGTTCACCTCTATTTGTAATGCATCAATGACACCTAAGTAGTCAAATTTATGTATTAATTTATTTAAATGATTTCAGTCATATTTCATTTAAAAACATTTAAGTAATTTTATTATATTCAAGGATGAGTTTTATTAATCCAAAAATCTAAATAAATAAATTCTACTCAGTTTATATGTATTATAGTTACAGCGTTATTTATTATTTTTTTGTTTTAAACAATTATCAGTTTATTTTTTAAAATTTCTCAAAAAATCTCTCATTGCTGTAAATGTGAATAAGTTGATAAATGTACATGTTTATATACATAATTTCTGCTTCTAATGCTGATTTAAATCATTTTAAAAAACTATAACAAGTACTGTATTACAGAAATGAGAATCTAATAAGAAGCACAATTGACAGTAATGAGAATCATTTTTTAAAATGAGAGGTAATGAGAATTTTGGCTAAAATGTGCTTAATTGACATCTTAATGGCCCTAAAGTGTGTTTTATTTTCTATCAAATGTAACCTGGACATGTTTTCATGAGATTAACTCCTTTACCTTTCTGGTTAATGGTCTTCCTCTCTTTTAGGTGGTCATAAAGGACAAAGTGCTGGAACTGCTACTGTATTTCACTAAGAACGATGATGAGGAGGTGCAGACCAAGGCCATCATTGGTCTAGGTAAATATTTGCTCTCCATGATCACTGAATTTCCTGGTTTTACATTTCACTGTTCTCATGGTCAACATAACGGCTCTTTTGGTTCTCCAGGGTTCCTGTTCATCCAGCACCCAGACCTAATGTTTGCTTTGGAAGTGAAAAACCTCTATAACCTCCTCCTGGCTGACAGGAAAACGTCTGTAAATCTGAAGATCCAGGTGCTAAAGAACCTGCAGACCTACTTGCAGGAGGAGGACTCACGCATGCAGGAAGCCGACAGGGAGTGTGAGTCTCGTTTATAAAGGACATTCTTGTCTGTTTAATTCAGCTTGGTAGTAGCTATCCAATTAGCCTTTTCCATTCTCATTCTATTTCTTTGGATTGCAGGGAATAAGTTGTCTAAGCAGGAAGACCTGAAGGAGATGGGTGACATCTCTTCTGGCATGAGCAGTTCTATCATGCAGCTCTACCTCAAGCAGGTGCTAGAGAGCTTTTTCCACACGCAATCCAGCGTGCGGCACTTCGCCCTCAATGTAATCGCCCTGACGCTCAACCAAGGCCTCATTCATCCCGTACAAGTACGTATCCACTGCACAAACTCTCCCAAAACCAGTCTGAAAGTGTCTTTAGTTTAATATGCTCGTTTCCTTTTCCTCCTCCAGTGCGTTCCATATCTTATCGCCATGGGAACAGATTTGGAACCCACAATGAGGAATAAATCCGATCAACAGCTGGTGGAAATTGATAAGAAATACACAGGATTCATTCACGTAAGTAGCAACTAACGTGCATTCGTCATGTGTGATGATGCAAGTAAGGGGTAATCCATGGCTAGCTGTGCATTAAACTATTTTAATGCATGATGTGGAGGCAGAGAACCGCCCGATGCAAAGCAGAGGTACATTCAAATCATAGATCCTTTGAATGAATTAGCCTCTCTCTCTCTCTCTTTCTCTCTCTAGAGACAAAAAGTGCCACAAAAGTCACCAATTGTCATACTGTTTTGTAGTAAAAATATAAATAAAAACATAAAATTATAAAGAGCATAAATAAACCTAATAAAAATAACAAAACCACACAACACAATTACAAAAACTTCAATCAAGGTTAAAATGAAAATGGAAAATATAAAAATAAAAATTAATTCAAAATATTAATAAAAACTTTAATGGAATCTCATTGATACAAAAATGAACTAAAATTTCATGATTTGTTTCGATGTACAGGGAGTCGGTTGGTACTACCTTACTATTGAAAGTTCAAATGAACTGATTTGTAAACAAACACATTAATTGCACACCTGGAAGTATAATACTAACTTTATAATTGCATAATTATATTTATACTCCTATTATTATTATTATTATTTTAATATAATCATTTATGGTGGCTGTCATTAAACTTGGATAGATTTATTCATACATGCATTAAATATTGAAAAACAGTAAAATATATAATGAATATGTAATATGGTGCATATATTTCGCAATATATTTCATCAGTTAATTTTTCAGTTAAAGTTTATGGACATTAAATGGCTTTTCTGAGGTAAATTTGATCAGACATTATTTACAAGCTGTTTTATTGATGTCTTTCCACGTTTTAAACACTGCTCAAACGATTGCATGAGACATAATGATTTCAGTTAGTTGTACAGTACTGCATCTTTCAACATAACTTCTGATGTTCATTCACATTAATTTAATGCTGTAACAAGTAGTAAAGCGGAAGAGTTGATCAGTTCACGTGTATGGCGTGTCTGTCCGTCATGTCACTTCAAACTGCTCACTTCTTGTTAGAATTTCATAACGGCGTTTAAAATCTGAGACTTTGTTTCATATCAAAAGTAACAAAGCTTATTGTGATTTATTGGATGGGAGGCGCGCTATGAATGATGAATGTTCTGTTCATTCATCAACTTAAGACAGCATAGACTAAAAGATAGATTCTTGGGATTTCGTTAGACCGATTAAAATCGAGAAATCAATATTTTTTTTACCCAGCCCTATTAAACTAAGGGAAACGCTTCATTTTACAGTACAGTACTTACAGTGTACTTACCTAGAAAGTACTGGGTAATATAAGGTAAGTACATGGGGGTTTAGGGGTAGGTTCAGGGTTAGTACCTAGCTATTACCCAGTTATTGTAATTACTATAATAAGTACATAGTATGTACATGGGAAACAGGACTGTAAAATGAAGCGTTACCAAACTAACACTGTGTGCCATCCAAACAGATGAAGGCTGTGGCGGGGATGAAGATGTCCTATCAGGTTCAGCAAGCCATCATGGGTTCAAAGGACACGGTAATCAGGGGTTTCCGCCTGGATGAGACCAGCACAGCTCTTTGCTCCCACCTCTACACCATGGTGCGCGGAAACAGGCAACACCGCAGGGCTTTCCTCATCTCGCTGCTCAACCTGTTTGACGACAATGCAGTGAGTGACAATGTTTTGCTTCATATGTTACTTTTGTGTGTTTTCATTTGTAATATCATTGGTAACTACAGTTTATGCTTCCCTTTAATAATGCTATTTTGTTTTCTTCTCATGCAGAAGTCGGACGTGAACATGCTGTTGTTTATCGCAGACAATCTCGCCTGCTTCCCATATCAGAGTCAGGAAGAGCCGCTGTTCATTATGCACCATGTAGACATCACACTGTCTGTGTCGGGCAGCAACCTGCTGCAGTCTTTCAAAGAGGTGCGGTGCTTTCTGAACAGTACATTTATGTTGGGCAATAACTACAATTTCTTTTTTTGTATTTATATATATACTTTTTTGTTGTTTTTATGGTTCATGCTAGAAAATTATTTATAAAAAAAACACACCTGCAAACGAGAAACTCCCGCACACTATCAGAACTTGCATTTAAAAAACTCTTTATTCGGTCTCACGACCTTCATCATTGCCTGATGAAGGTCGTGAGACCGAAACGTTGCTAATAAAGAGTTTTTTAAATGTTAGTTCTGACAGTGTGCGGGAGTTTCTCGTTTGCAGATTGTCGACTGATCTTTTTTGGTCTTTTTTTCCTAAGCACCTATTATCTGCAGGTGTGCGATGGTTTTTTGTTAATTAAAAAAAAAATCTAAAATACAGTTTACAAAAACATTTTTTTCTAAACATACTATTGTAGTGTTTTATTCATTTTTAATTGTCTTTTAAATTTTAATTTTGGTGATTTTGTGTGCATTTGTCATGTGTGTATATATATATATATATATATATATATTATATATATATATTGTTTTAGGACATTTGAAGTTTTTCATATTTTATTTTTATTTGAGCTTTATTTCAATTAACAAAAATGATTTTTAACAGTTTTAGATTTTGTCAACAATAACAGCAGAGATCTTAAAGCATATTTAGATTTTGCTAACAGCGTTGCTGCATCTTTCACTCTGACTTTTTTTGTGAGCTGAGCTGACATTTATTTTTTCTAACAAACCTGCCTTATATTGTAGTCTTTGCTGAAAGAGCCAAGACCACGGGAAAAGAAGGAAAAGAAGAAAAAGAGAGGGAAAAAATATGGCTCTGAAGAAGAGGATGAGAGTAGCAGGGAAAGCAGCAGTGATAGCAGTGATGATGATGTCATTCGCCGGCCCAAGAAACCCAAGCGAGCTGCTGCAGTGAACTCAGACTCTGATTCAGACCTCGACTTAGAGGATGTGGACAAGGTGATGCTGCGTCTTCCTGACAATCCCAATCCCTTATTGGACTTTGCCAATGCCTCTCAGGGCATCCTGCTGCTCCTGATGCTCAAGCAACACCTTAAGAACCTCTACGGCTTCTCTGACAGGTGAGCTTTACTTGCTTTCTGCTCTGGAAATAACTAATATAGTAATGGTCACTGGCTTCATAACAAATGCCTTTTTTCCTCTTCCTGCAGTAAAATTCTGAAGTACTCACCTACAGAATCTGCAAAAGTTTATGACAAGGCTGTAAACAGGAAGGCCAATGTGCATTTCAACCCACGGCAGACATTGGACTACCTGACGAACAGCTTGTCCAATGCAGATCTAACTTACGATGTCAAGAGGAGAGTCGTCAGACAATATTTAGATGTAAACATTCAGATTTTCCTCTTTTGATTTGTATTTTGCCTCATAATTAGGTGCTGTTTAGGTGCAGCTAAATGATTATGTCTGAATACTTTTTTTTGGTGTTTTTAAAAATGCATTTTATTATTGCTAATATTTTTTCAGTCTTTTTGATCATCTCCATTTATTTATTTGCTCTAAAGTGGCTAAAAAATTAAATGGAGTGTTTTTTTCTTCTTCAGTTAAATAATCAAGGCTTGTTTTCATTAAAAGACTAGAAATAATTATTTAATAATTTAATATATGCATAATGTGAAAATATGGCTTATGTGTAGTTTTATATATGATTTCGCCTTACATTTTTGCTATAAAGCTAAAATAAAATGTATTAGATGAAATATTAGATGAAAAATTATCTAAATGAATATTAGAAATGTTTCTTGGCATCTAAATGAAAAAAATGGTTAAGTTGAAGTACTAGTATTACTAAAACTAATAAAAAATGGCAAGCACAAATGACGAAAACTTCGAATTAAACTGAAAATATAAAAATACAAATGCTGTAATACTAAAATATCACTGTTTGGAACATTTTAATAAACAGTATGAAAAAAGAAAGACTTTGTTTGATTAAACTGACTCACAACAATGAATCTAACTTAACATCTCTAACTTGTTCACTCTCAAGTTTAAAGTACTGATGGAACACTTGGACCCAGATGAGGAAGAGGAGGAGGGTGAGGCTTCAGCCCACGCAAGAAATAAAGCCATCACTTCTCTACTAGGAGGCTCCAGCCCCAAGAATAATGCTGCTGACTCGTACGATGACGACAGTGATGCGGACGAAAAGGCTCCTGGGGTCAGAAAGCTTTTTATTTGACTGTTGATGTCTTGCATCTCTGTGTTACCGTCACTTTAAAACTCCATTTGTTTGTTCTCTTCTAGTCGTCACGGAGATCCAGGAGAGGCGGAGATTCCGCAGAGGCATCAGGTCACATGAACTTAACGGTAAACGCCAAGGACGTCATCGCTATCTGCTGCCCCAAGTATAAGGACCGGCCGCAGATAGCACGTGTTATTCAGAAGACAAGCACAGGCTACAGCATTCGCTGGATGGCCGGATCGTACTCTGGTACCTGGGCGGAGGCCAAGAAACGTGACGGACGTAAACTGGTGCCTTGGGTGGACACTATAAAGGAGTCTGACATTATTTACAAGAAAATTGCCTTGACTAGCGCGCACAAACTGACCAACAAAGTAGTGCAGACTTTACGTTCACTGTACGCAGCCAAGGAAGGAACTTCCAGCTAATTAAATCTGTAATAACTCCAGAACTGTTGCACCCAACAAACTCTCAGCAGCCAAACTTCATCAGGATTCAACGTTTTGTAAACTTAAGTTGGAGAGAAAAGTACTACAGACTCACAGGTTTTAAGATCCAGTGCGGAACTGGTCGGCGGTTTTAAAAGGGTGGTCTGTTTTGGAAAAATGTAGATGTGAATCCTGTACATCTTTAAGTTAAACGGAAAAGAAAGAAATGGAGCTCCTTCGCTGTTCTGCCGCAACTTGGTTGTTTGAATTTTTTTTCCCCTTCACTGTATCATAGTTTAACACAAAACAGAAACAAAAAATGTTTATATCTCTGACAAAAAAAAATCTGTTTAAAGAAATAAACCTAAAGTGAATGTTGGAAATTAGTCTGTTGATGTTCTTAATAAAGTGACCTTGGAGTTTAACCTAGCACCGGATGGATTTCTTTAGCTTAGCTCCGTTTCCAGGGAAATAAACTTTTAAACATCTCCTCTGCTTTATGTTTTACTTCTTTTGTGCTGTAAAATGGAGTTTCCTGGACATAATTTATTGAGTTAAAGCAGAGCATGCAGTATCTGTTGCCGACATGGAAGGGAGTTTTTTTTTTTTGTAAATGTAGATTTTGATGTATTGGGTCAGAGTTTGGGTCTCTACACCCCACAGCGGGACAAGGGAACCCCAGCATGTGTGGAGGAGCAAATACTGCAATAAATTTTTTACTTCTCTTTGTTATTTGTCTTGTTTGGATTTGACTTGGATTTTGATTTTTACATCTTCGGAATTATTTTTAAAAGATAAGGTAACCTTATAGTTTTTTTAAATGATTAAAAAACAACATTTGTAAAGGTGCTTTTGGCTTGTCTGTGCATTTTATGACTTAATGTTAAGATTTATCGTAGATATCTGCATACACTACTTGGTGTAAAAAAATTTTTTTTGAAAGTCTCATGCTCATAAAGGGCTGCATTTATTTGATCAAAAATACAGTAAAAACTAATACTGTGAAAAATTATTTAAAACAACTCTTCTATTTTAATATATTTTAAAATGCAATTTATTCCTGTGATGGCAAAGCTGAGTTTCTTATAATCATTCCTCCAGTCTTCTGTGTCACATGATCCTTCAGAAATCATTCTTATATGCTGCTTTCATGCTCAAGAAACATTATCAATGACAGTTGTGGTTTTATAACATTATAAATGTCTTTACTGCCACGTTTGATCAATTCAATGCATATTTGTTGAATAAAATTATTAATTTCTTATTTTTAAGTGTCCTGACCCCAGACTTTGAATGGTGTTGTACCTAGTTATTGATAATTTAATAAGAAACTGAGTTTACCCATTGGTAATATTTTACTGGAAATAGCAGGTCATAACATTCTAAAATTTGGTTAATCGGTTCAAGCTGTGCTGTGGTTAACCAGGCCTACTAGCTCTTCTGTTCTGTAGTTTGTTCAACCATCTAAACCAGTTGAACAGCTTGAAATTGTGGAAAACCTGCACCATCATTGAGTAAGTGTGGAAATTATCATTAAATGGAGAAAACAATATGGGTATTTTTTATGGCTAATGTTAAACTGACACTGTAATTAAGTTAAAACGATCAAACAACTATCAATATACTTATTTGGATGATCATATACATGCGTACATAACGAGTTTGCTGTTTAATGTTCCAGCTTGGCCAAACTGGTGTAGATGCACACAAACCTCTCTAAAACCATCCACACATTAGTTTCATTGTCTGCAAAGCATGTTAGACTGGTTTAAGCTGTTTTCCTGCATGGGGAATGACATATTTTCCGAGGGTTTTTTTTTGTACCACAGGGAAACGCTGTTGCACTGACTGAAGGGTAAATTGACCTGAAGTGACTAATGGAAAGATGTAGCCTACTAAATCACTAAATTTACCATGATTTACTTTGTTTGCTGTTTAAAAAGAGAACTGTGTTAATTAACCAAGCTGTTTATCAGTATGACACGTGATAAAACTTCCCGTCACAAACAATGTTAAACTTCTACTGAGCTATGACTCAAGTTATTAGATTCTAGTGATGGGCATTCCGGCTCTTTTTCGTGAGCCGGCTCGTTTGACTCAGCTCACTGAAAAGATCCGGCTCTTTTGGCTCACAAACGGCTCTTTAAAAAATAAATATTTTAACTATGACTTTGACTATGATAGGTGAGAAAACAATTCTAATTAAGTTATTAAATGAAATCATACAATGTCTCACAATTTCTTTAAAAATGCATTGATTTTTTATGAAAAAATAATACTATTAAACATTTGCATTTAAATTACAACTTTTTAATGTAGGCCTATAGAAACAACATTCAAAACAAATAAAATCTGAATCTGAACAACATAATATTTCCATATTAAAGGAAAATAAATAACTGAAAGGATTAAAATTGTCCCTCTTTTTCTCTCTTCTTTATTGCCATGTTATAACCAGCATGAACTATCTCACTAGTTGAACTGAACACACACACACACACACACACACACACACACAATGCTGACCATATTTTTATTTTATGAGAAATTTGTATGATTGACAGGAACAGAATGTGAGGCTGATCAGGCAGTCGAAACGAATGTGTGTGCGCCTTGCCTAATTATTTTTTTTGTTGTTCTTTGAATTAGTCAATTATTTAAAAAAAAATTAAAATCATTCATTATTTCATTATTACATAGAGTACACCGAATTGAGACGACAACTTACCTCAATGACAACATACATACTGGTGTCTGCATGCACCAATACGACGGTCGAAGAAAAGAGAAACAGGGATGTTCCAGGTATGATTTATTATTGCTATTAATATTATTTCACACAGTGAAAGTCTTTGACCTGCTTCTGTAAATTAACTCGGCAATCTGCTTCTGTAAATTAACTCAGCGATTAAAGGTAGGGTAGGCAATTTCTTAGCGGCTAGCAATAGCAAGTTAGTTTTGAAAGCATGAGATCCCACCCACTATTCAGAGCGTCTGCTAAGTCATGCCTCCTTCAAAACACATGAACCCACACAGCAGAGTCTGAGATGGCGTTAAATTTCCTTTTGTCTCAAAGCACATTACAATAATAATGAACGTAAACAACTTACAGAGCACTGACTTGTACCTCCTGACTGCTGAAGATTAATTTTCACATTGACAGAAATGCATAAATCTTGAGTCTGAGCACGTGAACAGCTCTGGGTAGAACGTCACTTGTTGCCATCTCATAATTACGGTTACAACATGGTGTGAATGCAGCAAGCTCTACAATGCACTGATACGTGTGATGTCTGCGTGAGCAGGTGCGCTGTTGTATGGAAATACATATGTTGACAGGCAGGTAGGACATCCCCACATAGCAACATTGTGTCGGCCCAGAGCCGGCCCAAGTCTGGCACTTGTGGAATGCGGATCTGGCCCACATACAGCGTTGAATGACGGCCCTTGGGTGGCCCACTCCTGTTTGCCAGATCTGGGCCACAAGTAGGCCATAGCAATGCCACATGTCAGCCAAGAGCAAAGAAATAAACCAGAACAGGACCTTATCTGAACCACAAAATCTGCGTATATTTAATATGAAGTAATTTCAGCCTTAATAAAGCCTGTTAACAAGCAGAATCAGTGAAGGAAAGAAGAGAACAGAAAAAGAGACGAGCAGAAACACAAGAACTACAACTTACTTCAGACCAGGTCTTAGATGAAATCCACTGAAGAGAAACGAAGACATTAAATCTGTGAAGATCTCAGCAGAGGAGGAATAAACAACTCCACAAACAGCATTACCAGCTTCACTTATTACTAACTAGACTGACTTTATTTCTGTCAGACGTCTGCAGAAGTTTTATTGAGAATTAACAGAGGTTTAACTCTGTTTAATTTGAAGTTACCATAACAGTGATTAGCGTTTCCATTAGTTGGTCTATTAACTCTTATTATGTCTTTTTTCGCTGCTGTGACAGTGTGTGTGTTAAGCACATTTGCAGCAGCAAAGAAAGCATAAGTGAACTGAAATCAGGTGATGATGGTTTCCTGTTGATGGATTTATAATCATTATGAAATAGACTGAATCACTGATGTCTTTCGAATCTAACAATTGTGTTCTTCCATTAATATATTCATATCACAACCACTGTTACTGCAGCATGAGATCCAGCAATATTACAACAATCAGTTTGAAGATTTTAACAACGAGCACAAAAACGCTAATCTGCCATGACACACACAGACATCAAAAATCAGCATATGAATCTCAACAATGGTGACAATAATATTTAGGTAAACAGATCAATTCAGAACATCACTAAAAAGCTTGCAACAAAAACAACAGCAAAAAATAAAAGCAAATATTTCAAATTAAACAAAATAATAGGGCAATTCAGCTGCATAATTTATTCATGTTGCAATGCATGCTGGGAGTTTTGTACTATGCTGGTACCCAGCATGCATTGTAGCATTGTACTTTTGATTATCACCATTGTTGAGATTCATACGCTGATTGTTGATGTCTGTGTGTGTTATTGATAGATTGGATTTTTGTCCTCGTTTTTGTTAAAATCTTCTAACTGATTGTTGTAATATTGCCAAATCTCATGTGGCAGGAACACAGGGTTTAAGATATGAATATATAAATGGTAAAACACAATTGTTAGAGTCGAAAGACATCAGTGAATCAGTCTATTTAATGATGATTATAAAACCATCAACAAGAAGCCATCATCACCTGATCTCAATTCACTTTAGCTTTCTTTACTGCTGCAAATGTACTTGACACACACACTGTCACAACAGCCAAAAAAGACAAAAGCCATAATAAGAGTTAATAGACCAACTAATGGAAACGCTGATCACTGTCATGGTAACTTCAAATTAAACAGAGTTAAGCCTCTGATAATTCTCAATAAAACTTCTGCAGACGTCTGACAGAAATAAAGTTTCTGGTTAGTAATAAGTGAAGCTGGTAATGCTGTTTGTGGAGTTGTTTATTCCTCCTCTGCTGAGATCTTCACAGATTTAATGTCTTCGTTTCTCTTCAGTGGATTTCATCTAAGACTGTGTCTGAAGTAAGTTGTAGTTCTTGTGTTTCTGCTCGTCTCTTTTTCTGTTCTCTTCTTTCCTTCACTGATTCTGCTTGTTAACAGGCTTTATTAAGGCTGCAATTACTTCATATTTAATATACACAGATTTTGTGGCTCAGATAAGGTCCTGTTCTGGTTTATTTCTTTGCTCTTGGCTGACATGTGGCATTACTATGGCCTGCTTGTGGCCCAGATCTGGCAAACAGGAGTGGGCCACCCAAGGGCCGTCATTCAACGCTGTATGTGGGCCAGATCTGCATTCCACAAGTGCCAGACTTGGGCCGGCTCTGGGCCGACACAATGTTGTTATGTGGGTCATTTCGGACCGAATGCAATGATTGGACGAATGTTTTTTGGTCCTGTGACTTCCAAAGAAGATATATGTACATGTTTTAATATTTAGACCACTTGTATTATGGATTGCTATCAGGATGTGAAGAGAGTTTCAACCAGAATAACAAAAAGTGTTTATAAAACAAATTGCCTACCCTACCTTTAACTTGAAAGAAAAAAAGGTTTCCATTTTAATATGTTCTAAATAGGGGTAGGCGGTATATCGAGTTTGTATGATATATCGATATATATTTTTTGAAACTGATACAGTGAAATATCGATACAGTAGTTTGATACGAGTACACATGAAAAATAGCGGAGGACGCAGTGTGAGCTGTGCAGTGAAAGTACATAGTACAATTTGTCCTAAACATGACACAAGCTTATATTAAGCACTTCAAAATAACTTGTAAGGTATAGTTAAGTTTAAAGCAGCTTGCCCTGTCACATATGCTCGGACAGATACTGTTGCTGACTGACAGATAAATACGTGCGCTGTTTAATGTTTTTTTGAGATGTGGTGCTTTCCTCAGTGCTTAACTTACATTTCACAGGTATATTCTCCATCTGTAAATGTTAGAAAGTCAAACAAATATGTCCATTTCACTGTCAGGAGAGAACGAGCCTTCTGCAAGTGAATCTCTGCTAAAATTCAAGCTTCCGTGAATGAGCGCCGACTTGGTCCGCTATTGCTAAAATATTTGTTGTTGGAGACAATAAATGTGCCATATGTGGAATTTTAAACCTACAACTTTATTTTTATGAAAGTGACCAATATAATGGGGTAATCAAATGCAGGCTAATATAATTAGTTTGTGCTTTTATTTTTAAATTTAAATTTCATTTTTAGTTTAGCCTTTAGTCAATTTAAAAACAAAAGCATTATTTTTGTTTTTAGAATGTAATGTTACAATGTTAGAATGTAATGTGATTTTAACCACCTTTTTGCACATAATATATTGAATAGCCTACATTACATTCACTATATTTGTTTCCATATCGTTCAATATCAACATCGTTTGTAGGATATCATTGGGCAGGATGTGAAATATATGTATTTTTTTAAATAAATACAGATTTTCTTTATCCAACTAGAAAAACGTAGAAAGTACCAAGATATATATATCGTAAATCGCCATATAACCAAAAAATATGATATGATTTTTTGGCCATATCGCCTAGCCCTAGTACTAAATATGTACTTGAAACAGTGATATTTATGGTCTCATTGATATTAACATCACTAAAGTGGTAAAAATTAGTCAATAGGAAATGCAATGTAGCTATATGTCACAATGTTAGCTACATTGCATCATTACAAAATACAGTATGCAACGGTTTCAAATGCCTAACCCTTCTTTTTATTGTCTATAGCTCTCGGATATTACGTGGTGGCGATAAATGGCAGTCATCCAATGATCAGATGGGAGATGGAGAGTGTTTAGACCGGACTATTTCATCTGTTGCTGGAGAGAGCTATGTAGTTGATGTGAGTTCGTCTGTGGTGGAGATTTGTTTTCAATGATTTATGATATACAGGTTCAGTGTTATTTTACTGGCAAGGTAAAAAAAAAAAAAAAAAAACTAAAAAGTAAATGCTTTTTTTTTTTTGTAAAGGTTGATCTTAGTGCTGCACTACAGGGATGGGTCGGTGAGAACTTTCAAATCCTTGTTGATGCAGAAAAAGTGAAACCCACCTGGAAAGACACGCATTTCACCATCAAGTACCGTTCGGATGCCCTGTTTGACATTCCCTACTGGTTTGGCTTCAGCAAACGACAGTTTAAGGTGTGTTTTAATAATTCAGCAGGCCTCTCTAATAGGGCTGCACGATTATGGCCAAAATGATAATCACGATTATTTTGATCAAAATTGAGATCACGATTAAATATCACGATTATCTGTGCTCGGTCAATCCGAGGATCTCTCATTGCATACTCAAAGAAAGAACATGAACAAATCATATGGAAAATTAAACCACATATTTGGTTAAAAAAAAAAAATCATATTATTCAAGATTTAAGTTAGTTTTATCTTATGTCAGACAGCATGAGTAAAACTGTTTGGTTTTGGTTTCTCAACACTAGCAGAAATAACAGTTGTTATATTAGGCTACTATTTTTATTATCAGTAACATATTCACACACATTAGCATAATAAGTACTGATCAACTAAAATTATCACAAATAGCATAATAGTTCAATTAATTATATATATTTTTAATTAATATAAAATTATTTTAATTCATTTTGCTCCACGAAATGAAACCAAAGCCAACACTTCTGAGGTAAACTTTTCCAGGATTATTATTACTATTAGGCTATTATTATTCCTCACAGCGTAAAGTACATGAATCTGATGGATCACCTCGGATCATTTGCGTTTGAATAGCGCGCGCTCTCTCCGTGGGCGTATTCACAGTAGACTGACATCTCTCTCTTTTCATATAGATTACAGAAACAGAGAATATTTGTTTTCATTTTGAATTAGATCATTTAAAAGAAGAAACTTACATGTTTATAAAGATATATTGCTCATGCATGTATGACGAGTATTTGCTGAGTTTAGAGACTGTGTAGAGACATGCTCCAGAAAAAAAGTTAATGGAGACGGAGAGGCAGAAAGCACACCCTGTTTATTTTCTTAATTTTACAAAAGCACAATGTTTTGTTTTGATTGTAAGTAGTAGACACATTTCTTGGCCCTCATACATTCATCGTATTGAACTTTGTTTTGTTTTTAAGTGGTAAAAGAGGTTTGTTGTGTTGCTTTGTGGCACCAACACAACTTTACGGCACTCTTTGCATATGACCTGTTGTTGTTTTGTGTCACTTGCCTTGAACCAAAAATGCTTCCACACAATGGATGACGATCCGATTCTCGGGACAAGCCCCTCAGCCTCGCCCTCTGCTACATTAGACATTTTTTTGTTTTCTTTGTTAAGTTTATAGCCTTATGACCGACTGCTATCTGTTGTGGAATTTTCCTCACGTTACTCAGTCCTCTGTGACTGTCAACATCTAGAAACTAAGCTGCGCGGTGCAGGGAACAACTCTGATTGGCTCATGGAGGCAAGTGATCAGACAGTGGTTTACGGAGCGCTAGATTGGCTTTACAAAAAAAAAAAAACACTGATAGGAGCGTTCTATGAACGCAATGACGCGTTTTAAATATTGCTCGATCACGTAAATTTGATCACGGGAAGCCAAAATCGTGATCGTGATTAAAATTCGATTAATTGTGCAGCCATACTCTCTGATGGGTGTATAGTATTGAGAATGTGACTGGGAATCTGATTTTGCAGATCTCTTATCATGGGAGATGAGGTCAACGGCCAAAATTTGTGTGAGACCGAAAACATCTACTGAAAACTTCAGTCTGTGGAATTAAAACCCACAGATGAGGAGACCATGAGAGCTATGGAACTGTAATTCATTAAATCACCTTAAAAGACTGTTTTATTGTAAATAAAATTTTATTTTTCTCATGTTAGCAATAATACATAAGATCATAAAGAAATGGAGATCATAGGAATTGAATCTTAATTCTGTTGAAGCAGTAAGGTCAATTTCATAAATACTCACAAACTCAAGGTAATTACAGCACTTTTTGAAATGGGTTACATTCGTTACTTCACAGTAAGTACATTTATTGCTTTAAATGGGTCATATTATGAGGCGAGTGATATTATCAACGAGTGGATCTTTGAGCTGGTGTGAGTGAGTGAAGGCGGGGCTAATTTGCATATTTATAGAACCATAAATGAGGCAAGGGTGTTCCATTTAAGCTATTTTAAGGCATGAAGAATTTTTTTCAAGGAAAAAACATTGAAATATGTCATTTTGGTGATTAAAGATGAGTTTTAAGGGAAAAAATGATCGACTACAGGGGGACTTTAAGCAAGCTGTATAATTCTGCATATTTCTGATGACACACGGAGCAAAACATCACATTACCCTCTGAGTTTACACATTTCTTGTGCTGTTTCTGGCTGTGTGTAGCAAATACTGGTCTGCATGTACTTTCAGAGAATCGTTAGAATATTGCAAAGTTTATTTTGAACAAGGACCCTTATCATGTCAGTCTGATCTCTACACTTTTTATTTTTACCCCGCAGGAAACCTGCAATCCAGTGCATAAGCAGCACTTGGTACGTTTAAAGGCACAGAAGCAAAAAACTGACCAATTTAAATCTAAAGTTCAGAGAGAGGTGTGAAAATGGTCATGAAAAAATGAAAATAAACTAAACTAACCTTGTAAGTTGACTCCAGGGGGTAAAACGCATTATATTACCCCTTTAAAACATTTCTTCAAAAACATTTTACTAGGTTGGTACTAATAAAATCAGCCTTGTGATTTTTTTTTTTTGTATCCTCTTGTGTTGATTTTTAAGTGTTTATAATATGTATATAACATTTTGCAATGAAATGCTTTTGTGACTATCAGTGTGATCAATGCTTTACTCTTTTCTTGTCACATCCTCTAACTGACAAACCCTTAACTGAAATAGTTTATCTACACCGATCGATATACGGTAGTCAACATTTGAAGTGGACCAAAACCTTTCATCAAATACTTGAATACATGAATTTTGAACAATACCCATTCTTGTCTTAGGACAACTTTGATACACTTTAAATGTTGACTACTGTATTTTCACTCTACTGTTTGAGCTCAGGGGAAGTTAAATCTGTCTGGCACAGTTCATGGCAAGAGCAGAAGGGTTGACGCTGCTTTGGTGATGGTCTGAATGTATTCTTTGTAGTCACTGCTGCCATAGGTGAGCATCAGGTGATTTATGATTCCCACAATACACATGAGTGACAGGAAAAAGAGAATTCGTTTCCCGAACAGGAAGCCAGGAGTGCTGTCAAGCATACAAGGAGAATATAAGTCAACAAATCTGGTGTGTAAAAATACTTGGGTTACACAATTTGGTGAATGGACATGTTTGCATAAAAAATATCCTGGGTTGAAACTGTTTAGACACATTGATCTTATCAAAGTTCAGCCCATTTGCATTGGTTCAATAATATTTGTATTTAGATTAGCTTATGATGAACATCTAATAATGTTGGAATGCAGAACAGGCCACATTTGTCTTATGTAGTGTTAAGGTTAGTGTCTCAAGAAGTTTACTGTACAGTTGTAATCCAAATTATTCAACCCCCATTGCAAATCAGGTTTATTGGCAAAATTGACAGACGTTCAGCTGTTTGCAATGAACAAATCAAACAGAAGTAATTGAAATAGCTCAAACAACAAATGTTTCAAGTGGTTTCCAGAAAATTCAACTGAAAATGCAACTTTTAATGACTTCTGCAGTCTCAAAACTATTCAACCCCTTCATGGCAAGCATCTAAACACCCTTTTGCTGTTATGATCTGCTGCACACGAGATGTATAACCAGACACCAGCTTCTGGGAGCTTTTCTCAGGAATCTTAGCCCATTCTTCATGAGCAATGGCCTCCAGTTCAGCAATATTCTTGGATTTGCGTGTTTCAACCGCCTTCTTCAAATCCCAGCAGAGATTTTCTATGGGGTTCAAGTCAGGTGACTGTGATGGCCACTAGAATCTTCCAGGACTTACTCTGCAACCAAGCCTGGGTGGAATGTGAGGTATACTTGGGATCATTGTCCTGTTGGAAGGTCCAATGACGCCCAAGCTTCAGCTTTTTTAATGACGGCATGTTTTCTCCTAGGATTTCCTGATACTTCAATGAATCCATCTTGCCTTCCATACACTGAAGTGTTATTTTCAGCATATGCTTTATTCTTCTTCCTCCAGATATACCGCTGATCCATAGGGCCGAAAAGGAAATGGAAAATGCATGTTTATTACGCGCCTTACTGTGCAAGCTGAAACCTTAGTCACTGCAGGTCTTGCTGCAGGTCTTTTGCAGTCACTCAAGGGTTTTTCTGAACCGGCCTTCTCAGAACTCTGGTTGCAGCGTTGATATCTTCCTTATTCTGCCTCGTCCCGGTAGTGTAACCACTGTTCCTTTCAACGGTGTCTCTAGGAACATTTAGCCGCTATCTTTTTGTATCGTATTCCTTGTATGTAAAGGGCGATGATATCTTTTCTTAACTTTTTGGACCATTCTTTTGACTTAGCCATATTTCTAACATGCAGTCAAACGTGACACTTAACAAACCTAGCCAGTTCATATATTTCATGTGTTCTAGCTCAGTGTTTCTCAACCTTATTGGAGTGTTGGACCCCCATAATATCTGAAACCAGCCTCATGGACCCCCCTACCCCTGTTCTCACCCGCCATACACTGTTTTCTTTCCAATCACAATGATTTTCACAGTTAAACGCTATGAATGCAATATCAGTGAATGCAAGTTAAGTAATTAATATTTTTTTTAATGACTGGCAACTAGAATTTAATTTGATTGCATTGAAATGGCACAACAATTACACAATCAATCACAACAACATTGTCAATTTCAGAACAATATTCTACTGCATTCTGTAAAACATCACATGTCCATTAATGTCCAATTTGAGATTAATATTTTAACAACGTCCATTTGACTGTTACTTTCTCTCCCCTATGCGACAGTTCTCTGACTGAAATCAACGCGCTGTAAACGTACTGGATTGAGTAAAATGGCGGCATATCGCGGTAAAAATAAAAACGCACATGAGGTCATTTAAAATAATTTTGTAATTTCAACTAGGGCTGCACGATTTGGGGAAAATGTCATATTGCGATTATTGAGGTCAATATTGCGATATGCGATATAATAAACAAAAGGTTTCATGAGTCAACTTGCTTAGTTCTAAAGCAAAATGCACACTCAGATTAGTGATACTTCTGTATATTAATGTGTATTTCTCCACTCAAACTAGCAACAACAACTAAATTATTGATAACACCTTTAATGATCAATAAACCATTGATGCCTGGATAAAAATGTCATTACAAGTGAAAGGGTCTGTTTATGCGATAATGCGCATGATACTGGCGCGCGTCTTTCTGTGAGTCCGCACATTCACAGGCAGCGCGCTCTCTTTTGACTTGTCGTGCAAGAATGCTTTAAAGGCATTCGTACGAATAAGAGCAGGATCATGTAACACTAGCCAAAGGATGACGTTAACAGCCCTAATTTGTTTATTTCATATAAAATCGCGGCATCTTGCATCATATAATCGCAGAGGCTTGACATCGCGATTACGATTGCGATATGATTAATAGTGCGGCACTAATTTCAACCTTGATTCTGGTTTTAGTAATACTAAAGTAAACAATAAAGATAAAAAATAAATTTAGGATTTTTAAAAATATATATTTTAAAATGGTTTTTCGGACCCCCTGCAATTATGCCACGGACCACTAGGGGTCCGCGTACCCCCGGTTGAGAAACACTGTTCTAGCTCAGGCACACCTGGTGCAACTAATGAAGCCCTTGATTAGTTGCATCAGGTGTGCTTGAGACAACACCTGTTTTTGCAGATTTGTGCTGTTGTGAGGGATTCTATTCAGGGGGTTGAATAGTTTTGAGACAGCAGAAGGTTGAATTCATTAAAAGTTGAATTTTCAGTTGAATTTGGGGAAACCACTGGAAATATTTGTTGTGTTGAGCTATTTCAATTACTTTTGTTTGATTTGTTCATTACAAACAGCTGAAATTCTGTCAATTTTCCAATAAACCTGATTTGCTATGGGGGTTGAAAATTTTCATTTACAACTGTAAAAGTTTACAATGTTTCAGTTGACTAATGCAACTTTAGCACATGGGGAAAAAAACATTTTGATGTCCAAAAGGGCTTATTTGTTCACAGTTATGGATTTTTACTTTTAAAAATTGTACCTCTGGCAAGTCTGCCCCATGTAGCCAACAAAATACTTCTGCCGGACCACAAGGTAGAGAATGCCAGCAAAGGCAGCTGGAGCTGTAACAAAAATAGTTTATTGTTATAAAATTACTTTAAAAATGTTCTTATTATAGTTAAATGGGCTACCCAGCTAACAGGGAACGTTCTCAGAACTTTGGATAATGTTCTGGAAAAGTTATAAACAAACATTCTTTCAGTAACGTTAACAGAATTTTCTTTCAAAGGTATCTGGTATCAAATAATGTTCTCAAAATATTAGCACAAAAACATAATCTATACATCATTCATGGAATGTTTTTTTTTCCCTGAAACATTTTAGTTGGACATTCATCTAATGTTTTTTAAATGTTATTCTTGTTACTTTTAAATGTTTGCAAAATGATACGTTGGTATAATTAAGAAAAAACATTCTAAAACTTGTTACTAAAACGTTATAAACTTTCATAGAACTTTCCAAAATAACGTTTTTATAACTTAATAGGAACGTTAGTAAAACATTCTTAGAACATGTCTGTTAGCTGGCTAATTCCCAAGAAATGAATGTAGTTACTGTACAGGTAATTTCTCTGACTCATAGAATTTTTATTGGGGCTGACTCGCATTATGTATGCGTCGGTTGGTTAGCAACACGATTACTATTTTTTTTTTTTTATTATGATGACAAATATTTGCATATGGGTCATCATAGCATGAATTATTACCAGAGAAATGCAAACCATTTCTACTACATTACAAAAGGGGTAGTTTCTGTTATCCTTCCACCATATAGTGAACATTGATGATAAAAAACAAAGGCACTTTTAATTCTATAATTAAGTGTTCATTTAGTCAGAATGTGATAAAGAAATGTTACACCTTTTATTGATGAAAGTGTTGGTATGAATTAAATCACGTACCTTGGCTGAGGCAGATACCAGCGCACCACAGTACTGCCAGAAATGTGGGGTATGTGTCCATGCAGTTTCGACTTAAATTGTGTAGAAAAAAAACAATAAGTACATAAAGCATTAACAAGCAGTTCATTAAATTATAATAGCATGCATAACTTTTCATACAGTCTCAAAAACGAACTCTTATTGTCTCTGTGAACTCAGTCACGCAGCTGGTATTCCTTTTGACCAAACACTGATGTACAAATGTTCTGTCAGTTCTTACATCAATGTAGCTTTGAGAAATATTGTGAAAGAGTTGTTACTTCCTCTCTGGTGGTGGTTAATGACACTTTTTTTATAATTGCATCTAAATTGAGACAAACATCCAAACCAGAAACCAACAGTTTAGATATGCAACTGATAATAAGTCCTTCAGATTGGTTTATTCTGCATATGTGAAATGTGCAGAAAATGAAAAATATGTAGGAATAGCATAATACATAATAGGGCCAGATACTTTTTTCTGTCTTTTTTCCCTTATGTCCACATTAGCCCAATTTACTTTTAATGTAAGAAAAGAAATGAAATGCAAAAAATAAATGTACATTTATAGGTTTTCAATTACAGACAGACCAGTGAAGCCCTCTTGCAACATTAAGATTATGTAAATAAAGCAGGAAGTTAGTTTCACCAACAACAGGAAAATGTGGAGCAGTTATGCAAAAGACGTCACACCATCACTACTTGGATAAGTGGATTCTTCATCTGTATATATATATATATATATAGTTTTTTTTTTTTTGTGTGCTTGATCATCTTAAATTATTTCAAATTCCATAGTGGATGAACTGACTGGAGGAACTTAAATCAATACTCACTTTGCACAGGACAAGCGCTCAAAAGCTGTAGAATGTTGTTTAGAATGAATCCCTGTGCACTCTTTTTCAACCTTTAGGGCGAAGAACACTAAAGGAGAAGTCACTATATTAGAGATTAGGTATTATGGGTATTTTAATGATTTTGCATGTTTATACATTGTGGACTAATTCCTTCTAGATGTATAAACACAGCACAGTGTTTTCAAAGATGATTTGCATACACATTCTGCATAAACATCATTCAACTACACAACTAAAAAGAGTAAAATCAAAATGTCTTACCATTCTGAACAACGCTGAGAAGAGTGACCAGCACTAGCAAGATAATGTTTTCCATCACTTCAGCATCCATGTTCTCCGAGTGTAAACTGCAACAGGTCTGTTTCAGCACTGTAGGTCTGACTGCTCTCTGATCATTTTAATATAGATAACATCACCACTGAACTGATGCGTTTCCTGGTGGGAGGGCCACTTGAACTTCTCGAACTCACTTCTGCTTCACAATGGTGCATTTAGTCACTTTTGAAACAAGATATCTCAGTGTGGAAAAACTTTTCCTGGTACAGCTCTTCGTTTCACAGCTCATCCTATCAGCTATTTCAGGACAAAATGCAGTTTAACCAACACACACTGAATCTAAAGTGGAAACTGACAGTTTGTTGATGTTACTGTAACAGACTGCCTTGGTCTTAGCTGGTCTCACACTCTAAATCCCTGAAACTTGGTTCTGGATGTCACCATACACTGCATATTTTGGGTGTCTCCTCATCAGTTATTAGGCGCCATGTCCTGACATGGTTGTGTCAAATAAAGGAAACATCCAAAATGTGCATTTTCAGAGGACCTTCTTGACCAGGAGTCGAGGACTGATGACATCTGCTCCAAACCCAGCCAATAGACCAACTGGTATTGTCACTTTTATATTTAAACACTAATTATAAGTAGTCAACTTCATGCAGTTCACCAGGCCTGGTGAATTCAGTGTGCTGATACACAATACATCACCATTGCATTCAATTTGTCAATACAAGATTTTAACCAAAAATGTACATGGTCTCAGTTTACTTTCCAATGTTTTTTGTGAAACCCAGACTACTTCAATATTGCATTATCAATCATAATGATTATTTTAATATTGATTTGAATATTGTTAAAGGACAGTTAATGAGGAAATGGATATTTTATTGGTCCAACTGTATTGTGCAGGATTTATATTTGCAGCAAATACCGGAAAAGGCAGAATTCATTGAAAACATTAACATTCTCAATTCTTATTTGTAGAATTGGTAAATGTAAATGTGTAATATTATAATTGCTATATTTTTTATTGGCTAGAAATTGGTGTCTTACATATTCGTCATTGTGGCAGTAAAATTCACTTTCCCCTTCAAAAAATAAACATGTCCTTGACAAGCATTAATGTCGACCCCTGACACACATAAAATCATGTATTAACACTGGAAAAGCCATAATCAAATTAAAACCAATTGTAGGATTTCAATATAGAATCATTGTGAGGCGCTTTTAACTCAAAAACAAAATTCAATGTCATTAACCACACTGGATTCAGTTTTTGAAAGCATTTAATGTGAACTGCTTAAATATTGTGATAACCATAAAAAAGGACAACTCAAAAAACATTTATAAACCGACATCTGTACAATGCTGTACAAACCTTTACAATTACCTTGTTCATAATTTGATCTTCAAACATTGTGCCATTTAAATGTTCTCTAGTCTTAAAGTAGATCAGGCAAAATATGAATTGATTTCAATTAACTGATGATGTACCACACGCTTTCCTAAAAAAAAAAAAAAAAAAAAAAAAAGTATTTCTTTCCAAATAGAAAACTACAAAGAACAGTTCTTAGAAACAACTTGAGAAACTAGAACAATCTCATGGTTTTTAAAGTCTAAAAGTCTTTTCTTAATCAGAAAAATATATCTAAGCCATTAAAATCAGTGCTCTCAATGGCAGTCTGGCCCATCCCTGATTGTATATATTCATCAAATATGGAGTCATTAGTAGAAGAAGAATAGTTTAAAGTTGCTTCTGGAACCACAGTTGCTACTGAAGAATTTTGCTGAGCGCTCCCATTTGTTTTCTCGCCATTCTGGCCATTGTTCAACATCTCCAGGAGACCCGTGCTGTCAGGTGAGAGGTTCCTGGCGGTCGTCACAGGTGACAACAGCTCAGCGAAGAACTGGTCATATGCCGGGCTGTCGTAAGCCGAAGTGCTAGAGGTGACGGAGTAGGGCGACGAGAGGGCCGTGCTGTCCGGCCTGGGTGCAGCTTCTCCTCCGCTTCCCAGAATCTGGTTTAGCTTGGCTAGTTTCTTTTTCTTGGCCTTGAGCTTTTTCATTAACTTTAGCCTGAGAGCTTCTGTAGTGTTAATGGGCTGCTGGTCTGCTGAAAAGCTTGGAGTTTTATTAACAGGTGGACACATACCACCGGGAAGAGTGACTGCTTTGTGTTTAGGGGGTACAGCAGGATTTGCACCAATTGAATTTGTCAATTTCTTGGTTATGAAGCCACCAAACATGTCGGCCGGCTTTGCTGGTAGAGCTTCATTGTCGCATTTCAGACTGAGTTTTGGTTTTGGAGCAGGAGGAGGAAGTCTCACCGGTGTAGAATGGAAGGATGGATGCCGATGAAGTAATGAGGACAAAAGTGGTGACGGTGCATGTACTTTTGTAGCCTCCGATGATTTCACCACAACTGGATTGGCCACAGAGTGTAGTTCCTTTAAACCAGAAGGTTTTGAAGGTTGACAACTCGACAAACTAGATGCTACTGGAAGACTAGGGAGAGTGACCGGCACGACGGCTGGGCTCTGGGGAACCTGAAGATCCTCAGTGACTCCGTTCACATCAACCAGAGTGAGGGTCACAATGTCTGAGTGTGACAGACCCTCAAATGTGTCCAGTAATGTGGTGCTGCCAATGGATGCGTCCAGAGTGCTGACAGCAGTGGAGTCTCCCACAGTGAGCGCGCTGATGACACACGTGTCATTGGCCACAGAGTCTGACAGTTTGTCCGAGAGTTTATCATCGACATTTGTGACCGCCGAGGGAGCTGTCAGTGAGCAAACCTCTGAAGCTTCATCTTTAGTGGAGTCTGCCTCCCAGAAAACAATGTGAATTTCATTGGCAGGAAATGAAAACCTCTTGTGGATGTTGAAGTAAGGGTGTTTCAAATCATCGAGTTCCATCCACAAGCCTTTAAGACAGAACACAGACATGTAAATTAACTAGGATTATAACCTGTCAATCAAAAGGGGGTGAAAAAACGTGTCAGACTGCAACTCATACTGTGTATGAAGAAAAAAGGCTTGTTCGACTTGAACCCGCGCTGCACAGACCGATCCGTGAATGACATCAAAGTACCGCGAGAGCGAATAGAAAATAGACGTCTCCTTATGCTTTTGAATTGCTCTCGCCGTACTTTGATGTCATAAACCGATCAGTCTGTGCAGCGGCGGTTCAAGTAGAATAAGCCTAATCTCTCTTTATCGAATTTAAGGCAAGTTAATGTGATAACGCATTAACAGTTAAAATTCGAGAACACTTCATAATAATCAACAATTTTATTGATCTGACTGTACTGATGCTATTGTCTGAGAACTGAACTCTAACACTAAGGCATCATTTTATGAAGAACTGCTTTTTAGATGAAATTAACTAATTTAATAATTGATGATCTTTACAACAGAACTGAATCAACACTGAACTTCAGCTGAACAACAGCTGAAATGCATAATTTTCCTGTTATCACTGCAACATGCATGAACATCAGAAGGTTATGTTGAAAGATACAGTACAATTTACAGAGATGTATCATGTTTCATGTAATCACTTAATTTTTTTCAATCACAGATAGATATCAATAAAACAGCTTGTGAAAAATGTCACATGTACCTCAGGAAAGTTATCAAGTGTTCACAGTTCGTTGGTTAGCAATAAAATACACGAGAGGACCTTATTTACTGTTAATTATATGCATGTTTGAATAAATTTGAAAGACAAGCGTTAATGAAAACTACCTTGTGTGCAACCAAGATCAATACAAAGATTTTTAGTTTTTATCTGCGTGTAATTATTACATCTGAAAATAAATAGTAATTGAATTTAACAGTTTGGACTGTTGTTAACCGAGTAATCGGCTATCGGTAGAGAGATTTAGTATCTGCGTATCTATCAAATTAACCATGATTAAATTCAAATCATACAAGTTTGGGACAAACATTTCCATATTTTCCAGAGCAACTAATCAGAGATAACCAGAACAATTGTCCGTAAATCCAAATTGATAACAGTAGATCATTTTTTAGCTTATGTTTTGGGCACAGCATCGAAGCAGGAATGATGTGATGTTTTTAGCAACATTAAAATAAAATAAATAATTTACTACCTTATAGATACCAATACCTAATATCAGTTGTGCTGGAAAAAATGTGTGAAATATAATTATAATTCAAGAGAAGTGTTTTCTATTTGAATCCATTTTGTGATAGCAAAGCTGGATTTTAAGCATCATAACGCCAGTCTTCAGAGTTATATGATCCTTCAGAAATCATTCTATAAGCTGATTTGCAGCTTGAGACATTATCATAATCAATGTTGAAATTAGTCGTGCAGTTTAATATTTTTTCAGGATTCTTTGATGAATAGAAAGTTCAAAAGAACAGCATTTAATTGAAATATGAATACTTTTTAACAACTTTTGGCCCCAAACTTTTGAATGGTAGTGTAAGTAGATCAGCTAATGAACTCAGAGAATCAAACTGGAGACTCACCATTGCTCTGACGAATCCAAGTGACGAAGTGCTGAAGATGCTTTTTGTACTGGATAACAGTGCTGACATTGTAGTGCACATCCTGGAACTCAAACGAGTATTTAGAGAGGTCTTTCCTGGGCAAGCCCTCCACAAAGTGCAGTGCAAACACAGGGGACAACCTGCAAAAAATTAACAGAAAGACAAATATCAATCAACCACAATGACCAACAGAGTTTCAAATATTCAATTGTGATAAAGCAAGGTGATAAGGGTTAGGTTAGGGTAAATTTATAGTTATTCCAACTCTAACCGTTCAAGCACCATTTTCCTCCTCTGGTTTTTACGGTTGCAGTTACTGCACTGAGTGCGGTTGATGGCTTTTAGTGGGTGCCAATTATTCAGAATCTGAGTTAATGTTGTAAGTGTCTTCTCAACACTGCAAGACAAAAGTAGGGTTGTGTTACATGTATGTGTGTGTGACACCAAAACAATTATCTACTAAATCAAAAACCGTTTAATCACCAAATACAAATGATTTTAAATTAAAAGGGTAAATCCTTACCTGTCGCTTACAGTATAACTACAAGAAGTGCACTTAAATTCCCAACGGACAGTATGCTGGAAAAGAACCTGAGCCCACTTGTCTGACCGTAGAAGGAGAGGGAGCGCAAACACAGGTGTTTCCTGCTGACCTGCATGACAGACAGAAAGATTATCACTCAATACAAATGCCAAGCAACGCATTGAAATAAAATTTAATGAGCAGATGTTTTTACCAATTTCACACTTCAGTGTGGGCTGGAGGAGTTTGAAGAGTGACTGACGGTATGCTGACAGCTGCCGCTCGGCCTCATTCATGACATCAGCAGGGACTCTAGTTACCTTATCTGCCAAGAGAAAAACAGGTAAGCTCTTAAAAATATTAAAACTAAATAATGTTTATTGATATATGGGAACATAAATCATTTTAATTTGTAAACAACTTTTAAATGTCATTTTATATTAATATAAATGTATTAAAGTGCCCCTATTATGCTTTTTCTAATATTACATTTCATGGAGTGTGTAATATAGCTGTTTGTAAATGCAAGTTTTTAAAAATCAAAGTGCACGACAGATAAAGTTGTTGCCTCCTAAAAAAAAAAAAGAAGAATCAATTCTGAACTGCCGAAACGAGTCATCAGCAATTCCAGTGTCACTTCCGGTTACATATCTACGTAACAATGTAAAACATTAGCATAATGCCAGCCTATGGTCTAGCCACGTTTCCACTATCAGGCCAAAAGCGGGCATAGTAGTGCATGCCAGGGCCAGTCGCGTTTCCACTGCCACTTCCAGGGCTTGATCGGGCCTCGTCTGAGGTTCCTCGGGGCCAACGGCCAGGGTCTTTTTGGCCCGCCAATTACCTTGGTCCAAAGCGGGCCAGCTCGGGGGCTTGAGGAGTGGTCATGAACAGAGGCGGAGTTTATCTGAGTCAGGAGACGGCAGTGCCGGATGATATTATGTACCAGGCAGCTATCATCAGCTTTAAAGACTTTTAAAATCATTTGAGCTCAAAACTCACTTTCAGACAGCAGCAAGTGTTTAAAATAATTTCTGTTTGTGATCCGATGTGGATTCTGGTCACTTTATAAGGCAGAAATATTTATATGCGATGCAAAAGACTATGCACGCTAACCATTACCATAGTAAAAGTAGTAAATATGACAGCTTGAAGAAATCAGACAAATCACATAGGCTATCACAATCTTGTATTTATTTTATCTGTAAGTACGTCTCATCTCTTTATACCGGACTCTCTAATATCCATATTTGGCTCTGCATGCGTCATAAAATAAAGCAACTCCGTTTTTCTCTGAATGAAAATATAACTGAATTGGGATTGCTAAAGCTCCTCATTTTTGTTGGAAAACTTGTAGAAATTATTATTCTTTCTAAATGTGATATAAACATACTGTCCTGCGACAATAAATAAACAGAAACAGACGTGACTGAATAAGTGTGTCCTCTTTCTTTTGTGAGATAACGGTAAAAAACACTTTATTTCTGTTTGACTTATGTGCAATCTTGACAAAAATAAATTTATTATTAGGGGTGCACCGAAATTTCGGCCGCCGAAAATGGCATTATCGGTTTCGGGCCAAAATAAAAAAAAAAAAACAGCCGAAAACGTAAACCGAAAATGAATGTCACCAGCCCCTCCCATCCGTGCTCAAGCGCTTAGGTTTCACTCACAGTCAAGCTGTTATCACGCGTCTGCCTATCAAAGATAGGGATGTCTCCTGCATATTGATAGGGGCTCCCTGATGCCCGCAAATTAGTTCAAATCTCCCGGAAGAGAGAGAGCGAGCGATCAAGAGCGAGATACCTTGCGTGTGTGTGCTAGTGTGCCACATGAAGCGCATGTAAGACCCCCAGTCCAATTTTTTGTGTGAAGAGCAGTTACATTAAAATTTGCATAGCACTGCACAACTGTGTTTCCTAAGGCTACATAGGCTTACATGTTGTTTACAGTTTGAGTTTGGATTAAGTTCTAGTGCTGTTTTTGCACGGTTTTGCACAGCAATTTAAAATTTAAGTAAAAAATTGTTTACATGCAGCAGCAGAATAGAGGCCCACTGCCATTCTGTGATTTTGGAACATAAAACTTGAAGAATAATATTATTTGGTATTATTATTTATTGTTAAAAATATTTTAGGTTTTGTACTAATATATATATATATATATATATATATATATATAAGTTTTTAAAAGAAGCCATTTTCGGCTTCAGTTTCGGTTTTCGGCCAAGTGCATCCTACATTTTCGGTTTCGGCCCAGAATTTTCATTTCGGTGCATCACTATTTATTATGGTCAACGTATCACTTATTAGTATAAAACTATGGTAAAACATCGATCCTTGGGTTTTAATTCTTTAGGTAAACAACAAATATGCCAACAAACGTCCACTTTTATCATATATGTTTTGTAATGTCGCTAATTTCCAGTGATTTCTTTCTGATTGGTTTTCCGATAAAACTTAATTTTTTTGGTGAAATGAGTGTGACGTTGTTCCAGAGGAGAGCGTTACTGGGGGGATTTTTAGTGAAGCATTGTGGATCTTTTGGTCCGACTGTGAAACCACAGGATGGTTTTTAGCTCGGCGCTATAAGTTCGGTCCAGAGGCTATTAGTTCAGCCCGGCCCAATGAAAGTCCAGGCTCGCACTGGCCTGACAGTGGAAAAGCGGCTATTGGCTGCCCGTGAAGAATGTCTACTTTGACCCACTCTCAAACACTGTAGTTTACGCTGAGGTCTGGAATAGTTCGGTCTGTGTTGTCCAAATTTCAAGAAGACAAATCCACTTTGCAAGCACTTTCAGGGGATGAGGACTCCTGCTGGAACTGATACAGTAAAACTGACGCCAGCGTTACTGTTTGTATCACTGTGTATACACAAGTGCTGAGCAAAAATCCAGAGCTGAAGATCAGATAATGAGCGTTTTGTTTCCGACCAATCTCAACATACTGGGCCGTCAGACCAATCAGATCCGAGTAGCCTCGCGGAAAGGAGAATCTTCGAACAAACCATTTTCAGACTCTTCAAGAATTAGGTGTAAATTGTAGGAGACCACGACAACAATATTAAAAACCTTTAAAATAGCATAATAGGGGCTCTTTAAGTATAATTTTTATAAATATATTATGATTGGTAGAGGTGGACGATATACCAGTATATATACCATGCGTTTTTAAGCCTTGAGGTTAAAAACAAGTTATTTTATACCATTCAAGCACAATAAGCAGCGAAAGAGCTCATTTACACTTATGTGGCATCGTGTTCTCGTGAACATGGTCATATGTCAAAGTGAATGTAAACAGTTGAGAAAGAAAATGCCTTCAGTCTATGATATAGCCCCACACTAAATTACTATTGTAACTTCAATAAGAATAAATGTATAGACTATGTAGTGTGTTTGTACATTTGATTAGCAGTACATATTATGTAGTAGCCATTTCTTATTTATAATGCTTTAAGATTTTCAGGTGGGTCAATTTAATTTTTGTGTATTTTAGAATTTTTTCATATTGTAATTATCAGTTTTTTTGTTCTTATTTTATCAGGCTAGTAAGCTAGTATTAGGTTGCGATATTGGAATTGGAGACAAGAATTATGAAATTTTGATGGCATCACCTTTTTTTATATCATAAGCAAAAATAACTATATCATGATCTATATAGTTATCAGAAAATAAAATTACTCATGACATCTCGTGATGTAAGATTTTGGTCATATCGCTTACCCCTAATCAATAATATCTATTTATGACAAAAATCGTGTGTTGATATATATGAATACATATAATTTTAATTTGTAATATAACTATATATTAAACTCACATAACATAATACAAATAGATATATGAGGTAACAAGTTAATTTGTTCTTCCTTTTACCTTCACACTGTTGCTCCTTGGCTTTTAGATATGCACATGTCTTATCATATGTGGAGCAAAGGTTCCAGACGGCAGAGTTGCTGCAATGCTCTGATGTCAACTTGTCTGTGAGCTTTACATTCTCACATGGAGTCTCTCTGATGGTCTTGCAATTCACGAGCATCACCAACAACGAATCCAACCAACACAGGTTGTCCTCGTTTTTCCAGAAGAGATGAGGTTGCACAGGAACCAGCTCTGATGAATCCATATCTACATCCATTCCGAAGATCTCCTCGACCTCATCTTGAGTACTAGATACACAAACATCCTTCTTGTCACACAGATCTAAATCCTCATAGGTAGCAGCAGGTAGCTCTTTAGGATGTTGTTCCTCAGTGCCCTTAATAGAAACCGTCTTTCCAAGTATTGATTGTTCACCAACATCCTGTGAAAGGGTGTCATCAATGACATCAGCTCCACATGGCTCAGGCTCAGCAGACAAAATGTCCAGTTTCTCCTCTCTCGATCGCTTTGAAGGGGAGGATGCATCATCGACATCGGACAGGGAAGAGATGTTCCTCTTGCATCCACCTTTGGACAAACCAGCACGCACATCTTCCAGAGATCTACTAACCAATGGGTAAAGACACTGCAAAGCGACAGAAAAACACCACAGATGTAAATGACCATTTCATTGGCCCATCATTCTTCTTTAAAATGAGTCACAAGCAGCTTCAAATATACGACAAATATCATATTACTAAAAACAATAAACAGTTGGTCAATATCACAAACTTGTCAAGAACGTGTTCAGCACCTTATACCAAAAGTAAAAGGACGACAATTATATTTTACAGTAAGTAAATAAAAGCTAATTTTAGGGAAAAAAAAATTGCCACGTAAAATTTTATTAACATTTTAATGACAAATTAGGCACATTTTCCCTCTCACTGTAATGCAGTGTTTCTCAACCTCTCCTGCAGGGACCCCCTGACAGGACATGTTTTTGTTTTAACCCTGAAATGGCACACCTGATTCAATTAATTAAAGGCTCAAAGGCTTAATGTGTAGCTGACTAATTGAATCAGGTGTGCCATTTCAGGGTTAAAACAAAAACATGTCCTGTCAGGGGGTCCCTGCAGGAGAGGTTGAGAAACACTGCTGTAATGCGATTTTTTACTGTAATGTGCACATGCATTTTACTTCAGATTTTTTGAGCCACAAGATTTTCAGAGGTGATTGTCATCACTTAACTATTTTTTTATTTTTCAAATCAGCAGAATAAATCAAATGAGGTACAACAAACACTACCTTACTGTGAAAATACAATTTAAATGTTTTATTTTTCCCAATGTCCTTTGGAACGATAAAACAAAGCGGCGACGAATGGTGTTCACACCGATCGCGAAACGATTGTTTGCTTTAGCCTAATTCGTCCCTGCACGATAGGTGGCGCTGACCGGAAATGCATTTTACACCTGCACACTAGGTGGCGCAACACATTATTATTCAGCTGACCGTCTTTGACCACTGAGAAGAAGAATCACTGAAAAGTTGCTGCATAGCATCAACCACGGGAAAATTTCAAACATTGTTTTTTGCACCCTTGAAGGGCACTTCGGGAAGGGGACGTCATTTGTAGGAGCGTTCCAAACGAAAGCGAAAAACTGAATCCCTTCACGAAGGGCCCTTCCACAAATGGAACATGCAATGGTCACTTCAAGGAGGTAGTTTAATAATTTATGGTCATGTTCTCCCATATGACATTGCTCACTTCTGATTGGAATTTGCCCCATAGAACCACTAAGACATCTGTGGAGGCAGCTTCAAGACACTTATAAAATGTATTTCAACTCCACTGCTGATTGACAGTATGAACATGCCACTTCTCTTTCTTCCAAAATACTTTTCAAAACAGCTTTCTGTGCTGTATAGCGCCACCTTGTGTGCAACAGCATTGGCTCTGGGCATATGATCTGAAGCTCAACTCTAATTTGACAGCCCATTTCATTGGACAACAGGAGAAAAAATACACTGATCGGTTAAAAAATGTGAATAGCTCCATAGGGATATATAGTTTCGAATCATCGTGTTGCAGTCACGTCCCTTAATCTCGCTCGGTGTGAAATTGTCTTAAATTTCACAATATTTTTTTCTTCAATAAAACAATCATTTAGTCCTTTTGATTTTAGGGTAAAATGACCCAGATATATTCTTGACAGGTTTTTGTGAGATTCACACGATTATCTATTAAAATGCCAGCTCCTGATTAGCAACAGGGGAAAGTGAAACATTTGTAATGTTGTAGAAACTCAAGTGTTAATGGATAACCGGCCTCACCGCTGGATTTGTACAGAGCATAACAGTCTCCTCCAAGTTGAGAGCAAAAAAGCGTAGGGCGTTTGTCTGACCTTTTACCAAGCACCAAGGACAGTTCCCAGGTGAGCCATTTCTGTCTTCACACTGTAAAAAACAAAAACAACAGATGAGAAATCACAGAACGCTTTAAAACAATCAACAACACTCTTTACAGAAAACTACAAAGACACGATGAGTGTACAGTACATAACTAAAGTGCTTCTAAAGAACTAAAATTCTTTCGCCTTTTACATCAGATTTCTGTGTTGTTTCTCGTTTGTGGTGGGCATCAAATCAATACAATTGTCCATACAATAAAAAAAAATAATTTTGAAGGTGACAGGAGAGCTTTGCACGAGTGACAGAGGGAGAGAACTGAGCATAACTGACTTTTCCCAAATACCCCACCACTTCTGGGGCCGGGGCCCCTATACCAGTGCCTTTGCTGTTCATTTTCACGCCACTGAAGTTTCCATTCTTTGATGAGTCCTGCTGCCATAAACTTGACATAACCTTGTCACCTGGCTCACCGCCTGAACACGCTGCAGTGAGAAAGAATATTTCATTTCTGAGACATCAACTGACCCATTCCAGGCTGATACACAAAGCAAACATTTCAAACTACATCTGCATTTACTGAAGGAAATACAAGTGCATGCCAGTCAGTAAGAGAACAGCATTTAAAGTAAAGATAGATATCACAATATGGAAGAAAAGACTATAGCAACTATTCTTTTGCTATGGTCTTTTCTTCCATATTGTGATATCTGTATATCTGATTGGCTTCTCAAACAAGAAAAAAATGTAGGGCAGAACTTGATTTTGTTCATTGGAAGTTGATTGGATCATTGTGGTTTGCTACTGCTTCAATCTCATGTGAGTGACAGATTGGCACGCCCTCGCGCTAGTAAACACAGAGAAGAGATGTTGCAAAAGGGAGGGCAAGTTATTTTGATTATTTAGGCTCATTAACTTTAAAAAAAAATAATGAATTTGCACGGGTAAATAATTTATATCAAAAACTGCAATATTCCATAAGAAAAAAACAAAAATTGTCCATTATGTTTTCATGGTGGTGACTAACTTTGAATTTAGTTTCAGGGCAACTTTAAAATCAGCGCGCGACTTTTTTTCCAAGCCAATCACAATTCAATATGCAAATATGTTAAGACGACCATAGACATAATAAATACGTATTTATATGTCTATGAAGACGACGACTATTCTAATTCAGAATGCAAATAAATAATTTTTCTGTCACCAAGGTTTTGAATGCTTTTCGTTCAATCAGCTAGTTTATTACAAAAGTTATCTAAACTTTCTTAAATTGATATAAACAAATTAAACACAACACCCAAGATTGAAATAATCGGCAAAATAAACTGTTTGGGCTAAACCATTGGCTTAAATACTTTACCCCCCATGTCTTTTAAATTGATTTTGATTGTATTATTCTATTTATTTTGTATGTATGTTTTTTCCCCTTTTAACTCAATGTATCTTTTATGTATGTCTTTGTAAAGCGCTTTGAGATGCTATTTTTAAAGGCGCTATATAAAATAAAGTTTATTATTATTACTTAATGTTGGGGGTTTAAAACATACCCTAAACAGAATGCTTAAGGAATAGCATGTTCTGCTTTGCAAATACTGACAGCCAAATCAATTGGTTTTCAATCGATCTTGTAACTGTTTTCTTACAGACATTTGAGTTTGTGAACAATCGTATCTGTAATGTCGAATACACACGACTCTTCCGATAACTGCCTTATTAAATACAAACACTAACAAAGTCTTTAGATATTTAAATATGTTTCTTTGCTGGCTAATATCAGGCGCTAACAACCACGGCAACAGTGAGCTGAGATGACAAGCAGATCGCCTAAATCTAAAACATTGCATTCACAACAGATTTCCGGGCCGCAAATAATCTGGACCAACACATACCTCAAAACTGGATCGAATGTTGAAAATTTCCACGCAGGATTTCATACACACATTTGGTAGTTCCAGCACGCCGGTAGGAGACATTTCAACGTGCATGCTCTCAGTCGTACGCTTAACGTACTACTTCCGGTTTTGTAGGAAGAAGTAATAAAGTTTTTACAAAGCTTCATTTACAGCACAAGAGCGCCATCATCTGGATAGTCTGCGTGCATTATCGAACGGTACTGTCGAAATTAAATTAGGCAGCAGCAGGGATTGAATAAACAACAACAACAACAACAACAACATCAAAACACTCAAGCCTAGACTATAATTAACAGTAGAACCACGCAAATAGACAGGCATAAACATGTTAAATTAGATTTAAATTATTTAGAATGTTGATTGTGTTTATAAATATAGTGTTGGCTAAATAAAACGATGTAGACTTTAAAGTTAATTTGAGCATTTAATATATTGTTTTGTTACCCACAGTTGCTCTCTCAAACATTGTTTGTATTTTCACCGTGCGAATGTAATTATATAAACGAACGGAGAGAGCAAATAGCCTAATATTTGTATGCCAATATTTTTATAAGGTTGTCGATTAAATAAAATCGACCAGGAGTCGTTAGATTTCTATTTACTGTGGTAAATCATTCTGGACGCAAGCGCTTTGTAAACGTTTCTGTCCTAATTAAAACTTTTTTCTCTCCCTTGTTTTTTCAAATGTGATATTGCAACATGCCACATAATTCATACAAGCAAACTTTTTAATATACATATTTTTAATTTTATAATATTATATAATATTTTAATTTTATAATAATATTATAATATATATTAGATCAGCATAGGTCAAAAACAAACATCTCTGTATAATGCATTTCTTATCGATAATAACTTTTCAATAGGTGTCAGTCAGTAACAGCGCCCGTCTGCATATGCCTGTGCCCTGTGCGTCTGTGAGCGTGCTCGAGCGGCGACGCGCCTGTATTGAGGAGTCGTCGGGCGCTACAGCTGCTCTCTTATGAAACAATAGAAGGCTATATGGGCATCAATTCCCCATCAGGCTCACTTAGCGGGTTATCTGCGCCCCATCCGTCCTACACAATACGAATTTGCATAATTTCCCCCAAAGATTTATCCATTTACATGCATAGGCTTCGGTTCTTTCGTGTGCTTATGGTATGACATTAATTTGGTTTCTAAATCATGGCCTAGATAGAAATGCATATGTTAAGCTATTGCTGTTTTTTTTTCAGGGCAAACAATTACTATCAGTGTGGCGTTTCTATGTCTGTGATAGATAGATAGATAGATAGATAGATAGATAGATAGATAGATAGATAGATAGATAGATAGATAGATAGATAGATAGATAGATAGATAGATAGATAGATAGATAGATAGATAGATAGATAGATAGATAGATAGATGAAAATAATAATTGGGCACCATCTTTGCTCTTTGATTTCTTCTCCATACTATCTATATTTTATCTGCTCAAATTACTATTGTAATTATGAAATTTAGGTAAATATATCAGAGGTCGCACTAAATCTTTTGAGTGTTAATCTAACACTTGTAATAAAAAAATCTTAACCATTGTTTTGGGGTGCTGTCATTGAATTATTCAAATCAAAAACTAATTAACAGTCTGCAGAAAGCGCCTCTGACGCTGTATCATGTTGATTCATATCGAAACGTAGTAATTAATCAGCTTTTGATACTCAAAAACGAATCCCGCCGATTGAGACACTTTAATAAATATAACTCATAATTGCATATTTTCGTTATAATCTGACTTGGATGTCCATATAGTGTTTGATCTAAGCGGGGCGTCAGCTGGACCGACCACTCTTTCATTCAATGTTTTCCACCTCACAGCAACGCCGACACTCCGCATTAACTCACTCATTCATTCAGCACTCCGCGCGCAACACATAGAACACAGTACTACTACAGCCAACATAGTACACACAGCCTTTGCTTTAGCTGAGACAAGAAACTCACACATACACTTCGTATTTTGTATTAACCCGCCATTTAAAACACTCCTGACGTTTCACAAAAGGCAGCCAATAGCAGCCCGGCTGTTATTAGGACAATGGAAAGCGCTCAGCCAATCGCAGGGATGTTCGTCGTGGCGAAAGCCAATGGAATGGAAGCCCTATTGAGAGTAATGCTAGAGGGCTGAGAGACCAGACTACTGCGTAGCGCTATTACATCCACATACAGCCATTGCAGTACATTCACTATCCAGACAAGACAGTGGTAAGTGTCAAGCTTAGACATTTCAAAGTGTGAGGTAAGTACAAAAATTGCGAGAAAAGGTCAGGAAACTATACAGAATTGAAATTTACCTTGTAAAAAAGCTATTTTATTGGTTAGGGTATTTTTATGAAACGTTAAAAAAATATATGGTATTATCCCCTCAGAATAGAATAACCGTTTTTATTTCATTTGTCTTGATGTAACTGTTACACCTTTAAAAAATGACAGAAAATAGGTTTTATTCGAAGGTTGAAATACTGAAAATATGGGGGTAAAATAGAATTTTTTCAGACTATTCGAAATGCAACGTTAAGCGGACAACTAACGTTAGGTGACAGAATCGCGTACAAACAAGGTATATGGACGTTGATAGTGCTGCAAGCAGCCATTGCAGCGCTTTATAAGGGATGTCTGTCAGAAGAAGACAGTGAACTATGAGAAATGATAAGAAAGAAAAAAAACTGACTGGCGAAAAAATTAAAGCCTAACGCCATTCTTATGTTTATGGATTTGTACGCTCGGTGATATTGAAATGACAGAGATACGGGCGGAAAAAAATTACCTCAGAAGCTGCGCTTTACTGTAATGGCTGACTGTACTCGCATAGGAAACAAGGCAAAGCCATGGAGCCATAGACAGGCGCAGTTCGCTTCAACTTTTTCAAATCGTGTTTTAAACCCCGCCAAGCTCAAGGTATGCGGTTTTTTAGGCGGAAAATAAAAATTCAATCTTTCGTCGTTCCAACCCTGATATTTTGATATTTTTACGTGCGTGAGAAGGGTGTTAAATTGAGAGTTGAAGTGAGATAGGTAATGCGGTCGCGCGGCTCCCCCTTATTGCAAAGCAGTGTAATGGCTGAGCGCTGACACAAAGAGAAGGAGCCATATTCTCAGTGTTAGTGCATGAAGACAAGCGGCCATTGCGAGCCCACTGCAACTCTGCACAGCACAGACCCACTGTATTACTATACACCAGGCAAATGCACTGGGCTTTTTGCGAAGGAAACAAATTTCGGTCAGGAAAATGACCCGCTCCGTTTGTTTGTCGAGTCCAAAAGCGAGCAGGAAGGCGGGTGGAGACATTTTAGTGGGACTTTCTTTCATGAAGACGGCTTTCTCACAAAATGGAAGAAGAAATATTGCCGTCGTTGTTGACCTCCTTTCCTTCAGCTAGACAAGAGTGTGCGCCATTGCTATTTCAACGGTACATAGAGCGAAATGGGCTCTTTTCAACGGAGAACATGGCAAAAGTGAACTTGAATATTAAGAAATTTTACGAGTTTTTCGATGTCTCGCGTACTTTGGCACATTTAATAACTTAAAACAACTTACTTATTTTTGCAGTTTTAACCCTTTTTTAACTTTGAAAAAATAAGGTTTTGGAAAGTGTGCATTTTTAACAACTTTTCAAATGTTTCAAAAGTGCACACAAGACTTTATTTTTAAACGGAATAAACTGGAAGGGATCATGTTTACATCTTAAATCGTCAAAAACCCGCGAAGAAAAACTGCGCTCCTTGCAGATGCTAAATACTAGAAAAAAAATAACTAGTTAAAATGTTAATGTTTTCATGTCAAGAGAACAATTTCTCTAGTCAAGTTAATTTTTAAGAGTACAGGGCTACACATTTAAATAGGATATTAAGGGAGTAAAATTAAATACCAAGTAGATTTTTGATGTGCATGTAAAAAAATATATATATATATGAATCTTAATTTAATTTTAATTATTTTTTTTATCAATTCAGGAGATTTAGCCAATATGGGGAAGGATCCTACAAAACCAAGAGGCAAAATGTCCTCGTACGCATACTTTGTCCAGACCTGCCGAGAGGAGCATAAGAAGAAACACCCTGAGGCATCGGTCAACTTCTCTGAGTTTTCCAAAAAGTGCTCTGAGCGATGGAAGGTAAGTCACACCTTTCATTTACATTGTGTTAATGCCATTTCCCTCTCTTTCCAACAATGGTTTGTTTTCATCCCTTCTTCAGACTATGTCAGCTAAGGAAAAAGGGAAGTTTGAAGATATGGCCAAACTTGACAAGGTACGTTACGAGAGGGAGATGAAAAACTACATTCCACCCAAAGGCGAGAAGAAAAAGAGGTTTAAAGACCCCAATGCTCCCAAGAGACCCCCGTAAGCATCTTGCTTGTTCATTAAGATGCATTGACATTTGTGAAGCATTCAAAGTTATACATTTTTTTTAATCCTCTGTTCTATCAAAGGTCAGCATTCTTCATTTTCTGCGCCGAGTTCCGACCCAAGGTAAAAGAAGATACCCCTGGTCTGTCTATTGGAGATGTGGCCAAGAAACTGGGTGAGATGTGGAACAAAACAGCATCTGAGGATAAGCAACCATATGAAAAGAAGGCCGCCAAGCTGAAGGAGAAGTATGAGAAGGTGAGAAAAGATGCCATGCCTAATCAGCATCATACAAAAAAAAAAAAACATGTTAACCAAACATCTCATATTCCTTTTTAGGACATTGCCGCCTATCGCTCTAAAGGCAAAGTGGGAGGCGCCACAGCCAAAGCCCCTTCCAAGCCGGACAAGGCTAACGATGATGATGACGACGACGATGATGATGAGGATGACGATGATGATGACGACGACGATGACGAGTAGATAAATGACATTTAGAGCTTAGCTTGTTGTCTATAAAGCATTTAACCCCCCTGTACACTTTATTGAGGCCATAAAATGGGTAAATGAAAAATAAAAAAACCTGAAAAGCAAAAAAAAAAGAAATAAGGCTGTGTATATGATATGTTTTTAAGCTGTACAGTTTCTTTTTTTTCCTTTTTTGTATAGTTAACACTACAGAAGTGTCATCTGTGTTTGTCCAAATGCCCCAAACATTAATTTAGTTCTTAGTTTAATTTCTTAAAGATGGTTCCAACACCACTATCCTTACCTGGTACAGTAAAAAAGAAAAGTTGTAAAATTGTCTTGGGGTCAGTGGAGTTTTAGATGTGCACAGCACACAACCTAGTTTCATGTGAGGTTGTAGTTCATATCTTAAATGTACTTTTGTTTGTTTACTCTTTTTCCAGATCAAATATTATCATCATTAGTAAATGGCTGTATCAAAGTTATTTTACTGTATTTTGAATACCACTGTAATTGCAGAAATGATTAAAAAAAAGTTATTGTTTTGTTCTGGTATGCTTCTGACATCAATAAACTTTTTTTCTTTTCTTTTTTTAAGAATTTTCTCTACTTTTCTTCATAGAATCGGATTACCATCTAATTACCACCAATTGTGATAAAAAGGTTAAAGGCATTTGGAGCTCATTTTTGTCAAACTTAAAATGTAAGTGGATTTATTTCAATTAAATTTTAATAAACTTGGATATAGATATTTTTTTTCTATTTAACTTGCAACTTTTCTAATACTGCAAAGGAATGCTGAGTTTTATTGGTTTGTCATGTCTAGTCTTGTTCATGTCAAAAATTTGATTATTGATGTAAATGCATTAACAGAAGATTATCATGTACTAATATTAAATGCCTTTTATTTGTAATTTAAAGCTATTACTGAAGACAGTGATTCCAAGCTCAAATATCTTTATATTGATTTCCTCATTTGATCTTGTTGATTGTTTTATTAGTGCAGTAGATTTGAATGCATGTTACAGTACACCAACCAGTGAGTGTTTTGAGGCCTTCATGTTTTTCTTGACAAACACAGAGGCTTAAAAAGAACACATGAACGCATAACCAGATGAAAATCTCGATTAATCCGAGCCAACTGCTGTTCATCTGGTTAAACTGCATATAATGGCGGTATACAGCGTCATCGTATGATTATTTTGTGGTACTGTCATATGTTTATACAGGGCATGACACTTCAATCAGATTATTATAGAGATCAGCAGCTCTACATTCTTGCTTTTCATTGCCTTATTATTGAGCTTGTGTTTTCAGTGGTTAATATGCAGTGTATCCACGTAAAAAAATAAATAGAGATAAATAGAAATTTAAAGCAAACTCATATTGTTACCGTTACTTTATAACCCGTGGTGATGCCAAGCGACCAAAAAGACACAAAAGTTTTAATAGATAAATAAAATGTGTACTGTTTGCTACATGATTCCCATTATTTCATGATTTCTAGTATTTGTGATTTGTACAGGCTTTACATTTTTATTTTAATGTTGTAATTAGCAATTAATTTACCTGTGAAGCAGATTTTTTACGTGACAAGCATTAATTAAAGTTTCTTATGGGCGGTGCCGGTCCTAGACTTCTGTGAGCCCTAAGCAACACTTTGTAATTAAATGACAAAGGCAGCAGCAGGTTTATTGGCAGCTGTCACTTTAAGACCAAATGCACAGGTCTAATACAACGACAAGCATTTGATTACTTTCCCAACTGTTTATGTTCACTTAAAGTTAACGTTTAGTTTATTGCCATTTGCACAGGTACGTTACAGTACAGGTTTTGGAAATCGTGTGCGTTTCTCAAGAGTCAGCTTTTAAATTAAAAAAAATTATTATAAAGAAGAGCAGAGAACAACAAAACATTTTAAAAAATGCAAAAAAGAGAGACTGTATATAAAAAACATTTCTAATTTAAATAAATACACATTGTAAAAGGTAAAATAAATTAATAATATTGCACATTGTAGAAACTCTAAATAAAGTACTATTGCACAAGTCATTACAATGATAATGTTAATGCACCTGGATTAAAAACATGGAATTAATACTTTTTGCCCTCCTTAATGTGCTGTGCCACAAACCTGACAGTGGCTGGAAAGAAGCTGTTAAATAGATGGGCCGTGTGAGTGCTGATACTCACAGGCCTGCGGTGTCTGAGATTATAGCCTGTGTCCACTCACTTAAACAAAGCATAAGCTGGGTTGTGTTTGTCCCTAAGGATGCTCTGTGCTTTCCTCCTGCAGCGCTGGGTTATATAGTGTCCATGGAGGGGAGGTTAGAGCCGATAACCCTCTCTGCAGTTTTTATGACCCTCTCAGCCAGGGTGGTGTTGCCATACCACACTGTAATACCGCTGGTGAGGATGCTCTCAACAAGGCCTCTGTAGACATGGGTTAGCGGTTGACCTCTTTTCACTGTTACCACAGTGTTTTTAGCCCAGCTGAGGTTTTCTGAAATATGAAGTCCTAAAAACGTAGAACTATCAGTCCGCTCCGTCTCAGTCCCCTTGATGATGAGAGGCTGTAGGACGGGAGCTCTCCTTCGAAAGTCCAGAATGAGTTCCTTGGTTTTGTCGATGTTAAGAACAAGATCATCGTCCTCCCCATAGACGGTGATCTTGTGAACCCTATCCCTGTATGATGACTCATCACCCCCTCTGATGAGGCTCATTCACTTAAGACATAACAGACTGAATTTTTACATATTTTTGTGTGTATTTGTAAATAAGCACACGCCCGAAGCCCAAAGTAGGCTAGCCTAATACTTGTACGCATTTCTCTTTCTCAGATCGAGCCGGTCTGGGGAACAGCCTCTTTCACAGCTCAATACTCTTTTAACTCTTTTTTTTTTTTTTTGTCGAGTACGTCCGGCAGGAGACTGTAGGCCCTATATTACGACAGTAACGTTGCATGATTAGACTGATTTTAACTATGTAGGAAGGGAGACAGTGCTCTGCTTTAAAGGAAAGGAAAGAAATGCGGCATCATGTTCTCATAATCATTGGAAGCCAAATTCAAAAATGAAACTAAAATTCAATTGCTCGCTCAGCCCTAGTCATTAAATCATCGTTGAGAGAAAGGGGGCCCCTGGTGGTTCTGGGGCCCTACGCAAGTTATCTTCATCTCCTGCATCTCTGCATAAGCCACTCCTAATAGGGGCCACCATTCAAATGAATGCACGGCACAGACTAACTGTGTGTAAGACTCCAATAAAATTATTATGTAATTAGTCCCTCACAAATACATCTCTCAGTAAGTAAAACTGTCTGTGTATATTATGGTAGACTACACAACATTATAATATTATTTTCATATATATTATTTTTTCATTAAGATCCTAACAATCCTGGATCAAGTCAAAGAGTCAAAACGGTAAAGTCCTGATAACTGAGTAACCCACGAACGAAGAACGGCCTCCTTCAGTTTATCAAGCGGTTTGAGTTGTATTTGCCCAGGCCCCGCCTACAACACATGCACTCATTCATTACTCAGCGTCTTTCCGCGGCCATGGCAACATCAGTGGGCAACGGACTGTGGACCGCTCGAACGTAAAAGTGCCTCGAATAAAGGTAAGACATTTACTCATTCCCATGCAAACGTAGAATTAAATGTAGAACATATCTGTCATATCGCATGTCCTTAGAAGGAATCATAAACTAAAAAATCGACTTCGTATTTTGTTTTCTTGCAAATCCTTTTTTGTTACCAATGGCCTACATCTTAAGCATCTTGCACTGTTGCATTATGGGTAATGTAGTTCCTTATTGCAGTTTTCGCCATTTGTCTGTAGTTTTAGGCAAACAGAAAACAACTACAAGTCCCTTGCAAAGGAATATGTAAAGGCGTGGCGTTTGAGCTGTTTTTACATACAAACGATTTGAACAATTTGATTTTATTGATACAAATGATTGAATGTAATCATTCATGGTCGACTGTTGGGTTATTTGAAAGAAAAAAAAAATAAAAGTATATTATTCAAGCAATTTGAAGTGTCCCGAACGGTATTTATTATGTGCTTTTACGTCATGTGTCCAACGAACGAAATTGTTTTATTTTTGACTGTCACTGGGTGGTCAGTGCAAAGGTTAATAAACCAAAGTGTTGTACAGCAGTAGTAGTTACTGCAGCGTTGCTTACAAACCCGTAGAGAAATCTTGTGATTGTTATCAGTGAATAAAGATTCAGTCACTGCGTTTTAAACCGATGCAATCATTTTACTTTATATTTACACCCTGATTTGGTTGGTCCTAGTTTTCTACAGAGAGCAAGAAAAACATTTTACAGAGGCCGAATGGGGAAACCCATGAATGGACTAACATTGCAACCTTTAATATAAGATTTGTATATTAATAAGAATTGGACATCTAAAAATAAGGCATCATGATTGATATCTTAAATTTAAGATTTTTCTTTTTTCTTTTTAAAAAACCTTATAATTTTAAGAAAAAGACTATTTAGTTATTGGCACAATTTATCTACTACAATCAGCTTATATCAGTATTTATATTGCATGGATGTTGCTTCTATAAATGTATAGTTAACTATTATCAGTCAAAAATACAGAAAATACAAAAATACCCCCCCACACACACACACACAAAACTACAATTTTACAGAAATTTAAATGATTAAAAGTAATTCTACAGAGAATTGTTTACACACTCTACATAAAAATTTAGTACAGTATAGTAACAATTAATTAAATTTGCTTGTTTTTTAATGTTATAAACATTTCTTATTCTTACACCCACAAATCCAACTCATTCTATCTGAAAGTTTTGCTGTACAGATTCCCTGGAACATTTTACTCAAACAAAATAGTTTTGACACAAAGGTTGACTTCTAGCATAATAGTTCTTTAAATAGCTTTTGGGTTGTATATTGTTAAATATTTTAAACAAAATAAAAGATGAGACCTGACTTTACACTCAGTGAGTCTGGAAATGTGCAGACTGCAGAGACATTTTAATGCTGCTCTAGATGATTTGCCAGAAAGTGATGTGCTGTACCCAACTTCACCCCTCTTCTGTTACTGTCATTATAAATGTTTAATTTGGCTCTGCATCATCTCATCATATTCTCTGTTCTTTGACATGTTTAGGACTCATGGCCTTCAATCAACCGCACTCAAACCAGCTTCTCTAATGACGCTGTGAACTCCGGTCGCATTGAAGCGCTGAAGTAACTTTCAGTTTGATTTCTTTCTCATCATGAATCTGACTGAGATTTGTGACAATGCTAAGAAAGGAAGAGAATATGCACTATTGGGGAACTATGACTCGTCCATGGTGTACTACCAAGGTGTTATACAACAGATCCATAAGCACTGTTTGTCCCTCAGAGATCCTGCCCTGAAAGTCAAATGGCAACAAGTAAGGCTCTGATTTAATCTGATGTGTGTTCATGACCATTTATATTTGCTCAAACAGGTTTTAGCTAAAGAATAAAGTTGTGTTGGTACAGTATGTAATCTGAAGGTATATATGTAATCCTACCCCCCCAGATTCGGCAGGAACTGGCAGAGGAATATGAGCAGGTGAAAAGCATTGTAAACACCCTGGAGAGTTTCAAGATGGACAAACCAGTTGATTTCCCCAACCCTTTGCCTGAAGAGAGCCCAAGGGACCCTGATGTCTGGCCTCCCCCAACCCCAGCGGAGCACAGGTACAATAGTCAGTTCACTTAGCTGCAGAGCTCGTCACATGTCTCCTATCTTCATGCTGTCACTACCATGTTCACTCATGCGCTGTTTTGTCATGCAGGACAAAATGGAATTAGCTCAGTGAAAACACATTTTACACTTATTCACACATTTTAATATACCGGTATGTATATATATATATATATATATATATATATATATTAGGGCTGGGTATTGACCCAAATTTCCTGATTCAATTGCGATTCACAAGCTTGGACACAAATTCGGATTTCAATTCGATGTCAATTATATTTATATATACATTTCTTAATGTGTACATATTTGTATGAACATAAAAAAACTTCAACAACTATGACATAAACTGAACAAATTTCACATATATTTGATGAACAGAAATGGAATAATGAGTCCCTGAACATGGCATGTTCACACAGGTGATAAGGGACCCTGGGCATTTTTTTCTTCTGGTGTTTTTCAGAGTCAGTAGAAAGGTTTCTTTAATGTCCTTAGTTATTGCAACTGCGACCTTAAAGGGTTAGTTCACTAAAAAATAAAAATGATTCCATAATTTACTCAACCTCAAGCCATCTTCTTTCAGCCAAACACAATCAGAGTTATATTAAATAATATTCTGGCTATTCCTAGCTTTCATCCATCCATAATAAAAGTAATCCATAGGGCTCCAGGGAGTTAATAAAGACTTTTTTAAGTGATGCGATGCATTTTTGTAAGAAAAATATCCATATTTATAACTTTATAAACTAAAGTCACTGACTTCTGGTAACTTGGGTCACTCTTCTGCAGGAACTAGTCTTGCGCACTGCCGTTACCAAAAGCCAGTGATTATCAAAATCTAAGGTACCATTCACTCCAATTATAAAGCTTGGAAGAGCCAGGATATTTTTTAATATAACTCTGATTGTGTTTGGCTTAAAGAAGAAAGTCATATACAACTTTGTAAAACATATAAAACATTGTTTAAACCTTTTCCGATAAAGATAGTTATTTGGTTATCAGATAAAGATAGTTATATATATATATAAGTAATAGTTATTTGGATTTTCCAAAATTTATTTTTAATATACAGTATCCTGATTTTTATTTTATTTTTTGCTGAGTTCAATATGCTGATTTGATGCGGAGAAATATTTTCTTTTATCAGTGTTGAAAACGTTTGTGCTGCTTAATATTTTTATGAAAGCCAGGATTTTTTCAGGATTCTTTTTGTCCAATTTAATGCATTCTTGCTGAATAAAAGTATTAATTTCCTTCAAAAAAATCTAACTAACCCCAAACTTTTGAATGTTAGTGTAAATTATACACATGTATAACTTATATTGGCTAAATCAGTTCAACTGATTGATATGATATAAATGAAGCACCAAAAACTCCAAACAAAATGCACTAACACAAATTTAGTGTATCTGTTTGCACATGTGGTCACATTGACCTGATGATACGACTCTGTCTGGTTATAGGGGACCTGTCCAGGTGAAGAAGCCGGTCCCTGTATCAAAGCCTCAGAGGAAAGAGTCACCTGGGATTCAGCATCGCGGACCTGTGGGGAGGGGTCAGCCGAACGTCAAATCAGATAGACCGAACACCCGTGACGGCCGTGGAAATAAAGCTAAGGAGGATAAAGTAAGTTAACCAAACTATTACACCGTGTCTAGACCGAACACGACAGTTAATGGGTTGCATCGCGCCGCAACAGCTAGAAGCTGTCTACACTGGGTGCGACAAAGTGACCATTGCAAATCCATTTGTCCTCCTTATGAGAAGTATCACGAGTGCTTGGAGTACATCATAAATAGAACAAGGCATCAATTGAATGTCGGGGATTTGTCGTGTCTCATCACTTATTATAATGGGCTCTACTGTCTTTTGTCGCGTCACATCGTGCCGTTCGTGTCCGGTGTAGACAGTGTTAGGCCTAATGTACAAGATGAAGAAATGAGAATTGGAATTGTGGTTGATTTCTTTTCAGACTAGACCATTTCATTTTTCTTGGTACCTATTATCATGTGTCGTATCTGTCTGTGTTTTCAGAGTAAGAAGTATTCCCAGGAGGGTGTTGCTGATGTGGAACAGAGGAAGTTTGATGGCACAGGCTATGACAGCGATCTGGTGGATGCACTGGAGAGAGATATTGTGTCCCGGAATCTCAATATCCACTGGTATTTTGCCATTTTACTACTAGTTTTACTTTTCAAGTACTTATGATCAAAAAGTTTACAAAATAAATGTTTTTTATGCAACTGTTATAGATCATTTGCTATCATTAAATTAACTTAAATCTTGATCTTTAATCTCACACTGGAGCCCAGCAAATCTCAATAATATATGATACATTTTGTGAGAGAACACAAAAGGTTTGTGAGCTATGGAGCCTAACAAGTTATATATGTATATATATATATATATATATATATATATATATATATATATATATAATTTATGACCAATGAAATCTGACTTCCTTGCTTTTCCCTACCATGCAGTAAAATGAGACTCAACAGCATTTTCTTTACATGCCTAAATTTCCCTTATTTGAATTGAAAAATTTTATTGAAATTTAAACTGTACAATTATCACAATTCTCTCAAATAATTGTGATTAGATCAAATAACCAAGATCAGACAGTTAATAAATAACTGTTAATATTTAATCTATAACTGTTAAACACTACATACTAAAGTACAAAATGTGTCAATATGTCAATGCACTTTCGTTTGTCTTTGAAACACAAATAAAGATATTTTAATGAAATCTGATTTCTGTCCCTCAATACACACTTTGATGCTTCAAAAGGTTCATAAAGAGATTGTAAAACCAATCCATATGAATTGAACGTTCAAATTTAGTCCAAATTTTCTGAAGAGACACGATAACTTGATATGATGAACAGATTTAATTTAGGCTTTTTCTCATGTTTCAAGCAAGCTCGGTTGAGCTTCTTTTTACATTCGGTGATCAAATAAAAGCCGAAAATAAATCTGTTCATCATTTAAAGTGATTGTGTCTCTTCAGAAAATTTGGAGTAAACCGCTTGATTCATATTAATTTGTTTTATGATCTTTTTATGAACATTTTGAAGCGACAAAGTGGTGGTTGCTTAGCTGTCAATGGAGGGACAGGAAACTCACAGATTTCATAAAAAAATCTTACTTTTTTTTGTTTTCGAAGATAAACGGAAGTCTTACGGGTTTGGAACGACATGAGACTATTTTTTTTCTTTCATTTTTGGCTAGTTTGATTATCCTCTTAGCATCCAAAAAGAGGATTTCAGTTCGCTCTTCGCTGTAGCACATTTTTTCAGATTCCAGTCCATTCTGCACATTTCTTTTATTAAAATCAGCCCAGACAATGTTGAAAAAAGTTCAAGTTCCTTCTGGGCCTCGGCACTGGCTGTATAAATAGCGATGCGGTGAGTTTAGTTTTTGTACTTCTCCAGAGTGTAGTTGTTGTGTGTTGAGTCAGCGACAGCTGTCAGTCACAGTGGCAGTTAGTGATTCAGTGCTGGACAGTGATTCAGGCAAGCTGTCATGTGTTACTGTTCCTGCAGGGATGACATAGCAGATCTGGAAGATGCCAAAAAGCTGCTGAGAGAGGCAGTGGTCCTGCCTATGTGGATGCCAGACTTCTTCAAGGGGATCCGCCGCCCGTGGAAGGTTAATATGTTAGATGACACCTGATGCCAGAGTTTGACATCTGAGCATACATGCATATGGATCCATAGTCTGTCATATTGTTTTTGCCAAAATGTATGTCTATTTCTTGTGGTGATAGCTTTTTTAGTCCACCAGGGGGCGCTGCTAAATTAGTTTATTATGTAGGGCAGAGTGAACATTTTTCAACACAAGCTCTCATTAGTACTATCAATCGTCACATATCGGTTGATATATTTCTACTTCAGTTTGTTTTTCACATACCATCTGGTCTACTGAAGTGTTTTTTTCCAGAAACCATCAACTGTATCGTTGTTGTTTTTAAAATATGTGCCCGTGTGAAGATGATACCAATGCATGTTGTTCTTGAACTGTCAGGGGGTGCTGATGGTGGGGCCTCCGGGTACAGGGAAGACCATGCTGGCTAAAGCGGTTGCGACCGAATGTGGCACAACATTTTTCAATGTGTCGTCCTCCACGCTGACCTCAAAGTACAGGGGAGAGTCTGAGAAACTGGTGCGGCTCCTCTTTGAAATGGTGAGTGATCTCCAAGGAAGCAATGTAGACACTGTGATAGTGTTTGTCCATTGGCCGGCTAAACACAGAATATAAAGAATACTTTCCAAACAACATCAAAAACGTAAACGGCGATTACATTTAAAATCTACATGGATCGACAGTAGAGACCTGTATATTCTAACATAGGGACCAATTATTTTAAACGCATTTTTGAAGTGTATTTACTGTGTCATGATATCTTTAGTATTATTTACAGCTACTTTTATAGCTAGTTAGACAACAATATAGCAAAAAAGATTAGTTAGTTAGTTAGTTAATTATAGAAAAAAAACATATGCCTTTACTAACGGCAAAAATCAATTTCAGTGGTCAAATATTGCTTCTTTAAAAATATTTTGAAAATCCTGATTCTGATTGTGACTTACTTTACAACAAAACTTCCTGAAATTAATTAAAGGGGATATAACACACAGTTTTTGCCAATCTCAGGTCAATATTGAGTTCCTATAGAGTAGTATTGCCACCTTCATGTCTCCGAAGTGTCTTCAGTTTTATCAGATTTATAAAACACCGAGACGCTGTACCGATTCTTTCCGAAAACAGTCGAGCTCCTGGAGGCGTGTCGTGGGCGGAGCTATAAAGAGTCACGCACAATCACATTATCCCTGGATAACACACTGATTTCATGGTCTAAAAACAAAATGACAGCGCTGCCGACGGCTTCCGTTCCGTAACCCGAACGAAGCACGCTGATGTGCGTGCTCTTGCTCTCGCTCTGGTTGATGTGTGCACGCGCTCCTCCAGGAGAAGTGCCCATACACGGAATTCCGCCCTTTATGACGTCATAAAGGGCCATACTCAGAAAAAAAACTTTCCAAAACTTATACGAATCCTGAAGTAGTGTATTTGGCACAGAAATACTCCGTCATATGTCCAACTAATCTTTTTTAAACTTTGGCCATTAGAATCCAACTCTTTAACAGTGTAAATAAGACAGAATGCATGAAATAATAGCATTAGACATCCCCTTTAAGTACATGCATGATAACATGATAATACAATATCTGATTATCAAAAATGTTGGTCTTGGTATAGTCTTATTTTTTGTTTTAACAGGCTCGTTTTTATGCTCCCACAACAATTTTTATTGATGAGATCGACTCTATTTGCGGGAGGCGGGGCACATCAGATGAACATGAGGCCAGTCGCAGAGTGAAGTCCGAATTACTTGTGCAGATGGATGGTGAGTTTTGTGTAGTAAACCACTCTGTTATGATTGAATAATGCAGCCGTATTTTAACGCCCACCCGTGTAATGGCATCAGGTGTAGGAGGTGCTCAAGAGAGTGACGATCCCTCTAAAATGGTAATGGTCCTGGCTGCCACTAACTTCCCCTGGGACATTGATGAGGCTCTAAGGAGACGACTGGAGAAGAGGATCTACATTCCACTGCCCACTGGTAATCTAACACCCTCACACACAAACGCCCATCAACAGGACAACATTCTCCAGGCAGTCACGGCTCCTCTGATTTCTCCATGCATCTCACCCACTCATAAATGAACCTGCCTGAGTAATTTCTATCCATTCACACTGTGCTGTGTAGTTCAGTTAGTTAGTCATTACTCATGAGCTTTCATTGTCTGATGCAACTCTTTTGTTATAGTTAAAGGGGCCTGGATTTTAGAATTTCAAATATGTTGGGAGACAAAAAGGTCATATTTCTCCCTGAAACCAAAAGGACAAAATTAAAAATTGTATAGTTAAAATTAAGATTATTTTTTAGGATTTTTGAAACTGGCATTTGTCATGACACTTAAGCACATTTTGAAATGTATGTAATAATAGTTATTTTAAATCAGCAATGAAAATTCTAATATTAAAAAATTTTTTTTATAAAATTTTATAATATATTTACCAAATTCTACTGAAAATAAATCGTACCTGATTATAAGGATCACTGGATCAATATTGCATTGTTGAGAGAGAAGGAATTGGTCCGATAAGTCACATTTTATTAATTTTCAGAAATAATGTAAAATAACAGTAAATAAAGCAAAACATTTACAGACATTATAAACATGTATTAGTTCTCCTCACTCCACAAATCCTTTCAATTTAACGGTATTCACAGAACAGGAATGAGAAATATAAGTATAAAACAAACATAAATTATTGTTGAATTAATTGTAAACGACATTAATTAAAGGCAAACTAAAAGTACCAGTATGTGTGGAAAAGCGCTATACAAATAATCTTGGGCTCACATACCACTGTCATTCAGCTGGAATCCAAATGTATTGGCTTTGTTTTGCTTTACTTTAAGTCGCTTTGGAATATAAGTCTCAGCATGTTTCAGATTATTTAAAAAACGTGATTTATATTCCAGGAAATATGGTAGTCAAAATAATATGGTAGTATTAATAAACGCAACACACTTTTTTTTTCAAAACAGGAGAACAATACATTTAAAAAAAAAATAAAAGCAAACAAAGCATAATCATTTTTTTAATAAAAAACATGGCTTTCATCAAACCATTTCTGAACTCCACAGCTGAAGGACGGGCAGAACTGTTAAAGATCAACCTACGGGAAGTTGAAGTGGAATCTGACGTGGATCTCACCCTCATCGCTGAGAAAATTGAGGGTTATTCAGGAGCTGACATCACCAACGTCTGCAGGTACAGTATGTTTTCAGGATTACAGATAACACCTTGTCCAAACTGAATGCTTCAAGCATCATGTCATTTCTCTGCCCTTGGTAAAAATGTAGTACAGTGCAAAGCGACAAAATCACAGCCAAACAGACTCGAGCTCAACCGTGGCTGCCTGGGGCCCTTTAGTATATTCTCAATTCATTTTTCCTTCAGCACTGCAGAAAATTCCTGAATAGAAGAGTTATCTTGAACCAAACCAACCAGCTCCAGCTGCTTCAGCTAAAAGGACAAAGTGTGTTTTAAGAGGGACTAATCTCAAATAGCACTGAAAAAGATTTAATCAATTCAGTCTGGGTTTATATGTTTTGTATTTGCATATTAAGGGGTGAGAGAAAGTATTTTAATATATTATATTATATATATATATAAAATAAGGCCATATTATACCCTTATACAAAGTTCTGATTTTGTTTTAAGGGTCTACTAGAAGTGTTTTTTTTTTACATTCAAGCATGAAAACCTATTTATTTCTCAAATATTTACATTATTACAGTAATGTAACTCACTGATTAACTACCACAGTATGATGCATTGTTGGAAAAACGAACCAACTAGTCACCTAAAACTGTAGTAACATGCTCGCACCTCTGTCGTTTGAACCACATTGGTTCAATAATACAGGACTGTTGTTAATCATGTCACGCGCAGGTGGAGGAGTAATGCTGTAATGAACGTGGCACCTAATGGCCTGGTTTCACAGACAGGGCTTAGATTAAGTCAGGATTAGGCCTTAGATAAATTAGGACATTTAAGCAGCTTTTATAAACGTGCCTTAGAAAAAAACATGGTGTGCATCTTGAAACAAAACAATGGCACTGTCATGTCAGTGCAAGTTCAAACAGATCAAACATGCATTTTAGTCTGGGACTAGCTTGAGCCTTGACTGTAAAATCGGGGGAATGATTACTTCACTGGGTTCCCTCATGCATCATACTCCGAGGATCCCTTGTGCATTTATGCCACTCTTAAAAAAACGGCACTGATTGTTGACATGCTAAAATATATAGACTGAAACGTGTATATGTATTCAAATTGAATTAACGATATAGAATGCTCTGCATGTTAGCTTGCTTATTGTGCCCAAGAGTCTTTGTGTCTATTAATGTTTACCAGCGCCGAGCGGAGAGGAGTGCAGTGCATGAAGTGACATCACCTTTTTTTGCCTTGTTTGCCTGCGCTGACTGTATAAGCAGGTACAGGTGGTACTGGGAATTTGACTGCTCTTTCTCTGCCACAATTGTGAGACTTCCTAGCTTCCGGCTGGTACGTGCCTCTCCTCTTCCGAAATGAGCGAGGCAACCGAGTGCGCGCATGTGGGCGGTAGCCATAGCAACGAGGGAGAGTGACAGTCGCCCAGTCAATCAGAGCACTCGGTCCGAATGGAATAATGAGCTGTGTTTATTGCAGCCCTGAGAGGACTACAGATACTCTATTTTTATAAACTCCTTTTCAGAGTACTTACATTGTAGATATGTATTGGTATATAAAGACAGTTTAAACAAATTTGGCAAAAAGTGTTTTAGAAACAAATTGCCTACCCTGCCTTTAAATGCTGTATAGATTATAGAACAATTCTATAAAAAACAAAAGTGGATTTAACATCAACATTTCTAATGTTAAAATGTTTGGTTTTTAATGTAACCTTTTAAATACTTTGGTCAGTTCAACTAAAGAAAGTTTAAAATGTAAAAAAGCATAATAGGTCCTCTTTAAATGAAGCTGTGTAAGCTCTAAACATGTTGATTTGACTGATGGACTTGTGTTTGTTCTTTCAGAGATGCATCAATGATGGCCATGCGAAGGAGGATCCAGGGTCTGAGTCCGGAGGAGATCCGTGCTCTTTCTAAAGATGAGCTGCAGATGCCAGTCACCATGGAGGACTTTGAGCTTACACTCAAAAAGATCTCAAAATCCGTCTCGGCGTCAGACCTGGAGAAGTACGAGTCCTGGATGTCCGAGTTTGGGTCTGTGTAAAAGACAAACGACAGCTAAAAGACAAGTGAATGTGGGAGAGCACATTGTGGACCAATATTTGAAAAAAAGGCACGGTTTTATGTTTCAAGACATTTTAATTTTCAAATATGCTTCTGAAAACTAGTTAAACCAGTGTTCAGATGTGTTTGGACCGAGAAGAGTTGCATAAATGCACTACCGGTCTGTGTATGGCACTGAGCCACTTTTATTTGTTTCTAGCATCTCAGTTTCATGTCATTTCTAACTTCATTCTGTTCTAACAGATGGAAATCACATGAGTTGCTAATGATGTATTTTAAGTTTAAAAAACTGAAAAGCTTGTGAAAATTATACTTGAAGGGAGACCAGCATAATTCTGGTACAGAACTGGATGTTTTTTAATTTTTAATAGTGTGTAGACACTCATAGGTGCTGTGTACTTTTATTTGCTTTACTTCATAGTTCCAATAAAAGTAACATTTATTCTCCACCTATTACATGTGTTTTGGCCAGAAACAATCAAAATGTACCTTATTTACTTTCTCAATACTCGTTTTAATTATAGACCTTTTGCGCCAGAGAAATTTTGTGTTTGAACTTGTTTATGGCATCGCTGTCGAAGAGTAATAACCTGGTGAAGTGGATATACCCACGGTATTGCAAAGTTAACGAAAGTTATCATGAGCAGTTTAATGTTTGAAGCGAATGTCATAACAAATGTCATTAGACCGGGAAGATTTTAAAATGATCGTCTCATTCATAAATACGTAAGATCTTACCCTCATGCTGTGGAAAAACAAACCAGACGACAGAACTCAACGAGCGCAGTGCTGAAAAGGGGCGGGGCTACATAAGGTCTATAGCACTGAAGAAATTGGCGTAGAGTTTACTTTGAAACAATTTTCACTGTATATTTTACAAATAAAATATTTAAAAAATCCTTGAAATTTTGAAGTAGAAAGAATGAAATAGTATAAACTTTTTTTCTGTTTTACAGTGTGTACATGATTTATCAGTGCATGTTATACAAGAGAGACATTTTTGTTTTCATAATCTTTCATCAGAATACAATAACTTGCTCCAGCTCTGAAACTACTTTCTTTTCGGCTGATGTCGGCAAGAATGCGCAGGCTATTAGATCATTTTAACCAATTAATTCAAACTCCACCCACTTTTTGTGATCATATAAATTTCTGGTGGATAAAATCCCACCCCACTTTATGTGTCTCCTGTTTCACTGAGAAATATACTTACATCACAGAACTAAAATGGTTTGCACTTTAAAGTCAGTATGAAACGAAAGTGTGATATTCTTTTCTTCCCTTTTGTATATCCTAGTGAAATGTCTTCTCGAGCAAGAAAAATGTAGGCCAGGACTTGATTTAGTCCATCGGGAATCGATTGGATCGTAGGATCTTTGTGGTTTGCTATTGCACATGAATTTAAAAAAAAAATCATAACGTGCACAAATTTATAATAAATAAAAAGACACAGAATCCCTTTCAAACCAACTCTCTGTTGGCCATCGCAACAAATCAACGTGACCAGCTTGAGCGAAATCTTTCACCCACATGCCAAATTCCAGATCACATGAATTCCTTTTGAAATGACTGGGTTTTGCCTGTGAAAATTCACCAAGCAACAGTAATTGTGACCGGATCTTTACACATCACAAATTAGAAACATTATCCAAAATGTTTAAAAACAACATATCTTTAATTAATACTAATTAATTATTGAATTAGATTACTAACAGAATTATAACTTCACAATTTACACAATTTACGCTTTGTAAGACTCCTTTACAGGCAGATCTGGATCCGTGATGGGCGATGAAGCTGTTCGTGTGTCCTACAGCAGCAGAAGGGTGTGACTCAGTGGTCAGGAGGGAGAAGATGACTGTTGTGTGGGTGTGGGCTGTGTGTGGAGTTTATTGTTTTCTGACTACTTCTGAGTTAATACGGTAACCGTCATGATGTGTTGTTAGCCTGAAGGGAAGTATTCATGATTGTTATGAAAGTATTTATGTTCTGCTTTTTTATTATTTATATACCAGCATAGATGGCATCTGATTAAATTTGGTTAGCGAAGGGTTTGTCAAAAAGATGCAGGTTTTGTTCTGTTATGTGAGTTCATCCCAGAGGGTTTGTGTGGACACAGATGGACGTGGCAGCTATAGTGTATATACAAAGAGAGTGTGAATGAATCATAAGTTTGGACAACAGTGTGGCCGGCTGACGAGAGGGCCGTGATGGCATGACGTGGCGTGTGTGCAGTCGAGATCGAGGAAATAGTCGATACTTGTCCTGAAGCGTGGCTTTGTAAAGGCCACATGTCTATGAAACAACCCAGCTGCTCTTATTTACTCTGATGATTGTTCTCCACCGAGCATGTTGTTCTGGAAAACATGACATTTAGGCTATATAAAACAGCAGTACACAGTATTTCATATATATGTGCTCTTAATTTAATGGTTTAATCAAACTTGTTGGGTCATTGAAAACAAATCCCCTCCGGACATCACTTTTGGCCACTAGCTACTAATAAAAACAACAGCACATATCATATTGGATTAAAGGCAATACATTAAAGGTGTTGGATTAAATGCATATGTTCCGGATGGCGTCAAATGCATATTTTTACCCATAACTGCCCGTTCATAAATGCATTCTGGGGAGATTATCTTTAGTGGTATAGATTATACGTGAAGATTTACTGGTACAGACTCAGATCAGTCACTCCTCCACAGCATCTGGCCCCAGACAGATGTAGATGCTTTAATGGATTTTATCCATTTAAAAATGCTTGCATCTGTTGCATTTAGATAGCATAATGTGTACATTACATAATTCATTTGTTCTTTCATTAATGGGACCATTTTACACGGAAACATTTGATAATGTTTGCTGTTGGACAGACACATGTAAACTACTAAATATAAATGCCTTTTATGTGAATATTTGTGTTTTTTGTAGAATGGGAGTTGGAATATTCAGTTTTATGTACTACATTCTGAGAATCTCACATGACCTTCAGCAGCAGCATTTGATTTTCTGCTGTTCTGAAAGTTAATCTGGTGGGTTTCAGAGGAAGGACGCTACTGTGATGCATTTGATACTTCTTTGCATTGTGTGTTTCTGCTCTCGGTTTCAGACCTCAGCTGTGCTGCAGTTTCTAATGTGTCCCAAGAGATGGTGCTTTTGTTGGTTGTTGCTCTTCATCGCCAAATTTCCTGTTTTACACATGTGACACCCAGTGCCTTAGAGAGAACAGAGTTTACTGAAATGAATAGACACTGTAATATGACCTGCTTGAAACCCTGTGGGACGAGTTTAGAAAGGACATTAGTATTCCATCTTTGTTTAATTTTATTGAAATTGAGGGCATCTGTCTGTCTGTAGATAGATGGATGGATAGATAATTGTTTTATTTGCGATAACGCAATGAAACGTCAAATTTTGCGGACATAATTTTTGCCCAGGCTGTCATACAAATAAATTATAAACACACTTTTCGCCACTATTGTAGACTATATATATATATATATATATATATATATATATATATATATATATATATATATATATATATATATATATATATATATATATATATTGGAACTGTATTACAATCATAGAATAAATGTATGTTTATTACTTGTATGTATAATATTAATATATGTTATTTATAATAATTAGCCATCCAGTGGTATGTTATTCCCCAGAACAAACCTATAAAAACTGATAACACACAGGCTCATCCGGGTAACTGAAGGCAGCGCTATACGCTTGCTAGGTTTTTCTTCATGGAAGTTTTGCGTTTGGTGAGCTAATAAAATATTAAAACTAATAATTTTAATTTGTGTACAATAATTTAATTATGTCATCAAGGTATCGTGGACTCACTCTCATGTTTCATACAAACGCAGCTGCTGCCATTTTGCAACGATTCTACACTGAAACAGATTATAAGATAACAAACAGTTTCATCTCAAATCAATATCACTTATCCCCATAATTATTTGTGGCAAAATGCCGGCTGAATATATCCTTTACATATATAAAGCCATGTTCTGCTCTGACATTGCTAGTGAGACACAGGATATCCCTGAAGGGGAGAGACGGCTAAACAATATCAGACCTAATCAACATTGTTTGTTAACAGTAAGCCAGACATCCTTCTCGATGATATAACACCCCACGCCCAACACACATAAACAATACGCCGTGAGCCCCAGGCAACATTTCAATCCCTTAATATGGACTTATAATGTGTTTTAATCACAAATAGTAAATGCTGGCAGTAAACTTATGCCAAGTTCAGAGTCAAGCCTTCAGTCCTTCTGTCATGCACCTATTAATGGAGTGAAGAACATAAAAATGTAAAACTGCTGTTCAAACAAACCACATAATCATCAAATATTAATAAACGACAATGACTAAGTTAGTCGGAAGCCTTGTTTACATCAGTATCATGGACACTAGTGTTATTTTAATATCATTGAGATACGATTATAGTTTTTTTTTTTAATATTTTGAATGTTTTGTTTTTGTAGTTTTCATTTTAAAGGCTTAGTAATTTTGTTGTGCGCTTTTGTCATTATGTTTGTTTATTTTTAATTCAGTTTTAGTTTTCATTATTTTAGCACATCAAATTAAACTATAAAAATGAGAAATGTTACTTTGACAACTAGTTGAAATAAAATAACTTTTAAGTTTAATATTATTTATTTCAAGTAAATACTTTTTTTTATTTGATTTTAGTTAACTATATAGCCTTGACACAACAAGTAAAATACTCTCGAAAACTTTGTTATGCCTTTCTTTGTGTTTAACGCATGGGGTGCCATCTGCCTGAAAATAATGTTCCCGATAATAGGCTAATTGCAATTATTTCTTTTTGATATGCTGATATCCTGACTTGTCTGTCTCAGGTCACTTTACAAGAACAACTTTGACCCCTTGGTGAAATCTAGAAAATCCTCACTTATTTGTGGCCACACTGACTTGAGGCCTCATTTAGATAATGATCGATATTAGACCTGTGAGAGGATTCTCATTATGCCAATGTTAATTGAGGTCCTGCGAGGTGGTCTGGTTATTTGCGGCTTCCTGTCACCATCAACGATGTCAAAGTAACAAGAAATGGGGTGTCAAGGTGTTTGGTCAAAACAACAAACCCTACAGCTGTGCAGGATGATGTGGGATTTTTTCCCACAAATGAGGCGGGTTTAAGTGGTATTAGAGAGGGCTGCCCACATGATGTCAGCTAATGATGTCACAGCTGATGAAAAAAGCCACATGGAGAAACATCTGTTGAGTTGAGGAATATTTCTGGTTAAAGGTTGATCACTTGTGAGAGGAGATTGTTTGCAAGACACCATTAAAACCACTGAAGATTCATGGGAAAATGTAAACATGAGCCCTCAGGTCTCCGTTTCAAACAGATGAAACATACACTGTGTGTCTCCACCCTTTATAATACAGTGTTTTTATCGCTGTTGTTGTGTTGTGTTGTAATACTGTCATTATGGCCACACCCGACCATGTATGCACTAATCTTGTGTCTGGCTGGACTTTACACAAGGCTTTACAGTAAAAGCCATGTTATGAAAACGAATGGTTAAAAATTGTTCGGTCACCAAGATTCAGTGAAGCTCCCTTGTATCACAGACTCTTTTAAAAGGCCATGTATATAATCTTATGATCCGAAACACAGAAGTAGTGCAAAATGAAACTCATTAATAGCCTTCCTGTGTGTGTGTCATCATTTACCAACCCTTATGTCATTCCTATGAAATTTGTTTTCTACAGTGGAACACAAAATTCTCACTGAATCTCTAGGCTGTTCTCAATTGGTAGTGAATGGGTTGTCAAAGACAAAAACACACCATGAAAGTATATTATAAAAGTTGTGTATATGATTTATATATTATATTCCAGGTCTTTTGAAGACACATGGTAGCTTTTTGTGTTGTTATGCTCTAATTTTTGTACCTTGACAAAATTCATATGGAAATGAGCAACGTGAACATTCTTCTAAACTTCTCCTTTTGTGTTTTTAATGGAAGAACAAAAGTAATACGGGTTTGGGACAAAGTGACGGTAAGTTTATAATGGCAGAATTTGTATTTTCAGATGAAGTATACCTTTAAGGAGCATTATGAATGGCCAGTTTCAAAGCTGCGACTGAAATGGTGGAAATGTTTAGGGAGTACCCCAGAAAGTTTTGCTCTGAGCTGGAAAGAAAAACAGAAAATGGTGGCTGCCATGGCGATTTGGGCAATAGTCACACACAGCAAAACCTGTGGAACTTGTGCTTCAAATGATCATTCAGACACAGACCAAACTGACACAGAAAAAAGATTCATGGAAATGTTCAGACACGTGATGAGGAAGGCACAAACAGGTTTATGTTTAGAAATAATGTAAGGGGAGACTAACCACAGTTTCACACACACATAAGCACATGCACACCTCTATAAATACATAAATTAAATCTAAATTAGTTTCTCACTATTTATTATTAATCTCAGACAGATGCAGAACGTGTGTTTTCACCACAATAGATATTGAGTCAAGGATCAATGTTCAAGGCAGTTTAAAAGCTGACTTTTAACATGTTAATTATGAACCAGAAACCATTGCAAATCAACCAGAAACCAAGAGCAAATACAATGTTATAGAATTTTTCCTGTCCAATATACTACCGTTCAAAAGTTTGGGGCCAGTAAGATTTTGTTGTTTAAAGACATAAATACTTTTATTCAGCCAGGACTCATTAAATTTATCAAAAGTGACAGTAAAGACATTTATAGTGTAACAATAGCTTTATATTTCAAATAAATACTTTTTTTAAACCCTGAAAAAAATGTATCACAGTTTCTACAAAAGTATTAAGCAGCACCACTATTTTCTTTTTGAGCTGCTGTACAGCCGAAATGAACTCTGTTTGCATCATTGAATCATTTTATCTTATCATTTTAATACCTGTTATCACTGTAAAGCTGCTTTGAGACAATAGGCCTATTGTATATTGTAATAGAGCTATGTAAATAACGGTGACTTGACTTGTTAACTTATGTTTACCACAGACCTTATTTTACTCACAAATTGAAAACCCCCATTATTAAAATCCAGGAAAATCTTGAGGAAACCAAAGGCGAATTAGTCTTCCGGGTTTTGATGTCATCCCTGCACCTTACTATTATGTATTATTAATTGTCTGATTTGATTGATCATATTAAGAAAAGCATCTGAGACTTCTTTATAAAGCATAATTAAGATCTCCTGAGGTTTAACGTTTGAACCCCTGAGCAATAACATTTTCCTCTGGGTTTTATCATTGTCACTAATGCATACAGAACTTCTCTCAGTTGTGAGAGCTGTGAGAATGTCATAAATTGCAAATACGAAACAACAAACACCAGAAGGACCAAGCAGCATGTTGATAATGCATTCATAGCGCTCTTTTTGTACTTCGAGGAATGTATGTAACTCTAACAGTAGTTTGGAAAGTGTTTGTTTATCAAAGGCAGTCATGTAAAACCCTCCGGTCTGGTCTCACAACACTAAGCTGCCACTCAGAGAGCCTGTGCTTATTCTGGACATAATCTTACTTTAGCTCTATACCTATACACTCTTATGTCTGGAACATAGAGGGCTTCCTATGTCATTCAATCCCAGGACCTTGTCTCATATAATCCACAGTAATTGATTTCCCTGTGTGTGTGTGTCTGTGTGTGTGTATGTCCCAGCTTCGTCTGAGTTTGTACTCAATGCCTTCTATGTAAACACATATTACACAGATTAACATTCACAATCAAACAAAGGAAGTAGTTACATGTTTGTCTGAACGTCACCACAATCACAAACAGATTACGATCTCAGTCTACCCAACAGACCCCCCCCCCCAACACACACACACACACACAAAAACACACCTGTTTCAAACTCCCTTGCATATTCATATTTATTCACACATTGTGTGGTTTTGATAGCATTTGTGGCAATATTTTGTTCTGACAGGAGACTGAAATTGCACGCAGGGGAACAAAGGCGTATTTGGTGGAAGCATAAAAGAATCAGTGACAGATTAAACAGTTAATCCTCTTAAGTATCTGTGGGTCCGACACCCCACGTCAGGATGAATTCCTCTCAACATCGTGCAAGACAATAGAGGTAGAGTCAACAGCACAGATAAAGACCTCATGCTTCCAAGACAGGCACACACACACACACACACACACACACACACACACACACACACACACACACACACACACACACACACACACACACACACACACACACACACACACACACACACACACACACACACACACACAAAAGGCATATATAACTCACAATGATTATTTTCTAGGTAAATTAATTCATGAAATAGCTGAAGGCATGCAAAAGTGCCCCTGTCAAATTACATTAGAATATTGTAAAGATGAGTCCAAAAAAAATGTAGGCCTACTTACACTCACAAAAGTTTAAATGTAAAAAAAAAAGAATTGAGGTGCTTGATAACCCTATGTGAAATTAAATTAGACTAAAAGCAAAGCAATGTCTTCTTGTGATTGTGAATGGTAGTTATATTGTTTTTATACTTCCTGTAGGCATGAAATGGCATTTGCAACCCCATTTTAATCTGTAATTTGACAAATGTGCTCTTTTAGATGATGTCAACAACGAAAACAAGGCTATCCATTGAGAAAATTGACAATGGTTTATCTTTAATAACAAGAAATTATAACTTACGTGCCGTGAAAATGTTCAGTTTTCAGGAAAATTAGCTTCTGATTTGTCAATTTTATATCTATTTATTTATTTAGTTAAAATAAAGTGGTTGAAGACCCCTTTACTTTTCATAACATTCCATATCTTGTTAAAAACAAATAGCTTAAACCATCTTACAATGGTTTGCTGGTTCATCGGCTGATATTAGAAGGATTTTTGAGGCTTTTCAGCTAGTTAGGTTTGGGTACCAGCCAGCTAAACCAGCTGAGTAACATCTTGGTAAGACTTGTGAGACAAGCTTAGAACAGTTTAAACCAGCAAACCATTTTAGGCTTTTTAGAAGGGTAGTATAAACCATTAGTTACATTGATCTAACCAATGAGGAGCCATCCATGATTTCACCAGTGGTTACTATGGTCTTAGTAAATGCCAGTTAAACTGGTTATGAGAGAGCTAGCCTATGTGGTAAATAACTAAATAACAAAATGTTATCACACAAAACAAACATTAGCCTGATTAGGATTTAAAAAATGTTTGCCCTTGAAAAGGACTAAGCATCAAGCATTTTGATAAAAGTTCCTAATTCCTAAACCCTTCCAACTAATTCGTTTATAATGAAACGTATCTGGACTCGCATTGATTCGTGGGCTCGCCTCTCTCTCTCCGCCTCTTCCTTTAACAGCTGGGGGGCGTATTCATCCGAGCACACACACACACACACACACACACATACCGATCGACATCGCGCCGTTTTTATCTGCCTCACCAGCTCCGGTTTCCCCCCCGTTCAGCCTTTCCCCGTCAACTGCCGCCATGTTTTTCTGAGGCAGGATGACAGCAGAGAGTGAGCGCGGACGAAGACGGATATAAGACTCAAAAACCGTCGAATTACAGCATTTTTTCATCTACCAGGCGACTGTTTTTTATTGCGAAGTTCGAGGAACTAATTTCTCGGTATATTTGCAAAACCCAATGACTTAATAGTAGTGTGGTTTTGTTTTCGTATGGCGTAGGCACATTTTCCTAATATATATCCTTTTTATTTCAGGATGGGAGGGGGTCCTCCCACATAAATATAAAATCCAGAAAATATTCTTTCCTCCGTTTTGAAGTTTATACCATGAAAAAGCAAAAACACAGAAGCCTATCTGAAAAAGAACCTATTCCTGCCTGCGCTTAACCAACGTTAACGTTACCTCTACCAGCGAACCTACAGGAATAACCAGACGAGTGATCTCTGCGTGATTAACTGCTTTACCACGAGTCACCTGCTGTCAAAACTTTGCTTCTTAAGCAAACTGAAGATAGAAAAACGACTTTTAATCTAATCTAAAGTGAAGATCCGACAGAGCTCATTTCAAAGATGACGGGCAACATCCCTGTCGACATGGTAAGAATATACTTATTCTGTAAAGGATTTAATGGTGTACGTTATATGGTAAATGTTGTGTTCCTTGAAACTAACTAATATCTATTTTGTGTTACTAGTTGATTTCTGTTGTTACTAAAAAATATTCCAATAATGATCAGTATCTGTTTATAGTAACGTAACTATTGTCGACATGCCATTAATTATTCATACTAATTCGAATGGCCTACTAATATTTCAGTTAGTAAATAGTAGTACTTATTCAGTTGTTATTAGTCACTAGTTACTAATACTGATAAATTATTCTTCCACTGTTACTGAAAACTAATTGCAATATTTTACCAAAATTGATTAGAAGAGTTTATTCAACGAAATAATACTTTTATTACTGTATATTTGGTAGTGAACTAGAATAATTAGGCCCTATCTGCAAAAATTGAAATATATACTAGTTAGACGTTGATAGTTTATATATGAACCACATTCAACCTCATTCAATTAAAAATTTGTTACTAATATCAATGGAAGTTACTTTCATTTCAGATTCTGACTAGTAGCAAAGGAATGTTGACTAATGAGTAGTAGGCCTACTATTGAAATAAATAAAAAAAGAATTATCCTACTAGTCATTATTGGATTATATTCACTAGTAAAGTACTTTAAAAACGAGTACCTGTAACATCAAATTAGATAGTAGTTAGTTTTAAGGAATAAATATGTTAAAATAAACAAGTGTTTGTCAAAGATCAGAGAAGGTCACCTGATCTCATTGTTGCTCTTGCAAATAGATTAATACAAGATAAACATAAATGACTCAGTGTTATTATTAAATGCCTTGGATCTCTTTTTGCTGTTTCGGCAATAACCCCATCAAAATTCCACCTCTATCAGGAAGGGCAGTGGTGTAAAGATATCCTATCAGATGGCTTACATAGTGCTGTTCTGACTGATAATGAGGAAGTGTGATCAGGGAGACTTTAAAACAGTCACTGTTCCATTTGCACAACTGAAATTGTCTCGGAAAAGTGAATCAAGGCAAATGATCAAAACGAAACTCTAACATTAGAATCTTGCTGTCCAGGGGGATGATTTAATAAAGGTTCTGTTTAATCCTCATTACATGCCTGTAAAATGACATTTCAAGCTTTGCACTGTGATGTAAGGCTATAATAGATTGAGACTTCTAAACCCGTGGGTGGTGGTAATGCTGCTATTCGCCAGTGTAAGTGGTTTGAATCCAAGGACGTGGGGAATCTGCTTATCAACCATAAAATACAGCCCTGATTGTGTATTAAAACACTGAAACTAATATCAAAACAAATATGAACTCCTTCTTTTGGCACCAAACTGTAACACTGTTCCTGCTTGTTAGTCAAGCATGCTTTGGATATTCGAAACAGCTGATCTGGCTGTCAAACTCGAGAGATGCCGACACTCTGACATTGCAGACTCTGTTTGATGTAATGTGCGCTGAGGGCTGATGTGATTGGCCTTTACAGTGAACATTGACTGTACTTCTGTTTCTGCAATTGAGTAGCACTAAAATATAAATCTGGCCCTCAGAAAGGCTTCCTAGGCAACTTTAGATTAAAAGAGCAACGGCATGTATTGTTAATTGATTTTAAGTGCAGAAATGTGAGCCGAACCTGATGATGACGATGCATCCCTTGACGTCTCTACAGAAAGAAAGGTTTTTCTCACATTATGCAAACAGGGAACAAAGTGCTATGTTATATAGCCTAAAGTCAGGTATTGATTATCTAAGATGGCGTTAGAAGGACGGCTTTGAAAACTTTAAACATTCAAACCTCACAGGAAAAACTTTTATATGGATTTGCAAAGGAACAATAAAGATAATCCATTACTAGCTTTAAAATTAATCAAGGGTTTTTAATGCAGGAGCTGCATGACTTTTTTCTATGTTGGGTTTAGGTGTCTATTTTTGGTCTCTCTGAACAGCCCGTTCAGTTTTAGGATGAAATGTCCACTCTGTGAAACTTTGAATCATTGTGTGGTCTCCAGCTGAGGGGCATTCATTTTGGGGGTTGGGTTGTCAAACAATGGGAGTGTTTGTGTGTGAGTGTGTGTGTGTGTGTGTGTGTGCATGCATACACATCTTGTGGGTGGGCATTTAAATGAATGGGCTTTTTTTGTTGAGAGCTCTCACAGTTTCAAAGCAACGAGATGTTGTGGAAGCCTATAGGTGCTACATCAGATATGCTCTTTTAAAAGAGTTCGCTTTGATCAGTTGTGAGACAGTGTGAAGGAGAACTCAATACTCCCTGACAGTACTGTGTCACTTTGTGTGGTGTCATGTGGTATTGTGTCCTCTATGTGTAGGGGTGAATTAGTAGGGGATACCATTGGGAGAAATGTCAAGGAGAGACCTCCCCTATGACTATTGTCCACACACTTGAGTATTTAGCATTGCTCAGCACTTTCAGAAGTTGAAATGATGTAAAAAATGTATACGTCGTTTATACTAGGGTTGCACAATATATTGAAATTGTCAAAATATTGCAAATGTATATATCGCGATATGTATATCGTAGGGCTGTGTATCACCAACAATGTCACGATACGATACGCATCACGATACTAAAGCCACGATACGATACCACGATATGGATCAATTTGGAATTTAAATTTCTTTTGAGCAGAGTTTAGTAGCAGTAATATCTTTATTGAATAAACAGTGCTATAACGGTTGTGATAACTGAAAAACTATTTAGTTTTTGTCATTAAAAAACAATGAGAGTTCAATTAAATAAGTGTTGGAATGTGCACCAAACAAAGTAATTTCTTTACATTACGTTGAAATCGTTTTAAACAAATAAATACAATAGAATAAAGATAGCCTACCAATAAAGAGAAAAGTTTTTGAATAGGTCTAGCACTAGTATTCAGAAATACTACAGAAACTTAAAGTAATTAAATGTAAAATAACATTGGGTATAGGGTTGTGCCGATAGACGATAGTATCGTGTATCGACGATAGTCCGAGATCTTGCCGATGGCAAATGCCTTTGACGATATCAACACGATAATTGGTTCGTTTACCATTAATGTATTAAATTATTATTATTATTATTATTATAAAGCTAGTATTATTATTAAATTAATATTAGGAACTAGCCTACAATTAATTTGCCTTGCCTAAATTCATAACGACATCACCATAGACTAACACTTGCGACATCACCGACACGCGCGTATGAGGACTCTAAGAAAATGTTTTTAAAACAGACTAAAAAACTACATCCCACATCAAAACTGAATTTAAAGGTGATCCATTCACAATTTGTCAAGAGCTGTTTTAACAGACGCATCATTCTTATACAGATCCAAGATGAAAACGCCATCGTTGTTCATAAGTATTTTGTTTCTATAGCACATTAACAAAACGTTTAATGGCACTAAAAACACTAAAAACAATACAATTACTAAATAATAATAATATCACTAAAATGATATAGTTTTTCAGTCATTAATGTCAGTCAACAAGAGAAATATTAAGCCAGTAAATTAAGATAGTTGCTATAGCCTACCGTTATATCCATCGTCGTCACCGAGAGATGCCGAAAGCTCACTCCATTTTTACTTTCACTTTCAGGGAATGAGCGCGTTTACATGCACGTTCATAACCCGATTATGCTGAATAAACTGACAATGCATGTGGTCATGTAAACTTAATAACCTGTTTTCCTTTATCGGAGTCAGGTCATAAGTTTAATATAAATGAATCGACTGATTTCTGCCGCTTACTCTGAATTCTCCCGGCATGTAAAACACATGAACCAGCGTTCTTTGGGTGAAAAGTGCGCACATGTGAAGTTCATCCAGACAGAGAGAGCACTGGAGGATATCGCAAACTCTGACTCTTTCTGGACAAAAGAAACTATTAAAACGTGTTCTCATCTCGTGCAGAAATAGCGTCAAAATGCTGCATCTGTAACGCATGAGAGGATATGTGTGTCTAAATTTCGCGCTGACATGTTGAAATACTCTGAGTAAGATACAAGAATGATTAGGATCTTCTTTTTTTACCTCACTATAGCGGGAAATAACCTGATTTAGCCTATTAATAAACACTCCACCTTTGCTAGCAAAATAGAAAAAGATTCTCATACATAAAACGAAGTAATAAAACAAGCAAATTAATGAGTAAATAATCAAGTTAATAATCAAAGTAAAAAGTAAAGTAAGCCCCGCCCCCTCACTATATTATCGTGTATCGCCGATCTCACAGGCTGACGATAGGACGATAGGAAAATGGAGCATATCGCCCAACACTAATTGGGTAGTATTTTAGTCCTGACTAAATTAAATACAGTGGCTATAAATCCAGATTCCTTATAATTAAAGCTATCTTTTGTTGTTTTGACGACAATGTTAATGACAGACACATATGGCTGCTGTCACTTTAAGAGCTAGTGCACGGATCCTGTGTTCATTATACTGTCACATGCATTAACCGACTGTGTTGGATACTCACCAAGACTGACATTTTTGACATAATTTTGCTTGTTTTTGTCCGTAAAAGCGATATAATGCGTGAAAAAGAACTTTTGTTACTCACAGGCTGTTTGTGAGGCGGCTTTACTCTATGTAAGCATGCAGAGAAAACCATCTCTCAGAGAGCGCGCGAGCACTGAATAGTTTAAAATCGCTTGAATGTTTTGCGTGGTAAGATTTAAAAAGACGAGCGAATGGTAAACTTAAGTGACAATGCAATACTGGCCCGAATATGCAAGTGAATATTCCGTCATGTCCCAACTCCCGAAAGCGAGAGTGTATTGCCGCCTTCAGCGCGTTTGACGCTTGCCTTGAGCAACCCATTTTGAGAGACAGAGACAGAAGACGCGGCACAGCTGAACACTCACGCTGTTTGTGAAATTGTGTCTTGCAGAATGTTTTAAAATGACTAATTCGATGTTATAACCTGTATGGATTAATCATTATAAGTGGGAGACCTGCGGGAATGGTTAGAATAATGCGTAATGCTCGCAATCCTGTGCTAGCCCTGAATTGGCTACATTCAAAAGCACGACAGTATCGATACAGCAGTTGCTGTATCGATACGCGCATCGTCAGGAGTTCATGACGATGTATCGTCGTATCGATATTCTGAGCACAGCCCTAGTATATCGCAAGGGCTGCAATAACTAGGGTCATGAACAAAATACAAAGAGAAAGTCACCTTTGTAGCTTTAATAAGGATCAGTATATATTTAATTCATACAGTAAAAACTAAGCAGTGTTTTATTTTTTACATTTAAATATTCAGTTTCTGTTGTTTAATAAACCTAATGTAGGCCTACCTGAAACCCTAAACCCCGTGGTTTACATTGATGTTAAAATAACACTTATGCTACAGTAAAACACTGCTGTTCACTTTTAGAAGTTGTAGGGATGTTTTCTAGTCACAAAAATCGTATCGCATTATTTAATGAGTTATCGCATATTGCATTTTTATTCAATATCGTGCAGTCCTAGTTTAAACTTCCTCTAGACATGAAATGGCATTTTATTTCTGTAAATGTGACATTTTTGAGTTAAACAGGATATTTGATGTGAAATCAAACCAGATTTGTCATCGAGACCTTTGCAAATTATGCAACCAAGTTCAAATCAGTCCCTTTGAGGGAATTATAAAATCTGTTTCATGATAGACAGACCCTCTTCTGAACCCAAACAGTCACCTGCTACGAACCGGCACCTTTGAAATGAGAGGTAGCCAAAGTGTGACATAACTACTGGAGAAAGGTACAGGGTATAGATAACAAAATGTGTTTGTTTGCATATTAGAGATGGAAAAGGTGTAGAAAACGTGAGTAACACTTTCTGGCTAGCAAGTAACTTAGTTCAAATTCACTTGCATTTGCGTCCTTTTGTGGAGATATTTGTAGCATGTTGTAGACCGTGTTACGTTCATGTTCTGTATTTAGGCTATCTGATCAAAACGGAAATTTTGGCGTAATTGTGTGTGTTATTGTTCATTCAAGCGCAAAAGAGAATTTGATTCTGGCGCGCTGTCTGTGCACACGATACTGGCGCGCGTCTGTCTGTGCATTGTGTGCGTCACATAAACAGGATATTCACAGACAGCGCGTTCAGTTTTGTCTTGTCGCGCTTGAATGGGTTAAAAGCATTTGCTTGAATAAGAGAGTGACGCTAGCCAAAGAAAGCCAGGAAAAAAACAGATGCCTCGTTAACTGTGTTAAATATTTTAACCTGTTAAACTGAAAACAATTAATCGCAGGTGTTAATGCGTTAACGTTGACATATTGAAATTAATATATTGAAATATGGATGTCACTGTCAATCTCATAGGATGTGTCATATATTACAGGCTTCAGTGTTCTGCTGTTCGTTCACTGTTTAGCTTCACCTCATGCAGCTGTTCCTTTTAGATGATTCTTTTTCGAAAACATTGTTGCATTTTTGATTTTGATAGACATATTTTCATGTCATAATTTTATTTGTCAACATTAATTTTCATAACAGTGTTTTATTTAAAGTATTTTCATTATCTCAGTTATGGACATGGCTCGCACCCCGCACACACCCCAGAGTACTCGTTTTTGAGACCTGCCAGTACTCAAATGGCGCTTTTCCATTACCAGTACCAGCTCAACTCGACTCAACTCGCTTTTCGCTCCGTTTTCCATTACAGATAGTACCTCCACAATAGTACCTGGTCGTCATAGCGACGCCACAGGAAACTGCCGTGATGTAATCTTCTACGCGACACACACCCGCTACCCACACACACACACACAGGACAGTGGAGGAAATCGAGTTTATGCTGTTTTTGATCCTCGGGATGTGGCTGTTTCTCACAGCAAGAAGACAAACGTTGTTTCAGGAGAGGGTGAGGGCAGCAAAACGAAACACTGCTGAAAAAAACAGCTCCGTCTGGCGCGAGCAATGATGACGCAGTGAATAGTGACGATTCTCTCCGACCAATCAGCGGTCTGCAGTGTTTTCACGTCACATTTTAGTATCGCCTCAGCTCGCTCAGAACCTCGCCGGAAGTGATACGAAAAAAAGTACCCGAAAGCAGGTACAGGTACAACTTTTACACAGTGGAAAACCAAACAAAGTCAAGTCGAGGCGAGCTGGTACTGTGTAGTGGAAAAGCACCAAAAATCTGTTGTGAGAAAAAGAATCACTATGTTTTGATTGTTTAAGAACAGTCCTAAAATGAAAAACAGCATAAAAAGACAGAGAGATAAAGCTAAAGTCTGTTTTAGCATCTGTTGTATCTATATGTGTTTGTGTGAATAAATGTGCCACATACAACATGGTGAGTATGATTTGCATAAAGCCCAGAGACTGCTTATGGGTCAGTAAGGGTTAAAAGGCTAAAGAGGGAGCGAGAGAGAAAGGAGGAGGAAGTAGCTCAGACTCACTCAATAAAGGATCCTTTCAGTCGAGTAAGGAACAATTTACAACAGCTCTGAGAGAGAGGTGCGCGCACACACACACACACACACACACACACACACACACACACACACACACACACTGTCATGGAAAGTTAGAGTGATTCAACGTCAGTTCGTGTAAATAGTGCTCAGGGCCTTATTATAAGTTGTTTTAACTTCTCTGCGGTGTTTCTACATATTCATTACTGGACGTGAGTCAACATATATCTGTTTTTACATGTTTCCAAAGGTGGTTCTGTTCAAGTTGTGTGCGAGTGTGGATGAGACTGACTGCAAGGGTTGTTCCACTGTACACAGTGGCTCTCGCTCGCCTTTATGACTTCATTGCACAATCATTCTCTTGTAGTTTAGTGAAGTCACAGATTGAAATCTCAGGCCAGACTTCCCTTCTCTTCCTTCATACCTTTCCCTCTTTCTCCTCCAAGCCAGCCAAATGTTTTTTTCTCTGATCAGAAGATGTGATCTAAATGTGATCAAATTTTGACTTTGTTTTTAAAGATAGTCACTTCTAAGGCAACTGGTGTGAACTATAGGTAAAAATGGGCTAATATTTGATATATGAATCATCAGAGCCATTTCAGAGAATATATCTTTTTTTACCTTGTAATTTTTTATCGAAATATTATAATTCAATCTTTCAGTGAAACATCAGACTTGTCTCTGGTGATGTATGACTCCAAACATTGAACCCTCATAAAGACCTTTCTTAAAATCAACTGCAAGCTCACATTCAGATCTGCATCCATCCAATCAACAACCGATGGATTGAACCAAGTGCCTGCACTGCATTTTTTGGTCATATTATTCTACAGTCCTACATTTTTTCTTATTTATTAATTCTTCTGTGGACTGAAATATAGGACATTTGTGTGTGCACAAATTAATACAAGGCACAAGGATTTGTATCAATACAGTTCTGTGTAAAAAAATATCATATACATATTTAAATACATCAATATTGAAATACAATTGTACTGCCACATAGTCTGCTTGCTGTATCTGAGAACTGGTGCTTATTTACCATTATTCACCCTGTTTGACAAAAATAACAAGAAAAAGCTGTAGGACAAACTAGAGTCATGACTTTCAATGAAAAATCTTCTCTGGGCTCGCCCCAAAGAAAAAAAAAAAAAAGATTTTCAGTCATGAAGTTGGTCTGTGGAGCTTTGACTGCAGTGCTGTAATAATTCTGCTTGTGAACGTGTGCATGATAGTAATAAGTGATGAGAAGGGTGTTTTTCAGGTTTGTAATACATGGCTGTAATACAATATCAAAAGGCCATTTCTATCAGACGGCCACCTCACTGATGGGGAGGTAAGTGAATGGCTCCCCTCCCCCACTCTCTCTCTTTCTACAGATGTCTGCCCTTTTCAGCAGTAGCACGTGGACCGAGCCTGCAGGCGAGAGACTGCATGCCTTCATCTGGCTACAGGAGATGAGATATTGTTCTTTCACGCTCCGCTCGTCTTGCTTTTTTTCTGTTCTCATATTTCCCCATAGCTCCATCAGGAAATTATTAAAAATAATAGTATGTCAAAAATATTATTAATATTATATATATAATTTGATTTTTATATTGAATATATATATATATATATATAGAGAGAATTGCCTAATCATTCTCATGAGGCGGAAATCTGGTTGTATTTTCTGGCCATTCTCTATTGTAGAATGTGTTTAATTAACAGAGATCATCTAACATTGTGACCTTCAAGATGTGTCACGTTGTCCTTAAAGCACTTTAGAGGAATCTTGTTTCAGTTCTAAAAAGGTCAGAGTTCTAGGTTTGTGTTTATTCAGCGCCCCTGAGTACACATTGCTAATGTGTTTATAGAAGGTGTGTAATTAGCCTCAAGATCAGGAAAGTTTGTACAAAGATGAGTCATTCTCAGATTCAGCATTTATTAACACCAGTGTGAAGTCATGTCCACTTATGTGATTGTAATTGGCACGTCATCAGGCGGGCCTATATTGATTTCAGTGATATTACCCACCCTTGTTTTCTCATCCGGTGAGATGCATCGTTCGGGCCGAATGAGTGTGTGTGAGCATGTCTGTGTGACTGATTGTCCTTCAGGACTGCTGATGGGGCATCTGGACAGTTGCTGGTGTGCTGTGGTCATGATTAAGTACGGAAGCGGAGTGAGTGAGTCGAGGAGAAGACCAAGAACAATAATGGGAGTAAAGAAAGTTCTAGACATCTTGAGGAAATGATTGCAAAATGATAAATTTTACCGTAGCTATTGAGACCGGTCCATTATGGGGAAACAATCTATCAAGGAAGTGAGGAATTTTTTTGCAACCTTCTGTGTGTGCGTCGTGTGTTTTTACAGGAAGTTTTTGATAGCCAACAGCTGAAATCTATCTATCTATCTATCTATCTATCTATCTATCTATCTATCTATCTATCTATCTATCTATCTATCTATCTATCTATCTATCTATCTATCTATCTATCTATCTATCTATCTATCTATCTATCTATCTATCTATCTATCTGTCTATTTATCAAGTTCTGGGAATACTTCACATGTTCTTTCCCTCCATTTCTTGCTTTGTTATAAGCATGACGAGGCAAACGCAACTGAGAGCAAAATCAATCACTTTATATTCAACCTACCGCACATCAACCCATGCAGGGAACATCCGGACTCTTTTTGTGTTGCTCGTACATGGCAATTTTGCCCATGTGTGTGCGCACGGCCATGGCTGTGAGTCAGTTCTCAAATTCCTGCATTAATTTGTCCCATCATCCACTGAGGTCTTGGAAATAGACAGGGAACTTTACAATTTCTCTATATCCCCTCTTGCAGTTTAATTTCCCATGTCTAAAATGTGCCATCTAATTCTCAGATCTCATGTCATTTAATGCTGTTATCTCTTTCTCATGTGCCGCGCTCTTCATAATGAGAATTTAAGTGTCTGACGCACATCTGAAAGTTATCACATATTAATAAATGGCCGGGTCTCTTTTTCTCAGATTTTCGGTCCCCTAACAGTCTGTCCAATATCATGAAAAGACGATTTTATATGAAACCGTAAGGAATCATTTTGTGGGCTGGAATCTATTCATTTAGAAGCTCTGCCTTGAGACTAGTGGCCAAATGAGATAGCTATTATAAAACCAATGCCAATGGTCATTGTGGTTTTGACCCATGGCAGAAGTGAGACATTTATCCTTCCATTCCCATGTCCAAATGCATTTCAGTGTGTCATCTTGGACATGTTCATTGCTTTAACCCCTGCTAATGCAAATAGGCCAGACCATTTTATATTCTGTTCAGAAGAAGTCAAGGTGACCTTTAATGTTGAATATCTATGCAAATCCCTAACAAAGGGTGGTTTACCGTACTCAGTGGTTTTAACTTTCTCACCAGAGAAAGAATCAGATCTCCACTGCAAAGCGGAACAACCTGTTCTGTCTCATGTTGAGAAATAATAAAAACTGATTGTACAGGCTGTACCGTACCTGACAGAACGTTGTTTTTCTACATTTGTCCTCTAAAGGTCTGAAAACTTGCAAAATTAACTTTGTTATACTCATAAAACTTTAGCATGTTGTTCATTTTATAGCAAAATCATTTTATGGATAAACTTTTGCTGCTCTGAATCATGTAATTAGTAGACAGGAAATGGGATTCAAAAATGACTTCTGCAGTGTGACGTATTTCTCAGTGAAACATGATGTTCTGTATAGGGTGGGAATTAATTTCATCTGTCGGGAATTGACTGGAATATAAATAGCTAAAAAATAAAATGCTGTCATTTGAAAGGAAAATTGTTTCAGAGGTAGAACAAGGTACACTACTATTTAAATGTTTGGGGTCGTTAGATTTAAAAAAAAAATTAATCTAAGTTTCTAATACTCACTAAGACTGCATTCATTTTATTAAAATTAATATTGTGATATATTAGAATTTATATTAACTTTTTATTTTAAAATTACATTTATTCTTGTGCATTTATTTTTAGCAGCCATTTCTACTCCAGCCTTCAGTGTCACATGACCCTTCAGAAATCATATGCTGATTTGGGGCTCAAGGAACTTTAGCTTTTATTTAATATTATCAATGTTGAAAACAGTTGTGCTGCTTAATAGTTTTGTGGAAACTGATACATTTTTCTTTAGGATTTATTGATAAATAGAAAGATTAAAAGAACAGCATTTTGTAACATTATAAATGTCTTTACTGTCACTTCTGATCAGTCTTACTGCTGAATAAAATAAAAGAAAAAACACACTGACCAAACCTTTTGAGTGGTAGAGCGTTTCTTTAAAAAATTTTTTTTTCTTTGGAATGACATGCATTGATAAATCATTCACAAGAAAACCAGGAACATGACTTGTATTAAGAAATTAAATGGGGTTAGTTAGTTGTGATTTGTTGACTCTTTGCTTATTTAAAGCATGCAGTCAGTCAGTTTAGGTATAGGTACGGTAAACCCTAATTTCAAACTGAGGAAAGAATTGACACTTCCGTCTTAGAATGAGATGCTCTGAGAAGCTTTTTCAAACTCTCTCAGATATGCGGGAAATCCCACTAACGCCCTGACTGATGAAATAAAGATGAGTGAGTGTGATCACAGTCTTCAAAACCACCTCGGTCTAAACTACATCACAGACTCCTGGAGACATAGACAGAGATGACACTGTTTGAACCAACACTGTGCTGTCAGGGGGAAGATGGATGGCTTCCCTGTTCTGTCTCGTCTGTTTATGACTGAGGTTGAGTTCGCTCACAGAAGCAGACTCCGAATACACTGAGCAGAGGAAATGGGTTTTTCATTACACAGAAAGAGAAAATGTTAATCTTTTGTTGAGCAGTATGATCATATTTTCTCAATTCTATGTTGATTCTTTGTTTATCTGCTCTGTCTGACTACGACATGCTTAAAGCATAAAGACCTCTCTCAAGATTATAGGTCAGAGCTTTTCTTAATGTCATGATATTATTTATATGATTAGTTAGTTTGTCTGAGTGACGCTTGGATACATTGGGATATATTTTTTTCATATTTTTTTCATTCTAAAGTCCTAAACATAAAAATAAAACATGCAAAATGTAAAAAAGGTTATAAAACAAAATAAATATTTTTACAATAATATTGTATTTTTTCTTTATAATACATGGTTTATACATACAAAATATGTGTGAATTAAATGTAATATTTTTTGCAATGGGGTCTGTAAAAATATCAGCTAAACAACTTAAATTCTGTATTATCAAGCTTTGCTGATTAGCCAAATGTAATCATAATATACTGTACCTTTATTTTACAGTATAATAAGACCATAGTGATTTTTACAACAGTGTGAAACTTCATTCTTTATCTTTACTAATGAAGAGTGGAATGATTATTATTTCTGGGCTAAGTGGTTTCTCCTAGCATTTTTCCCCCTCAATTTTTCTTTGTCTTTTTACTACTTTTTACTTTTTACTATTGTTGCGGCTTGATATATTACAATTACTATTGTTGCGGCACTTAATATCGGTATAAATGGGGTCCTATTTTGGAGACGCTTCATGATCCAGTCACTTGCAGTCTTTGTGGTGGGAACTGCAAGTCCTAAGACACAGATCAACAATCCTAAACTTGCATTAGGCTTGTGTGGTCTTTAATCCCTAATGGCTCTTCCGTGTTGTAGGTGACTTGTCTTCGTATTGGAACGCTACATCATTGTTCTTTAACCAGCATATACAGACATAACAGATCTCGCCATAGAACTCACTAATTTCCTCTCTCTCCAAAACGGACAAATCCCTGCTGGAGGCAACCTTTCTAATATTGTTTTCATTGATGTGTGGTTGCGTAAGTGCTGTGAGTGTGTGTCTGTTCCCTATTGCATAAATGTCATTCCCAGAACAATCTGGCAGACCTCTATTCTGGGATAGTTAAAGCCGGTCGACATGTCACATCCACTGTGGTCAGCATTTGTTGTGGCTGCTTTTAGTTCAGACGTCCTGTCTGACACACTCATTACTGTCAGCATCTCTCTCTCTCTCTCTCTCTCTCTCTCTCTCTCTCTCTTACACATTGTCTCTTGGCAGAACCACCGGGTTGTTTATCCTTCTAAAGCATAGAATCTCCTGCTCAACTTGTGATACCCAAAAGCTACAACCTTCAGAAAAATATCTAGTACTTCACACTCTGTTTGTAACTATAGCAAACCTGAGACACCTGCTCTGGATAACGTATCTGTTTTCAAAATGTCAGCTATAGAAAGACTATTGCAGGTGTTATTTTAGTACCTTGCAGTGCCATATAACAATACAGGTGTCACAATTCATTATTATTCATTGCAATATTGCAGTTAAATCATGCTATCTACTAAAATGCATGATCGTACTGGCAACAGACCAAATATTCAGCTAATATTTTAAGATTATTAGCAGCCGCCAATAACGTGCCTGATAAACAATTTCTACATCTAATGTCTGTATTGGCAGAGCCTTTGTTGTGCTTTGTGTTTCTGTTGTATCAATTTTTCCATCACAGTGGAGATCTCATCGCCGGCCTGTTGCCTCACGAGGGATATGCTACGTGTCGCCTGTGTCCCTAAGAAAGTGCATTTGTTTTGCGCAGGAGAGTGCTAGGGGGTGATTACATCAAACATTCCCCCTGAAGGGTTGGTTGCGGAGAGCCGAGTCTTCCTATGCTGGGATTGGTGAACATATTCTGTGAGGATGCATTAGTAGAGATAAATATTGAGTGGTATAATAATGTTTGGCATAGCAACTGCTGTCTTCCTTTGGAGGGAAACACCTGCTCCTGGGTAAGACTAGTACCAGCGTTACCCTCGCCTATAAAATCATGCCCCGGTGGATGTTTTTTGCTGAGCTTGTTGTTGTTTTAGTTCCTTGGAGGCAGCGCTGCATGCCGTATTACGTCATAGTGAGATTTTGTCTGCTCACCAAGGAGATTGATGGAGGAGGAATGTTTCGAGCAGACGTATCCCAGCATAACACATATTTCTGCGGTTAGAGCGGCTCGTCCTCCTTTCTGTGTACGTCTGGAAACATTGTATAAATCAGCTTCGTCTGGTTTTTGCTCATTGGCATTCACCAGGTGAAGATGATATGTCATCATTAGACAAAGATGTGGAAAAGATGGAGTGACATAGTGAAAGATGAGATGCGGCAAGAGAGAAAGAGACAGATGAAGAAAGAGTCTGCCTGCAGGTGATTCAGGTCAGCGCTCTCACAGAGGAGCCGCTGTCACGGTTACCATCTCTATGGAAACTAGGTGTTCCATTGTGTTAGAACCATATATATAAACATAGATTCCTCATTAGCGACAGTATCTATGGGCCGTTATAGACCAACGCTACTTTTGCGCCATCGAAGGGTAACGCCCCTTTTTGGGGGAAAACAAACGGATTCATCTGAGAACAGAACTTGCTCTAGATCTGCAGTGCAAAGTTTCTTGATAGCAAAAATGGCACAAACATACAGTCTCTCTTTGCCGGCCGAGGACCGTGAGCGGTATTTAAAGAAGCTACTGGATACGGGGTTACAGAGGTGTCCCTTTGAAATGGTCGAAAAATGGATTAACGTTAATGACCCCACGCAGTGGCCAAATATGGACTATTCAGACATCTATCACTATCTCGTGGAATCACCAAAAAGTAGCCAATTTTTTGGTCATTAACACACTCACAGTATGACAAACTAGACGATGAGGCCATGAGGGATGTGGCGGTTTGTATTTTGGTGAAGAATTTTTTTTTTATCTGACGGATATTTTCTTCATCTTCTGAGAATTCAACACCGGTAAATACACTATTATCTCAGACCATGCCTCTGTTCGTTCAAGATAGCTTGTGAAATGATATATTAAAGATGTTAACCAAACCTAAAGTGATGGGAAAATATGAGATGCCAGGAAAGATTAGGCTATAATAGTTTTTGCGTTTACTTGCATAACTTTTGTGTTGATATAGGCTATATATTTCCTCCCAGCTCTTTATTTCATTCTCCAAAGTTTCTCTGGGAAAATTTTTCGTGGAAATTTTATGACCGAATAAAACTTTCTCGGGCAATTCAGAAGTTTTGCAAGTGAACTCAGAATAGAGGTATAATTTGTTAGGATCATATAGACCAACGCTACATATTTTGCCGTACAATGTAAACCTTTAACCTGTAAACCTGCCAGTTACATTTAGGATTGATTTTAAAGTATTATTCCTGGTATATAAATCATTCAATGGCCTAGGACCTCAATACATTGCAGATATGCTCACTGAATATAAACCCAACAGATCACTCAGATCATTAGGATCACATCAGCTAGAAATACCAAGGGCTCACTCTAAGCATGGCGAGTCTGCTTTTAGCTACTATGCTGAAACAGCTTCCAGAAGAAATCAGATGTGCTCCTACAGTCACATTCAAATCCAGACTCAAAACACTTCTGTTTAGCTGTGCATTTACTGAATGAGCACTGTACCACTGTTCGTCCGACTGTTTGCACTGTATTTTATTTTATGTTTTAATTACTCTGATTTCATTTGATTATTTCTGTAATTTATCTTTTATTCTAAACTGTTTTAATTATTTTGATTTCTTTTGATTATTTATTATTTCTTCTATAGACTTTTTGAAGAACCTGGTAATAAAGAATAATCAAATACATTGTTAATTAATATAATTTTAATACATAAAAAATATTTGTATTTCTAGAAAATATTCACATCATTAAAATTGCACTGTAATGTCACTCTTTACATTGTCGTCTTCTGGCCTTGGCGCTGGGCAGGACCGCGCAATGTAAGGTTGCCACAAGTCAAGACCATTCATCACATAGTTATAGGCATCTAAAGATTTATATGCCCTCAGTTTGTCTTTACGCTCGTTTTCTCTATCAGGTGTAGAAGGCAGGCCACTCATCCATCCATCCATTGACTGAGCGTGTATGGGTCGGCCAATCTGGTTCCGTCCGTTAAAATTAACTTTTGCAAATAACAGTTGGGGTCCTGGACAGTGAGTGACCTTGCACATTAAGATAAAATCTGATTTTCTCCCGTCATTCTTAAAGGAGCATTGCGGATGTACTTTAATTTCTAACCGTTACTAACACCAGTGGCCGTTAGAGAAACTGCAGCCAGTCTCATGCTAGCTCTCGGTGCGCACGCTCGTTGGCCGCACTAGATAAGGCTCTTTTTGTTTTTTTTTTACTTAAGAGGAGTTTCCGTGGGTGTCTGGATTGTGCTGGAGGCTGGTCGCTTCTTTCCGTCCGCAGAGTCCATTTGAAACACTACTGTTTGCGATTGCCGGTGCCGTACGGATGTAAGCCCAAGTAGACGAGAACGCGTTTTGTGAATTTTCGCGCCAATTCGGACCCGACTCCTCCACACACAATTGAGAGAGGCAACCGTGGTGGACAGTCAAGGTGTCATTCTTTCTATTACAACATGGTTTGCTCATAAATGTACAAATGAAAACTCTATCTTAAAGATTTTTTAAAGTAAAAACCTACACATAGCCCCTTTAAAAAAAAAGCTAACAAAACTTGCAAACTAGCGTTAGTAAAGCGGCCAGAGGGATCGTTCTGCCTCCACCTATGCTCTGCCCACATAAAAACGTCATCATGTTTACCAACTGAAAAGGGGTCTATACGTAAGCCTTTCACCATATTGAGCGGTCAAAGCGGGTCTGTGAACACTCGAGGTTAAGTTTTCTGTGCGTCTGCTACCGTAGTTAGAGGCATGTATGAATATCTATATCTGTAATAGACTTCAGCAGATGATCTAGCTAAACTAACAAAATAAACCTTATTCAACAGCAGCGCCATCTTTGATTTTTAAAGGGAATGAAAGGATGGACATGATACATCTCATCAGTGGGTTATACTGTTATTTAATATGTTTTTGGATCGTTCTACAGACGGAACACTTCCAAAAATATCTTTCTAAGGAACTTCAGTAGACATAAAACTCCAGACAGCATAAGTTGCGGAAAATCATAAGAGATCTAAGAGCTTTATTCAGCCGTTTACAGCAGATGCCACAGTAAGTCTATCCCTCAAAGCCTCGCTTTCATACCTGTCATGGCGCTGCTCTGTCTGAATAAGGTCTATACAATAAGACGAAGGTGTGAGCTAAGTAACACAACATTAAAAAGTTACCATATGGTATAAAAACCTGTAATATTGAGTTATAATACAAATAGAAACACAAACCAACACATTCCCACCTATGAAAGGTTATCCCAATTTAAATCTCATCGGTTTCATAACCAGAAGCTGTGCAATATTGTGGCATCAATGATTCTTACTGAGTGACGACACGCTGACCGTTTCCAAGATGGCTGGCGTGCCGATGTGTCTGGAGTGGTCAATGTGGAATCTATGTGTACAAATTTATGGCTAGAACTGCCATCCTGATGTTTTTAGCTGGCAATTGTCAACTCACTAAGTGAGTCCATATGGGAGAATGACACACTCATTTTCAGTTTTGTGTTAAACATTGTTCTTCATAACCAGTGTCAGACAGATGAGTCAACATGAAACAACCCATTTTTACTTCATAATGTGATGCATTTTGAGTGAAAGCATATTCATGGAGGAAAAAATGTTGGGTTGGACTAGATTTTGTCCATTGAGTATTGTATAGTGAGGACTTTCTGATGTCATCGGAAAAGGAAAAGTGGAACAGGTGGAGCATTTTTAATAAGAAAACAAGACTTTTTTTGTCGTTTTTTTTTCTTTACAAAAATGTTCACAACGAATAAAAAAAAAAGTTTGTTTTCATTTAATTTTTAGTTTAAGCACCAATACTGATAACCAATGTAATAAAGTATGGGCTAGATGTAGTATGTAATGTAATCTAAATGGGTAATTTTCTTTAGCAAATGATCAGTAATTCACAACAAATATTTGAAAAAAATAATGTACATTTATTAATCACTAAAGCTGTTAGTAAATGTAAGCTAATCAATGTTTAATCGATGCATTATTACATTTTGGTATGTTAATCAATGCCAGTAATAATGTCAAACAAACCCAAATATCAACCAAAAATTCCACAATTTTTGTGGAAACGGATACATTTTATTTTTAGGATTCTTTGATTAAATAGAAAGTTCAAAGGAACAGCATTTATTTGAAATAGAAACAGGAATTTTTTTTATCACTTTTTAGCAATTTACTAAGTCCTTGCTGAATAGAAGAATTAATTTCTGAGAGGAAAACTTACTGACTCAAACTTTTTAACAAGAGTGTATATTTGACATATTTACCAAAATAATACTATTCACAATATATAGAATTTTTTTTTATTGAAATATAGGATTAATCTCTTTACATTTGGAGGATTCGAATACTAATGAGGAATATATATATATAAATCAGCATAAGTATTTTAAAAGCCCTGAAACGGAGGAGTGAATTGGGAAAAATGTGTACAAAAATATTGCGATAAGTAGATATTCTCTGGTATTTCCTTCCTGTGTGGTGGCTTCATAAAATAGCCACATACTAATCCGAGCCTAAATTAGATTTGCATGTGTATGTCTGCGTGATAAACCAACCATTGTTGTGCATGAATGTGCGTCTGTTTGTTGACTGATACTCTTTCCTTTGAGGAGACTGAAGATTGTGTGTGTGTGTGTGTGTTGTGATCTTTAGATGAGTTGTTTGAGTGTGCAGGCTCTTGCTCCTGGCTCTAATCTGATTCTATAAAGTGCTTAGGAGGATCTTTGTTTCCATCTGCTGGTTTTCACTCTGTTACATCACTGCAGCTGGCAATGTGTGTGTGTAGAGGGAGGAGCTTAATACTGGATCTTCTGATGACACTTGCATAGTTACACACGTGCATTGGACATGCACTGCCCGAGTCTCTCTCTCTCTCTCATTCTCTCTCTCTCTCTCTCTCTCAGCTTGATACATCCTACTCTTTTGTTTTTAAATGGGCGACACTCTGCGATGTGAATGAATATAATAAAGGACTTTTTGCTAATTATATTGCTTGAGTGCTTACACAAACAGCATAATTGTGCTGATTGAATCACTGGTGGTTCGCATTCGCAAGGATAAAGTGGAGGATTATATAAAAGATTTATGAAATAATTTCTCAACCGCCCATCTTGATTAATTTTATTTATTTATTTGTATTTAAGTTTTCCCCTCAATAATGTAAACCAATGTTTTTTTTTTTGCAGTTAAATGAAACTGATTAGGGTTGGGCGATGTCTACCAATTTGGTATCAGACGATGTCTACAGTGAAACATCGCGATGCACAAAGATATGGGGAGGGGGAGGGGGTAACATTCTAATTTTCCACTAGATATTTTCCTCTATATCTCATCAGCAATTTCGATTTCGGCAAAATCTGCAGCAGCTGAGCACTAAGGAGCGAATGTACAGTGACGTGACAACTGCCAGATTCAAACTGTGCTTTCGCGCTATTGCTGGCGCTGAGCCAAAGACGGACGCGCTCAGTGCTTGTCATAGGCTATTTCACAACTGTTCAGTGTTTTTAACCACATAATGTTTATTTTAGGTTTCAGACATTTAAATACGATGCCGGCTAAACATCGTGATGTCTGTCTGTCAGCCATCACGATGGACGATGATATCGTCCATCGGCCCAACCCTTAAACTGATAACACCATACTATAGTATTGGTAGCTAAAATCATTATCAAATTAGTCAATGTATTGTATAAATGAATATGCAAGGAGCATGAGATAGGGAAACTTTTGACACTGACTGGCTTTTTAATTCTGAGAAAATATGCTTACTCCAACTCTCACGTATTTTTCCATCTGATAAACCTTAAAAAACGTACTGTGGCAGTACCATGCAACAGTGACAGAATAATACCATGGTATTTTGATTTTGGGGGTGATAAGATGTTTAAAGAAGGGTTTAAAGAATTTTGGGGGTTTAAAGAAGTCTTTTAAACTTAACAAGGCTGCATTTATTTGATAAAAAACAGTAATATTGTTGAGCCATTACACCAGTCTTCAGTGTCACATGATCCTTCAGAAGTGATTCTTTAGAAAAAAAAAAGATTCTTTAAAAAATATAAACACTATACTCTTATTGGTAGCTATAAGAATAATTCAATTAGTCATTAGTGTTTATAAATGGATGTACACAAGGGTCATGAGATTGTGAAGCTTTGTGTCTGACAGACTTTTTAATTCTGTGAAAATATGCAGATCTTTCACCAAAGTTCTGTGTGCACAGATTCCATGTAGGGCTGCGAATAGCGTAATAGCTATTTAGGTATTGTTTTAGCAAACTAACATTCAGTTCTGGCTCCATTCTGGTATGAAACTCAGAAATACATCACATTACACGTTAAAAATGCAAATGCCATTTCGTATTGATGATGAGGAAGTGTGGTGTGTGGATTCTGACCGAGCTTCTAACGGCTCTATTGTTTGTGTTTGTGTTTCAGATCAACTTGAGGCTCATCTTGGTGAGTGGAAAAACAAAAGAGTTCCTGTTCTCGCCAAACGACTCCGCGGCCGATATCGCCAAGCATGTGTACGACAACTGGCCAATGGGTGTGTGATGATCACATCTTAAAACACTCACATATTGTTTTGAATGCATCCCCCAGTAGAAACTGTTGGCTCTTGTGAAGGATTTTCAGGCTTTTGTTTCCTGCCGTTGAGTAGATTCCTCTTTACAACCCTTTTCTGTTTTCAGATAATCTGTGCCGCAGACAAATCTGAGTCTGACCGAGTGGTAATCCCATGCAGAGCTAGATTCCACCCACTGTACACTGACCTAAAGTCAATGACATTATTCAGGGGAAAAAACAGCATCTGAGTTTGTGTGTTTATACATCTGTCTGGCCGTCTTTCCGCCTGTGCCCGAGGACTGTGTGGTTTGCATTCAAATATTCCCCAGATACTGTTCTAGCATGATTATACACACACATACTGCTACCTTTGAATTGTAGAGAGCAGCAGATGGTATACAGACTCTTTCATCTGTTTCTACACTGTCTTGGCAACCACATCTGAAACTGCAAGTGCTTTCAGGGATCTGGCCACAAGCTCAAGTTTAGCTTTTTCCACTTGACTAACCTGTTAAAAACATACTGTTCCAGTACCATGGTGCAGTGATGGTAAAATACCATGGCATTTTGATATATACACTACTGTTCAAAAGTTTGGGTTTGGTAAGATGTTTAAAGTCTCCCTGTAGTCAATAATTTTATCCCTTAAAACTCATCTTTGATCACCAAAATGACATTTAAGCGTTTTTTACGTGAAAAACAATTCTTCATGTCGTAAAATAGCTTGAATGTAACTCTCTTGGCCTCATTTAGTATACGCGGTTCTATGAATATGCAAATGAGCCCCGCCTCCACTCACTCACAGAAGCTCAGAGATCCACTCGTTGTCGATCATACGTTGATCTGATTGGTTACAAGGTAGTTTGTGACGTCAGAAACACCTGCGATTTCAAACCGTGTTTTTGAGACTGTCTTTGGTTCACTGCAGTTTTAAGGAGGAAATACTCAGCAATGCTGTCGACTTATGAATTTACACATGGTTTGTCTTAAAGCATATTAAAAACACCATATAGACATATAAACAACATTAAGAACTTGATTTTTTTTAAATAAGTATTTTTTTCTTACAAGGGCTGCATTTATTTGATAAAAAAACAATAATGTTGTTTAGCCATTACTCCAGGCTTCAGTGTCACATGACATGATCCTTCAGAAATCATTCTAATATGCAGATTTGGTGCTCAAAAACAAATCTTATTATTATCAATGTTGAAAACAGTTCATATTTATTTACTTTTATTTAGATTATTATTAACTATTTATTAGCAACTTAATATTTTTGTGGAACCCACAATATTGTTTTTCATGATTCTTTGATGAATCAAAAGATAGAAATCTTTAATAACATTCTAAATATCTTCAATGTCTTGATTATAAAAGTATCACATTTTTGTATCAAAAAGTATCTTTCTTTCATTACAAAAATCTTACTGACCCCACATTTTTGAACGGTATTGTATGCTACCTGAATAGTTAGCATATTCATATCCATAATCTTGTTGTATGTAGTTATATGGTACTCCAGAGAGTCTCAAAAAATAAAAGTCCATTACTGTGGTAAATGTCTAAAAAACAAACAAACATGATTTTACCATGGTTCCACGTACCAAAAAACAAAACCCTATACAATAAATACCAATATGTGGATATCTGCTCTCTAAGTCTGGTGAAGCTAGCTAACGTGCTAGTTTTGTCGTTTTTCGGAGCTAACTGACCAGCTAAACCATCTTAAGCCAGTCTGAGACCAGCAAGCCAACTTAGGCTGCATTTTTATTACCATTTTCTTGCTCCAATCAAGGGTTTATTTAAGTTTATGTAATTTTAATTTAATTCTTACTTTGAATAGCTCTTATGAAAGTCATCAGCCCTTAGTTCTAAGGAATATTGATGAAAAAAAGAAAATAAATACTGTGAAAAGAAAGGCTTTCTTTGTTGTACAGATGGTAACCTCCATCGGGGTGGTCTGGGATTGAATCAGAGTTTTATTCATAGCAGACGAGCACAGCAGAGCTTGACCTCACGAGGACACAGAATGACCATCACTTGAGTCTTGTGATTGAGCCTCCATTTGGATTGAGTCAAGAATGAGAGAGATCGGTGGGTCATATGACCGGATAAATGAATGACGTGAAAAACAAAGGAATGAGTAATGTGGAAAGATGGGTAGAAAAGTGCCTCCAAAAAGAAAAATACTTTTTCTTCATTTACTCATCATATACTCACCCTCATGTTCCAAACCTTCGACTTTCTTTCTTCTGAGTATAATAACTTACATTTTGGTCTGTCTCTTGTTAGCTTCAGATCTGTATATTTTGTGTACAACACAAACATGAATGCCTCTCATTCGTTCTGTCTTTAACAGACTGGGAAGAGGAACAAGTGAGCAGTCCGAACATCCTGCGCCTCATCTACCAGGGCCGATTCCTACACGGCAATGTGACGCTAGGAGGTAAACTGCCCTCCTACAATCCTCATTACCATTATTTACATCACATCACACATGCTCTGTTACTGTTGATTATTCATTAAGTCATTCTTATCATGAGTCTGACCGATTAGAGGTTGCCTGGCCTTTTCTCTGCCAGGTGAATTCGTGTGTCCCATTAGACTTTTATGACTGCAGTGCACAGATATTTATTTTGCTGTGTCTTGGTTTATTTGGGGCCAGGGTGCAGTGCGGGTTGATTCCATCACAGTTCAGCTGATTGTGAGGATGTACCCAAAAATTCAGCTCCCAGTCCCAATACACCTAAAAGTAACTATTCTCAAGTCATGAAAAAACTCACTTCATAAAATTAACTTAGAAATATTCTTACAATTCAGCAGCGAGTTTTCCATTTAGCTTTGAGGGAAAAGAGCAGTCTATGAAAGTAGGAAAGCACTGTCCGACAAACCTGTCATCAGGGAAAGAAAACAGGGAGGAGAGGAAATTCTTTGGGCGTGAACAGGAAGAAGTTTTATTTGTTTGGCCATCTCTCAAGCAACAATAAATGATTGAGTGGGTTTGTGAATGTGTGTAAGAAAATGCACGAGTATATATATATGTCTTACATTTTCTAGGAAATACTTCATGTTCTTTCCCTCCATTTCTTGCTTTGTTATAAGCATGACGAGGCAAACGCAAAATCAATCACTTTATATTCAATCTACTGCACATCTGTCTATCTATCTATCTATCTATCTATCTATCTATCTATCTATCTATCTATCTATCTATCTATCTATCTATCTATCTATCTATCTATCTATCTATCTATCTATCTATCTATCTATCTAGTCTGTCTGTCATCACTATGTTTTTCTGTCAGGCAATCTTGGCTAAATTGTGATTAGAAGGGACTATAGAAGTATGTTTTCCTCTCAATACACTAATAAATTAGGTCTCTTTTGTCTTTTATAAATATTTGTGACATGTGAATAGTTAAACTTTACAATTTACTCATATCTAATGGGTTTTGCAATGTTTTGCCTGGGCAAGTTTTTCCCATAGTTGAGTAAAAACTCACAACAAGCTGTTTCCCAATTTCTGAACTGTTTGGCTGATGATGTGATGGTGGTGTGCAGGCAGGGTTTGCCAGAGAAGTGTCACTTTGATAATACATGCTGACACCTTCTTGATTCAAGAGAAGCAAGGCATGAAGACAGAGTCTGTCTGTGGGGCAGAAGGCAGCAGCAGTGGTCTCAAACTCAGTGACGACTTGCAATAAGGCACAGGCTTATACTCATACAGGGGTTTACTTGTCATCTTGTTCCTCTGTCCTATGACTTTATCCCCTTGAAAAGTTACTTCGGTATCATAGATGTACAGCTGCATTAGTCTCTTGTTTGTCCATTCAGTCTAACACTTTTTTTCCCTTGTGTCTTGCAGCTTTAAAACTGCCTCTCGGAAAAACCACAGTGATGCATTTAGTTGCCAGAGAGACGCTGCCCGAGCCAAATTCCCAAGGTAACCATTCTGCCCTTTCTCTTTTCTGTCCAGTCCTCCTTCACTTTTTCACACGCTCCCTGCCTAACTGCAGACTTCACTTTCTTCAAAAATCACCAGTTTATATGTGGATCATTCTCAACCTCTGGCAATGTCTTTCAGAGGTTTTATAGTATTGTATCACCAAAATATAAAATACCGTCACATGACAGTGTTGGTCATAAAATAGGAAGACAAATAACTATGAATTTAATGTTTGCTGAGCATATTCTGACATATTAGAGTTTAAGCATTTTAACAATTTTTATTGAAATGCTGAATTGAAGGCACATTTTCATGAAATAAGTGATGCACTGTTTATTGATGTATGTGTAACGCAGTTCAGATGTTAAGGGAAGAAAGAGGCGGCAACCGGCGAACATTTAAAGAATTTAATAACAAAATAAAACAAATACAAAAAGTAAGTAAAAGACAGCAGCCCCTCACAGACGACTGCTGTCACATAATAAAACATAAACAACACATCATAAATCCAGGCCTGTCCTCTCTTGTCCTTCACCGTCGTCACTCATCCTTTTCTGCTTCCGCTCCTCCGTGAGAGATACGAGAGAGATGCGTCGCGCAGGAGTCGCTCATCAGTAATCACGCCACCTCGTCCTGCTCGCCACAGTATGGTTTCAACATAGAAAGGAATATGAGATTGTGTGTATATTATATATTTGTGGTTATTAATTCAATTTAAGTTTGAGTGGACACTTTAAATGAAAGATAGTTTCAACACTTTACAATAAGGTTTCATTTGTTAACATTAGTTAAATACATTAGTTAACATGAACTTACAATGAAGAATACTTCCACAGCATTTATTAATCTTCGTTAATGTTAGTCTCAACATTTACTAATACATTATTAAGATCAAATGTTGCATCACTTAACATTAGTTAATGCACTGTAAACTAACCAGTCCCTCCAGAAAAACGCGATTATGCGATCGCATGATTCAGTGCATAATCAGCCATATATTCCGCATATAAATTGCAGATTTCCGCGCAAAATATGCAGGGCTTGCATGATTTCATAATCCCCGCATTTTCGTTGCAAAAAAGTCACATATATCTTAGCAGAAAGTTGAAAAATGTTGCGTTTGCTTCACACAAGAGCAGCCATTTCCCCCCGTTGCCATGGGAACATTATGAAGTGATGTAATTATGCGACGTGAACATCATCGAAAAGCTGTAAAACAGGAGCACACTTTATTTTTTATATTTTATTTATTCATTTTTACAGAAGTTGTAGCATATTCCTTTTGTAAAGCTACAGAACTTGTTTGACTCATCAATGTTTTGTAAGTTTGATGTTTTTATTTAAGTCTGAAATAAAACAAGATGAGAACTGAAATATTCCAGCACTTTCTGTGATGTGTTATGCTTGCTTATCATAGGAAGTAATAAGAAATGACTCTTTACATTAAGGTAGTAGCCTAGTGAGAACAGGGTGTTTGGGAATCACTTTTTTTCCCCTCTTTTTCATCAAACCGCAGTTTTTGCAAGTTCCCGCAGTTTTTGCAAGTTCCCGCAATTTTTGCAAGTTCCCGCAATTTTATTGCATAAAATTGCATAAATATCCCGCATATTCCATCGCATTTTTTAAGAAAACGGGCCGCATAATCAAGGATTTTTGCCCGCAACAATCACAAAACAACTCCGCGTTTTTCTGGAAGGACTGACTAACATGAACAAGAACATTTTTATTAACTAACATTAATGACGGTTAATAAATGCTTTAAAAATATATTGCTCATTGTTAGTTAATGTTATTTAATGCATTAATTAATGTTAACAAATTAGACCTTATTGTAAAGTGGTTATAATAATTTTCAGGTGAATTCATTGTTGATAATGACGAACATTAATTAAATATAGAAATATAAATATATACATTTTTATTTATTTAAGAGTTACTTGTGTACAAACCACTTACAATTACATAGTACCTTGTTAAACCATTAATATTACAGTGTGAAATAAAACAAAATATACATAAAAAAAATGAAGTAAACCCCATATAAAATAAAATAAAATACAATTTTAAATTGAAGTCTTCAATTGTTACTTTAGTAATAAGGTGCTGTAAATGTATATATATAATCAAATGTCTTTTATATCATTATTTATGCTGAAACACTTTGTGCATTGACAATTTTTGCTGGGTCTTGCTGTCTGATATATCAGTACTGAAGATAATGGCTCTGCTCCAAACCCTAGTGAGCTTCCATGCTGCCTACATGGCTAGCTACCTTTTAAGTCACTGAAAAAGAACCTCATAAATGTTTGATTTGGAACCTTTTAAATAGGCCACATTCACACAGCAGCAGAATACGCTTGTCCGTCCTGTATTTGAGTCCTTAATACGGTTACGTTCACACACAATTCAGTTATATACGAGAGTGACAACCGTATAACTCACACCCGTAAACAATTAAAATAGTCTTTTTAAACCGTTTTTAACAACATCTTTTTATATTGAATGAGATTTACTTACATTTCTCTCACTTTGCCTATCATCCTTCACTAAGCTTTTCAAGGATGAATTCTAGGATTGTGTTCTGTGTAAAGAATATATGCAGAATAAAATCTGAATCTTAGAAGGAAACATAACTATGTTGCCTGCCTCTCTAAGAACATAACAGAATGCCTATGATGAACAGAACCATTGTTTTGTTTTTGTGCAGTAGTATTAACTACATGTGTTTTCATTTCAGGTCAAAGGAACCGGGAAAAGACTGGAGAGAGCAACTGTTGTGTGATCCTGTAAATACATCCCTTCATCCCTCAGAATGAGTGTGTCCTGTCTCCCTTCGCCCATGCTGCTTAAACACAACTACTCACACCTGACCAGAACGAGAGCTTCACTTCACCTGGAGAGGAAAAAAAACAAACATCACACCCGAGAGAGGACGAGACCAGGGTCGGGAACGCATAGTCCTTATTGAAGCCAAAAGATGTCAAGAAAATCCAACCTCGAGAGCAGCAGATAATAAAACACATCCCGCCAACACCCTCACACACACATTTCTGGTCATTCTACCTTCATGTACACCCAGCAGACCTGTAACTCGTTTCATCATGCTCACTCTCACACACACACAGTCACTCCTTCCCTTTGTACCGGTTTGCACACGTTTTTTTAATTGGTAAACATGAATGATTCAGTAAGGAAGAAGAGACCTTGATTCTTCCTCTCAGGAGGGAGACGTGTGAGGGGGAAATGAATTTACACACAATCTGATGAACTTCTCACGTTAAAAAACGATGCACCACGTGCTCACCAAGCTTGGCTCGGGTCCGGTGCGGAGGCGGAAAGGCATGCCGTCATCTACATCTGAAATAATAGCACACGCTTCACTGGCGGTTTAACCTCCACTACACGCGCCCTCCCGATAAAATACTAATCGCCACATGTAGTCTATTGATTTCAGCGCAGGAGAACAAGTATTGATGTGCCTGATGAACGTTTTAGAAATGTTTATTATACGTTTCCATGTGTTTTAAATGCCCCATTCTGGTCATGGAGATCCAGCGTCCTGCTTTAACAAGTCCCGGTGCTCGATTAGCCTGTCCAGGTGTGTTTTGAGCGCAGGAGTCAGGAATTTGCAGGAAGGTAGATCTCCAAATGTTGGTTTGATTCACTCATGGAAAGTCTAAATAATCCACAATGAGTAACAGTGACATTTGCGGCTGTGTTTTGACAGTCAAACAGTGTTGCGCCTGCCCTCTTTAGATAGATCTGAGCTGCTCTCTTTCAGGAAGGGTAAGATTTATCCCTTTATTTTCTAAGTGTGGTGGTGTAAATTAATGCTTGCGTTTGGAGCCAGAAGATAACTATGGAATGAAGTTTGGCTTGGTTTCTATTTCCCCATCCCTGTTGGATATAAAATTTGTTTGCACAATACAGAAACATGAGCTGTTTCATTTCTAAATCTGTGTAATTTTTCTTTCTCCTCCCTTTTTAATATTTTTCCAAATGGGAATTGTATTCGAAGGTTGCATATGTGTAGAGTATATTTAATATGAATCTTATAGAGAACATAACTATAGATTGTTGATATATATTGTTGTCTAGTGTATGATAGTCTAAAAACAGTTAGCACATTAGCATTTGGAGCAGTGAGATGCTGACAATGTCATGTACTTTAACAGCAGCAAACCCCTCTAATGGCTGAAGAAATTACTGTACTGTTTTCTTTTTTTTCTTCAAATGTTCATAATTTGATATCTTTTTTCTTCCTTGGTCTTTTTCTGTTTATGTGGTCTTTGCTTTTTGTGTTTTAACACCGCACTAGGTCTGAAAAATATTGGTCCTTATCAGGGTTCAAATCTGTACAGAGCTGAAGTTTTTAAAAATATAATTGTAAATAAAACTAATGCTTCTCATTCTCTAAACTACAAATGGAAATACATCTATAAACTGAATAAAGAATCCAGAATATTGAAGTGACATGCTTATTGCTTGATGTGTTCAACTTCAGATTGCTTATAATGAATTTGAGAGGGCTATAAATTCATATAAGGAGTTGAAATTGAACTGATTGGATTTTAGCACTATATAAATAAAACACAGTTTTTCTTTCTCTATGCAATACTATATTGTGTTCCAGAAAGTATTTTAGCTAATTAAATTATTTACACACACGCAAACAGCTGATTTCCTTCATAGGGACCAAAAAATGTCCCCAAACGGACAAAGATTTCAGATATTGCCATCTTTATGTGGACATTTTGTCCTCAAAATGTTGGGTTTACCTGGACCACACACGTTTACTTAGCTATCTATATCGGGACATTCCATAGAAGTAATGGTTTTTATTCTGTACAAACGGTATATTTTATCCCCTTACACTAACCCTACCCATCACACAAAACTTTCTGCATTTGTACATTTTCAAAAATGGGTTCAAATTGGTCCCCAAAATATAGTTAATTAGGTACACACACACACACACACACACACACACACACACACACACACACACACACACACACACACACAATCTTTGTGAGGACATTCATTGACAATGCAATCTCTAGCTCCTTACCCTAACCCAATTCATCACAAATGAGTGCCTAACCGGAACCCCTGCCCTAAACCTAAACCTAATTATAACCTTATCTCTAAATTCATGGCGTTATTTCACTATTAATGTTTCTGATCAAACAAATGCATCCTTGGCGAGCATAAGAGATTTCTTTCAAAGACATAAAAAATAGTGTAGCCTACTCTAAAATGGACTTCTAAAAATATAGTCCTCAATGTTAGCTTCTCTTTTATATTTTAAAAACATAAGATATACAGCAAACAGCTCCGTTAGGCCATGAATGTCAAATATCGTTCTTACTGTGAGCTTTTTGCGCCACCTTGCGGGTAAAATGATTATTACTCTCACACCTCCCATTCACATATAAAGTCACATACAAAATTTATTATATTTTTAATCTATATCTATTTATAAGTATGTAGTAATGTTAATATTGCTCATTGTAATTGTGTTTTTGTGCAGAAATATCCCAAATTAAGTAAATAATAATAATAATAATAATAATTGATTGGTTCAGCCGCCATGCGCCCCCTAGTGGAAACAAATTGATCTAATGCAAAACACTTTTTAAGGACCTAATTTTAATGTAGTGCATATACACCAAGACACGCGATTTATAGTAAAACAAAACATGGATTTAATCATGAGAAGCTAGCAACACTGTTGAACGGTCCCTTAAATTACAACAATAGCCTTTGGCAAGTAGCAAGTTTAAACCAAACCACGTGTAGCCTACCATGGAAATCTAACGAGTAGGCCTACACAATCCACGGCCTTCCACAGAAATAAACTGCACACGGTAAGAATCTACTTTTTTTCTCTCTGTTCAGTACTGTCATGTGCATCAATTAATGTTACTTTATTCAAATGAGATTGGCCGTTCTTTGAAATTTGACAGTTTGTTCAGATTTGATTATTTTAATTTATTTTAGCATAACACCTCATGTAGCCTAATTTTAATTAGTTTGAAACACTAATGAAAACCGTTAACCTCCACTCCCGCCTTACAGTAAGACTTTACAGATAATCTAAAGAACCAATTATTAATATAAATGTTACCAAAATAATATCAATTATGGAAGAGCTGTCACTTTTAAAGCTTTCCTAAAATTGAATAGATGATGGTCACTTATTTATTTAAAATATATAATAAATTATATAGGCTACTTTCCATGATTTTTTAAAGCACAAATATTCCATGTAGTATTTTAAAGAAGACAAAAAACCTGAAAACATAATAATTATAAAAAATAGTTTTACAAGGGCAGCAGGACATGCAACTTTCCACATGTCTCTTTATTCAATCTGGAATCTTCTGTGCATTTTTTTTGTTTTGTTAAATCATCATTAAGGGGCTAATAACCCACTGATTTACTGTGCTGGTTAAAGAGAGAAGAACTTGTCTATTGAGTTGTGAGTGATAAATGCCCTTTCACATTCATTATGATACAATTTATTATTGATATGCAATAGAAAATGACTATAATATTAAAAAATATTGCAAATGCATACAATATAACAATAACATGTATGCATCATGTATGCGTGCATTAAAACACATAATAGGCAGATGATCTCATTTAGAAATAGTTAACCTATGGACTTTTAGACTCATCCTGTTTCTCTGGACACACCATTTGAGAAAGAACTGTCTGACTTCTTTGATCCTGATGCAGTAGATGAAGGGGTTTACTAGTGGTGGAAGCAGACTGTAGAACATGACCAGGGCGATCCTCTGACTTCTGTTTATCTGAATGTTCAGGATGTTAGAACTGGAGTAAACAACGAAGCGTGGCACATAATAGATAATAATGATAGTCAGCTGTGTGGCACAGGTGGAAAAGGCTTTCATACAACCCTGTGCATTTGCTATTCGAAGCACAGACACCAGGATACATACATATGACAAGATGATGAAAGAGAATGGCACAAGAAGCACAAACATTGCTATACCATAGGCAATGAGGTTCGTTTGGCTGACATCTGCACAGGCGAGTTGGTTCATAGATCCAAAGTCACAGAAGCAATGATCGATCATATTTGGCCCACAGAATGGCAGTTTTACTGTTTGCATTGAGTTGATGGTTGGGGCAATCATTGCAGTAACCCAGGAAAGCCCTATTAAAAGTCTCATAGTGCGGTTAGTCATTAAAACAGGGTATCTTAGTGGATAACAGATTGCCAAGTACCGATCTAGAGCCATGATCATCATAATAAGAGAGTTTAGGGTCCCAAAATAGTGAATCAGCTGCCTTTGAAACAGACAAACGTAGAAGGTAATATAACCGTCATTAAACCAGTAGCGAGAAATGACTTTAGGCAGAACAACTGTGCAAAAACCAATATCAGACAAGGACAAACTCAGCATGATAATATACATAGGCTTAAAGAGGCTGCGTTCAGTCACAAACAGGACCACAATGAGAGAGTTTCCAGTGATTACAGCGATGTAGATGCAGAACAAAAGTGCTGCCATCAGGCTGTAGTATTTGGGCAGAAGTCCAGGGAAGCCCACGATGAAAAACTCTGTTACAACAGAAGCTGCGGTTTCGTTTGCCTGTGACATACTAAAACATACAGTGAACATCTGTTTACAAAAGAACCAAATGTATCTGCCTTTTACACATGACATGCCATGCAAAAATGGCTTTGATTTCCTAATTAAAAAAATATACATTTTCTTCAATAGTTAAAATTATTCTTGGCAACATTTTAAAAATACAATATAATAATGATAATATAAAATTATTTAAAGTTCACCTATGGAATTCTAAATGATTGTAAATGATCAAATATATAATTTATAAATATTGTTTTTTGTAAAACATGTAAAATAAACAATAATTATAAAACATTATTTAGTTAATTAAGATCAAAGAATTTTCCTTAAATTTACACATATGTGATTTCAAATATTTGCAAAAATCTAAATGTAATATTGGTTTGTTTTTCAGCTGATCACATGATTACCTTGATTATTCCTCTGTTAAGTTATGTGACATTGCTTAGAATATTCCTGGCTCAGTGTGTCACGTTTCTCAGTGATCAGTGCAGATGCGTGTGGTTTCACTATTTTATAGTAGAATCATTGTTAAAGCCTGTAGGGTCCAACACGTCATGAAGGATCATGTTTTGAGTCATTTGATGTCGTGAAACTGGGCTGATCTTTGGGGTTTAGGGGAGTGTGTTTTGCTAGAAGATAACTATGGAATGAAGTTTGTCTTGGTTCCTCTTCCCTGATAGATATAATATTTATTTGCACAACACAGAAACATCAGCTGTTTTATTTCAAATGTTGTGCAACATACATATTTTTTTTTCGCCAGCCCAAAGTATCTTAAGCCTATTATTAAAAGTGTCTTTTATGACTTGGCAAGTTGGACAGCAAACCGCTCCTTTACGTCATGAATGTGAGCTTTTTGTGCCACCTTGTGGGTAAATGATAACGCCTGACGAAGACCTTCTGGGTAGAAAAGTTGTTAATTTGAATAAATCCTTGGGAGCAGACGTGGCATTGTGCCGATTCTTGTTTATTTTTTAATTTGATGCTTCATTTGATCGAGCACCTGCCAAAAGTTTTTTGGATGTGCGCACTATTTCTTCTTTTTTAAACACTAACACCAATCAAATTACAAGAAACATTTTTTTGCATTATTTTTTGTTTTATTTATTTTACCTACGACCAGATATTGTTTTGTGGTCTGGATCAGCACGCATTGTTCAACTGATAGAGTTAACAGTGCCATGGGAGGATGCGGTAGATGAGGCATATGAGAGGAAGAACTGCGGTATGCTCATCTGGCCACTGAAGCAGAACAGCGAGGATGGAGAGTCCAGGTTTATCCAGTGGAAGTGGGTTGTCGAGGTTTTGTGGCACACTCTACAACCCGGTTCCTCAGAGACGTCGGATTCAGTGGCCAAGAGTTGCGTCGCACAGTAAAGAACTTATCTGAAGCAGCAGAAAGGAGCAGCAACTGGCTGTGGTTGAGACGGAAAGATTCTAGCTGGCTGTGTACAGGCCGCCATGCTACGGTTTCGTAGAATTCTTGAAAACTTGAAGAGTCTGTTGGTTTATTTGTATAGGTTGTATAGTATTTACAGTCATTACGTTCCTGTGTATATTGCGTGAATGACGGGTGGTTGGGCAGATATTGTGTTTTGCGGTAGGTGGTATGCCATACGGAACCGTTGCCACTGAAACTGCATATTAACGCACCAGTGGGGCTCGACAGCCTTAGTCAAACGGGTTGGCGCGTATGGTTGGGCTGCGGAGAGATTGTGAGATTGTGGTTAGGTCTCAGCAGCAGGAGGGAGGTAGAGGTCAGTAAGCTGACTCTGGGACGCCAGAGTCACTGTCGAGCCCTCTTGAGGTGTCGTGGGCTAGTCGACGAAACACTGAGGATGGAAGGTGCCCACTTGAAGATCCTAGAGATGTCCCCTACTTGGCTCAATCCAGACGGTTGTCGCGCTGGTCCACTAGGGAGACCACACTGTAGTTGCAGCCGTCGTGTGTGCTGACGCGCCAAGTACAGTGCAGTCGTTATCGCCGGACAGAAGGGGAGTCACACCACCATATGGAAAGAAGCGTAAATGGGTGAAGCATAGTTTACTGTAAAGCTACGTCTTAGTGTTGCTTATCTTGGCGAAAGCCGAGTACAAATCAGCATGAAGTTTTAACATCTACTCTCGTGTAATGGAAATCAATCTTAATTTAATATTATTAATATTATGTACTATATTTTAAAGCAAATATCTTAAATAAGACAATTTTAATATATTATAGTTGATGAATCCGACTGGAGGATTACGCATTTTGAGCCTCCACATTGATTGTCTCACACGATACACCTTTTAAGGACATTTTATAATAAAAACATAAACGATAATGGATTTGATAATGTTTTTAAAAAGATAGAAAAGTTGTTTTAAAACAGACAGAAACTGAAAAATGACTATAATGCACATGAATCCAGGAAAATCTGGCAAGATCTAACACGCATCACAGACTATAAAGGCCGGACATTTGCAAACACCTCTCCATCTCTGCCTGATGAGCTCAACCTCTTCTATGCACGCTTTGAAGCCCTCAACACAGAGCCCTGGACAACGCTGGAAGTGACTCCTGACGAGGTGGAACAGGTATTAACACTAAACCCGACTCAGGTTTACAAGTCACTGAGTAGAGTGAAACACACGCAGGGCGGCAGTGTTTTGAGAGTCTCGTCAAAAAACACATTCTGAGCTTAATGCTAGCAAACCTGTACCCACAACAGTTTGCATATAGGACAAATAGGTCCACAGAGGAAGCTGTTTGGGAGACTTTAACTGTCTGGATCTGATTTGTAATTAGATGAGTGAACCCCTCTGGGTGCCTGTCAGAGCACAGTTTAATATAAGGATGAGGAGACAGGTATGCAGGTTTAGATGATGAATTGATAAAGGATAAGCCGTGGAGGTACATGTATTTCACAGGTATGTCTGACCGGCTGGGTCAATGGTACGTTGGTAAGCTACAGCTCCGTAACCTTGTGAAACACTAGGAAGGCGGCAAAGTTCTTTTTCCCACTGCATCCAGGAGTGGAGCAGGTCAGGAGGAAGGTTAGGATAATCCCACTCTCTCTGTTGGTTCCAAAGGTGCTCAACGATCACTTTCGCACGGGTTGTGTAAGGAAGGAGCAATCCCAAAGGGTCATACTGTGTAGCAAGGACCCAATAAATATTCCGTAAGGGGGGGTCTCTAAGTTCACAGGTCGGTGTTTATAGGACAAGGTATCGGACTGCCAATTCCAACTCAAAACTAACTTGGACTCAGGAACGTCGGACTTCTCTTACGTCAGCCACAACTCCACACTAATAGCTTGAGCTTTGGGAGGTAAGTGACTTAATACAGCAGGATCATTACAGGCCCACTGGCGGATTTCAAATTCAGCTTCAGAAAGGATAGTATGCAGGCGATCAATCAGATTTGGGCTGCATCAGTATTAGGTAGGCTCTGGAGGCAATTATCAACGTAAAAACCTCTCTCCACAGAGAAACGAATCTCCTCATCTGTCAAAGGGTGCTGATGGGTGTGGCGCTGGAGTGCCTAGATAGCACAACAAGGACTGGAAGTGGTACCAAAGGGTAGGACTAACCACTCGAAGGTCTGAGCCGCCTCATCCATCTGGAGGTCTCGTCATAGAAAGCGGAGTAGAGGACGAACTTCAGGCAGGAGACGAACCTGGTGGAACATCGCCTTAATATCTCCGCTCTCGGAAACGAAGGAGGACACCTGGAATGTGGACACGAGGCACCAAGGGTAGGTCCGGGCAATAAGAGCTGGTTTAAGGTCTGACCTCTGTACCGATGGGAACATTTAAAGACAAGTGGGACTTTCCATTGTGGCTAACAAGGTGGTAAGGAATGTACCAACACTCAGGGGTATAAGGAACACAGTGGTGACTGCTGGTCTTTCAAAAGCCCCTTTCACACAGAGATTCTGGAAAATACACGGATAAAGTGATCCAGGATTTGACCCGGGTTTGTTTGATTTTGCTTCATTCACACTGCCAGTGATTTGCTGGAATCAGAGAGTGCGTTCACACACAACCCGTGTGTGTTCCGGAAAGACGCGTGACGTTGGATGTGACGTGTAAGGTACGCGTCGAAAAGCGGAAGTGTTTGCATTGCTTTGAATGACATGGCAGCTGATCAGGCATTAGATGTTGCTGTTCAAACTTTGTTGTTTATGTACAAAATGTTTCGTGGTCAAATCACAATTTTATTTTCGATTTTGAGTTCTTTTCAACGTGTTAATTCGATACGGAATACGCTGGAAGTTAAATTGGCGGAGAGTATGAAAGAAAATGAAGCAGCGAGACGTAAAGCATGGAGACGCCATCGGATGCTAAAAGCTACAGTTCTTTGTACATGACTCATGCAACTGGGTGTTTCGAAGAGAAGACTGTGGATGGTACAAAGACCTCAAGGGGCTGTGTTTTGGTCTAATGTCCTGGAAAACTTCGACGAAGATCAGTGGCGGCAGCACTTTCGGATGTCACGGAACACGTTTGAGTTTGTTCTGCAACTTGTTGAGCTAAGCCTGAGACTAACACTAATGGATCACGTGCCGTTCCACAAAGCTGGCGAACGATCTCAGCTTCGGCGCGGATTGCAAGGAGCTCTCGGGTCTCTACTTCAGTCCAGTTTGCAGACATTTTTTCGTTCTTTCTTGTATTGATGACGAACACAAACTTTCTTCTAGAGTAACTGAGTCGCACGATAACTACGTCATTGCAAAGGCTCGTGCATCATCACTACGACACACCCCTTATACGCCATTGGTTCTGGCTTTTGTTCACACAGCGCGCGTTTCGGGTCTGAACACGGCAATGTTACTAGGTCCCCAACCCGGCATCGATCCCGGCATCAATCCCGGGTAGTGTTTGCGTTCACACAGAAGGCACTCTGGCAATTTGCCGGCAATTTGCCGTGTTCAAAGCGCTGTGTGAAAGGGGCTAAAGAGGGGAAGCTCATTTTTGGCCTACATCATTCAAATTGTCCATTTATTTATGGCCTAGCTAGCCTTGCCTACTGTATGAATGAATGAACAAACGATCTCAAAAAAAGATATTAAACTCGATGGAGGATAAGTGGGAATTAGGTTAAACTGAAACAAAGAATGTGGTGTATAATTGTGTGAAATGTATGATGAAAATTGGCTAGCAATTTCACCAAGCAAATACCAAGAAATAGGTTGCAGCAGTTTGTCTTTCGACTACACTTGTAAAATCCGCGATAGGACAGAGTTCGAATCGCTTCAGCGGCAGCGACTTTTTATAGTACAAAATCGCTGTCAATCAAAAGGAGATGCAGTCTCACGCCCACTCCTCCATTCACCCTAGAGACACTGAGCGTCCGTAATCGCAGGGACATAATCACAGCATTTATTCAATGACCGTCTAGTTTAGAAGCATTGAAATAAACTGTTCAAAGCAGCCCCATTGAAGTCAACGGACACTCGGCTTTAACAGGGAAATGCACTGTGACGCTACAGGAATGCATAAGAAGGAAATCGAGTCAGCGGACCTGCTATATGTATTCGATTCCGAACGAACTCGTCTTCGAGATGAACATGTTGTAACAGATTTTTAGTCAATAAATTGTTAACACAATTGTACATGTTTGACCATTCGTTTTTTTACATTATAGGGGAAGTTGAGCTTCCCTTGCAGTCTTAAAGAAATCCCCACTGCAGGAACAGGATCAGAAACTACACGGACAGCTCCGGTCTCCAGAAGTTTACGCATCTCTGTCCGGTAGGTCTCGGCTTTCTCAGGATCCTTCAATGGACGCCCCTCGCTGCTGCGGAGGGTAGGGAGGATTCAACAACGGCATGTCTCTACGACGAAGAAGGGGAGTGGCGAGGCGACGAACACCCTCTATCTCTAGGGCAGTGGTTCTCAATCCTGGTCCTGGGGACCCACAGCTCTGCACAGTTTGTATGTCTCCCTTAGGGCTGCAACAACTAATCGATATAATCGATAATAATCGATTATGAAAATCGTTGTCAACGAATGTCATTATCGATTAGTTGCTCTGCTTACGTCACGGGGAGCATTTACTGGTGATTGGTTGAAACAGGCCTATCATGATGCGGCACACACGCACACACACGCAAGGTCTCTCTCCCTGTGCCGCTCTGTCGTGCGCGCACTACACAGTTTGGACTTTGGAGCACTCTCTTCTGTCTCGCATGCGCTCTCTTGCTTGCACACTCTAGATTCCAGGAGTTTGAACTAATTTGCGGGCATCAGGGAGCCGCTATCAATATGCGGGAGACTCCCGGAACTTCCGGGAGACTTGGGATGTCTGTATTTTGTCTCGGGCATCAGGTTGTGCAATCATTTCGCTCGCAACATAAGTGATGGATTAAAATAGCGCTACGCAGAAATAGGCTAAATTAAAACGGTGTTTAGAAAGTGAAGCACTAAATATAAAGGCAGTTATTAACAGCAGCAGTAAAAGATTGTTTTTTAGTCACTGTAGTCAGTGGTTTTCAGCGAATGCTTGTGCACTAATGCATCATTTTCTTGTCCTTTTAATCAAGCCTGTTTGCTGCGTCTCCATTCCGTTCTCTTTTTATAGCATTTGTCTTCTATTAAGTTTTAATTGTTTTACAAACGCGATCTACTGCGGCTCTACTACGTTCACACGCTTTTTTTCAGTCTTTCTATATTTATTTTAGCAATTTATCCTTATAATTAATTGAATCTTAAATAAAAATTAAATGAATTATGTACTTGACATGTTTTTGGTTTCTATCTTCACATCTGAACATATCTGTGTAAATTAGTTTTTAACAAAAATTATGTTAAAACAATGTTGTATATAATTTAGATTTTTTTGTTTTTCATGGTTGTCAACTTGCCATCAGCAATTATCATTAAAAACAATGCAAATATTGATATTAGTAAAACTCAATGTGTGGCTTTTGTACACTTTTACACATAAATACCATGATTAAGGGTTTTATTTAGTTGTAATAAACAAAAAATCAAATTGAAATTTTATCCGATTAATCGATTAATCAAAAAAATAATCGTCTGATTAATCGATTATGAAAATAATCGTTAGTTGCAGCCCTAGTCTCCCTCATTTAACACACCTGATTCAGATTATCAGCTCGTTAGGAAATAGCTCTATGAACTGAACTGGCTGTGTCAGATAAAGGAGACATATAAAATGTGAAGTGGGTCCCCAGGACCAGGATTGAGAACCACTGCTCTAGGGTAATGGTCTTGAGTTCAAGTAGCTGAAGGGCTTCCTGGTCTTGCTTGGAACGAGTAACTTCGTTACACTCACGGTAAGGAATTGTATCCAACTGCCACAATCTCTGAAAGTGGTGAAGGAACTCATCTTGGACAGAAACCAAAGAGGTAAGCCGGCACCTGAAAGGGGTGGAAGGACAACCCATAGAAGGAACAGGACCCTGAAGTGTCCATCCCAAGCTGGTACAAACATCAAACAGGCTCAGTAGGGGTTATAAGGTGGGGCTGGTTGGAACCAATAAGAGGGAATGGTTGGACATCAGTAAGGGTACGGATGGGAAGGCCTCTCATGTGTCTGCTTTAACTGCTTGAGAGGATAGGACTGGCACTACAAGTTAAGGCGATCAGCAGTAAAGGCATGACTGATCTGATAACTAATCTGCGGTTGGTGAACGGGAGAAATCTGGAGGGATATGGAACAACCTCGAATGACCTGTAAGACAGGAGCATTGCTGGCCAGCATGGAGGTGAACGGGATGCTCCTGAACTTGGGGGGATGCGAGGCAAATTGAATTGCATAGCTGAGTCTGATGGTCCAAATGAGCCAGCAAGACGGGCTGGGAAGCGTTAGCCAGGCTCTCAGGGACTGTACAAGCAAGATCAGAGGGACCACAGACGTACTGGCAGTGGGGCAGCAAGGTGAAGCCTTGTGTGTGAGAAGGCATAGCAACATCAGTCTGACGCAGCCGCAGCATGCAACAAGTATTTTTTTTTGTACAAGAAGACATGGCGGAAGGCAGTGACAGTGCTCGGTAGATTCATCCCTCAAAAAATCCTCCCCGCCTCAGCTGCAGCATCTCAGTGTTTCATTTAAGCCCCACTAAAGGCTTAAAAAAACACTAAAGCACCATAAAGTTTTTGTGCACTATATTTAAAGACTTCTGAAGCCATTCGATAGCTTAATGTGAGATACGAATTAATATTTAAGTTGTTAAAGTTAATGGAAACTCATCTCTCCTCAGGCATTCTCCATTTTGCATAAAAGTATGTTATCTTGTTGGAGTTTATTTATGTTTCTAAATCATGCCATCTTTCTACCGGGTGTCTGTTAGATCACAAAACTGGAGTAGAGAGAGCACTATGAATTGTTCTTCACAAACAAAGTAACTAAAATGTTAAACTGTTAAAAGAAAAGGCTCAATAAACTGTTGCATAGATATGTTACACTACTCATCAATCTCTTGCCCTTGTGCTTTTAACTTTTCAACACGAAACGCTGTGCGCTATGACTCCATGTTGCTTCAAGCGCATCATTCTGCGCACGGGATGTGCATAAACCGCTCTGTTTTGGAGCCTTTCATATTAGGCCTATAATTACGGAAGCCCTGAACCGCAAGGTAAATTTTCTTTAAAAAAAAAAAAAAAAAATTCTAGCATTTCGAGATCAAAGTCGAAACATTACGAGAATAGCTACAGTCTTCCGTAGAAGTTGCATGTGCTTGCCGTTGTTTTACATTGCCGCACTGGCATTCATAATGGTGTACGTCACTGGCCCAGAGCAGTGTTTCCAATTCATTACTCATGCGCGCGTGTGTGCGTCTGTGTGTGTGTTAAGAAATGCGTTCGTGAAGTCGAACTGCCTCAGACATGGATCTACACAAAATAGTAGCTTTTTACTTTTATCTGGGCTTTCAACAAAAGGAAATTCTACAGGTGCTTATCTAACAACATGGCATTACCATTTGTTTTAGGATGTTACAAAATATACTGCGCCGGAATAGACTTTACAGGCGAAAACACTTGTCAGACCTGATTGAGATATCCAGATTTATGAATGAATGAATAAATGAGGCATTTATATAGCGCTTTCATATGTCTACTGTAGGACACCCAAAGCGCTTTACAATCATATCAGGGAATCTCTCCTCAATATATATATATATATATTTGAAAGCCCAAATGAAAGTAAAAAGCTACTATTTTGTTTAGATCCATGTCTGAGGCAGTTCGACTTCACGAACGCATTTCTTTACACACACACACACACACACATACACACACATTTTTTTTTTTATGAAAAAAAAAAATTCTAGCATTTCGAGAATAAAGTCGAAATATTTATACTTTAATTTCGAAATGCTATAATATATATATATATATATTTATATATATATATATTTTTTTTTTTTAAGTTGCGTATCAGGGCTTCCGTATATAATACTTTTCCGCAATAAAATATTATTAATAGCCTTTTTATGTTCTGTCCTATCTATCACATGTCGTTGCCTTATTAAAAAGCTGAGCTATACATTTAAGTCGACATGAAATCAAAATTGAACCTATTGACTTTGTTAGCGCATATTACTAGTCTTGTGGTGAACAATTAATCTGTGCAAGTTAATACACAGAAATTTTTTTTTTTGCCGTGGTAATCTTTAATCAAAATCTGAAAAGTTACTTCCGGTCTGGAATGGCATTCCTTTTCTGATGACGTCAGTTTGACGGCTTGGGTTGAAAACGCTTTACCACTCCCCTCAAACCGCTATGAGCAGAGATGGAGAGGAGGAGCGCTAAAGTAAAACCCTGCCCTCTGTTCAATATGCCGTTTCACTTGGAAATACGTCACAACACTGGAGAAAAGTCGTTTGCAACTTCCGGTTCACGGGGAATTTAAAATAAATGTCTTTTCATATCATAGTATATATAAATAAATTTTTTCATTTTATAACAATTCAAAAATTTATGTTTTATTTGTTCCCCACGAAATGTTTTTTTTCCCACTATAAGAATAACGTTTACTGTTGAATTATTCACTAGCCTCATTTATAATATTATATTTGCCATAGATTATGAATATAGCCTTATCTTACTCTGGCAGTTTAAATCTTTGCAAATAAATATCTTATGAAATTTGTTTTTGTTTTCACTTGGTTGGTTGTTTTAATTTTTCAATTCCTCAGAAAATGGCCGAGATGTTTTAAAATCTTATAAAACTGAGATGTTTATTACAGTATACAGTTGTTCATTTTTTACAGTACAAAACAATCGTCCAGACAAGATGATCATTACCACAGTATAATATTAGTGCTAATACTAAAGTCCTCTGATTTAATTTTCAATACAATCAAAAGCTGAGATTCAAGACGGCAAGTTGCATTTTAATGAAACGAGAGACCGCATCTGCGGTGATCCAAGAGGTGTGCGCTGTGTTATAATGTGTTGCTATTGACGATGGTCATTTAATATAATTTATTCATCATATAATTTAATGTTTATGCTTTAAAAAAAGTGCATAGAACGTATTTTATTTGTTGATTGTCAAATATAAAACAATCTAGCTCAGTAATTCATAGCTCAGCAGGGCACTGTCATGTGCATCAATTATCAATGAATAATATTTAACTCAAATTAAGTTTGACATTATTTGATATTTACCAGTTCGATAATTGACTTTTGACTAAGAAGTGAGTAAATGATCACAATTTTAACTGGCATTTGCTTTTTATTTATGAGAAATACTAATGAAAGCATGTAAAATCATTTGTAGCCAAGACCTGCATTAATAAAATAATAGAACATATTACTAATAGTAGTCTAATGAAACAACAAAAATTGCATGCACATTTAGTAGGAAATGTATGGTTTATTTATAATTAAAATATATTATAGTTGGTAAATGTGCCTGCAGTGTGACAAAAGAAATACATGGAATATTTGTAGTTTCATTTATTAAAAACTGTATAAATATAAATATATATAAATGTAATATTGGTTTGTTTTTCAGCTGATCACATGATTACCTTGATTATTCCTCTGTTAAGTTATATGACATCTGCTAAGAATATTCCTGGCTCAGTGTGTCACGTTTCTCAGTGATCAGTGCAGATGCTTGTGGTTTCATTATTTTATAGGCATAGAATCAGTGTTAAAGCCTGTAGGGTCCAACACGTCAAGAAGGATCATGTTTTGAGTCATGGGCTGGGCTGACCTTTGGGGTTTAGGGAGTGGGGGATGTGTTTTGCTAGAAGATAAGTATGGAATGAAGTTTGGCTTGGTTCCTCTTCCCTGATAGATATAAGATCTGCATAAAACTCCTGCATAGAACTCCTTCATGGAAACGAAGGGCCGGACCACAGGTTAAAGGTTTGGCGACATTGCGGGGAAATGTAAACCCGGTGTGAGCCGCGCTACCACGCCCATCTCGGGACTCGGTCGTGAAGCCAGTGCTGAAGCGGCTTCATATGAAGCAATCCGAGCGGTGTCACTGCGGTTGTGGATGCCATATGCCCCAGGAGCCTCTGAAAAAGTTTAAGTGGGGCCGCTGTTCTGCGTTTGAACGAATTCAAGCAGTTCAAGCACTGACTGAACACATTCCTCTGTAAGGGCGTCCTGTTAGGTTGACCGAGTCCAACTCCATACTGAGAAAAGAGATACTCTGCACTGGGGAGAGTATGCTCTTTTCCTAATTGTCCTGAGCACCATGTCCCTGTGTTCGCACAACTGCTCTCTTGACTGGGCCAGTATTAGCTAGGGGTGGTGAAAAAAATCGATTATTGATTAATCGTGAGTATGTTATGGACGAGTATGAATCGATTATAAAATTTTCAAAAATCGATTTTTTATTATTAAAAAAAAATAAAAAAATTTGCATTATTATTATTGCCGCATCGCTGGATCTAGAGAGAAGCCGCCGCCGCCGTCGAGGAAGCGACAAGCCAGCTTAGGACAGCGCCTGAAGAAGCCGGCCGTCTTCGCCACCTTCAGCCATCCGTGCGAGCTACGCTATCCGGCGACGTATCCTTTCTTGCAAAACTTACTGTCTAAAAGAGCAGCGAGCGTCTTTATCAAGATGCCTTGCACTTCCTGCGGCTCGTGCAGAGCCCCGCTCAGTGACGGAGACCGCCATGTGATCTGCGCTCTCTGCCTGGGCCAGGAACACGCAGCTCTTGCCCTCAGGGGGTTTGTGAGCTCAGCGACGCACTTCCGATGTCGACCCTGCGGGCTCGGCTCGAAGTTTTCAACCCTCAAGCTGTCACTCCGCCCTTTGCAGGACCGCGCAAAGAAGCGCCATTCTCAAAGGGCGTCGGAGCCGGTGGCCACCGCGACATGCTCGCCGGACTCCCTCCCTCGAGCCTCGCTCTCGCCTTCTCCGCCTCCCCTCACAGACGCGCAGCTGCCGCTCACGAGCCGCACTGCCGTCGTTTTCTGATGCAAACGCTCGCCGGAATGACTCCCTCGAGCGTCTATCTCTCCTTCTCCGCCCCCCCTGCCGGACGCGCAGCCGCCGGCTCCCGTCCGCGCTGCCGCCGCCTCAGGGGACGAGGCGCTTGATATGGATGAGGACGCGCTGCTGACAGCTGTTCTGACAGCATATAATGCAAAAAATGTTTTGCATTATAAACTTTTTCTTTACCTTGACATGTTTCGACTGCAACCTGCAGTCTTCCTCCACCTGAACAACACCTTGTCTTTCTAGAAGAAAATTGTCCAATTTCTACAGTATGTTGGTTCTGATCTACTTCCTAAAGGAAATAAGCCTGTCATTTATTTGTTATTGTTTAGTTCAACTTGATGAGTCACAACACAATGTGATGTATTCATTTCTGTGTTCTACAGAACATAAGCCACATACAAATAATTCTGAAGTTATAACTACACGACACAGAAAGTGCTTTGAGTTGTTGTTACTCAATAAAAGAGTTAAGTAATTCAGCAGCTGACTTTTTTTAATACTGCAATCACTTTGTAGTGTATTTTCGTTTACTGTTGTGAAATGGAAAATCAATAATCGCTAATCGAGAATCGTTAATAATCGAAAATCGACTGTAATCGAATCGGGACTTCAATAATCGTAATCGAATCGAATCGGGAAATCAGACAGATTAACCACCCCTAGTATTAGCCAGACGTCGGGGTAGTTGAGGATACGAACACCACACCCTCTTCTGGGAGCAATGGATACGAACACCACACTCTCTTCTGGGAGCAACTGCTCTCTTGACTGGGCCAGTATTAGCCAGACGTCGGGGTAGTTGAGGATACGAACACCACACTCTCTTCTGGGAGCAATGGCCGCCTGTGTAGGGACCGATTCAAGACTCGCAGGTCCAAGATTGGCCGTAACCCACCGCCTTTCTTGGGTACAATGAAGTATGGGCTGTAGAGCCCTGTCTTTATATCGACTGGAGGGGCCGGCTCTATCGTGTCTATTGCCAGTAGGATTGCGATATCTGTCCGAAGCACAGGAGCATTGTTCGCCAGTACTCAGGTGAACTGGATGCCCCTGAAGGCAAGAGGGATGCCGGGCGAACTGAATCGCATAGCCGAGTCTGATAGTGCGGATGAGCCAGCGAGATGGGCTGGAAAGCACTAGCCAGGCCTCCAGGGACTGTGCAAGCGGGACCAATGGCACTACAGACGTACCTGCATTGGGGCATGGGAGCGGAGTGCAGGGACATGACTTTCCTCTACATCTCATCAGCAATTTCAATTTCGGCACGCTCTGCAGTAGCTGAGCACTAAGGAGCGAATGTACAGTGACGTGACATCTCTACCAGATTCAAACTGTGCTTTCGTGCTATGGCTGGCGCTGAGCCAAAGGCAGACACGCTCAGCGCTTGTCATAGGCTATACCACAACTGTTCAGTGTTTTTAACCACATAATGTTTATTTTAGGTTTAAGACATTTAAATACATATAATTTATAGCAAAACAATACATTTATAGTTTGTAAAATACACAATGGTGTCTATGGAAGCAGCAATAACAACCCATTCAAATATATTTATAGACGTTTTTTATTCATATCAGACACACAGTGTAAATATCTATAAAGTCAACTCTATTTTTCTCACAGTTCACCGGCCACTTACTTCCATGTATTTCGGGAGAAACTGATGAATTCACGTGCAGTAATAAATCCAACAGACAGGACTCTGTGAACTGCGGCCCAAACACGACGCCCATCTCACGTTACATATCAAGATAATTTATAAAGGTTTTTTAAACGACAAAACAAACTCACTTACACATATCTGAGAATCGGAATAGAAGATAGTTGATGACATGGTAAGCAAGTTTGTTAATATTTATAAATAAAAGCGCTACATCTGTCATTCAGCGCTATTTTGGCTGTGGTGAATCACGTGCCAAGCATGACGCGTCACCCTGGAAACCTGGGGGGGATTGCGATGCCAGCTAAACATCGTGATGTCTGTCAGCCATCATCATCGTCCATCGGCCCAACCCTACGATGTAGGTTCGCAAAGCCATGAGCATCAGTAGTAACTCAGTAACTGCCATTGTTGATGGAAGGCTTGTTCGAGATTAGGGGTGTGCTAAAAAATCGATACAGCAATACATTGCGATTTTTATATTCAGGATATACTACATCGATTTCCAGCTCAAAAAAACGATGTTAAAAAAATATATAAAAAAACATGTTTTAAATGGGGTGTGAACTAGAGTGCGGATCGGGCCGAATTTTTTTGTCCGAGCCCGGCCCGCATCCGACAGAGCAGTAACCGAACCCGACCCGAGCCCGACAGGCATAAAGATATCTATGTCCGAGCCCGACCCGAGGCTGACAGTTAAAATCCCTTTTTTTTTCTCATACTAATGACACATGTGCGTTTGTGTGGAAAGCCTGCTTTTATTAAGCAACTGTAGGAAGACATTCGGAAATGTCAGCAGGATGAGTGCATCAGCGCGCACGGAGAAACAAGCGCACTTAACGCAGGCGCGCATGCACGTGTTTCGTTGTCACGGCTACATAAACAAATTTCCGCACACAGGAAGAAAGATGTTATGGTAATATTTTACATGTATTTTAATCACAAAAACGAACGTTTGCATCATGTGAAAGCATCAGGCACATTGGCTACCAATATAATAAGCTGTTTTAAATTTAAAATGTTCAATGCCATATCGCGCTGATGTGACCGAGCCTGACCCGAACCCGAACATAATATCTAAGGGTGTATTCACACCTGCCTTGTTTGGTTCGATTGAATCGAACTCTAGTTCGTTTCCCCCCTTGGTGCTGACCTTTTGGGCAGGTGTGAATACAGCAATCGAACTCGGGTGCGGACCAAACAACCGAACCGAGACCCAGCTGAAGAGGTGGTCTCGGTACGGTTCCAAAGGAACTCTGGTACGGTTCGTTTACGGTGTGAACATGAACCGACCCAATTGCAAGAAAGCACTGCGCCTTTGAGTTAACAGGCTTCCGTAGTCGGAGTTGCGTTATGGGAAAGTGATCTGTTGTAGCCTACTACATTACATCTGTTGCGCGTCTTTCTGCACTTCGTGTGTGCATCATTGGAATGGAATGAATGAATGAGTGTGTGCATCAGGACATTCACATACAGAGCATTCTCTTTAGTCTAATCGCGCATAGATGCAAAAAAAAGCATTTGCAGTTCATATAATGTAACGATAGTTAGCCTACAATACAAGGATGATGCTGCGTTCATTTACGTTAAGCCTTTTTTGCACTTCCTGATTTCCCTACTTGAGAATCCTTGTCCAATGAATGGACGACCTTAGCACACGTGTGGTTTTGTTTACAAATTTTGGTTCACTTGCAAAAAGAGCAGTGTGAATGCGAACCGTACCAAAAAAAAAAATAAATAATTATTTGGTCCGGACCAAAGCAAGTGAACTATCGGACTTTCCTGGTGTGAATACACCCTAAATATCTGTCCGAACCCGGCCCGGCCCGTCGGCTACCGACGGGTCCCGTCGGGCTCGGGTCGGGTATCCATCCTCTAGTGTGAACTACAACCTCCGTTCCTGTAGATGTCACAGTACTAGGGCTGCACGATATTGGGAAAAAAATACATTGCGATATTGAATTTTTCTGCGATATATATCGCGATATGAAAATTTCACCAGATGACTTGAATAGCTCTCTTTGGAAAGAATGAATCATCTGAATGACTGGTGATTTTGTAATGGAGTAAATCTGCATTGAAACTATTATAAATGGAACCTTATTGTAAAGTGTTACCGATTTGTTATGTCTCGTGAGTTCAGTGTTGGACAGATCAGTTGTTTTAACCATTCATTAAAGTGAGTCGGTTCAAAAGGAGTCATTAGTTCGCTAATCGGACGTGTTTTAATGGACCACGGTACACGTTGTGTGATTATCCCGGCAGTTAGGACATCGCACAAGATTTGTGTCAACACAGAAAACATTTCATTACTGGATAGATTTTTTTTGTTTGTTTTGTTTATTGAAAGTGTGGTTTATCTGAATGTGTTGGAACGCTTTTCAGAGAAGATTTTTTTAGCACAATCCAGCGGTAGTTCAGGAAAAAAATATATCCAAATGCTTCACGTGAAACTTCGGTCTTCCGACTTTTTACCATTGTGTATTCTCAAAGATATTCAGTCAACTTAATTCATTAATATGCGCGAGGGAGGGAGAGAGAGCAAGACAGTTTGAAACACTGAAAACGGTGAGAGTGCGCGCGCGCGACCGGGGCTCCCTCTCTCTGCTCGTTCTCTCAGTTTAACAAGCGGAGCAGTCAGTCATCTATCACTCACCGGTCAAATAAGGCTTTGGCGGGACAAAAATACGCTTTGGCGGCCGCCAAAAAATGTTCAATGCAGGAAGGGCATTCTGACTTTATTTAGAATTCTCGTGTTCTTTCAAGCACAGAAATAAGAGAAAGACCACTGATCTTTGTGTCTGCCCGGCTCACAGAAAACAACGCGCAAGTTCTAATCTTCTTACGCTTGATGTTTAAACTGACAGGACTTAAAAACACATGCAAATGATAAACTTTCACTATATGATGGTTAAACTTTGCAATTAATCCGCGAATCGCAAGCGTTATGGGCCGGGGATCTGCTGGCCCGTACTGATCATGAATCACGGATCAACTACGATCCCTATAGGCTACATCGCAACATCCTACGATGTGACTATCGTGGATGCGCACATCGCGATATCGATGCTAAAACGATACATCATGCAGCCCTACACAGTACAGCGGCTTTAGTTTCCCCCAACCATTCCCACCATAGAGCGCCACTTTCGGTCGTAAAAACTCGAAAGCTGGAAGTGGCATGGCAGACTCAGCCGACAAAATTACTTCGGCCCCATTCACAATATAAAGCCGATGTGTGGCTGCACTTCGGTTTTAAAACAAACCAGGGAGTATGGACTTGCAGACATACAAGTGACCCGCATATTGATAGCGGCTCCCTGATGCCCGCAAATTAGTTAAAATCTCTCGGAATCTAGAGCGAGGGAGCAAGAGCGCGCATGCGAGACAGAAGAGACTGAGCTCCAAACCGTCTAGCGCACATGGCGGAGAGGGAGAGAGCGAGAGACCTTGCGTGTGCGTGCGTGTGTGCCTCATGAAGTGCATGTAAGACAGAGCATCCTGATTGGCCTGTTTCAGTAAGTCAACCAATCACCCCACACAAACCTCAGTGAGTTAACTGTGCACTTTAATTTCATTTTAACTATCTAATGCACTTTATTTTAATGTTTTCGATATCAGTAAGTCCATTGTTAAAAGTACAAGTGTATTTTGTTATGGCAGCAAAACAATAAATTGGAAAGGAAATTAAGTTTTTTGACTGCTGATTTATCAATGTGATCTGATGTAAGACTACTCATATGGCACACCGTAACTTGTATTTTATTTTTACATTTTTTAGTTAACTGTGTGGAATATCGCAATATATATCATATCGTGATGTATCGTGATGTAATCGTATCGTGATCCATGTATCGTGATGCATATCGTATCGTGAAGTCCTTGCCAATACCCACCCCTATTCGAGATGCAACGGAGCGGCGCGGACCCATCGGAGCTGTGGGAGTGTTTGGAGAGCATACGACTCCTTGTGCTTTTAGATCGCTTTCGCAGTGATTTGTCATGCGCTGATCGGTCCGCGAGAAGCCGAACCATCTCGAACAATTCTGGTGTGTTTGTGCTTGGCGCTGCCCTGCTAGGGTTGCTGGGCAACATGAGATGTATACAGTGATGTAAGACCTGGCTCTGTGGTGGCTCTCTAGCCTGTGGAAAGGCAAACCGGTTCTTAAAAAGCTTGTCAGTTGAACCAACTCCGAACTGGCAATAGGTCTGGCTCTGAACTAGCACCCAGTTCATGTTGGTGGAAAAGGGGTATCAGTGTGCAGTGCAAAACTTACCTGACTCCACCTATCGGCAGGGATGGCGTGAGACGGCATACTCGTGGCCTCGAACCGCATCAGGTCACGCACTGCTAACCTCGCCCTCTTGGGACCCAGAGATAGAGAAGCTGCTCTTACTGAGAACTTGGGTACCGGCACGATGAGCGCTCAAGCCCTTATGAGAATGGCAAGATGAACAACATGCCGACGTTGTCATGCTCTCATGAGAGAACATGAATCACCCACGAATGCAGTCTCAGCACGCTTAAGCCCAGGCATGTGAAACAGTGATCGTAGCCGTCAAATGAGGATAAGAAACTACCGCATCCAGAAACACGGATTGAATGACATTTTGAAAAAGACACAGTGTCAAACCATGTATGGTCTTTCAGGAAACTGCTCTCTCTGGTGCCGAAGCGAACGGGATGCCGCGGCTACACAAACAGGACGGAAGTGCAAGCCTGATGTGAGCACTCAGATTCTCATTGAAGGTGCAACCTCTATCAGCTGATTTAATCAGCACATTCTTTGAAGGCGCAACGTTCTGGAGAACTGTGAAAACAGCTGTTTATTCAGCTCTCTGTTTGATCGCGGCCAGCTCTGTCTGCGGTGTAAATCCAACACCATCTTTGAAGAGGTGTCTCCTGAAGAAGCAGACTCGTTTTCTTCTTTTTTGAAGTTTAAACACTAAGATAAGATTGCAGAGCAGGAACAGTACAACCGCTCTGCTCCAAAGCGAAAAGCAAAGGTTCGTGCATCCGCTTCCGCTTTTATACCCGCGCTGCGGGGTGGAGCACTTGATGCAAGTCTTGCATGCCAATGTGCATTGGCTCGTTTTGTATACACTCGAAGGTGAATGGGGCTCCCTGAAGTGATCCCAAAGACGTTGTGTTGCGACGTAATGTCGAATGTCACTGACTGAAAGGGAACTCTAAATGAAAATGACAACAACAACATTTATTTTTAAAGCCCATTTAAACACAATATAGATTGATCCAAAGTGCTGTACAAAGTACAAGCCAGTATACACAACAATTACAAGTTTCCAAAAGCTAAAAAAATAAAAATACGATTTAAAGGTGGTTTTAAAATGTCCAATGAAGGAGCAGACCTCACATGATTCTGCTTGTGAAAAGCCACAGAAAAGCATGTTACAGTACGCTCAAAAGTCTGTGATCCAAAGTGCTGTACAAAGTAGAAGCCAGTAAACACAACAATTACAAGTTTCCAAAAGCTAAAAAAATAAAAATACGATTTAAGAGTAGATTTAAAAATGTCCAATGAAGGAGCAGACCTCACATGATTCTGCTCGTGAAAAGCCACAGAAAAGCATGTTACAGTATGCTCAAAAGTCTGTGAATCAAAATCAAAGTCAGTAAGAGATTCATTCGGCCCCAGCATCACATCTAGACTTTGTCCACATCACAGGCAAGTTCTCTTGCCAGGCATAAGGAAAAACCCTCTGGTGTGCCGATCCAGCCTTGACAACTTTCTACACGCCTTACTCTTTCTCGTGCTCATCCTCCTTGTTCACCACCTCTTACACGTATTCTTCCTCCTCTCCCTCCTATATTGTTTCCATCCATTGTTGGTATCTACATTTAGTGCAACATTAAGAGTCAATTTTGGCACTCTGAACTGACTTGTATTTTGTACAGTTGGTTTGGTCACATCATTAGAAATAAGTGTGAACAATTTTGAGTCATTTGACCTTATTCATGAAATACGAGCAAAACGAATGTGTGTAAATCGTTCCTAAAGCCGTTCTGACGTAAATGTTCGGATTCACGAAAATGTTCGTATTTTCAAAATGTTAGTTGGTATGACAAATTTACACCTGCTCCCCTACCATGTGTAAATGGTGCGTAATACATTTGAACTTTCTAATTTAGGTAAACTGATGACATTGCATTTTGATGCACTTTGTACCATAATAATATTTCACAAGGTGATTTGCCCTGTCGTGTTTTTTTTTTTAATGTCACTCACTTTTTACCCAGCCTTCCTATAACAGTGGGGGAGGGGTGGGACAAATACTACACCGACCAATCATCCTACTTTTACAACGACTGAACAACAATGGAGAAGTTAATATTGCTGGTTACTGCATTTTTATATTCAGAGTCTCTATATTACAAAGTATCTAAGCGTTTAAGCGCCACCAGCTGGCCATTTGCAGAAGAGCACCAGGCATTTTTAACTGGCTAAAAATGCGTTAGTGGATAGACGATAATTTAATATTTATTGGTAGGCATATGGGCTGAGTTTCCCGATAACGTTGTCTCTTAGCGCGCTACGAAGACTCTTAAGGTATAACTTAACTGAAGGTATACCATTTCTAGGCGTGTTCCCCGAACTATACCTTAGAAAGCTGCTTAAGATATACCTTCTTATGTGCGACGTTACCGGATGCTGTCCGTGGCGATGGTGCTGAATCTGTTGATATCGATGACTCGAGAATCAATTATTCTCTCGTGCAGGGGCTGTTTATGTGAGAAAGCGGTGTTCTTTATAAAAGAAGCACTTCAGAAATAGTTGAAATTGCATTTACTAGGACTCAAGGGATATTATAAAAAATAATCCAAACTATAACAGCCTATAATAGCCTTGCCTACATATTTTAAAATTGTATCATATATTGCTGCCATAATAACCATTAAATTTTTTTATGTGCTTTCTTCTCTTTCCCATTTTTGTTCGCTGAGGTGAGCTGTGATGAAATATTGTTCTTGTAAATACTTTCAAGCATTTCAGTAATAAAAGTGTACGTCACGTAGCTACGGTGCTCGGCAGTGATCAAAAAGGATTTAAACAGTGAATTTTGAATCTCTTCTTGTAAACTCAGAGATGTGGATTCAGATGGCAATTAAATTACCACACGACCTGTTTGTCAAAAATCAGTAGGTACTAATTTGGACAGAGATTTTTACGCGGGTTGGGTGAGAAAAAACACTGATATTATGGATTCGGACGGCACTAAAATAACCGAATTACCACTGTAAATGTTTAAAATACCGTACGAGCCCATGATAAACAATATTAGCGTCCGAATAGGACTTAACTGATAGTAGCCTATGCTTTCACTGGCCTTTAAAAGCGCTCTTTAATTAAAATAAATTTATACAATTTTATTATATATAATAATATAATTAAAATTCTAACAACAATCAGTTTAATGACAATTTTATTCTTTGCATGAAAACACTTGAATTAGCCTAATTGAACACTGTCTGGCTGTATTAAAACTTCAGAATTATATTCATATAGTCCTTTAACAGTGATAAGGTAAAGCTAAGAGTGGTCAAGACCAACCTTCTGAACGTATGACTTACAGAAGGTATACTTAAGTAAGAGCGTTTCGGGAAACACGTATTAACGATAAGGTACAGCTTAAGGTGTAACTTAAGAATGACGTAGCGTTAAGAAAGTTTCGGGAAACTCAGCCATGGCCAATTAGTCTAATTGCAATTTAGACTAATCATCTTAATCTTAATCTGCAAATCTTCCCTTGTCTGGCTTTTGCTACTCTGAGCAATGCCTGAACTTTGTATTTTGAGCACTTCTTGCGTTGTTCTTCCCTCTTCACGATGACTCGCTTGCTTTAGTCCTCAGATGTAAGTCGCTTTGGATAAAAGCGTCTGCTAAATGACTAAATGTAAAATGTAAATGTAAATTTGCAAAATACTGATGCCAAACCTGAGAAGGAAGTCCAGAAGATTCCACAGTGTTCCTGGACATGTAATTTGCGTAGTTGTAACTCATGGGCGGGGATTATGCTAATTATGAATGCGCACCCTATTTACGAATGTTTGGAATTCATTAATACACACACGTTTAATTACAGAATCTGTGGTATATGAAGCGTTTGTGACTTATAATGATAATGTGACTTTTGACTAAGAAGTGAGTAAATGATCACAATTTTAGCTGGCATGTACTTTTAATTTATGATAAATACTAATGAAAACAGGTAAAATCATTTATAACCATGATCTTCAATACAATACAATTTTATTTGTATAGCACGTTTAAAAACAACTGGTGTTGACCAAAGTGCTTTACAAGGCCAAAAAAAAAAAAAAAACAATAGGAAAGAAAAACAATAAGATAAAAAAAAAAATCATGATATATTAAAAGCTATTGAAAAAAAAAAGTTTTTTCAAAGTTGATTTAAAAATTGACAAAGTTTGGGTGGATCTAATGTAAGCCAGTAGGCTATTCCATAGCTTAGGGCCGATGACTGCAAAAGCACGATCACCCCTATTTTTAAGTCTAGTTCTAGGGACAGATAGTAAATTAGAGTCCCCCGATCTGAGTGATCTTGACTGTGTGGGAGGATGTAGTAGTTCAGATAGGTACTGTGGAGCCTAATAATAATAATAACTTTATTTTATATAGCGCTTTTAAAAGTTAATTCTCAGAGCGCTTTACACAAGCAGAATTAAGAAAACACATAAAAGAGGCAATAATACAAACAGAGTATTTGGCACAAAAAAATAAAATAAAATAAAAGACCAGAGTTGGTCTGACCAGAGTAAACCATAAGATACATCTCATTAACAACCACCAATATCACCTTTATCCAAATGCTTCCGTAAAATAATGAGTTTTAAGGGATGATTTAAACCTTTTCAAAGATGGAGCAAATCTTATTTCAGAAGGCAAGGAGTTCCATAACTTTGGGGCAACTGAAGAGAACGCCCTATCACCCATTGTTTTTTTGTTCGTTACCGGGACAACTAAGAGACCGGCATCAGCCGAGCGAAGATTACGTGTTGGAATGTAGGGCATTAAAAGCTCGGCGAGATATTGAGGAGCGAGTCCATTCAATGCCTTATACGTCAACATAAGAATTTTAAAGTCAACACGGAATTTAACAGGTAACCCCAATGCAAGGTCTCTAAAATAGGTTTTATATGATCCCTTTGTCTTGTCCTGGTCAGAATACGTGCGGCAGAGTTTTGTACCCACTGAAGTTTGTTCAGAATAGATTTTGATGCTCCTGCTTACAAGGCATTGCAATAGTCAATTCTAGAAAAAAACAGAGTGTTAATTAATTTTTCTGCTACAGGAAAAGACAGCATGGTCCGTAATCTGGATATATTTCTAAGATGAAAAAAGGAAACTGACAGTATTACGTACGTGAAGATCGAATGTAAGATTAGGATCGAAAATTACTCCCAAATTTTTTAATTTAGATTGGAACTGAATTACCGAGCCATCCACATGTATCGCTACAGGTTGCACTCTGCGTAAATGGTGAGGCGAACCAATAAGCATCACCTCAGTCTTGTCACTATTTAAACATAAAAAGTTTGCAGACATCCATTTTTTAATAACTGTAATACAGTTAGAAAGATGTGATACGGCCACATTTACATCAGATTTTGAGTGAACATATATCTGGGTGTCATCCGCATAAAAATGAAAATCAAGATCTAGAGACCTCAAGAGCTGGCCAAGAGGAAAAATATAAAGAGTGAAAAGTAAGGGACCCAAAATTGAGCCCTGAGGAACACCAAATTTTACCATGCCAACCTCAGATCTGCAGCCACCTAACACAACGAATTGTTTGCGATCAAAGAAATAAGACTTAAACCAACTCAAAGCAGTGTCAGATACACCAAAGACAGACTCTAAGCGCGAGAGTAAGATGCTATGATCAATAGTATCAAAAGCAGCGCTGAGATCAAGCAGAATCAGTATTGATAAGCATCCAGCATCGGAAGCCATCAATAAGTCATTTGTGACTTTGACTAAAGCTGTCTCAGTGCTATGCATTTTACGAAAGCCGGATTGAAGAGACTCGAAGAGGTTATTTACAGACACTACAAACAGCACGATGATACCACCTCCTCTACCAGTTGAACGCGGAAGATCACATAATCCATATCCCTCAGGAGTCAGTTCATTAAAGAGTAAACTATCGGACTCTTTATGCCAGGTTTCTGTTAAGAATATGAGATCCCAGTTTTGGTCCATAATTAGATCACATACAGTCAAGGCTTTGTTATTAATCGAGCGCACAGTTATCAGTGCAGATTCCAGCAATCGTGTCGGAGCAGCCTCGGCTGGTTTAGTCTCCTCACGGAGGACTGACAAATTATAAAAATTAGCCCCCGTTGGTCTCCATGGCGATTTCAGCGGTTTACGCCGGGCAGTCGGATAAAAAACATTATTTTGGGACGAACCTAGGTAACCACACCGTGATGATCGATGCAGGTAACGTTTTGGGCAAAGTATTCCATAGGTAGTGCAAAGTGCGCGTAGTTCAGTTCCCAAAGCATGTTTCCCATTTAGGTTCAGCAGCTGGCGAGAAGTGTACCTTATGGCCATTGTAGAGGAGTCCATGTAGATATCAGTGTCGCAATTGTGTAAGTCCTGGATCACACAACTGTTGATGATTAATAGTCCACAGACACCCAGAAACAGCAGCAATAGACCAATGACTGAAGCGCGATTCCACATCACGATGGGTGACATGTACAGGCTAGTTACCTATGAGGCTTGTGAGATAATTTAAAAATATATAAAAATTCAGTTTGAACATTAAAACCAAACGATTAACCCGAAGAAAGGAGCGGCCACCACGCGCGCCAGCGTTCCCTTTCAACCGGAAGCCAATAATGCTGACGAAGCCTGGTACAGCAAAGACTTAAAAACAAATAGCAAAACTTTAAAATCAATTGTATATTTAGCCAGTTGCCAATGAAGCGAGATCAAAACTGATGTTATGTGTTCACATTTACGCTTCCCTTTGAGAAGCTGTGCAGCAGCATTTTGAACTAATTGCAAACGTGTGATGCATATCTGAGGGACACCAATATATAACTGATCTTCGATGCATAAATAAAATAATAGAACATTATTAGTAGTAAACTAATGAAACAACAAAAACTGCAGTCATGCTGCATGTATGTTTCTTAGGAAATTTGTGATTTATTATTCAAATATATTTCATTTTACAGTTATAAATGTGCCTGCAATGTAACAAATTAAACTACAAATATTCCATGTATTTGTTTATAATTAAGAACTGGAGGATAAATGGTTAGATAAATATATATAGGCTATAATGTGTGTGTGCCTTTGTATATACACTCACCTAAAGGATTATTAGGAACACCTGTTCAATTTCTCATTAATGCAATTATCTAATCAACCAATCACATGGCAGTTGCTTCAATGCATTTAGGGGTGTGGTCCTGGTCAAGACAATCTCCTGAACTCCAAACTGAATGTCAGAATGGGAAAGAAAGGTGATTTAAGCAATTTTGAGCGTGGCATGGTTGTTGGTGCCAGACGGGCCAGTCTGAGTATTTCACAATCTGCTCAGTTACTGGGATTTTCACGCACAACCATTTCTAGGGTTTACAAAGAATGGTGTGAAAAGGGAAAAACATCCAGTATGCGGCAGTCCTGTGGGCGAAAATACCTTGTTGATGCTAGAGGTCAGAGGAGAATGGGCCGACTGATTCAAGCTGATAGAAGAGCAACTTCGACTGAAATAACCACTCGTTACAACCGAGGTATGCAGCAAAGCGTTTGTGAAGCCACAACACGCACAACCTTGAGGCGGATGGGCTACAACAGCAGAAGACCCCACCGGGTACCACTCATCTCTAGTACAAATAGGAAAAAGAGGCTACAATTTGCAAGAGCTCACCAAAATTGGACAGTTGAAGACTGGAAAAATGTTGCCTGGTCTGATGAGTCTCGATTTCTGTTGAGACATTCAGATGGTCGAGTCAGAATTTGGCGTAAACAGAATGAGAACATGGATCCATCATGCCTTGTTACCACTGCAGGCTGGTAGTGGTGGTGTAATGGTGTGAGGGATGTTTTCTTGGCACACTTTAGGCCCCTTAGTGCCAGTTGGGCATCGTTTAAATGCCACGGCCTACCTGAGCATTGTTTCTGACCATGTACATCCCTTTATGGCCACCATGTACCCATCCTCTGATGGCTACTTCCAGCAGGATAATGCACCATGTCACAATGCTTGAATCATTTCAAATTGGTCTCTTGAACATGACAATGAGTTCACTGACCCCCACAGTCACCAGATCTCAATCCAATAGAGCATCTATTGTGGTGTGGTGTGGTGTAACGGGAGCTTCATGCCTTGGATGTGCATCCCACAAATCTCCATCAACTGCAAGATGCTATCCTATCAATATGGGCCAACATTTTTGAAGAATGCTTTCAGCACCTTGTTGAATCAATGCCACGTAGAATTAAGGCAGTTCTGAAGGCAAAAGGGGGTCAAACACAGTATTAGTATGGTGTTCCTAATAATCCTTTAGGTGAGTGTGTGTGTGTGTGTGTATGTATATATATATATATATATATATATTTATATTAGTGCTGGGCAACGATTAAAATTTTTAATCGGGATTAATCGCATGGTTTCTTGCGATTAATCGCGATTAATCGCATTGTTATGCGCAACATTGAATAATGACTTCTAAAGTAGTGTATTGCGCACTTTTGATTTAAATGTACTGCTATATACACAAAAGTGCAATAACTTTAAACAAATAAGGTGCTTTTATACCAGCAGTATTCCCTTTACACAGTAATCTCAAATCTCAACTTAAACATTAATGTAATCAAATCAAATATTTAAACAAAGCTATTTGCTACTGCCAGGGCATTACCTTTTATCTAGTTTGTTAAAACGAGTCCAGTTTTCTTGTTTTTTTTCTGAACAGGTATCAACAGGTATCTTTTATCAGGGAGCAGCAGAAACAGTCTATGTAGTAGTCAGAGGTCATGATCACTACTATATAAGTCGACCAACGTTACTTATAGTAGCTTAGGTTTGGTCATGCCATGGTTTCCCACGTAAGATTCCATTAAACAGAGTAAAAAAAACAATTTATACTTTATACTCACGCTGTTGCTGTGTAGCGCGCGTACACTTCGGCGTACCCTGACGTGCACCTCTCCAAAAATGTAACGTCAATTCTACGCGTACCGCAAGCGCTGTGATTGCTACAACCGCTCCTCGGGTTTCACATGCTCCCTCTGCATGTGTAATTGCGCGTCAACGCGGACAACGACGCAGAGATATAAATGAAAACCAACGCGTAGACTATAGCGTATTGTCTTCGGCATAAGTCCGACGCAGAAGTATAAATCAGCCAAGAGTGAGGTGAAGTGGTCGAGCACAAGGTGCAGCGACAAGCGGGTGCGTTCCTGTGAAACTGTTGCGGTCATGCTCGCCTCACGCACGCGCCCGCGCGTTGCCGAAGTTGAATGGTCTATAACTTTTTATAAAGGACGCGCAGCACAAATCATTAGAAGAGAGACTGATCCTCGGCTCGCTGTTAGTGAGTTTCCAGAATCTAAATAGTTATTATCTATAGGTTTTATAGGTACTATCCATAAAGCGCCTGTCATTCACTCGCGGAGCGCAACCCTTTAACTGTTCACCAGAGAGAACCTGCCTCTCTCCACTGCTTGTTTGGGTGGGTTATTTGCTGGCTGACCAACATCCCACCCCTCCTGTGATCATGGTTTGACTGTAGGCCTATGTGTATTCAGAGCCAGTGAGCAACGGACTTTCAAAATAATAATAATAAAAAAACTGCGTTAACGCGATAATAACGCGTTAACTTGCCCAGCCCTAATATATATATATAAATATATAAATGATTCATACACCAGATATGATTTTTTATATTTTTTTACTAGTGGGTGTAGGACACTATAGTTCATTGATGTAAGTGAGGATAGTAAAATAAAGTAAACTGCGACATTATACCCAAACATTCTTCATACAGTCGACTACCAGTAAAATGTATAAAATCTGGGGCCAAAAATTAGTTAGACACTTTGAACTGACCATATTTTGCATAAATGTTTTTTCTTTAATTGCTAATGCAACCTTTTTACCCCACAGACTGAACAAAATTAAACATTGGTTGGTAATTGGTTGACCTAAATTGGTGTTATATAATTGTGTACTGAAATTTAACAGCTGACAGATATTCAACCTTATTAATTTGTGTGACAGTCTAACAAAAGGATGGTCAAAAAGTTCTTGTCATATTTTATTACCATTTTCTAAACTATAGCGAATAAACTATAGTAATATGAGAAATGTTGAAGGTGTCTGAATAAATTTAGGTTTGACTATATTGTAAATGCATATAAACAGCATGTAATGTGATATGTTAGAAAAGCGTGTAATTTAATGTGTCAGAACAGAATAGGCAGATGATCTCATTTAGAAATGGTTAACCTATGGACTTTTAGACTCTATCCTGTATCTCTGGACACACCATTTGAGAAAGAATTGTCTGACTTCTTAGATCCTGATGCAGTAGATGAAGGGGTTTACTAGTGGTGGAAGCAGACTGTAGAACATGACCAGGGCGATCCTCTGACTGCTATTCAACTGAATGTTCGGGATGCTAGAACTGGAGTAAACAACGAAACGTGGCACATAATAGATAATAATGATAGTCAGCTGTGTGGCACAGGTAGAAAAGGCTTTCATACGACCCTGTGCATTTGCTATTCGAAGCACAGACACCAGGATACATGCATATGAAAAGATGATGAAAGAGAATGGCACGAGAAGCACAAACATTGCTACACCATAGGCAATGAGTTTCTGTTGGCTGACATCTGCACAGGCGAGCTGGTTTATAGATCCAGAGTCACAGAAGCAATGAGCGATCATATTTGGCCCACAGAATGGCAGTTTTACTGTTTGCATTAAGCCGATGGTTGGGGCAATCATTGCAGTAACCCAGGAAAGCCCTATTGAAAGTCTCATAGTGCGGTTAGTCATTAAAACAAGGTATCTTAGTGGGTAACAGATCGCCAAGTACCGATCTAGAGCCATGATCATCATAATAAGAGAGTTTAGGGTCCCAAAATAGTGAAGCAGCTGCCTTTGAAACAGACAAACGTAGAAGGTAATATAACCGTCATTAAACCAGTAGCGAGAAATGACTTTTGGTAGAGCAACTGTGCAAAAACCAATATCAGACAAGGACAAACTCAGCATGATAATATACATAGGCTTAAAGAGGCTGCGTTCAGTCACAAACAGGACCAGAATGAGAGAGTTTCCAGTGATTACAGCGATGTAGATGCAGAACAAAAGTGCTGCCATCAGGCTGTAGTATTTGAGCTGAAGTCCAGGGAAGCCCACGATGAAAAACTCTGTTACAACAGAAGCTGCGGTTTCGTTTGCCTGTGACATACTAAAACATACAGTGAACATCTGTTTACAAAAGAACCAAATGTATCTGCCTTTTACACATGACATACCATGTAAAAATGGCTTTGATTTCCTAATTTAAAAAAAATATATATTTTCTTCAATAGTTAAAATTATTCTTGGCAACATTTGAAAAATACAATATAATAATTATAATAGAAAATTATTTAAATAAAGTTCACCTATGAAATTCTAAATTATTGTAAATGATCAAATATATAATTTCTAAATATTGTTTTTCATAAAACATGTAAAATATACATTAATTATAAAACATTTAGTTATTAATCAAGATGAAAGAATTTTCCTTAAATTTACACATTCTGTGTTTTCAAATATTTGCAAAAATCTAAATGTAATATTGGTTTGTTTTTCAGCTGATCACATGATTACCTTGATTATTCCTCTGTTAAGTTATGTCAAGTCAAGTCAAATATATTTATATAGCGCTTTTCACAATACAGGTTGTATCAAAGCTGCTTCACAGTATCAATCAAAACAACTTTACAATGTTTGTTTATTACTGGAAAAAAGACATCCAAGTTTGGTAGGGCTGATCAATGGTATGATTGGTTAATTAATTTGAATATCCCCAACTGAGCAAGCCAAAGGCAACAGTGGCAAGGAACCGAAAAACTCCATCCAGTGACCTAATGGTGTCCTAACACCCCATCAGATGACCCAATGGAGAAAAAAAAACCTTGGGAGAACCCAGGCTCAGTCGGGGGCCAGTTCTCCTCTGGCGTTTATGAACTAGAGCCCGAATTTACAGTAACTGTAAGATAAAAAATTTATATGAATGCCTGGCTAAATAGATGCGTCTTCAGTCTAGTTTTAAATTGGGAGAGCGAGTCTGAGCTACGAACAATATCAGGAAGGCTATTCCAGAGCTTCGGAGCTAAATGTGAAAATGCTCTGCCTCCTTTGGTGGATCTGGATATCCTAGGAATGACCAGAAGCCTCGAATTTAGTGATCTTAAAGAGCGCGATGGATTGTAAGGCGATAGAAGATCCGTTAAATAGACTGGAGCTAAACCATTTAGAGCTTTATAAGTCAAAAGCAATACCTTGTATTTAATACGGAACTTTATAGGTAACCAATGAAGTGATGATAAAATCGGTGTTATATGATCATATTTTCTTGATCTAGTAAGAACTCTAGCGGCTGCATTTTGGACTAACTGTAGCTTGTTTATTGAAGATGCAGGACAACCAGCTAATAAAGCATTACAGTAATCTAGTCTAGAGGTCATGAATGCATGAACTAACTTTTCTGCATCAGAGACTGATAGCATATTACGTAGCTTAGCAATGTTTCTAAGGTGGAAAAAGGCAGTTTTTGTAACATGAAATATGCTTTTCAAAAGACAGGTTGCAGTCTAATGTAACACCCAGGTCTATTACTGTAGCGGATAAAGTAACAGGGCATCCTACTAGGTTAAAGTCGTGCTGTGAAAGGTTTTGTGGACGGTTTTTAGAACCGATAAGTATTACCTCTGTCTTGTCTGGATTTAATAAAAGAAAATTACGCGTCATCCAATCTTTATATCTTTAACACAATCTGTCAATTTGGATAATTAAGCGTATTCATCTGGCCGTGATGAAATATATATTTGAGTGTCATCAGCATAACAATGGAAACTAATTCCATGTTTCCTTAGAATATTACCAAGTGGCAGCATATATATTGAGAATAATAAAGGGCCTAACACAGATCCCTGCGGCACTCCATAGTTTGCCGAAGTTATAATCGTTTTTTCTCCATTTAAGTAGACAAAATGGTAGCGGTCAGATAAGTATGACCTGAACCAGCTTAATGCTTGTCCTTGAACACCAGTGTAATTTTGTAGTCGATCTAAGAGTATTGTGTGATCTATAGTATCGAACGCAGCACTAAGATCAAGTAAAACTAGTACTGAGATACAGCCTTGGTCCGAAGCTAAAAGTAAATCATTTGTGATTCTAACAAGCGCAGTTTCAGTGCTATGATGTGGCCTGAATCCAGACTGAAACTTTTCATAGATGTCGTTTTCTTGCAAGAAAGAGCCGAGTTGAGCGGACACAACTTTTTCTAATATTTTTGACATAAATGGAAGAATCGAAATGGGTCTGTAATTTGCTAGGTTATTTGGATCTAATTGTGGTTTCTTAATAAGAGGTTTTATAACTGCCAGCTTGAAAGTTCTTGGAACATGACCTAAAGATAAAGATGAGTTAATAATATTGAGAAGAGGCTCTTCCACTATAGGTAAGGTGAAGTAAACATCTAGATGCTTTGCCACAAGCTGCCACTGTAGGACCTACTAACTATGATGCAGACCTTTTTGAAGATGGTATTCCCTGGAGCATCCACATTGTTGGAACTCTTCCGCATCATCAGCAAGGGTCTCAGGGTCTCCGGTGTTTCGCCCCTTAACCTGAACACCTCACCTGAGTGGGGCCGTGAAGACTAACTAGCCTTCACCTGCAGAAGGGTTCCAACTGTGGGCTCTCTTCAGCCATAGCCATCTTGAGCTAGACTCGGCTGCTGCAGCTATGTCCCTGGTAGCTTTCTTCAGCTGTTTAGGCTCCAGGCCCATCCTCTGGAGGAAGTAGCGTACCGATTTTGCTGGGAACCCGCGGCACCCGACTTCAATGGGGTAGCTGGTTGCATGCCATCCCTTTAAAATGGCTTCGTCGATCAGATCTTGGTACTTGGCTTTTTTTTTTTTGGTGTGACGTGGCTAGCCTTTCCTCCCAGGGCACCGTGAGCTCAGCAACTATGATGGATTTCGTGCTCCTGGATAGCAGAACCATATCTGGTCGGAGAGATGTTGCTGCCACGTCCTGTGGGAAGACAAGCTTCTTCTTCAGGTCCACAAGCTTCTTCTTCAGGTCCACTTTCAACTCCCAGTCGGAGGCTCATTGCAAGGTAGAGGGTGGGTTCTTAGCCCCCATGCCGGTCTTATGAGCCTTGTCTCCTTCCCTCACAAAGGTTGTGGCTTGGGGGGGTAGGCCTGCTTGTTGTTGGCTTTGACTCGCTGCTGTTCCATCCATTTGGCAATATCCGTGAGGACCTGGTCGTGCCTCCATCTGTACCAGCCTTCTGCCAATGCCCTAGGACAACCGGCCAGAATGTGATTCAGCGTACAGGAAGCTGCTCCACATTGGTTACATGATGGGTCTTCCTCTCCGCCCCAGATCTTTATATTTCTTGGTGTTGGTAGCAGGTCAGTCACTGAGCGCAAGAGAAAGCTTAACTTCCCCTGGTCGGTTTGCCACAGTTCCTTCCAAGACAATGGTCGCACCTGTGCCTGGTCCCACTGTGTCCATCGACCCTGAGAAGCAAGTCTCCCAACCATTTCCGCAAGTACTTGCTGCACAGTCTTTCCATTCCTTCTACCTGGGACATGGGGAAGTCGTAGAGTAGGAAGGGCCATTTTAGCCGGGGTATGATGCCATACTGGAAGCACCAGACTTTAAACCTCCCGAGCAGTTGGCTGTGCTCGACTGCCTTGAGCCAGATGTTCAGCTGGGCCTTGGTTTTAGTGAGGTTGCCACTGTCCTTTAGGGAGCTGTCGTACTGCTTTCCAAGGCATCGGATCCTTTGATCTTGGATTGTTGGGATCTCCAAGCCTTGGATGTTGAAAATGTTTCCTATTAGCTTCCCCTTCAAGATAGTGAGGCTCCTTGACTTTTCTGGTTTGAACTGCAGGCGTGACCATGTTGCCATTTTTCCCAATGCCATCAGGATCCATTGTGTCCCCTGAATAGATGGAGTCATCACCGTCACATCGTCCATGAAAGCTCGACAAGCGGGGTGTCTCGTGCCGTCGACTGCTTTCGGGCCTCTGCACTGCGTTCCTCCTGCCTTTAACAACAGATTCATAGCTGCAATAAACAGGGCCACGGAAATCGTGCATCCTGCCATAATGCCCTTCTCGAGTCTTTGCCATTTAGTGGTGACGCTTCCTACGGTGAACCTCATCTGCAGCGCATCCATGTGTGCCATTACAAGCTTAACTACCTCTGAAGGAACTCGGTAGTAGTCCATTGCCTTTTGAATCAGCTGGTGTGGGACGCTTGGGTAGGCTTTGGCGAGATCCAGCCACACAACGGAGAGGGTGTTGTTGTTACTCCTGGCTTCGTTGATCAGCTGGCTAATCACTGCCGTGTGCTCCAGGCAGCCTGAATATCCCGGTACTCCTCCTTTTTGGATGCTGGGGTCAATAAATTCGTTGGGGAGCAGGTATGTTGTTAGCCTTTTGGCGATGATGGACCAGAATATTTTCCCCTCTACGTCTAGTAGGGAAATCTCCCGGAACTGTTCGAGTCTTGTGGAATTTAGCTCTTTTGGCACCAAGCAGCCTTCAGCGAGAGTCCAGAGCCCGGGTTCCAGCTTCTTCTTCCACAGTGTCCGTAGGAGCTTTGAGAGCCTTTTCAGCAGCTGTGGGCAGCATTTGTAGATTTTGTAGGAGGTTCCTGATGGTCCTGGGGCTGATCCTGCTCGTGCTTTTGTCACCACTGCTCTTACTTCATCCATGGTAAAGTCTGCCATGTTAAAGGGGGTGTTTGGTGAAAGAATCGGCAGTTGGAAAGGGCATTCACCCAGAGGAATACTTCTGGAGGAGTCTCCATGTGCACCCGCCACACTGTCTTCTATTTCCTCCTTTGTACATAACAGGGTCCCACCCTTCGGCTTTCCTAGTAGGTCCGCTGTGAATTGGAAAGGGTTGTTGAAAAAGGCTTTCCTCTTTCGGCGCTTCTCCCTCTGCTTCTCCCGTATGGTCTCAGCACTCCGGAGCTGGATTAGCCTTTTCCGCAGTTCTCTGCTGATCTTATCCAGGGCCACTCTTTCCTCATCACTTGCTTCCCGCCACCTTCTTTTTAGTGTCCTTAATTCTTCTCGTAGTTCTTTGATCTGCCGCTGTCTCCTGCTAGGCCCTGCTGGTGGCCTTGGAGTCTTGCCTTCTTTTGCGCCAAAAGTGTCATGGCACACCTGGTACACAATGTCAACCATGATCTTGATCTTCTTGACTGCATCTCCTTTCAGAGTGTTTTCCAGGGTGATATTTAGATCGTCATCCAGTTGGGCCCATCGGCAGTCTGCTGCTGGTGGTAAGTTCAAGCGTGGTTTCCTCTCAAGGTCTTTTGGACTTTCAGGTTTACCGACTCTTTCTGTGCTCTGAGTAGGTTGAGCCGGGAGGTCTGGGGCACTGTGGTTTGCCTCCTGGCCCTGGTCCTCCCCCACCGACTGATGAACACCCTTAACAAACTTAGAGAGGTTACTTCTTTCAGTAGTTCAGTTGGTATAGGATCTAATAAACATGTTGTTGTTTTAGATGAAGTGATAAGTTTATTTAACTCTTTTTGTTCTATGGTTGTAAAGCATTGTAATTGTTCTTGCGGGGTGATAATTGCGGCCGAATTATAAGGCGCGAGCAAAGATCGAACGTTTACGATTTTGATTCTGATGCTTTCAATTTTCTCGGTGAAGAAGTTCATGAAATCATTACTACTAAACTGTAACAAGGTATTTTGTTCAGACGACGTCTGTTTATTTGTTAGTCTAGCCACGGTATTAAATAAAAACCTTGGATTATTTCGGTTGTTTTCTATTAATTTGCTGAGGTGCTCAGCCCTGGCCGTTTTAAGTGCCTTTTTATAAAGTGACATACTGTCTTTCCACGCGATTCTAAAGACCTCTAAATTAGTTTTTTTCCATTTACGCTCTAAATTACGTGTTTCTCTCTTTAAAACATACGTAGTATTATTGTACCATGGTGCTATACTTTTTTCTCTGACCTTTTTTAATCTAATGGGTGCAACAATATCCAATGTTCTAGAGAGAATGGTGCTCATAGTGCTAGTTAGTTTGTCTAATTCATCTGTTTGTTTGGGTTCAGGCAGCAGCTGAGACAGATCAGATAAGCTATTTGAGAAATGATCTATGGTGGATGGACGAATTGTTCTACCTGGTCGATAACGTGGCGCAGCATGACATATTACAGCAGTGCGTAATATGCAAGTTACCAAGTAGTGGTCAGGGAGATCATCACTTTGTGGAATGATATCTATATCGGTTGGATCGGTTCCATATGATATAATTAAATCGAGTGTATGATTAAGACGATGAGTTGGTCCGGTGACGTTTTGCTTGACCCCGAAGGAGTTTAATAAATCTGTAAACACAGCCCCTAACGCATCATTTAAATTATCTACGTGTATGTTAAAATCTCCAACAATTAATGCTTTATCGACGTTGACCAAAAGATCTGATAGAAAGTCAGCAAACTCTTTTAAGAAATTGGCGTAAGGCCCTGGAGGTCTATATACGGTAGCCAATGCTAGAGATAACAGGGATTTTTTTCTTACATCTAAGAGCGTAACATTTAGCACAAGCACTTCAAACGAATTAAACCTATGACGAGTTTTCTGAGTAACATTAAGGATATCTCTGTAGATTGTTGCAACACCGCCGCCACGACCGATCAGACGGGGCTCATGCTTATAACAGTATCCTGGCGGAGTAGACTCATTTAGACCGAAATAATCATTTGGTTTAAGCCAGGTTTCAGTAAGGCACAGAACATCGAAATTATTATCTGTGACCAGTTCATTTACAATAACCGCCTTAGGTGTGAGCGATCTAATGTTTAGAAGACCTAGCTTTAGAAATTGTTTTTGTTCACTAATAGCGAGATTTTTAGTTTTAATAACAATTAGATTTTTTCTAGATCCCGCAGTAGATTTATTATTTGATTTTAGTAAACGAGGAATAGACACAGTTTCTATGCAATGTTCTACACTAGTATTAATATCAATTAAATTGGTGCAGTAGAGACTGTGATTTGGATTTTTGGTTACTAGTCAAATGGTATTTAACATCTTGGAGATGTTATCCGACAGAAGATCTGCCCCGATTCTACTTGGGTGTAAGCCATCAGCGCGGAAGAGCCTTGGTCGCTCCCAAAACAGATTCCAATTATTTACAAAAATCAGTTTCTGCTCATTGCACCATGACAATAACCATTCATTTAGCGCGAATAATCTACTGAACTTTTCATGCCCTCGTCGGTACGTAGGAAGCGGTCCAGACACAATAATCGATGTTTCAGGCGATGTGCTGCGTACCGTATCGATAAGGCTCCTGAAGTCTTTCTTCAGAACCTCCGTCTGTCGCAGCCTAATGTCGTTAGCTCCCGCGTGCAGCACAACAGCTCCGACGCGCTCGTCACCGTTCAAGATCTCAGTTACCCGCGCAGTGATATCGAGAACACGAGCACCAGGAAAGCAGTGACTGCACCTTACTTTTACCTAACGTAGCGTGGACGTGTCGGACGGTGGAATCGCTGATGATCACAGCATCGCGTTCCGTTTCGCGAAGAGGGGAGAAGCTGTTCTGAGTGGAGATCTCGAAAACCGGGAGGGGCGAAAAGATTCTTGTCTTGGCACGCGGCTTCCGCGGAACCACCCAGGCTTCGTGGTGGTGTGTTGGAGCTGGAGTGAATTAAATCATGGCTGATCGTGACCTGGACGCTCGGGACCAATGCTGAGAAACGCACAGAGTAGACGAGGTCAGCATCAGCGGATTACTAACGTTAATCACTGATCCGTGTGCATCAGCGCATGATGTTTCAAGAGCTAAACGCTGGTCTCTCAGCTCAGCTTGTCTCTCTAGAAGGTCACGGATCTGCTTTTCTACAGCTTCTAATTCAGACTCTACCGCGAGCAATTCAGATCTGTTCTCATCTGCACCAACAGGTAGACAACATATACCTGACATATTCGCCATTTTAACAGATGGACAGTAAGTTAGCAATGATGCAACCAGTGATGCTATTAATATTTATACTAATTTATGACTCAAGTCTTGGGTAAAAAACGTCTTTTTAGTGGTATGGGTGTAATGTAGACGCACGATAGACGGGAAAACAAACAAACTCACAGCGGGCAACAAGGCTGACAAAAGCAGTCGATCGCAGGGCGAACAGCAGTGAAGCGGTGTCTCGCTCTATGACCAACAACCAATGTTCAAACCGTATTTGCGCAAACAAACAAACTCACAGCGGGCAACGAGGCTGACAAAAGCAGTCGATTGTAGGGCGAACAGCAGTGAAGCGGTGTCTCGCTCTACGACCAACAACCAATGTTCCAACCGTATTTGCGGTTCCAGCCGTATAATGGCTTGAGACGCGTCTGGCCAACAGTCCGAGTTGTAATTATGAGTTAAATGATGGTTCAGAACAGAATAAAGAGAGAAATACGGAAAAACAGAAGGAAATACGAAGCTAATACGAGGCTTAGACAGCCACGACGCAAACAAACTCACAGCTCACAGCAGGCAGCGAGGCGGACAAAAGCAATCGAGCAAATGATCGAGCGACATCTGCTCTATGTGACATCTGCTTAGAATATTCCTGGCTCAGTGTGTCACGTTTCTCAGTGATCAGTGCAGATGCGTGTGGTTTCATTATTTTATAGGCGTAGAATCATTGTTAAAGCCTGTAGGGTCCAACACGTCATGAAGGATCATGTTTTGAGTCATTTGATGTCGTGAAACTGGGCTGACCTTTTGTGTTTAGGGAGTGGGGAATGTGTTTTGCAAGAAGATAACTATGGAATGAAGTTTGGCTTGGTTCCTCTTCCCTGATAGATATAACATTTATTTGCACAACACAGAAACATCAGCTGTTTTATTTCAAATTGGGTGCAGCATACATTTTTTTTTCGCCAGCCCAAAGTATCTTAGGCCTATTATTAAAAGTCTCTCTTATGACTTGTCAAGTTGGACAGCAAACAGCTCCTTTACGTCATGAATGTGAGCTTTTTGTGCCACCTTGTGGGTAAATGATAACGCCTGACGAAGACCTTTTGGGTCGAAAAGTTGTTCATTTGAATAAATCCTTGGGAGCAGAAGTGGCAGTGTGCCGATTCTTGTTTATTTTTTAATTTTATGCTTCATTTGATCGAGCACCTGCCAAAAGTTTTTTGGATGTGCGCACTATTTCTTCTTTTTTAAATTATAACTGCACACTAACACCAATCAAATTACGAGAAAATTGTATTGCATTATTTTTTGTTTTATTTATTTTAATTGAATATTATTAATATTATGTACTATATTTTAAAGCAAATATCTTAAATGAGAAAAAAAATTGAAATATATTATAGTTGATGAATCCGACTGGAGGATTCCGCATTTTGAGCCTCCACATTGATTGTCCCACACGGAACACCTTTTAAGGACATTTTATAATGAAAAAATAAACGGATTACTTATTAATAAACAGACAGAAACTGAAAAATTACTATATTGCACATGACTCCAGGAAAATGTGGCAAGGTCTAACACGCATCACAGACTATAAAGGCCGGACATTTGCAAACAGCTCTCCATCTCTGCCTGATGAGCTCAACCTCTTCTATGCACACTTTGAAGCCCTGAACACAGAGCCCTGGGCAACGCTGGAAGTGACTCCTGACGAGGTGGAACAGGTATTAACGCTAAACCCTACTCAGGTTTACAAGTCACTGAGTAGAGTGAACACAAAAAAAAGGCGGCAGTTTTGAGAGTCTCGTCAAAAAACACATTCTGGGCATCATGGCAGCAAACCTGTACCCACAACTGTTTGCATATATAACAAATAGATCCACAGAGGATGCTGTTTGGGAGACTCTGACTGTCTTGATCTGATTTGTAATTGGACTTTAATTAGATGCCAATTCCAACTCAAAACTATCGTGGACTCGGGGACGTCGGACTTCTCCTGCGTCAGCCACAACTCCACACTAATAGCTCGAGCTTTGGGAGGTAAGTGACTTAATACAGCAGGATCATTACAGGCCCACTGGCGGATCTCAAATTCAGCTTCAGAAAGGATAGTATGCAGGCGATCAATCAGATTTAGGCTGCATCAGTATTAGGTAGGCTCTGGAGGCAATTATAAACGTAAAAACATCTCTCCACAGAGAAACGAAGCTCCTCATCTGTCAAGGGGTGCTGATGGGTGTGGCGCTGGAGTGCCTAGATAGCACAACAAGGACTGGAAGTGGTACCAAAGGGTAGGACTAACCACTCGAAGGTCTGAGCCGCCTCATCCATCTGCAGGTCTCGTCATAGAAAGCGGAGTAGAGGACGAACTTCAGGCAGGAGAGAAACCTGGTGGAACATCGCCTTTATATCTCCGCTCTCGGAAACGAAGGAGGATGGAATGTGGAATGTGGACACGAGGCAACAAGGGTAGGTCTGGGCAATAAGTGCTGGTTTAAGCTCTGACCTCTGTACCGATGGGAACAATTAAAGACAAGCGGGACTTTCCATTGTGGCTAACAAGGTGGTGAGGAATGTACCAACAATCAGGGGTATAAGGAACACAGTGGTGACTGCTGGTCTTTCAAAGAGAGGAAGCTCATTTTTGGCCTACATCATTCAAATTGTCCATTTATTTATAGCCTATAGCCTTGCCTACTGTATGAATGAATGAACAAACGATCGATGGAGGATAAGTGGGAATTAGGTTAAACTGAAACAAGGAATGTGGTGTATAATTGTGTGAAATGTATGATGAAAATTGACTAGCAATTTCGCCAAGCAAATACCAAGAAATAGGTTGCAGCAGTTTGTCTTTCGACTACACTTGTAAAATCCGCGATAGGACAGAGTTCGAATCGCTTCAGCGGCAGCGACTTTTTATTGTACAAAATCGCTGACAATCAAAAGGAGATGCAGTCTCACGCCCACTCCTCCATTCATCCCAGAGACACTGAGCATCTGTAATCGCAGGGACATAATCGCAGCATTTATCCAATGACCGTCTAGTTTAGAAGCACTGAAATAAACTGTTCAAAACAGCCCCATTGAAGTCAACGGACACTCGGCTTTAACAGGGAAATGCACTGTGACGCTACAGGAAATCGAGTCAGCGGACCTGCTATATGTAGCTGATTCCGAACGAACTCGTCTTCGAGATGAACGTGTTCTAACGCATTTTTAGTCAATAAAATGTTAACACAATAGTACATGTTTGACCGTTCGTTTTTTTACATTATAGGGGAAGCCGAGCTTCCCTTGCAGTCTTAAAGAAATCCCCACTGCAGGAACAGGATCAGAAACTACACGGACAGCTCCTGTCTCCAGAAGTTTACGCATCTCTGTCCGGTAGGTCTCGGCTTTCTCAGGATCCTTCAATGGACGCCCCTCTCTACTGCGGAGGATAGGGATGATTCAACAACGGCATGTCTCTATGACGAAGAAGGGGAGTGGCGAGGCGTCGAACACCCTCTATCTCTAGGGCAGTGGTTCTCAATCCTGGTCCTGGGGACCCACAGCTCTGCACAGTTTGTATGTCTCCCTTATTTAACACACCTGATTCAGATCATCAGCTCGTTAGGAAATAGCTCTATGAACTGAACTGGCTGTGTCAGATAAAGGAGACATATAAAATGTGAAGTGGGTCCCCAGGACCAGGATTGAGAACCACTGCTCTAGGGTAATGGTCTTGAGTTCAAGTAGCTGAAGGGCTTCCTGGTCTTGCCTGGAACGAGTAACTTCGTTAAACTCACGGTAAGGAATTGTATCCAACTGCCACAATCTCTGAAAGTGGTGAAGGAGCTCATCTTGTACAGAAACTAAAGAGGTAAGCCGGCACTGGGAAGGGGTGGAAGGACAACCCATAGAAGGAACAGGACCCTGAAGTGTCCATCCCAAGCTGGTACGAACATTGAACAGGCTCAGTAGGGGTTATAAGGTGGGGCTGGTCGGAACCAATAAAAAGGAATGGTTGAACATCAGTAAGGGTACGGATGGGAAGGCCTCTCATGTGTCTGCTTTAACTGCTTGACAGGATAGGACTGGCACTACAAGTTAAGGCGATCAGCAGTAAAGGCATGACTGATCTGATAACTAATCTGCGGTCGGTGAATGGGAGAAATCTGGAAGGATATGGAACAACCTCGAATGACCTGTAAGACAGGAGCATCGCTGGCCAGCATGGAGGTGAACGGGATGCTCCTGAACTTGGGGGGATGCGAGGCAAATTGAATTGCATAGCTGAGTCTGATGGTCCGAATGAGCCAGCAAGACGGGCTGGGAAGCGTTAGCCAGGCTCTCAGGGACTGTACAAGCAAGATCAGAGGGACCACAGATGTACTGGCAGTGGGGCAACAAGGTGAAGCCTTGTGTGTGAGAAGGCATAGCATCCTCGAACTGCATGCTGCTGCCTGCCGGTGATAGGAGAGGTGGATGAGAGTGGCATAGCTCGCTCTTTTAGGGAAATAGCTCTTTTACAGTGTTGAAGCACATGGGAGATGGCCGTGGCACAGCTTGTAGGATTATAGTGCAGCCTGCAGTGGGCACTCATACTCTTTTAGGCTGTGTGAGAACAGCAGAATCTCACTGAAGTCGCAACCACCGCTGCAGCGCCGTCACTCCAACACTGGAAGCAAAAGACTTCTTCCCCAAGAGCAGTGCAGACACTCGTAATCTTCCCTCTTCTTTCAGGTGACTGGATAGAGCAGGAACAAATGAACAGATCTGCTTCGAAGCTTAAAGCTGAAATGTGAGCAAACCCGCTTCCGTATTTATACCCATGCTGTGGGGCAATGCAAATCTTGCATGCCAATATGCATTGGCTCGTTTAGTTTACACTCGAAGGTGATTGGGCTCTCAGGTGAGATCCCATTACATCAGTCATTCCAACGTAATGTCGAACTAGGGATGAAACGATTAGCGGTTTCATGATAAACCACAATAAAATGTCCTGACGGTTAGTATTATTGTTTAAAGTTTTATTATCATTAAAACCCTGTTTGATTATCGTGATTTTGAAAACTCGCTATAAATCCTGTCCAGGCAACATCAGTCTGAAGCAGTCGCAGCATGCAACATTGTTTTTTTTTGTATAAGAAGACATGGCGGAAGGCAGTGACAGTGCTCGGTAGATTCATCCCTCAAAAAATCCTCCCCGCCTCAGCTGTAGCATCTCAGTGTTCCATTTAAGCCCCACTAAAGGCTTAAAAAAACACTAAAGCACCATAAAGTTTTCGTGCACTATATTTAAAGACTTCTGAAGCTATTCAATAGCTTAATGTGAGATACGAATTAATATTTAAGTCGTTAAAGTTAATGGAAACTCATCTCTCCTCAGGCATTCTCCATTTTGCATAAAAGTATGTTATCTTGTTGGTGTTTATTTATGTTTCTAAATCATGTCATCTTTCTACCGGGTGTCTGTAAGATCACAACACTGGAGTAGAGGGAGCACTATGAATTGTTCTTCACACACAAAGTAACTAAAATTTTAAACTGTTAAAAGAAAAGGCTCAATAAACTGTTGCATAGATATGATACACTACTCATCAATATCTCTTGCCCTTCTGCTTTTAACTTTTCAACGCGAAGCGCTGTGCGCTATGACTCCATGTTGCTTCAAGCGCATCATTCTGCGCACGGGATGTGCATAAACATCCGGGATGTGCATAAACATCTGAGATGTGCAAGATTAAAGTCGCAAACATTACGAGAATAGCTACAGTCTTCCGTAGAAGTTGCGTGTGCTTGCCATTGTTTTACATTGTTGCACAGGCATTCATAACGGTGTGCGTCACTGGTGCAGAGCGAGTGTTTCCAATTCATTACTCATGCGTGTGTGTGTTTAAAGAAATGCGTTTGTGAAGTCGAACTGCCTCGGACATGGATCTACACAAAATAGTAGCTTTTTACTTTTATCTGGGCTTTCAACAAAAGGAAATTCTACAGGTGCTTATCTAACAACATGGCATTACCATTTGTTTTAGGACGTTACAAAATATACTGTGCCGGAATAGACTTTACAGGTGAAAACACTTTTCAGACCTGATGGAGATATCCAGATTTATGAATGAATGAATGAATGAGGCATTTATATAGCGCTTTCATATATCTACTGTAGGACACCCAAAGCGCTTTACAATCATATCAGGAAATCTCTCCTCAACCACCACCAGTGGTTTATATATATATATATATTTGAAAGCCCAAATGAAAGTAAAAAGCTACTATTTTGTTTAGATCCATGTCCGAGGCAGTTCGACTTCACGAACGCATTACACACACACACACACACACACACACCTCGTAATATTTCGACTTTAATCTCGAAATATTTCGACTTTAATCTTGAAATGCTAGAATTGTTTTTTTTTTTAGTTTTTTTTTTTTTTTTTAAGTTGCGGTTCAGGGCTTCCCTATATAATACTTTTCCGCAATAAAATATTATTAATAGCCTTTCATGTTCTGTCCTATCTATCACATGTTGTTGCCTTATTAAAAAGCGGAGCTATACATTTAAAGTAAATGTCTTTTCATTTCATAGTATATATAAATACATTTTTCATTTTATAACTGTCAAGTGTATTTTAAAACATCATGGCTTCCCACACTTGACAAGGGAAGGAATCGACCAGACTCAGGATTTCACTCGTTCTTCAATTTATTTGACCAGTAACAAGGAAGGTGAAAAACCTTTAGACATACAAAAATAACAAATTAAATAAATATTTCCCATCAAATACAACAAACACAGCAAAATACATCAAGAAAAGATACGTTGGTTTAACACATCGATTTACCATTACTTCATTATTTATCACCCCAGGTAAACAGTGTAAATCAGGCATTGCATGACCAGAAAGACAGCTCTACTTTTAGACCCATTTCTTCTTAAATTAACCTATTATTCTTTGTTTACCCTAGATCATTCTATACAGAAATTATACATGACATATTTCATGATTACAAACCTACATGAAATCAAGCATTTCAGACGATTTCACTGTAGATTAGCACAAGACTATTTCTGCACAGGAATGGTTAAATAGCTTTGAACACAGCCAAACATCTATCCCTTGTATTTCAATGGAGCAAATTCGCTAAACTTTCCACTTCATCAAGGAACCTCTTCCACCAAGGTTTGTTAGTTTAAACTGCTTATAACTATATACACATATACATAGTCACAATCTCCACGTTTACCCAGTGTACAGAAATGTTTAGCCTCAATCTATTGATAGTGCAATTAACAATGCACTTAAACCATACAATCCGCGTGTCCATACAGATTACTACGCAGCCAGCGATCCCATTTGCAGTCCTCAGAGACCAGTAAAGAGATTTGAGCTTACCGGTAGCCCTTTTGATCTTTTCCTTTTCCCATTTTATCCGTGATTCTTTAGCGAATTCTTCTTTCTTCCACTGTTCTTAGCTGCATTGCAAAGCTGAACAAAACTTGCGCTGCTTCCATTGTCTGCAGCTTTCTGGCGTCTCTGCTAATTAGTCTAATTTCGCTCACCTGCTGAGGCGCGCTCCGGAGCTGCACACTCTCTGTCACGCGCATGTAGAAACAAGGCCACTGCACACACGCGCAGACACACCTCCCAGCAGATCGCCGCAACACCTCCCACTCGATCTTTGCGCGGTGCGAGCGGAAAGATCGCACCTCTCAGGCGAACTGGTCCCCGTCGAATTGATCCTCTACTGGAACGAGGACGATGAGGCGCCGTACGTCCCGATGCAATATGGTACCCTGGAAATCTTTCTCCTCAGACCCGGACTCTTTAGCAAAGGACCCTTGAATCTTCGCCTGAGCACACCCGCTCGGAGAGACTTTCACGTGGACATCCCGGACTATGCCTTTGGAATCCGCATTCACACTAATGACTCTTGCTAGCTTGAACTGCCCCCTTAGTGCATTTTGATCGCAAAGCCAAACTATGTCTCCCCTGGCAACATTCCTTTCGGCAGTATGCCACTTGCTGCGGATAAACAGGTTTGGACCTGCAAGCTGGCTCCAGGACTTCCAAAAGTAGCTAACTTGAGCTTGCATCTCTTGCAGCCTTTTGAAGGGGTAAGTAGCGTAGTCGAATGCTTTGAAATCTCCACTCTGTGTTGCTCGACCAAGCAGCAGGGTGTTCGGAGTGATGTATTGAATGCGATCTTCACGGCTCTGGACTCTGGCGTCGATAGGCCTTTCGTTGGCGAGGTTGGCAGCTAGTTTGAGCACCGTCAGGAATTCACCAAAAGTAAGGCCTCCTCCTTTATTAAGACTTTGGAGAGCCCTTTTGGTGACCTTGACAGCAGCTTCGGCAGCGCCGTTCCGGTGAGGTGAGTTGGCTGGAAGGATTATCCATGACCAGCAAGTCCCATTCTTAGCAGCATATTCCTCAAGCGACTCTTTGCTTTGTTGTCTCAGGTAAGTGTACATCTCTTCCAGGACAAGCTTTGCTCCAATAAAATTTGTACCTGGATCGGACCAGATCTTCTGAGGATGGCCTCGGACAGAAGTAAACCTCTGGTAAGCAAGTAGAAAGCTCTCTGTTGTTAGCGCGCTTGCCAGTTCGACATGGATGGCTCGGCTTGACATACAGCAAAAGAGCACACCCCATACTTTCATACTCACTCTCTTCCTGATATCATCCTTCACTTGGTACGGTCCGAACAGGTCGACAGACGTGAATTGAAACGGTGCAGCCGGGCTCGATCTCTCTTCAGGTAAATCTCCCATTATTTGCTGACATGCTTTCGCTTTTGCCTTCTTGCAAAAGATACACCCATCGACAACTTTTCGGGCAATAATTCTCCCCCTGATGACCCATGCTTTCTTTTGCATCCGTAGCAAAGTTCCTGCCACCCCATCATGTCCCTCACCATGTGCTTCTCGGGCTAGGAGGGTAGAGATCCAGGTCTGGAAAGGTAGCAGAGGAACTGCTCTCTGTTCCTCTTTGAAGGTCTGGATCCTACCACCACACATCAAGAGTCCACTTGTTCGATCTTTGTAAACAACCAGTCTGTCCATTGTTGTGGTCGGAAATTATGCACCCTCTTGCGCTACCAGGCATAGGTTTCGAAACACTTCTCTTTCACTAACCGTGATAACACCAGATGACTAAACTGCCTCCCACTTTTCTTTATCTCCAATCTTAGCACACAGGAACTTCTTAGCTGCTCTCCAAGTCCATGCTATCACCCCGGTCAACCGTCTTAGGCTACTGAAACGCCTTTCGTCCAACAGCTTTTGGACTACTGCCATTACCGGTGTTCTCCTGGACTGGGACTCTGTCTCCTGGACTTTGATTGGATCTTGCGCTTTCTGCTGACTTCGGGTGAGTACCGCAACAAATGTTTTCTTCTGCATTTTTGCGATGCTGTCTCCTGCTTGTGCAGAAATGTCCTTGGCTGATTTTCTCGGCCACTCACTCTCAGGAAGCTGAAGGAACTGTGGACCCAACTGCCATTCGGATTCCTCAGTTAGATTATCAGGACTGGCCCCCCTGGTGATGATATCTGCAATGTTCGCCGATCCCGGAATCCACAACCAATCTCGGATGTCGGTACTCCTCTGGATCTCGCCAACTCTGTTCGCGAAGAAGGTCTGGTAGCCATAACTTTCCCGCTGTATTGCGCCCAAAATGGTCTGACTGTCGACGAGATGGTACCACCTTTTGACATCGATTCGGCAGTGTTCCGGAAAGTAATTTTTCAGCCGGGCTGCAAAGACTGCTCCACATAACTCCGCCTTCACCGGGTCACCCTTGTGATCTAGAGGGGTCAGCTTGGCCTTAGATTCCACCAGCCTCACAACAACACCATGGCTGCAGCTCCATCGAAGGTACAGCACGGCGCCATACGCGTGTTCACTACCGTCAGAGAAGGTGATGCCACATGGTCGTCCAACTGGATCTGGCGGCGTGAGGGCTCTGGTGAATCTGAGTAGCCTCAAGTCAGCATACTCTTCGAGGAGCTTCACTGCATCTTCTCGGAGTTCTTTGGACAAGGCGGCATCCCAGGTGTCTTCTATGCAGTGTCTCACTTTCGCTTCCTGAAAAGCTCTCCGAATCAGAATGGCTCCCTTCTGTTTTGCTGGAGCAACAAGGCCGAGGGGATCATAAAGACCAGAGATTTGGCTTAACAGTTCTCTTCTGGTAAGTGGGTCTGGTGTTTGGCTTCTTACTTCTTCCCTCGGTAAGTCCTGGCCAAGGCGCACTTTTCTCCTTTTCTTAGAGAATTTCACTGCAACCATGACGTGTAACTTGTCATCCTCAACGGTATAACCGAGGCCGAGGGCCTTATTATCCTCTGGAGTTAGCTGGTTCGGCAGGATCACGGTCTTTGACTCTATATTCTCACCTCTCTGCCCTTTCCTGCCACTTTGATCAGAGTAGACCCAGGACTTCATGATAAATCCTCCTGCTTTCAGGATCTGCTCGATATTGGACGTGAGGAGTTTCAGATGGTCGAGGTCGCTGTGAGAGGTTAGGATGTCATCGACATATACGTCTTCCTCCAGTACACGTTTTTCTTCTTTAAAATGGCTGAATAGAGGCAAGTTGGCAGTCTCTCGCATGGCGACTTGGGCTATGCAACCAGCAGGTTTGTCTCCGATGTTGACTCTTGTTACAGCGAAATCCTCTATTTCTGCATCTTCAGTGTCGCGCCACAGAAACCTGTGCAGGTGGACCTCTCTTTCCTCCAGCCAGACAGAGTTGTACATCTTGCAGATGTCACCAAGGGCAGCAAAGACCCCAGTGCGGAACCTCAGTAAGACAGCTCTGATCGGATTCAGAACGTCAGGACCTTTTATCAATATGTCATTCAAACTTAGGCCTCTGTACTTCTGGCTGCTATTCCACACTAGTCTCACTGGAGTGGAGACTGAATGTGGATTTAATGCAATCAGGTGACTTATGTACCACACTGGCCCAGTCCAGCTCTGCAGAACTTCTTTGGACAGCTTCACGATTAACCATTTCATGGACTTGTGAAGCATAGGCCATTTTCCACACTAGTTCCTTTGCCAACTGCTTCTCCGTTCTGCGGAATGTGGCTTCAACTGCTCTCCTGTTATTTGGGAGAGCTGCTGGGTCCTCTGTTCATGGATACCTGGCGTGCCAGTGTGGTTCAGGGCTATGGTGATCTCTGTTCACATACGTCAAGCCATCTCTCACCATCTCCATCTGTCTTTCCTCCGCCAGCGTCATTTCTTTCCCCCCGGGTTGACAATTGCCGCAGCGGCATCCCCCACATCTCGGCACACAGGCAGCTCCGATGCTTTCCCATTCCCACCACTTCAGGAAGTCTCTGCTTCTAATGGCTGTATTAGACTGGGTGCTGGGATGGTCGGGAGACTGGCAAGGGACTAGATTTTTACAGGTGAGTTCAGTGTATCTGGCAGCTGCTGTTCTCATGGATCTTGCGAAGTGCGCCTTTGACGTATGGGCCATTAATGTAACTTCCTCAAAGAGGTCCGGGTGTGTGCCTCCGATGGCCTTGCCGAGCGGGCCGTCCCAGAGCACCAGGTCACCAACAGAACGAACTTTCTGCGGTACCAGCTGCCCTTCTTTGTGGCTGATCAGGAGTTGTATTTCCATCGGTCTTGCAAGGTCTTTGAGGGAAACATCCGGGAATAACTTCTGTAATTTAATGGCTGGAACATGCCTGTGAACTTCTGCAATTTTATCAAGTCCATAGCAGATCAATTGATGTGACTTGAGGGTCCCTCTGGGAGTGTTAACACGTATCCTGAGGAGATAACGCTTGGTTGCGACAGACACTTTCATCCCTCCAACACCGTAAACCACCAGTGTCACATCTTCACTTCTCAGGTTCATCTTGCTCGCGGCTCTGTGCGTTATGTAGTTCGTATCGGATGCCAAGTCAATAAGAGTCCCTATCCTTCTCCCATCGTTGGCAATAACGTCAAGGAGCATTAGGATCACTGGGTACTCTTTTAAACAGTTGTCTTCCAAAAGGCCTCCTTCAGCTCCAGTGGAGTTGTATGCCCTAGATGCTGCATTGCAGAAGGCGTCTTGACATTGCTGCGCCAACTCCGGTGTCAGTTTGGAGAGGAATTTTTCTTGGATTTCGGTGCATCTCTTTCCCTCAGTTCCCACTGAACTGGTCTTGGGTGTTTTTCGAGGCTGGGATCCGGCAATTGGACAAAGAAGAAAGTGGTGGTGTCGGTCTTTGCACTCTGGATTCCTACACAGATAAGTAGTTTTCCTGCAGTAATCCCCGTTGTGGACTTCGAGGCATCTCTCGCAGGCACCGATTTGTTGCACTGCGTCTCTCTTCTCTGCTGGCCTTAGGTTAACTCTAAACTTTCTACAGAAATATAGTTTCTTTTTGTGCTTTGGGTCACCACAAATGATGCAGCCTTCTATTTCACTGCTGATCTTCTTGGTTGTCTTTGTTCTGGCGTACTTAAGAGACTTAGTTGTCTCCCTAACAGGTTCGACGACGTCTTTCAGCTGATCTAATTGTTCATATATAGATTTTTGTGATTTCAGGTATCTGATAAGCTTGTCGAAACGGTTCTGACGGTTAACAGCGTTTCTCTCATCAGCAGCATAGGTGAGCCAGTCTTTCTTCAGAGTTTCTGGGAGCTTGCCCTCGATGGATTTAATCACTATCGGGTTTTTTATGGCGTCTACATTATCCAGTTCACTCAAATCATAAAGGGCCTTTTCCACTGTTTGGATGAGCTCTATGACTTTCCTTGGCTGGCCGCTCCTGACTGGTGGAGTTGCTTGTAATTCCTCAATGATCTCGAGAGCGATGGTGGCTTGGTTCCCAAACCGGCTCTCCAGGATTCGGAAGATCTCGTCTGATGAGTTGTATGTTGACAGGCATAGATCTCTGGCCACCCTCTCATCAAGACTATCAAGCAGTTGAAATTTCCTCACCTCTCTGGAGCCGGTTGGTTCACCCTGCCTCTGCAGAGCCTCCCATTCTTGCCTCCATCTGTAGTAGCCTCTCTGATTACCGGCAAACTTTGGTAGAGCTGTGGCTTTCAGCTTTATCACTGCCACTGGAGCTAAACGGCGGCCTGGAGGTTCCTCAGTCTCTGGTTTTATGCTCGCTGCTTTAATGAAAGCGGCCTTCCGCGACACCAGCTGGGGGAGGTGCACCTCAAGCGCTCTTAGGCGGCCATCAGCATCTCCTTGTTCGGCTGGCGGAGCCCAACGGTTCCAGTTCTGGTGCGCTTCCTTTGCCTTAAGCACCAACTTCTCTAAGTGGGTCAGCATGAACTCATAAGCCTCCAGAGTTATGTCTAACGGGGTAGAGGAGACATTCTTGCACGCCCCCTCTGCAACATGTAGAGCTACGGACAGTTCTCTTTCTCCATATACAACCCAGACTGTCTCTCGAATTAGGAGTTTAACTTCTTCAGTCTTTTGCTTACAGTATTCCTCCGTCCTTTCTATGTCGGCTCTCAGTAAGTCGCCTAGCTCCTTTGCAGTAACTGCTTCGGACTCTTCCATGTAAGCGGCCTCTACCTCCTCATTTGCCTCCATGACTCTGGAGCTCTCCAGTGTAAGCTTTTTGAAGTTCTCTTTTAACTCCTCTATAGACATCTCTGTATGGGTCCGTGTAATGCTATTGGCAAGACGGGAGAAAAGTCTCTTAGCTGTGGTCCTCTCCACTTTCAAATCATCCAGTGACTTTGCCATTTTCTCTTCAATTGACAGACAGCAGCTTTATCCTTCAGGCCCCCAGGTGGAGTCTCAGTCTCTTCCCTCTCGGTTGTGGCCGCATGTGGAATCTTCGCTGGTCACTGGTCACGGCGGTTTTTCACTGTCAAGTGTATTTTAAAACATCATGGCTTCCCACACTTGACAAGGGAAGGAATCGACCAGACTCAGGATTTCACTCGTTCTTCAATTTATTTGACCAGTAACAAGGAAGGTGAAAAACCTTTAGACATACAAAAATAACAAATTAAATAAATATTTCCCATCAAATACAACAAACACAGCAAAATACATCAAGAAAAGATAAGTTGGTTTAACACATCGATTTACCATTACTTCATTATTTATCACCCCAGGTAAACAGTGTAAATCAGGCATTGCATGACCAGAAAGCCAGCTCTACTTTTAGACCCATTTCTTCTTAAATTAACCTATTATTCTTTGTTTACCCTAGATCATTCTATACAGAAATTATACATGACATATTTCATGATTACAAACCTACATGAAATCAAGCATTTCAGACGATTTCACTGTAGATTAGCACAAGACTATTTCTGCACAGGAATGGTTAAATAGCTTTGAACACAGCCAAACATCTATCCCTTGTATTTCAATGGAGCAAATTCGCTAAACTTTCCACTTCATCAAGGAACCTCTTCCACCAAGGTTTGTTTAAACTGCTTATAACTATATACACATATACATAAAGTCACAATCTCCACGTTTACCCAGTGTACAGAAATGTTTAGCCTCAATCTATTGATAGTGCAATTAACAATGCACTTAAACCACACAATCCGCGTGTCCATACAGATTACTACGCAGCCAGCGATCCCATTTGCAGTCCTCAGAGACCAGTAAAGAGATTTGAGCTTACCGGTAGCCCTTTTGATCTTTTCCTTTTCCCATGAGTTTTATCCGTGATTCTTTAGCGAATTCTTCTTTCTTCCACTGTTCTTAGCTGCATTGCAAAGCTGAACAAAACTTGCGCTGCTTCAATTGTCTGAAGCTTTCTGGCGTCTCTGCTAATTAGTCTAATTTCGCTCACCTGCTGAGGCGCGCTCCGGAGCTGCACACTCTCTGTCACGCGCATGTAGAAACAAGGCCACTGCACACACGCGCAGACACACCTCCCAGCAGATCGCCGCAACAATAACAATTCAAAAATTTGTGTTTTATTTGTTCCCCACTAAATGTTTTTTTTCCCACTATAAAAATAACTTTTACTGTTGAATTATCCACTAGCCTCATTTCTAATAGTATTTTTGCCATAGATTATGAATATAGCCTTATCTTACTCAGGCAGTTTAAATCTTTGCAAATAAATATCTTTATTAACATAACAGAGATGGTTGGTTGTTTTAATTTTTCAATTCCTCAGAAAATGGCAGAGATGTTTTAAAATCTTATAAAACTGAGATGTTTATTACAGTATACAGTTGTTCATTTTTTACAGTACAAAACAATCGTCCAGACAAGATGATCATTACCACAGTATAATATTAGTGCTAATACTAAAGTCCTCTGATTTCATTTTCAATACAATCAAAAACTGAGATTCAAGACGGCAAGTTGCATTTTAATGAAACGAGAGACCGCATCTGCGGTGATACAAGAGGTGTGCGCTGTGTTATAATGTGTTGCTATTGACGATGGTCAATTAATATAATTTATTCATCATATAATTTAATGTTTATGCTTTAAAAAAGTGCATAGAACTTATTTTATTTGTTGATTTTCAAATATAAAACAAATATATTTTCAGTTCTTTTCAACCCATTTTAACAAAACTGTGATAATACTGATAATCGTGATAATTTTGGTCAGTATAATCGTGATATTAAATTTTCACACTGTTCATCTCTACGTTGAATGTGACTGACTGAAGCGTCTATCTATATCTATAGTCTTTGATAAGAATCTAGCTCAGTAATTCATAGCTCAGCAGGACGCTGTCATGTGCATAAATTATCAATGAATAATATTTAACTAAAATTAAGTGTGACATTATTTGATATTTACCAGTTCGATAATGTGACTTTTGACTAAGAAGTGAGTAAATGATCACAATTTTAACTGGCATTTGCTTTTTATTTATGAGAAATACTAATGAAAGCATGTAAAATCATTCGTAGCCAAGACCTGCGTAAATAAAATAATAGAACATAATTACTAATAGTAGTCTAATGAAACAACAAAAATTGCATGCACATTTAGTAGGAAATGTATGGTTTATTTATAATTAAAATATATTATAGTTGGTAAATGTGCCTGCAGTGTGACAAAAGAAATACATGGAATATTTGTAGTTTCATTTATTAAAAACTGGCTAAATATAAATATATATAGGCTATAATGTTTGTGTGTGTGTTTTTTTTATATATATAAAAAAAATATATATATACTGTGTGTGTGTGTATAATATATATATATATATTATTTCCTGTTCTGATGCATCACTTTACATGCTGTTTATATCCATTTACAATATTTGTTAATATAGTTAATATGTTCATATATATATATATATATATATATATATATATATATAACTATATTAACAAATATTGTAAATGCATATAAACAGCATGTAATGTGATACAAAAGAACATAATAGGCAGATGATCTCATTTAGAAATAGTTAACCTATGGACTTTTAGACTCATCCTGTTTCTCTGGACACACCATTTGAGAAAGAACTGTCTGACTTCTTTGATCCTGATGCAGTAGATGAAGGGGTTTACTAGTGGTGGAAGCAGACTGTAGAACATGACCAGGGCGATCCTCTGACTGCTGTTCAACTGAATGTTCGGGATGCTAGAACTGGAGTAAACAACGAAACGTGGCACATAATAGATAATAATGATAGTCAGCTGTGTGGCACAGGTAGAAAAGGCTTTCATACGACCCTGTGCATTTGCTATTCGAAGCACAGACACCAGGATACATGCATATGAAAAGATGATGAAAGAGAATGGCACAAGAAGCACAAACATTGCTACACCATAGGTAATGAGGTTCGTTTGGCTGACATCTGCACAGGCGAGTTGGTTTATAGACGAAGAGTCACAGAAGCAATGAGCGATCATATTTGGCCCACAGAATGGCAGTTTTACTGTTTGCATTAAGGTGATGGTTGGGGCAATCATTGCAGTAACCCAGGAAAGCCCTATTAAAAGTCTCATAGTGCGGTTAGTCATTAAAACATGGTATCTTAGTGGGTAACAGATCGCCAAGTACCGATCTAGAGCCATGATCATCATAATAAGAGAGTTTAGGGTCCCAAAATAGTGAATCAGCTGCCTTTGAAACAGACAAACGTAGAAGGTAATATAACCGTCATTAAACCAGTAGCGAGAAATGACTTTAGGCAGAACAACTGTGCAAAAACCAATATCAGACAAGGACAAACTCAGCATGATAATATACATAGGCTTAAAGAGGCTGCGTTCAGTCACAAACAGGACCACAATGAGAGAGTTTCCAGTGATTACAGCGATGTAGATGCAGAACAAAAGTGCTGCCATCAGGCTGTAGTATTTGGGCAGAAGTCCAGGGAAGCCCACGATGAAAAACTCTGTTACAACAGAAGCTGCGGTTTCGTTTGCCTGTGACATACTAAAACATAGAGTGAACATCAGTTTACCAAAGAACCAAATGTATCTGCCTTTTACACATGACATACCATGTGAAAATGGCTTCGATTTCCTAATTTAAAAAAATATATATTTTCTTCAATAGTTAAAATTATTCTTGGCAACATTTTAAAAATACAATATAATAATTATAATAGAAAATTATTTAAATAAAGTTCACCTATGAAATTCTAAATTATTGTAAATGATCAAATATATAATTTCTAAATATTGTTTTTCATAAAACATGTAAAATATACATTAATTATAAAACATTATTTAGTTATTAATTAAGATGAAAGAATTTTCCTTAATTTGACACATTCTGTGTTTTCAAATATTTGCAAAAATCTAAATGTAATATTGGTTTGTTTTTCAGCTGATCACATGATTACCTTGATTATTCCTCTGTTAAGTTATGTGACATCTGGTTAGAATATTCCTGGCTCAGTGTGTCACGTTTCTCAGTGACCAGTGCAGATGCGTGTGGTTTCATTATTTTATAGGCGTAGAATCATTGTTAAAGCCTGTAGGGTCCAACACGTCATGAAGGATCATGTTTTGAGTCATTTGATGTCGTGAAACTGGGCTGACCTTTGGGGTTTAGGGGAGTGTGTTTTGCAAGAAGATAACTATGGAATGAAGTTTGGCTTGGTTCCTCTTCCCTGATAGATATAACATTTATTTGCACAACACAGAAACATCAGCTGTTTTATTTCAAAATTGGCTGCAACATACATTTTTTTTTCCCGCCAGCCCAAAGTATCTTAAGCCTATCATTAAAAGTCTTTTATGACTTGTCAAGTTGGACAGAAAACAGCTCCTTTACGTCATGAATGTGAGCTTTTTGTGTCACCTTGTGGGTAAATTATAACGCCTGACGAAGACCCTCTGGGTCGAAAAGTTGTTAATTTTAATAAATCCTTGGGAGCAGACGTGGCATTGTGCCGATTCTTGTTTATTTTTTAATTTGATGCTTCGTTTGATCGAGCACCTGCCAAAAGTTTTTTGGATGTGTGCACTATTTCTTCTTTTTTAAACACTTAACACCAATCAAATTACAAGAAACATTTTTTGCATTATTTTTTGTTTTATTTATTTTAATTTAATATTATTAATATTATGTATTCTATTTTAATGCAAATATCTTAAATAAGACAAAATTGTAATATATTATAGTTGATGAATCCGACTGGAGGACACACGGAACACCTTTTAAGGACATTTTATAATGAAAACATAAATGATAATGGATTTGATAATGTTTTTAAAAAGATAGAAACGTTGTTTTAAAACAGACAGAAACTGAAAAATGACTATATTGCACATGACTCCAGGAAAATGTGGCAAGATCTAACACGCATCACAGACTATAAAGGCCGGACATTTGCAAACACCTCTCCATCTCTGCCTGATGAGCTCAACCTCTTCTATGCACGCTTTGAAGCCCTGAACACAGACCCCTGGGCAACGCTGGAAGTGACTCCTGACGAGGTGGAACAGGTATTAACACTAAACCCGACTCAGGTTTACAAGTCACTGAGTAGAGTGAAACACACGCAGGGCGGCAGTGTTTTGAGAGTCTCGTCAAAAAACACATTCTGAGCTTAATGCTAGCAAACCTGTACCCACAACAGTTTGCATATAGGACAAATAGATCCACAGAGGATGCTGTTTGGGAGACTTTAACTGTCTGGATCTGATTTGTAATTAGATGAGTGAACCCCTCTGGGTGCCTGTCAGAGCACAGTTTAATATAAGGATGTGGAGACAGGTATGCAGGTTTAGATGATGAATTGATAAAGGATAAGCCGTGGAGGTACAGGTATGTCTGACCGGCTGGTAAGCTGGTACTGGTAAGCTACAGCTCCGTAAGCTTGTGAAACACTAGGAAGGCGGCAAAGTTCTTTTTCCCACTGCATCCAGGAGTGGAGCAGGTCAGGAGGAAGGTTAGGATAATCCCACTCTCTCTGTTGGTTCCAAAGGTGCTCAACGATCACTTTCGCACGGGTTGTGTAAGGAAGGAGCAATCCCAAAGGGTCATACTGTGTAGCAAGGACCCTATAAATATTCCGTAAGGGGGGGTCTCTTTGTTCACAGGTCGGTGTTTATAGGACAAGGTATCGGACTGCCAATTCCAACTCAAAACTAACGTGGACTCAGGAACGTCGGACTTCTCCTGCGTCAGCCACAACTCCACACTAATAGCTCGAGCTTTGGGAGGTAAGTGACTTAATACAGCAGGATCATTACAGGCCCACTGGCGGATCTCAAATTCAGCTTCAGAAAGGATAGTATGCAGGCGATCAATCAGATTTGGGCTGCATCAGTATTAGGTAGGCTCTGGAGGCAATTATAAACGTAAAAACATCTCTCCACAGAGAAATTAATCTCCTCATCTGTCAAGGGGTGCTGATGGGTGTGGCGCTGGAGTGCCTAGATAGCACAACAAGGACTGGAAGTGGTACCAAAGGGTAGGACTAACCACTCAAAGGTCTGAGCCGCCTCATCCATCTGCAGGTCTCGTCATAGAAAGTGGAGTAGAGGACGAACTTCAGGCAGGAGACGAACCTTGTGGAACGTCGCCTTAATATCTCCGCTCTCGGAAACGAAGGAGGACACCTGGAATGCGGACACGAGGCACCAAGGGTAGGTACGGGCAATAAGTGCTGGTTAAAGCTCTGACCTCTGTACCGATGGGAACAATTAAAGACAAGCGGGACTTTCCATTGTGGCTAACAAGGTGGTGAGGAATGTACCAACACTCAGGGGTATAAGGAACACAGTGGCGACTGCTGGTCTTTCAAAGAGGGTTAGCTCATTTTTGGCCTACATCATTCAAATTGTCCATTTATTTATAGCCTAGCTAGCCTTACCTACTGTGTGAACAAGGCTGAATGAATGAACAAACGATCTCAAAAAAAGATATTAAACTCGATGGAGGATAAGTGGGAATTAGGTTAAACTGAAACAAGGAATGTGGTGTATAATTGTGCGAAATGTATGATGAAAATTGGCTTGCAATTTCGCCAAGCAAATACCAAGAAATAGGTTGCAGAAGTTTGTCTTTCGACTACACTTGTAAAATCTGCGATAGGACAGAGTTCGAATAGGACAGCGGCAGCGACTTTTTATAGTACAAAATCAAATCAAAAGGAGATGCAGTGTCACGCCCACTCCTCCATTCACCCCAGAGACACTGAGCGTCCGTAATCGCAGGGACATAATCCCCTTTAGAAGCACTGAAAAAAACTGTTCAAAGCAGCCCCATTGAAGTCAACGGACGCTCGGCTTCAACAAGGAAATGCACTGTGACGCAACAGGAATGTATAAGAAGGAAATCGAGTCAGCCGACCTGCTATATGTAGCTGATTCCGAACGAACTCGTCTTCGAGATGAACGTGTTCTAACGCATTTTTAGTCAATAAAATGTTAACACAATAGTACATTTTTGACCATTCGTTTTTTTACATTATAGGGGAAGCCGAGCTTCCCTTACAGTCTTAAATAAATCCCCACTGCAGGAACAAGATCAGAAACTACACGGACAGCTCCGGTCTCCAGAAGTTTACGCATCTCTGTCCGGTAGGTCTCGGCTTTCTCAGGATCCTTCAACGGACGCCCTTCGCTGCTGCGGAGGGTAGGGAGGATTCAACAACGGCATGTCTCTACGACGAAGGGGAGTGGCGAGGCAACGAACACCCTCTATCTCTAGGGCAGTGGTCCTCAATCCTGGTCCTGGGGACCCACAGCTCTGCACAGTTTGTATGTCTCCCTCATTTAACACACCTGATTCAGATCATCAGCTCGTTAGGAAATAGCTCTATCAACTGAACTGGCTGTGTCAGATAAAGGAGACATATAAAATGTGCAGTGGGTCCCCAGGACCAGGATTGAGAACCACTGCTCTACGGTAATGGTCTTGAGTTCAAGTAGCTGAAGGGCTTCCTGGTCTTGCTTGGAACGAGTAACTTCGTTACACTCACGGTAAGGAATTGTATCCAACTGCCACAATCTCTGAAAGTGGTGAAGGAGCTCATCTTGGACAGAAATCAAAGAGGTAAGCCGGCACTGGGAAGGGGTGGAAGGACAACCCATAGAAGGAACAGGACCCTGAAGTGTCCATCCCAAGCTGGTACGAACATTGAACAGGCTCAGTAGGGGTTATAAGGTGGGGCTGGTCGGAACCAATAAGAAGGAATGATTGGACATCAGTAAGGGTACGGATGGGAAGGCCTCTCATGTGTCTGCTTTAACTGCTCGACAGGATAGGACTGGCACTACATGTTAAGGCGATCAGCAGTAAAGGCATGACTGATCTGATAACTAATCTGCGGTTGGTGAACGGGAGAAATCTGGAAGGATATGGAACAACCACGAATGACCTGTAAGACAGGAGCATCGCTGGTCAGCATGGAGGTGAACGGGATGCTCCTGAACTTCGGGGGATGCGAGGCAAACTGAATTGCTTAGCTGAGTCCGATGGTCCGAATGAGCCAGCGAGACGGGCTGGGAAGCGTTAGCCAGGCTCTCAGGGACTGTACAAGCAAGATCAGAGGGACCACAGACGTACTGGCAGTGGGGCAGCAAGATGGAGCCTTGTGTGTGAGAAGGCATAGCGTCCTCGAACTGCATGCTGCTGCCTGCCGGCGATAGGAGAGGTGGATGAGAGTGGCATAGCTCGCTCTTTTATGGAAATAGCTCTTTTACAGTGTTGAAGCACACAGGGGAGATGGCCGTGGGACAGCTTGTAGGATTATAGTGCAGCCTGCAGTTGGCACTCTTGCTCTTTTAGGCTGTGTGAGAATAGCAGAATCTCACTGAAGTCGCAACCACCGCTGCAGCGGTGTCACAGCGACACTGGAAGCAAAAGACTTCTTCCCCAAGAGCAGTGCAGACACTCGTAATCTTCCCTCTTCTTTCAGGTGACTGGATTGAGCAGGAACAAATGAACAGATCTGCTCCGAAGCTAAAAGGTGAAATTTGAGCGCACCCGCTTCCGTATTTATATCAAATCTTGCATGCCAATATGCATTGGCTCGTTAAGTTTACACTCGAAGGTGATTGGGCTCTCAGGCGAGATCCCATTACATCAGTCATTCCAACGTAACGTCGATATAGGGATGAAACGATTAGCGGTTTCATGATAAACCACAATAAAATGTCCTGACGGTTAGTATTATTGTTTAAAATTGTATTATCATTAAAACCCTGTTTGATTATCGTGATTTTGAAAACTCGCTATAAATCCTGTCCAGGCAACATCAGTCTGACGCAGTCGCAGCATGCAACATTGTTTTTTTTTGTATAAGAAGACATGGCGGAAGGCAGTGACAGTGCTCGGTAGATTCATCCCTCAAAAAATCCTCCACGCCTCAGCTGCAGCATCTCAGTGTTCCATTTAAGCCCCACTAAAGGTTTAAAAAAACACTAAAGCACCTTGTAGTTTTCGTGTACTATATTTAAAGACTTCTGAAGCCATTCGATAGCTTAATGTGAGATACGAATTAATATTTAAGTCGTTAAAGTTAATGGAAACTCATCTCTCCTCTGGCATTCTCCATTTTGCATAAAAGTATGTTATCTTGTTGGAGTTTATTTATGTTTCTAAATCATGTCATCTTTCTACCGGGTGTCTGTTAGATCACAACACTGGAGTAGAGAGAGCACTATGAATTGTTCTTCATACACAAAGTAACTAAAATTTTAAACTGTTAAAAGAAAAGGCTCAATAAACTGTTGCATAGGTATTTACATTTACATTTACATTTATTCATTTAGCAGACGCTTTTATCCAAAGCGACTTACAATTGCTATATACGTCAGAGGTCGCACGCCTCTGGAGCAACTAGGGGTTAAGTGTCTTGCTCAGGGACACATTGGTGTCTCACAGTGGATTCGAACCCGGGTCTCTCACACCAAAGGCATGTGTCTTATCCACTGCACCATCACCACCCCCAGTAGGTATGTCTCACAGTGGATTCGAACCCGGGTCTCTCACACCAAAGGCATGTGTCTTATCCACTGCACCATCACCATCACCAGTAGGTATGATACACTACTCATCAATATCTCTTGCCCTTGTGCTTTTAACTTTTCAACGCGAAGCGCTGTGCGCTATGACTCCATGTTGCTTCAAGCGCATCATTCTGCGCACGGGATGTGCATAAACCGCTCTGTATTGGAGCCTTTCATATTAGGCCTATAATTACGGAAGCCCTGAACCGCAACGTAAATTTTCTTTTAAAAAAACTAAAAAAGAAAAAAATAATTCTAGCATTTCGAGATTAAAGTCGAAATATTTTGAGATTAAAGTCGAAACATTACGAGAATAGCTACAGTCTTCCGTAGAAGTTGCGTGTGCTTGCCATTGTTTTACATTGCCGCACAGGCATTCATAACGGTGTGCGTCACTGGCGCAGAGCGAGTGCGTGCGTGTGTGTGTGTGTGTATAAAAATCCGTTCGTGAAGTCAAACTGCCGCAGACATGGATCTACACAAAATAGTAGCTTTTTACTTTTATCTGGGCTTTCAACAAAAGGAAATTCTACAGGTGCTTATCTAACAACATGGCATTACCATTTGTTTAGGACGATACAAAATATACTGCGCCGGAATAGACTTTACAGGCGAAAACACTTTTCCGACCTGATTGGAGATATTCAGATTTATGAATGAATGAGGCATTTATATAGCGCTTTCAAATGTCTACTGTAGGACACCCAAAGTGCTTTACAATCATATCAGGGAATCTCTCCTCAACCACCACCAGTGGTTTTATATATATATATATATATATATATATATATATATATTAGGGGTGTAACGGTTCACAAAATTCACGGTTCGGTTCAATACGATACAATTCAATTCAATTCAAATTTATTTGTATAGCGCTTTTCACAATACATATTGTTTCAAAGCAGCTTTACAGAAAGTGCATTTCAGAAATGTACGTAAAAAATACAGTTAGTTAATCATCATGTATTCATTTATGGCATAACATATCGCCGGCGTTGAGTCGTCTCTTCACAGGCGTCGAGTCGTCTCATCGCAGGTGTTGGGGACTCTGAAGTCTCCGCGAGAGGCTGGATACAGACTGTAGCTGAAGAACGCTATTTACCTCGGGATTAGCATCCCGAGATAACAGCAGAAAAGCAGATGGGAAATAATTAGCGTAGCTGCTGTTCATAATATTAATGCATTCGATCTGGTTCAACAGTAGTATAAGAGGCAAGCATTATGTGAATGCTTGGCTGAAGAGATGCGTCTTTAATCTAGTTTTGAACTGGGAGAGCGAGTCTGAGCAACGAACAGTATCAGGAAGGCTATTCCAGAGTTTAGGAGCGAAATGCGAGAACGCCCTCCCTCCTTTAGTGGATCTGGATATCCTAGGAATGACCAGAAGCCTCGAATTTAGGGATCTTAAAGAACGCGATGGATTGTAGGGCGATAGAAGGTCCATTAAATATACAGGAGCTAGACCATTTAGGGCTTTATAGGTCAGTAATAGTACTTTGTAATTGATACGGAACTTAATAGGTAACCAGTGCAGAGATGATAAAATTGGTGTTATATGATCATATTTTCTTGACCTAGTAAGAACTCTAGCAGCTGCATTTTGCACTAACTGTAGCTTGTTTATTGAGGATGTAGGACAACCAGCTAATAAAGCGTTACAGTAATCTAGTCTTGAGGTCATGAATGCATGAACTAACTTTTCTGCATCAGAAACAGATAGCATGTTACGTAGCTTAGCAATATTTCTAAGGTGGAAGAAGGCTGTTCTTGTAACATATGAAATATGATTTTCGAAAGACAAGTTGCGGTCTAGTATAACACCCAGGTCTTTTACTGTAGTGGATAAAGTAACTGGACATCCTTCTAAATTAAAGTTGTATTGTACGAGGTTTTGTGGGTAGTTTTTTGGACCAATAAGTAATACCTCCGTTTTATCTGAATTTAATAGCAGGAAATTACACGTCATCCAGCATTTTATATCTTTAAGACACTCTGTCAATTTAGATAAGTTAGTGTTTTCATCTGGTCTTGATGAAATATATAATTGAGTGTCATCAGCATAACAGTGGAAATTAATTCCATGTTTTCTTATAATATTACCCAGTGGCAGCATATATATTGAGAATAGCAGAGGGCCTAACACCGATCCTTGCGCCACTCCATAGTCTACTGACGTTATCTTCGATTTTTCACCATTTAAACAGACAAAATGGTAACGGTCTGATAAGTACGATCTAAACCAGCTTAATGCCTGTCCCTGAACACCAGTGTAGTTTTGTAGTCGATCTAAGAGTATTTTATGATCTATAGTGTCGAACGCAGCGCTAAGATCGAGTAGAACTAGTATTGAGATACAGCCTTGGTCAGAAGCTAAAAGTAAATCATTTGTAATTTTAACTAGCGCAGTTTCTGTGCTATGATGCGGTCTGAATCCTGACTGAAATTTTTCATAGATATCATTTTCTTGCAAGAAAGAGCACAATTGAGCGGACACAATTTTTTCTAGTATTTTAGATATAAATGGAAGATTTGAAATGGGTCTGTAATTTGCTAAGTTATTTTGATCTAATTGCGGTTTCTTAATAATAGGTTTTATTACTGCCAGCTTAAATATTTTTGGAACATGACCTAAAGATAAAGACGAGTTAATAATATTGAGAAGAGGCTCTTCCACTACAGGTAATACTTCTTTCAGTAGTTTAGTGGGTATTGGGTCTAATAAACATGTTGTTGGTTTCGCTGCAAAGATAAGTTTATTTAGCTTTTCCTGTCCTATAGTTGTAAAGCGGTGTAGTTGTTCTTGAGGGGCGATAATTGTGGCTGAATCATAAGACACCATAGAGGATTGTACATTTACAATTGTATTTCGGATGCTTTCTATTTTCTCATTGAAGTAATTCATAAAATCATTACAACTATACTGTAACGGAATATTTTGCTCTGGTGATGTCTGTTTATTTGTTAGTCTAGCCACGGTGTTAAATAAAAACCTTGGATTATTTTGGTTATTTTCTATTAGTTTGCGGAGATGCTCAGCCCTGGCTGCTTTTAGAGCCTTTTTATAACGTGACATACTGTCTTTCCACGCGATTCTAAAGACCTCTAAATTAGTTTGTTTCCATTTACGCTCTAAGTTACGAGTTTCTCTCTTGATAACATGTGTAGTACTATTGTACCATGGTGCTTTAGTTTTCTCTCTAACCTTTTTTAATCTAATTGGTGCAACAATATCTAATGTACTAGAGAAAATGGTGCTCAAACTGCTAGTCATTTCCTCTAGTTCATCTGTTTGTTGGGGTTCACTGAGCAGCTGAGATAGATCAGGTAAGCTATTTGTGAATCTATCTATAGTGGTTGGAACGATTGTTCTGCCTGGTCGATAACGTGGCGCAACATGGCAAATTTCAGCAGTACGTAATATGCACGTTACCATACAATGATCAGTGAGCTTTGCGCTATAATATCTATATCGGTTGGATTGGTTCCATATGATATAATTAAATCTAGTGTATGATTTAGACGATGAGTGGGACCACTGACGTTTTGCTTGACCCCAAATGAGTTTAATAAATCTGTAAACGCAGCCCCTAACGCATCATTTGTGTTATCTACGTGTATGTTAAAATCTCCAACAATTATTGCTTTATCGGCATTGACCAATAGATCTGAGAGAAAGTCTGAAAACTCTTTTAGGAAATCAGCATAGGGCCCTGGAGGTCTATATACGGTCGCTAAGGCTAGAGATAATAGGGATTTCTTTCTTACATCTAAGAGCGTAACATTTAGCACAAGTACTTCGAACGAATTAAACCTGTGACCTGTTTTCTGAGTAACATTTAGGATATCTCTATAGATTGTTGCTACACCGCCGCCACGACCGATCGGACGGGGCTCATGCTTATAACAGTATCCTGGCGGAGTAGACTCATTTAGACCGAAATAATCATTTGGTTTAAGCCAGGTTTCAGTAAGGCACAGAACATCGAAATTATTATCTGTGACCATTTCATTTACAATAACCGCCTTAGGTGTGAGCGATCTAATGTTTAGAAGACCTAGTTTTAGAAATTCTTTTTGTTCACTGAGATTTAGATTTTCTGGTTTAATTACAATAAGATTTTTCCTAGATCCTAAACTAGATTTATTGTTTGGCCTCACTAGACGAGGAATAGACACAGTTTCTATATAATGCTCTACACTACTTGTATCAATTAAGTTGGGACAGCAGAGATTGTGATTTGGACTTTGACTTACTAGTCAGATGGTGTGTAACGTCTTGGAGATGTTGTCCGACAGCACAGCCGCTCCGATTCTGCTGGGGTGCAGGCCATCAGCACGGTAGAGCCTAGGTCGCTCCCAGAACAGATTCCAATTATTTACAAAGAGCAGTTTCTGTTCATTACACCATGATATTAACCATTCATTTAGAGCAAATAGTCTACTGAACCTTTCTTGTCCTAGTCGGTACGTGGGAAGCGGTCCAGACACGATGATCGTTGCCTCAGGCGCTGTGCTGCGTACCGTCTCGATCAGGCTCCTGTAGTCCTTCTTCAGAACCTCCGTCTGCCGCAGCCGGATGTCGTTCGTTCCCGCGTGCAGCACCACAGCTCCGACGCGCTCGTCACCGTTCAGGATCTCGGGAACATGTGCAGCGACATCTAGAACACGAGCACCAGGAAAGCAGTGAGTGCGCACATTACCCTTACCTGAGGTAGCGCGGACATGACGGACGATGGAACTGCCGATGATCACGGCGTCGTCACGTTCCGACTCGCGAAGAGGGGAGAAGCGGTTCCGGGTGGAGATCTCGAAGACCGGGAGCGGTGGAGAGGTTCTTGGTCTGGTCCTGGCTCGTGTCTTCCGCTGAGGGATCACCCAGGGTCCATGGCTTTGTGTCGGTGCCGGAGTGAATGAAGCCAGAGATGATCGCGTCCTCCTGGGCAGAGAAACGCACGGAGTAGACGAAGTCGGAGTCAAAAAGTTACTAACCACTGACTTGTGAGCATCGGCGCGTGATGTTTCAAGCGCTGATCGCCGATCTCGCAGCTCGGCTTGCCTCTCTAGCAGACCACGGATCTGCTTCTCCACGGACTCCAGCTCCAACAGCACCGAATGCAGCTCGAATGTGTCCTCACCTGCACTCAGAGGTAGCGTTAGACACACATCCGATATATTCGCCATTATAACAGATGAACAGTAAATTAGTAGTGATACTACCAATATCACTACTAATTTAGGACTGAAATCCTGGATATAACCCGTATCCTTTCAGTGAAACGGGTGTAAAATCCGACGGTCGATTGGCGCGAGGCCACGCGTGAAATGCTAGTGGGCTAAAAGGCTAGTAGCTGGGATTCGCAAAGTTGGATCTAAGTAGCGATATCAAAGCAATCCGATTGTTTTTTATAGGGAATAGTATCGAGGATAAGTTCACACGATATAAAAATAGAAAGTACTTGTTTATAAATGAGTGGTAAAGAAGAAAATCAAGGATTAATGAATCAATTCGACGGAGCTCCAAACACAAAAAGATACACTGGTGTCACGGTTCGGTTCGGTACGGTACGTTTCCGATACAGCAAAAAGAAAGAAATGCCAGAGAAATTTCCTTGATTTAATTTTTTTTATTATATTTTTATTAAAACTAACATCATAAAGTATGATATTTTTTAACTTTGAGCAATGATGGAGCTATACTTGACTTTTCTTAGGAGCATATAAAACAAAACAGCTCCTTGGACAAAATTAAATGTAATATTGTAGTAGGTTTATTTTAGTTCAGATTAACATTTGAGGGCAGCAATTGTATTCATAATGTCAAAATAAAACCGACGTGATGTTACTTGAAAGCATTATAGCCTACTATTCCTGCCAAACTTCCATGGTTACAGTTAGTAGTGTTACTAAAGTAAATCCATGGTGAATATTGCTGATCTGCGTACCGAAAACCGAACCGAAAGCCTCGTACCGAACGGTTCAATACGAATACGTGTATCGTTACACCCCTAATATATATATATATATATATATATATATATATATATATATATATATATATATACAGTATATATATATACTCACTTAAAGGATTATTAGGAACACCTGTTCAATTTCTCATTAATGCAATTATCTAATCAACCAATCACATGGCAGTTGCTTCAATGCATTTAGGGGTGTGGTCCTGGTCAAGACAATCTCCTGAACTCCAAACTGAATGTCAGAATGGGAAAGAAAGGTGATTTAAGCAATTTTGAGCGTGGCATGGTTGTTGGTGCCAGACGGGCCGGTCTAAATATTTCACAATCTGCTCAGTTACTGGGATTTTCACGCACAACCATTTCTAGGGTTTACAAAGAATGGTGTGAAAAGGGAAAAACATCCAGTATGCGGCAGTCCTGTGGGCGAAAATGCCATGTTGATGCTAGAGGTCAGAGGAGAATGGGCCGACTGATTCAAGCTGATAGAAGAGCAACTTTGACTGAAATAACCACTCGTTACAACCCGAGGTATGCAGCAAAGCATTTGTGAAGCCACAACACGCACAACCTTGAGTCGGATGGGCTACAACAGCAGAAGACCCCACCGGGGTCTCATCTCCACTACAAATAGGAAAAAGAGGCTACAATTTGCAAGAGCTCACCAAAATTGGACGGTTGAAGACTGGAACAATGTTGCCTGGTCTGATGTGTCTCGATTTCTGTTGAGACATTCAGATGGTAGAGTCAGAATTTGGCGTAAACAGAATGAGAACATGGATCTATCATGCCTTGTTACCACTGTGCAGGCTGGTGGTGCTGGTGTAATGGTGTGGGGGATGTTTCCTTGGCACACTTTAGGCCCCTTAGTGCCAATTGGGCATCGTTTAAATGCCACGGCCTACCTGAGCATTGTTTCTGACCATGTCCATCCCTTTATGGCCACCATGTACCCATCCTCTGATGGCTACTTCCAGCAGGATAATGTACCATGTCACAAAGCTCGAATCATTTCAAATTGGTCTCTTGAACATGACAATGAGTTCACTGTACTAAAATGGCCCCCACAGTCACCAGATCTCAATCCAATAGAGCATCTTTGGGATGTGGTGGAACGGGAGCTTCGTGCCCTGGATGTGCATCCCACAAATCTCCATCAACTGTAAGATGCTATCCTATCAATATGGGCCAACATTTCTAAAGAATGTTTTCAGTACCTTGTTGAATCAATGCCAGGTAGAATTAAGGCAGTTCTGAAGGCGAAAGGGGGTCAAACACAATATTAGTATGGTGTTCCTAATAATCCTTTAGGTGAGTGTATATATTAGGGCTGCACGATTTGGGGAAAATGTCATATTGCGATTATTGAGGTCAATATTGCGATTGCGATATGCGATTGCGATTTAATAAATAAATGGTTTCATGAGTCAACTTGCTTGATTCTAAAGCAAAATGCACACACAGATTAGTGATAATTCTGAAATGTGTATTTCTCAACTCAAACTAGCAACAACAACTAAATAATTGATAACATCTATAATGATCAATAAGCCATTGAGGTCTGGATAAAAATGAATCCACCCCCATTTAAAACATTAATTATAGCCATCCACCATTACAGTGATTCCACAGTTGAAAGCTATAATTTTTTCAAAAACATTTATTAGGCTTCAAAAAATATAACAGCTTTTAATTTAAGTGAACTTAATAATACTCACATAAACCCATAAAAAAGTATTATTTACCTGTGCCCTTCCTGTCATGTAGTACATATACAGAAATTTAAGTTATCAAACAGTCTGCACTGCATAAATTATAAATTATATATAGACTAATCCTTATTAAAGCTACACAAGTTCTTTAGTCAAGAGCAGTGAGTAATTTTCTTTGTTCTTTGATTAACTTTACTGACAGAAAGCTTTGGCTGCTGGCCCTTTAAGAGCAGCCGTTGTAGAGACGCGGATCTCACACGCGCCTCATTCTCACAACTCTTTACGTCCATCATAAGACTGCTCTTATGTTATGAAGATACTCGACAAACGACATTTTGGCATAATTGTGTGTGTTATTGTTCGTTCAAGCGGAAAGATAACTATTCCGGTCTGTGCATGCGCATGGGCGCGCATCTTTCTGTTCTGTGAGTCACAGTCGGACATTCACAGGCTGCGCGCTCTCTTTTGATTTGTCGCGCATTAATGGTTTGAACTTTAAAGCATTCGCACGAATAAGAGCGGGATCATGTAACACTAGCCAAAGGATGACAAAAAATAACAGATGCTGCGTTAATTGCGTTAACAGCCCTAATTTGTTTATTTTACATAAAATCGCAGCATTTTGCGTCATATAATCGCATAGGCTTGACATCGCGATTACTATTGCGATATGATTAATCGTGCAGCACTAGTGTATATATATATATATATATATATATATATATATTTATTTATAAAGCACATTTTAAAACAGCCAGGGCTGACCAAAGTGCTGTACAAGGCAGAAGATATAATGCACAGGACAATAAAAATAAGCAATTAACAATCAGGGAGAATTAAAAGCAAGAGAAAATAAAAAAGTCTTTAAAGAAGATTTAAATATGGAAACTGAGGGAGCCAGTCTGATATAGAGAGGCAGACTGTTCCAGAGTTTTGGGCCAGCAGTCGCAAAGGCACGGTCGCCTCGTTTTTTGAGTCTGGATCTAGGCACGATAAGAAGGCAGTGGTCACTGGATCTCAAGGTACGAGAAGGATTGTACAGACAAAGCAGATCGGTCAGGTACTGAGGGGCCAAATTGTTAAGAGCTTTATACACAAAAAGTAAAATTTTAAAATCAATTCTAAATTTGACGGGTAACCAATGGAGTTTGAATAAGATAGGGGTGATTGATTCATACTTGCGTGTCGCAGTGAGGAGTCTAGCTGCTGCGTTTTGCTCTAGCTGTAGGCGAGAGAGAGAAGACTGAGATAGACCAAAATAAAGAGAATTACAATAGTCTAGTCGAGATGATACGAATGCATGAATCACTGTTTGAAGATTACTCTGAGTTAGAAAAGGTTTCACTTTAGAGAGTTGGCGGAGGTGAAAAAAGCATGACTTTACGACGGCACTGATCTGTTTATCAAATTTTAAGTTGTGGTCAAACAGAAAGCCCAGATTTCTTGCACAGTGGGTTTCATACGGTGCGAGAGTACCACGGTCAACATCATACGCGCAGTTTTCCCTGGGGCCGAAGATAATTATTTCTGTTTTATTTTCGTTTAGGTTTAGAAAATTACTTGAAAGCCAAAGTTTAAGTTCGCTTAAGCAGGCAAACAGGGGTTGTAGACCATGTTTAGCATTGTAAGGACTGGGCGAGGGGTGAATCTGAATAACTAAATACATCCTAGCTAAAATCCCAAAGCCTTCAGGCCCAAAAAGCCTGGATGTAAATTAACACACACACACACACACACACACACACACACACACACACACACACACACACACACACACACACACACACACACACACACACAACCACACACACACACACACACACACAACCACACACGCATCCCCCACAAGTGAAGCCCGGTCAGGACAGAGCGTGGTGTCCAGTTACAAGACATTTTTATGACTGACTGGAATGTCCCAAAGAAGGTGATTCTAAAGAGAAAGAATCTTCTCTTTTTAAAAGACATTTAACCAGATATATTCGATGTGTTTTTATGTGTGTCCATTTGCCCATGTCACATTGGAATGACTATGATTTTATCGTAGCTTAAAGTGAATTATAAATACCTTCATTATGCATTTTAAATATAACTGTCTATTCCCATTACTTGTACACATAGTTCTGGACACCTCCATAATGCTTTCGGTGTGATCAATCAGAATACGTACAGTGATATCCAGTAAAATATAGTTTACTATGTTTTCCATCTTTTGAGTGAAAAGAGACCAAAACTAACATCACTGGTGTTCTTAGATAACAGCGTTTACGACCCAAAGGAATGTTCACAGAACTGTGGCTCTCTCTGAATTCTAACCAAGGAGGAGAAATGAATCCTGTATTCATATATATATGCTATTATATATCCACTTGAGAATTGTATGAACAATGTATCTAAGTTCCCTATTTCATGAGTTGCCTTTTTGTGGTTTGGTCTATGTTTCTCGACAACTCTAATGGGATAATGTTTCAAACTTTGCCAACTAATGTTTAACCAAATCCATTTGTGGCAAGTTTGGTCTAGATAAACTCCAATCTTCGTTCCCCATTTGTTAATTGACATTACATTTTGCTAAACTTTGTGACACATTAGTATTATAAGAATTGTGAAGATTCTTCTCTTAAACACCCAATGAAACTAGAGATTTAAATGCCTGGTTATAACACAAAGGGTCATAAAATCTCCCTCCAAAGGGACAGCTCCTGATTGGCCCCTCTTCCAAAAGAAGGCGGAAACGTCAGGTCTTCAAAAGGACTGAACACCAGTTTATCTCTGCTTACCTCTCTTGTCCTCATGTCATAATGTAACGTCTCGCCTATGGGCGAGCTCTTCGCCTTTCTTTTATTTGTTTCTAGTTTAGTTTGTGTTTTTCAGTCTTAGATAAGTCTCCGTGTTTAATTCCAATCGACGAGTGAAAAGAACACAGCGTGACATATCTTTTCAGCAAATCCATCTACAAGGGACCTTTAAACGAGCGCGCGCTCGCTTTGAAGGAGAAACACGCGCACGTGACCACGTGACGCGCCGGACCGAGAGACACACACACGCTTCTTCACAAGCCATGCAAAGAGTGCAAGTATCCGTGTTTGATCACGCTTTTAAGATTTGTTGAAGTCTTGTTGTCTCTCAAAGTTCCGTTGTCTATGCGAATTTGCTATTTAGAAAGATCCTCGGGTCTTTCTAAACTCCCTCTTGCATAACTGCAACTCTCTACATTTCCTCTCTCTCTCTGTCTCTATGCATTTCTCGTTCATCGATGCCTTATCATGTTTTGTTGTTTATTATGTTTGTAAATACATATATACCATGTAACCGTAGTAAATACATAAGTAGTTCTGCCTTATTAAATTCATTATATTCATTTGATTGATGTACTGCCTTTTTGCTCATTTTCCAAGTCCCTTAAGTGTCAAAAAATCTTACAAGCTTACAAATTAAAGATACTTTACAGAGTATTTGCTTATAGGGCAGGAAACCCAATTCTTGTGGCCACAGAATTGCTTTTCCTGAAATCCTATAAAGTAGGATGATATTGTGGATCCCCACAAATATTATTCTGACAATTGAGCTAATCACAAGCACGCCTTCACGAAAGGAGCCGCATCGCCCTGGAGCACGAAGTTGCAACGCTAAGGATGCAAGCCGAGGATGACAACGACCCCGAGCTACAGAAGGAAGTGGAAAGACTTCAAACTGCCCTGTCTGATCCTCATCTGCACATAGACCAGACCAGAGAGTAGTCAGAGAAAAGAACCAGAGAGGAACTCAATGAGAAACTCTGACAAAGTGAAGCCCCTTGCACAGAGCAGAGACTGAACTTAAAGAGACTCGAAAGCCACGGCCTGCGAAAGAAACTCGCAAGAGGCCCGTGATACTATCCACAAGCTCGTTCAGCAGAGACAAGATCTCGAACACGAACTTGACAACGTTCACACAGAGTTGCAACACTCTTATAAACTGCAGCATGACCGGAAAAGGGGAAACACACACCACAAGTTTCCCCTGACTGGTCCGCACCTTTCAGCCAAGAACCCAGAGCTGTACAGGGGGGTGAAAGCCCACTGTTCAAAACATCACCAGCCAGCCCACATAGCATGACTACTCAACAGCTAAGAGAAGCTTACACCAAGCAAAAGACTGTGTCCGAAAAGACTTTGAAAAACCCCACAATCTACTCTGTCTCTGAACCCTACGCAGAGCTGCCTCTAGAGGGCGCCCCACAACACCATAGCCCTGTTTACAGAGAGTCAAGACCGTTCCAGGCTAGCAGAGGGCAGCACAACCGTGATGGTGCTCGTCCAAGGCACCAGAGCGAGCGCTCTGAAAGATTCTAGGAAGCCAGCCGGCGACCCAGAAATAGCCGACCCCCATCACCAAGAGACTCAAGCCCAGACAGCCTGGAGCGGTACCCCTCTCAACATGCCGCTGGTAAGCACAAGTCTGAGCACACATCAGACAAACACAGTGCCGCCACGTCTGAGACAGCCGAGACCCTGAAGTCGCTGAAAAGCTTCTTCACAAAAGACTTTCCAAAGAATACAAGAGGGATGAGCCTGACATCCTATGCCTGAGCGTAAGACCTACAACAGGCACACAGAACACTGCTCGTCAGCCACAGACCACAGAACAAACTGTCACATCACAAAGTGACAGCAGCACACAGCCACCACAGCTGACAGCTGCACAGCCTGAGCGAGACAGCACAGTTTCCCACAGCTGGGTCCAAAAGCCCAAAAGACCTAGACATGCTGCTTTGTCTGTCTGTCTCCGCAGAGAACTACACAAGACCGGCCCTAACCGCCCGTCGATCGCCACACCAGCCCCTACGCCAAGACTCCTGGGGAACCTGTTTAAAACGGGGTGGGCCCGGAAACTCTACCTACCCATCACTCTGGACAATGAGGTGAGCCTTGAAGCCCTGGTAGACACCGGCTCAGACCTCACTTTAATGTCAGCTCAACTCTTTGAAAGACTCAGTGCTAAAGCTAAGAGCAAAGATCGAACTCTTATACCCCAAATGTGTGAGTTGAACTTGCAGTCGTACAGCCAAAACGACATCTGGCTCGAACAGGTAGCTCCCATTCACACATCTCACATCTCACAAATGGACACTTACCCCTTTCTGATTGGCAAAGATCTGCTAGAATGTTTTGAGCTTTTATTAGACTTCAAACACCTGACAGTCTGGGCCTAAGTTCAAGAACCCCTCCCCCTCCAGTCACACAGGTCACCAAAGCCAGACTGTCCGGTCACAGAGGTCACGAGAACTACAACAAAGCCAGACTCCAAGGTCACAGAGTTCCCCGGAACTCCAGCAGCCATCCATGGGTACACAGCCTCTGCACCAAGTCAAGGTTCAAGTTCGCTACCCTGCACCTTCCAGCTCGCCAAAGACCACGCAATGCCCACTCAACGATGCGTGACCTAACGCAGAAGGCCTCCTCAGAAAGGATTCCTAAAACCCCAATGATTTTGAACTGCAAAACCAGAAGACACTGCACGAACACAGTGCAAGACTCTGCTAAAAAGGTCCCTGATCAGCATAGGACATAGAACTTGTAAAAGTAGATGAAAATGTGTGCTCAAAGAGTTGCAAGACTCTGGATTCGTAAAATTAGAATTTTACTGATTTAAAAGAATCTTAAATGGACGTGTAAATCTCAACAGCCAACAGACTATGCATGACTCTTTTGAAACAAACAGTTTCTAGATGCTGGTTGAATTGGCACTGCTAAACATTAGGTTTCCTGACAATGAAGGGTTACAGAAAACACTAGCTCCAAATAGGGCATACGTCACCCTGACGTCAAAGTGTAGTAAAACCACCTGAGCCTTAAACTACTATTAACCTACAGGCGTGCATTTGATCTTTGCGATCCAACTAGAACACAACGTGCAATACACATTTTTGATCGCTGGCTTGTCTAAATGCAGATAAAACGATAGCTGGAATTAACATCTCTACTTTAAGTGAAAGAGTCTTAGATTTCCAACTAATATTAGTAAGTTCAGCCGTAAAGCGTAAGTCTGTGTGACAAAGGAATCTCATTTCAGCTGCCTCTAATCTGTACCGATATCTATTCTGCTTTGGTTAAAAAGAAATCCAAATCGCAGTATGACTAAACCTGTGTCTGACAAAGAAAGCTCAGGACAGAGTTATATATATGTAGACCTGGGTGATGCTCCCCTTTCTACAATGTAAAGGCCTTACAAATTATTGTTAGATTGATGTAATTCACCTAAATTTTAGCTGCATCTACAAGGAGAGAGCTACCAATCGATCAAAACTGTTTACTCGCTGAAAAGTCAGCATTTGTGCATGAGAGGGACGTAACTATAGATGCTTAGACAACCTTTGACTTACAGCAAATCTATTTCCTTACTCGGTAAACAAATAGAATAACTTGTGTAAAGTAAAGAGAAGAGTTACATGAGTAAAATTAGCAAATACCAAAACACAGTCGCATTTTACTTAATGTAACATCAAGTTCTCGAAAGACTTAAAGTATAGGCGCCCCCTTTTAACCCGTTTAAACATGCATAACTCATTTAAAAGGTGCAGACATTCTTCAGGTACTGTCGAATTGTTCTGACATGCTCTGGTTCCCATGACAACGACTTGTCACAGGAAGCGCTAACTCGTGATGTCACTTTGTAAACAAACCAGCCTAGGTGGCTAAGCTATCCTAACCTAGCATCCATCCAGCTTATGCTAAGCTAACCTAACCTAGCGTCCATCCAGCTTAGGCTAAGCTAACCTAACCTAGCGTCCATCCAGCTTAGGCTAAGCTAACCTAACCTAGCGTCCATCCAGCTTACGCTAAGCTAACCTAACCTAGCGTCCATCCAGCTTGGGCTAAGCTAACCTAACCTAGTGTCCATCCAGCTTACGCTAAGTTAACCTAACCTAGCCTCCATCCAGCTTAGGCTAAGCTATATAATAACTTCTACAGTTAGCAGTTAGCATCATTTACTTGAAGCTGTAATTACAGCTTTTGTTTATACAGTGCAAAGTATTCTAGAATACTTTCCCTAACCCCAGTTAGGGTTTGTAATTCTTCACTTTCCATACTTTCAATTCTTCTCAGCTAAAGTTCACCTCCACTAATTTAGGCATAGTCCTTGCTGAGCACTGTAGGCTAAATTTGCAGATGCCCCGCCATTTACACTTAAGTTTAATTGCATGTAAAATGTGTAGCTAGAGAAGAATCCGTATAGTAATGAGAATCTTCATCAGCATGTTGACTAAACCTTTGGAGGGACACACACAGAGTGGTCTTGAACACGCAACCGCTGTAACCCTCTATGGAGTGGTGGTCCAGGCAAATCCAAAGTTTATTCACTAATGCCACTGATTATTCTCACATTCAGATCATTCCCGTTGTTTTGATCACTTTATTCCTTTTTGCTTTTAATTTTAATTTTTTTTGCTCTTCGTTAATTCTTTCATTTCTTTGACTTTGATAATAATAGCAGTCAGCTATTCCCTTGGCTATTCGGTCATCTATATGATTTAATTTCATTTCCTCTCTTGTTCAAATGTGGTTCCATTTCCCATAGGGCCCAGAAAGGAAACAGAGACACCCTTATTTGTTATTTTGGCTTAGTTTCAACCAGTGCACTCATTTTTGTGACCCTGCAACACAAGTAATTTCAACAATTTACTAGGGCACAACTATAGTCCAGAGGATTGATAATAAGCATAATTTGAATAGGAAAGCTGTCCTTTTTCCCCCTATCATTCACTTCGTCAAGCCGTAGTGAACCACTAGTTAAGTCCAGAGAAATAATTTAGTCATAAGAACCATCTTAAGTCATTTATTTCATCTCGGCTATCCCCTTTTCAGGACATACTCTCGGACTTTGCCAACTAATGTTTAACCAAATCCATTTGTGGCAAGTTTGGTCGCGATAAACTCCAATCTTCGTTCCCCATTTGTTAATTGACATTACATTTTGCTAAACTTTGTGACACATTAGTATTATAAGAATTGTGAAGATTCTTCTCTTAAACACCCAATGAAACGTCTCGGTTACGTATGTAACCCTCGTTCCCTGAGTAGGGAACGGAGACGTTACGTCGGATGACGACGAAATGGGGTTTCGCTTAGAAAGCCTATCAGCTTCGAGTATTACAAAACGAGCCAATGGCAAAGAAATGCCATGGGTCTGCGGAATTTGCATGACGTAACTCCACCCCACCTCGTGGGTATAAAAGGAGGAAGTCCGCAACAGCAGTTTATGTTTCTTCGCTGAGGAGCCAAGACTGAGCTCAGGCGATCCCCGCGGTACAGCGGAAAGTGGCAGGCAGACGTAACGTCTCCGTTCCCTACTCAGGGAACGAGGGTTACATACGTAACCGAGACGTTCCCTTTCGTTGTCACTCCGAGTTACGTCGGATGACGACGAAATGGGGTTACTAGTCTAATCACGCCACCTTCTCAGCTGTCTTCCAGTGCCCTGCGTAAATCGAGATCCCTGTCATAGACTGGACGAAGGACTCCATTTAACACAGGAATACCAAGGTACACTGGGAAGCATATCCCAAGCTAGGGGAAGTATGCAATTAATGCCAACCCGGAGGGGGGGGACTTAGAGAATACACATATGACCCGAAGGAAACATATGGAGAACACTGGGGTGTCCAGCCGCAGGTGGAATATTTCAACCCCAGGGGTGGCAAGGTGGCTTGCCAAGGGAAAGACACATGCTCAGGGAGGCTTACAGTGGAAATACACATGTGGGGGTCGCTCAGGGGAGGGACCATGCACACGGGAGGCACCTAGCCGACGCGCAGGCAATAGACACTGGCGCCGACGTCAGGAGTGCTGGAGGAACTCAGGGCTTTCGGGGAAGCTCACCTGAGGAGAATATCGCACGTATCCAGTCCGTGGAGTGGAATGGCGAGCAAGCGAAGACACCTGAGCGGGTCCGGTACTAGCTAGTTGAAGCGAGTACATGAGAGGACACTGGCTCCAGTCGGAGATTATAGAATCTGGCGAATGTGTTAGGTGTCGCCCAGCCTGCAGCTCTGCAGATGTCTGTTAGCGAGGCGCCATGCGCTAGAGCCCAAGAGGATGCCACACTCCGGGTGGAGTGAGCCGTCACACCAAGGGGGCACGGTCGACCTTGCTGCTGGTAAGCCAAGGCAATGGCGTCCACTATCCAGTGAGACAACCTTTGCTTGGAGAGAGCCTTTCCCTTCAGCTTCCCACCATAACAGACAAAGAGCTGGTCTGAGGTCCTGAAACACCGCGTCCTGTCTACATAGGCGCGAAGAGCGCGTACTGGACAGAGCAGTGCCAAGGCTGGGTCTGCCTCCTCCGGGGGCAGCGCTTGCAGGTTCACCACCTGGTCCCGAAAGGGAGTGGTAGGAACCTTGGGCACATATCCGGGCCGGGGTCTCAGGATCACGTGAGAGAAAGCCGGACCGAATTCCAGGCACGCTTCGTCGACGGAGAATGCGTGCAGGTCCCCTACCCTCTTGATGGAGGCCAGTGCAACCAGGAGCGCTGTCTTCATTGACAGGAACTTAAGCTCAACTGATTGCAGGGGCTCAAAGGGAGCACTCTTCAGGGCAGTTAGAACCACTGAGAGGTCCCAAGAGGGAACGAGAGGAGGGCGAGGAGGATTTAGTCTCCTCGCTCCTCTCAGGAACCTGATGACCAGGTCGTGCTTCCCTACCGACTTACCTTCGACAAGGTCATGGTGTGCGGCAATGGCGGCAACATAGACCTTAAGGGTGGAGGGAGACAGCCTTCGCTCCAACCCTTGCTGAAGGAAGGAAAGCACAACGCTGATCGAGCATCTCCGGGGGTCTTCTCGGTGAGAAGAGCACCAGTCGACGAAGAGGTTCCACTTCAACGCGTAGACGTGTCTCGTGGACGACGCTCTAGCGGAAGTGATGGTAGCCGCCACCGTAGGTGGAAGGGTACTCAAACCTACCTCGAGCCGTCCAGGAGCCACACGTGGAGGCTCCAGAGATCGGGGCGAGGGTGCCACAGGGTGCCCCGTCCCTGAGAAAGAAGGTCCTTCCTCAGAGGAATGGGCCAGGGAGGTGCTGTCGCGAGGAGTGCAAGTTCGGGGAACCAGGTCCGGCCGGGCCAATACGGCGCGACCAAAATGACCTGCTCCTCGTCCTCCCTGACCTTGCGCAAGGTCTGCGCAAGAAGGCTCACTGGGGGAAACGCATATTTGCGGCCCGGCGGCCAGCTGTGCGCCAGTGCATCCGTGCCGAGCGTGCCCTCGGTCAGGGAAAAATACAGGGCGCAATGGGTCGAGTCGTGAGAGGCAAACAGATCTATCTGTGCGTCCCCGAACTGGTCCCAAATCAGCTGAACCGACTGGGGATGGAGTCGCCATTCTCCAGGGAGGGGCTGAAGCCGTGAGAGCTCGTCGGCTGCACAGTTCAGGGCTCCGGGAATGAAGATGGCTCGAAGCGACCTCAGATGCTTCTGACTCCATAGAAGGAGGTGGCGGGCGAGTTGTGACATACGGCGGGAGCGTAGACCACCTTGATGGTTGATGTACGCTACAGTAGCGGTATTGTCTGAGCGGACTAGTACGTGTTGACCCCTGAGCAACGCCCGGAAGCGGTGCAGGGCAAGGCGTACTGCCAACAACTCGAGGCAATTGACATGCCATAGCCGCTGGGGTCCTGTCCAGGAGCCCGCAGCAGCATGTCCATTGCACATGGCGCCCCAGCCCGTGGTGGAGGCATCCGTGGAGACCACAACATGCCGGGAAGCTCGTTCCAGGGGGACACCCGCCCTGAGAAAACTGAGGTTCGACCACGGGGTGAGGAACTGACGGCAGGTCGGAGTAACTGGTACCCGGAGCGTGCCTTGATGCCATGCCCACCTCGGGACTCGGTCGCGAAGCCAAAGCTGAAGCGGTCATATATGAAGCAATCCGAGCGGCGTGACCGCGGCTGCAGATGCCATATGCCCCAGGAGCCTCTGAAAATGTTTCAGTGGAACCGCATTCTTGCTCCTGAGATGTCTCAGGCAAGTCAGCAGTGACTGCGCGCGCTCGCTCGTAAGCTGCGCGGACATGGCGACCGAGTCGATGTCCATACCGAGAAAAGAGATCCTCTGCATGGGGCAAAGTTTGCTCTTCTCCCAGTTGACCCGAAGGCCCAGACGAGCTAGGTGCCGGAGCACTAGGTCCATGTGTTCGCAAACCTGATCTCGAGAGTGAGCTAGGATCAGCCAGTCGTCGATATAACTCAGGATGCGAACCCCGTGTTCCCGAAGGGGAACAAGGGCAGCCTCGACAACCTTCGTGAAGGTGCGAGGAGACAGGGCTAGCCCGAAAGGGAGAACCGCGTACTGGTATGCCTGCCCCTCGAAAGCAAACCGTAGGAACGGTCTGTGTCGAGGAAGAATGGAGACATGAAAGTAGGCGTCCTTCAGGTCGATCGCTGCAAACCAATCCTGGGGCCGCACGCATTCGAGAACGCGTTTGGCGGAGAGCATCTTGAACGGCAGCCTGTGAAGGGAGCGGTTCAGCACGCGCAAGTCCAGGATTGGCCGTAACCCACCGGTTTTCTTGGGGACAATGAAGTAGGGGCTGTAGAACCCGGACCTCATCTCGGCTGGAGGGACAGTCTCGATTGCACCCTTCGCCAGCAGGGTGGCAATCTCTGCTCTCATGATGGGGGCATTGCCACCGACCAAAGTGGAGCGGACTCCCCTGAAGCGGGGAGGAGACCGTGCGAACTGAATCGCATAGCCGAGCCTGATGGTGCGCGCGATCCAGCGGGACAGACGGGGAAGCTCTAACCAGGCTCCCAGGAACTGAACCAGCGGGATCAAGCGGACGACAGGCGTCCCCCCGGAGGGGCAGCGAAGCGGAGTAACTGGCCCAGACGTGGACGGCATAGCGGCCCGGTGTGGGGGCACAGTTAGCAACCGCGCCCTGACAGAGGGGGCCAGGGGAGGACCAGACTGGTCGTCCCGCGGGGGCCTGCTCTGCCAGGGGTCTGGCGACAGAGGGGGACAGGGGCGACGCGGTCCGTGGACGGCACGCCCTGTCAACCGCCTCTGGGACAGAGGGGGGCGAGGAGAGCACGGCTTGTGGGCGGCGCTCTGTGTCGCCCGAGAACTCTGTGAGCTCAGGGAAGAGAGGATCGTTTCTGTCTTTAACCACTTTAGGGTGCTGCCCACCCGTGGGTGAGCAGCGGGGAGCGGAGAACAAAAGATTCTCCCCCGGCCCTCCACCGGGGGAAGGAGTGGTCCTGCTACCATCTCCTGAAAAACGACCATCTTCCCTGAGCAGCCCGTCTCAGGAGCGCCGCTTGGCCCGGCGTTTAGCGGGGGGCGGGGCGGGAGAGGGCTGTGGCGCCTTCTTACGGCTTCCTCCGCGACCGGCCCGGGGTGGAGGCTGCTGCGTGGGCCGGGCGGGAGGGGCGGGAGCCGCAGGAGGGCGCCCTCGGCGGGAAACAGGACGAGGCGTCTGCCCGGTCGGCTGGGTGGAGGCAGCAGCTGGCCGGCGGGGCAGAATGTGTTTTATGGCCTCGGTCTGTTTCTGGGCGGTTGAAAACTGTTGGGCAAAATCTTCAACCGCACCGCCGAAGAGGCCAGCCTGGGACAAGGGGGCGTTAAGCAGACGGGTCCGCTCCGCGTCCCGCATGTCAGCCAGGTTCAGCCAGAGATGTCTCTCCTGGACCACGGCTGTGGACATCACCAGACCCAGGGAGCGCGCGGTAACCTTCGTCGCCCGGAGAGCAAGGTCGGTCGCGGCGCGCAGCTCATTGAAGAGCCCTGGGTCTGTCCTACCCTCGTGCATGTCTCTGAGCATCTGGGCCTGGTAGACCTGCAGAGTGGCCATAGCATGCAGTGACGCAGCCGCCTGTCCCGCCGCTCTGTAAGACTTCGCCACCAAGGTCGACGAAAATCTACAGGCTTTGGATGGGTGCTTAGGCTCGCCACGAGAAGAAGCACTCTGAGGACATAGTTGCATGGCAACAGAGCGTTCAACCGGGGGGAGCCCAGTGTACCCACGGGCGGCTGCATCATCAAGGGGAGGAAAGGCGGATGAGGTCACCGAGCGGTCACGGGAAGACAACGGGGTCTTCCAGGACTTCGAGATCTCATCATGCACATCCGGGAAGAAAGGTATTGGGGTTTGCCGAGGACGAGGGTCGGCGGCCTTACCCAAAAACCAATCGTCCAGCCGCGAGCGCTCAGGACAGGGTGGAGGCCTCCACTCAAGCCCGATGCTCGCGGCTGCCCGGGAAAGCATGGCCGTCATCTCCGGATCAGACTCGAGCACAGCCGTATGCACACCGGAAGGTGGCAGCTGTGACGAGCCCTCACTTCCAGAAGAATCAAACCCACCTAGTGATGCAGCAACAGACATGGCATCATCCTCTGTAGCTTCAGCCGAAACACGCGGGCCACCAGAGGGTAGACCCGCGGGGATCGGCAGTTCGCTAGCGGGCACCGTCATTGAAGAGGGGGGCTGGGGTCGCGGACACATAGTCGGCGCCTTGTTCCAGACCGTCACCCTCAGGTCACCCTGGCCACCAGCCGCAGGGCGGGGGGTGGATGAGGGGACTCTCACTCTTGCGAGTTCACTGAGTCTCGACCGTAATGACGCGATGGTCATGTTCCCACAGAGAAAACATGAGTCATCCACGAGCGCTGCTCTAGCATGATCAATGCCCAAACATACCAAGCAGCGCTCGTGCCCATCAGAGTCCGATACCAATCTGCCGCAACCAGAAGTACACGGGCGAGGCATCTTTAAAAAGACGTGCCGCGTGTAAGCTCTTTTAGTGAGAAAACTCAAGTGTTGAAGCGCCCGGGGAGAAACGCGCCGACTGGCAAATCACTGCAGCAGATCAGCAGGAAGCACGCTCTCGCCGTAGATCGCCGTCACACCAACACTCGAGGCACTCGTTCGTGAAGCTGACAATTCAGAGATGGCTTGTGGAGAGAAGAATAAACTTGGCTCCGAAGCGAAAACATAAACTGCTGTTGCGGACTTCCTCCTTTTATACCCACGAGGTGGGGTGGAGTTACGTCATGCAAATTCCGCAGACCCATGGCATTTCTTTGCCATTGGCTCGTTTTGTAATACTCGAAGCTGATAGGCTTTCTAAGCGAAACCCCATTTCGTCGTCATCCGACGTAACTCGGAGTGACAACGAAAGGGAACTAGAGATTTAAATGCCTGGTTATAACACAAAGGGTCATAAAATCTCCCTCCAAAGGGACAGCTCCTGATTGGCCCCTCTTCCAAAAGAAGGCGGAAACGTCAGGTCTTCAAAAGGACTGAACACCAGTTTATCTCTGCTTACTTCTCTTGTCCTCGTGTCATAATGTAACGTCTCGCCTCCGGGCGAGCTCTTCGCCTTTCTTTTATTTGTTTCTAGTTTAGTTTGTGTTTTTCAGTCTTAGATAAGTCTCCGTGTTTAATTCCAATCGACGAGTGAAAAGAACACCGCGTGACATATATTTTCAGCAAATCCATCTACAAGGGACCTTTAAACGAGCGCGCACTCGCTTTGAAGGAGAAACACGCGCACGTGACCACGTGACGCGCCGGACCGAGAGACACACACACGCTTCTTCACAAGCCATGCAAAGAGTGCAAGTATCCGTGTTTGATCACGCTTTTAAGATTTGTTGAAGTCTTGTTGTCTCTCAAAGTTCCGTTGTCTATGTGAATTTGCTATTTAGAAAGATCCTCGGGTCTTTCTAAACTCCCTCTTGCATAACTGCAACTCTCTACATTTCCTCTCTCTCTCTGTCTCTATGCATTTCTTGTTCATCAATGCCTTATCGTGTTTTGTTGTTTATTATGTTTGTAAATACATATATCCCATGTAACCGTAGTAAATACATAAGTAGTTCTGCCTTATTAAATTCATTATATTCATTTGATTGATGTACTGCCTTTTTGCTTATTTTCCAAGTTCCTTAAGTGTCAAAAGATCTTACAAGCTTACAAATTAAAGATACTTTACAGAGTATTTGCTTATAGGGCAGGAAACCTAATTCTTGTTGCCACAGAATTGCTTTTCCTGAAATCCTATAAAGTAGGATGATATTGTGGATCCCCACAAATATTATTCTGACAATTGAGCTAATTAATTTTGCCTGTTTTGTAGGACGTGGTCCGTGTAATTAATTACAATCAACTTGTGGTTAATTGCAAGGATACACATGCATGCATGCAGGTAAAATGACATATCATCCCTTATCAGGAGATTTATTAACATGTAAGACTGATCTAATCCAAACATGTATGAATAATTATAAATTACCAATTATTAATTATGATATGCAAATCCCCCACGGATTAGATCCGCCCCTGAGTCTTTACAGCATTATGTTTTAAAGGAAAGTAAATCTGAGTATCGTCGGCATACAGATGAAAGGATACTCCGTATATGTTAAAAATGGAAGCCAGAGGTAGCAAATATAGAATAAATAATACAGGCCAGAGGATTGATCCCTGTGGGACTCCGCAGTTCAGAGGTACACTAGAGGAGGAGTGATGCCCAATACGGACACTAAAACATCTGTTGGTCAAATAGGAGCTGAACCACTGCAAGACTATGCCTCGAAAGCCCACGGATGTCTCCAGTCGTCGCAGCAGGACCTCATGATCAACTAAGTCAAATGCAGCACTCAAATCTAATAAAACTAGAGCCAGTGATTTCCCAGAGTCAGTTTGAGTGAAAATATCACTTGAAACTCTTAAGAGAGCAGATTCGGTACTGTGTAAAGCTTTAAAACCAGATTGAAATGTTTCATGGAGGGAATTTACAGATAGATATGATTGTAGTTGAATCAGTACAACTCTCTCAATGATTTTCGAAATGAAAGGTAAAAATAGGACGAAAGTTACAGAGAGCGGAAGGATCGAGATTAGTTTTTTTAAGGTATGGCGTCACCACAGCAACTTTCAGACTGCTTGGGAAGGAACCAGTTGACAAGCATTTGTTAATTAAAAGTAACAGGCCAGGACCAACTGTGGCCATGATTTGTCTCAGGAAAAAAGTAGAATAATATCCTGTGGACAGATGGTAGGTTTTACATGACCAACAATTTCATTACATGTGTCCAGATCAATCGGCTCAAACTCAGACCAGGTGGAGGGACATAATGGATCAACATGTGTATATCCAGAGTTAGACAAGTGAGATCTTAAGGTTGTTATCTTATTAACAAAGAACCTCCCAAAGTTATCACAGAGAGCAGTAGAGGGTTCTAAGATGGGATGCACAGAGGGATTTAATACTGAATTAATAGTAGCAAAGAGAACTTGAGGTTTATGACAATTATTAGATATGAGTTCAGAAAAATGTTTACATTTTGCAGACTTAGAAGCATTCTGAAACGCCTTGTAGGCGTTTTTCATGATTTCATACGAAACCTGCAGATGGTCCTTTTTCCACTGGCGCTCCGCCTGTCTACATACCCGTCTAAGGGTACGTGTAGTGTCAGTGTGCCAAGGCACAGGTGCTGGCTTGTGGTTTTTATACTTCAAAGGTGCAATATAATTCATAATGTCTGAGCAGGTGGAGTTAAAAAGATTAAGATGTGCATCAGCGTCTAAGTTATATAGGGTAGAGTCAGATTCCAGGGAGTTTCGCACATCATGATAGGCTGTAGTAAAATCTTCACTAGAGCGTTGATTAAGACAGCGTGTTAAACGTGCCAGCGATGGATTTTTAAGTGTGCGTCCAGTCAGAGGAACAGTAAAAAGTACAGGCATGTGGTCAGAGAAAGATGTGCTGCTGATTTCTATATCCGAAATAGAGAAACCATGGGTTAAAATCAAATCAAGGGTGTGGCCATGGATGTGTGTTGGACTAGACACCCACTGAGTAAAGTCGAACGACTCGATCATGTTTTGAAAGTCAGCTGAGTATGGTTTGGAAGCACAGCAAACATGAATGTTGAAATCACCCAGCAGTAATATTTTGTCATGCCTGATAACTAAATCGCCCATTAGTGCAGCAAGCTCACTTAAAAAGTCCTTATTTTGCGAAGGAGGACGATAAATTAGAGCTATGGAAATGGGGTTTACTAAGACTAATTGTAGGAGTTGTACCTCAAAACTGTTGTAGGAGCCAGTAGGAAGAGGTCGACAGTGAAAAGTGTTTTTAAAAACAGTGACGAGACCTCCACCGCGGCCAGACAAACGTGGGGAGTTTAAGAAATGACAGCAACGAGGCACCAATTCCGAAAACGGAGATAACTCGCCAGGCTTTGTCCAAGTCTCAGTAACACACAAGAAATCCAGCGTTTGAGAGGCAAAAAATTCATTTAAGACGAAGGATTTATTTACCAGAGACCGGGCGTTGATGAGTGCAAACTTCAGCCGCGATGAAGCAGTCACTGGCTGTGTTTCTCGGCACAGCGAACGAAGGTTGTGGAGATTAGCTCCACCACGGCGACGGTGACTGAAAATCCGAGCAGGTGCAAAGAGGAATCCAGGTATGATAGGGCGCAGCCATCGAGGGGGGCCATCCAGAGAAGACTGGCCGGTGGTGGAAATGTGAGCAAACTCCGGTCCCCGTTGGAGCAAGGCGAGGTGCGGATCATGATTCCGTAGAAGGGCCGATCTGAGTCGTACAGCGATGCCACCGCGCTTGCCGCGCCTTCTCCGGCGTCTCCGGCGCGGTAGATCGACTTGGAGCTGGCATAGGTATGCAGGAGGGATGGATGGACAGGGTGGAAGCTCGAAACACGGTCCACCGACATCACACGACATCACACTTGTTTAGAAGTAGTAGACGGTCATAGACCAATATAGCATTGCAATATAAAACTAAATGGGGCATATATAAAAACATAGTAAGTGCAAGAGATAGTAACAGGGCAGACTGCAGACGGCATGCCAACAACATCAGCGCCATCTTTCCACTATGAAATCAAAATTGACGGCAGAATTGACTTTACACACACACACAAATTTCTCGTAATGTTTCGACTTTAATCTCGAAATATTTCGACTTTAATCTAAAAAAAAACAAAACGTAAAAAAAAAACATTCTAGCATTTTGAGATTAAAGTCGAAATATTTCGACTTTATTCTCTAAATATTTCGACTTTAATCTCGAAATGCTAGAATGTTTTTTTTTAAAGTTTTTTTTTTTTTAAGTTGCGGTTCAGGGCTTCCATATATAATACTTTTCCGCAATAAAATATTATTAATAGCCTTTCATGTTCTGTCCTATCTATCACATGTTGTTGCCTTATTAAAAAGCTGAGCTATACATTTAAAATAAATGTCTTTTCATTTCATAGTATATATAAATAAATGTTTCATTTTATAACAATTCAAAAATTTGTGTTTTATTTGTTCCCCACTAAATGTTTTTTTTTCCCACTATAAGAATAACTTTTACTGTTGAATTATCCACTAGCCTCATTTATGTATTTTTGCCATATGAATATAGCCTTATCTTACTCAGGCAGTTTAAATCTTTGCAAATAAATATCTTCTGAAATTTGTTTTGACAGAGAGGGTTGGTTGTTTTAATTTTTCAATTCCTCAGAAAATGGCCGAGATGTTTTAAAATCTTACAAAACTGAGATGTTTATTACAGTATACAGTTGTTCATTTTTTACAGTACAAAACAATCGTCCAGACAAGATGATCATTACCACAGTATTATATTAGTGCTAATACTAAAGTTCTCTGATTTAATTTTCAATACAATCAAAAACTGAGATTCAAGACGGCAAGTTGCATTTTAATGAAACGAGACCGCATCTGCGGTGATACAAGAGGTGTGTGCTGTGTTATAATGTGTTGCTATTGACGATGGTCATTTAATATAATTTATTCATCATATAATTTAATGTTTATGCTTTAAAAAAAGTGCATAGAACTTATTTTATTTGTTTTTTTTTTAAATATAAAACAAATATATTTTCAGTTCTTTTCAACTCATTTTAACAAAACTGTGATAATACTGATAATCGTGATAATTTTGGTCACTATAATCGTGATATAAAATTTTCACACTGTTCATCTCTACGTTGAATGTGACTGACTGAAGGGGAACCGTCTTTCTATATCTATAGTCTTTGATAAGAATCTAGCTCAGTAATTCATAGCTCAGCAGGCACACTGTCATGTGCATCAATTATCAATGAATAATATTTAACTAAAATTAAGTGTGACATTATTTGATATTTACCAGTTCGATAATGTGACTTTTGACTAAGAAGTGAGTAAATGATCACAATTTTAACTGGGATTAGCTTTTTATTTATGAGAAATACTAATGAAAGCATGTAGAATGTCTGATAGTCTAATGTAACAACAAAAAATGCATGCACACTTAGTAGGAAATGTATGGTTTATTTATAATTAAAATATATTATAGTTGGTAAATGTGCCTGCAGTGTGACAAAAGAAATGCATGGAATATTTGTAGTTTCATTTATTAAAAACTGGATAAATATAAATATATATATAGGCTATAATGTGTGTGTATATATATATATATATATATATATATATATATATATATTTACTGTGTGTGTGTGTATATGTATGTGTATATATATATATATATATAATTTCCTGTTCTGATGCATCAATTTACATGCTGTTTATATCCATTTACAATATTTGTCAATATAGTTAATGCATATTGTAATATTGTAAATGCATTAATGTTACAATAAATATTGTAAATGCATATAAACAGCATGTAATGTGATACATCAGAACAGGGATAGGCAGATGATCTCATTTAGAAATAGTTAACCTAAGGACTTTTAGACTCATCCTGTTTCTCTGGACACACCATTTGAGAAAGAACTGTCTGACTTCTTTGATCCTGATGCAGTAGATGAAGGGGTTTACTAGTGGTGGAAGCAGACTGTAGAACATGACCAGGGCGATCCTCTGACTGCTGTCTATCTGAATGTTCGGGATGCTAGAACTGGAGTAAACAACGAAACGTGGCACATAATAGATAATAATGATAGTCAGCTGTGTGGCACAGGTAGAAAAGGCTTTCATACGACCCTGTGCATTTGCTATTCGAAGCACAGACACCAGGATACATGCATATGAAAAGATGATGAAAGAGAATGGCACGAGAAGCACAAACATTGCTACACCATAGGCAGTAAGGTTTGTTTGGCTGACATCTGCACAGGCGAGTTGGATTATAGATCCAGAGTCACAGAAGCAATGAGCGATCATATTTGGCCCACAGAATGGCAGTTTTACTGTTTGCATTAAGGTCATGGTTGGGGCAATCATTGCAGTAACCCAGGAAAGCCCTATTAAAAGTCTCATAGTGCGGTTAGTCATTAAAACAAGGTATCTTAGTGGGTAACATATCGCCAAGTACCGATCTAGAGCCATGATCATCATAATAAGAGAGTTTAGGGTCCCAAAATAGTGAATCAGCTGCCTTTGAAACAGACAAACGTAGAAGGTAATATAACCGTCATTAAACCAGTAGCGAGAAATTACTTTTGGCAGAGCAACTGTGCAAAAACCAATATCAGACAAGGACAAACTCAGCATGATAATATACATAGGCTTAAAGAGGCTGCGTTCAGTCACAAACAGGACCAGAATGAGAGAGTTTCCAGTGATTACAGCGATGTAGATGCAGAACAAAAGTGCTGCCATCAGGCTGTAGTATTTGGGCAGAAGTCCAGGGAAGCCCACGATGAAAAACTCTGTTACAACAGAAGCTGCGGTTTCGTTTGCCTGTGACATACTAAAACATACAGTGAACATCTGTTTACAAAAGAACCAAATGTATCTCCCTTTTACACATGACATACCATGTAATAATGGCTTTGATTTCCTAATTTAAAAAATATATATTTTCTTCAATAGTTAAAATTATTCTTGGCAACATTTTAAAAATACAATATAATAATGATAATATAAAATTATTTAAATAAAGTTCACCGATGAAATTCTAAATTATTGTAAATGATCAAATATATAATTTATAAATATTGTTTTTTGTAAAACATATCAAATATACAATAATTATAAAACGTTATTTAGCTATTAATTAAGATGAAAGAATTTTCCTTAAATTTACACATTCTGTGATTTCAAACATTTGCAAAAATCTAAATGTAATATTGGTTTGTTTTTCAGCTGATCACATGATTACCTTGATTATTCCTCTGTTAAGTTATGTGACATTGCTTAGAATATTCCTGGCTCAGTGTGTCACGTTTCTCAGTGATCAGTGCAGATGCGTGTGGTTTCATTATTTTATAGGCGTAGAATCATTGTTAAAGCCTGTAGGGTCCAACACGTCATGAAGGATCATGTTTTGAGTCATTTGATGTTGTGAAACTGGGCTGACCTTTGGGGTTTAGGGGAGTGTGTTTTGCTAGAAGATAACTACGGAATGAAGTTTGTCTTGGTTCCTCTTCCCTGATAGATATAATATTTATTTGCACAACACAGAAACATCAGCTGTTTTATTTCAAACTGTGTGCAACATACATTTTTTTTTTCGCCAGCCCAAAGTATCTTAAGCCTATTATTAAAAGTGTCTTTTATGACTTGTCAAGTTGGACAGCAAACAGCTCCTTTACGTCATGAATGTGAGCTTTTTGTGCCACCTTGTGAGTAAATGATAACGCCTGACGAAGACCCTCTGGGTCGAAAAGTTGTTAATTTGAATAAATCCTTGGGAGCAGATGTGGCATTGTGCCGATTCTTGTTTATTTTTTAATTTGATGCTTCATTTGATCGAGCACCTGCCAAAAGTTTTTTAGATGTGCGCACTATTTCTTCTTTTTTAAACACTAACACCAATCAAATTACAAGAAACATTTTTTGCATTATTTTTTGTTTTATTTATTTTAATTTAATATTATTAATATTATGTACTATATTTTAAAGCAAATATCTTAAATAAGACCATTTTAATATATTATAGTTGATGAATCCGACTGGAGGATTCCGCATTTTGAGCCTCCACATTGATTGTCTCACACGATACACCTTTTAAGGACATTTTATAATGAAAACATAGACGATAATGGATTTGATAATGTTTTTAAAAAGATAGAAACGTTGTTTTAAAACAGACAGAAACTGAAAAATGACTATATTGCACATGACTCCAGGAAAATGTGGCAAGATCTAACACGCATCACAGACTATAAAGGCCAGACATTTGCAAACAGCTCTCCATCTCTGCCTGATAAGCTCAACCTCTTCTATGCACGCTTTGAAGCCCTGAACACAGAGCCCTGGACAACGCTGGAAGTGACTCCTGACGAGGTGGAACAGGTATTAACGCTAAACCCTATTCAGGTTTACAAGTCATTGAGTAGAGCGAAACACACGCAGGGCGGCAGTGTTTTGAGAGTCTCGTCAAAAAACACATTCTGAGCTCAATGCTAGCAAACCTATACCCACAACAGTTTGCATATAGGACAAATAGATCCACAGAGGATGCTGTTTGGGAGACTTTAACTGTCTGGATCTGATTTGTAATTAGATGAGTGAACCCCTCTGGGTGCCTGTCAGAGCACAGTTTAATATAAGGATGAGGAGACAGGTATGCAGGTTTAGATGATGAATTGATAAAGGATAAGCCACAGAGGTACAGGTATTTCACAGGTATGTCTGACCTGCTGGGTCAATGGTACGTTGGTAAGCTACAGCTCCGTAAGCTTGTGAAACACTAGGAAGGCGGCAAAGTTCTTTTTCCCACTGCATCCAGGAGTGGAGCAGGTCAGGAGGTAGGTTAGTCTAATCCCACTCTCTCTGTTGGTTCCAAAGTTGCTCAACGATCACTTTCGCACGGGTTGTGTAAGGAAGGAGCAATCCCAAAGGGTCATACTGTGTAGCAAGGACCCTATAAATATTCCGTAAGGGGGGTCTCATAGTTCACAGGTCGGTGTTTATAGGACAAGGTATAGGACTGCCAATTCCAACTCAAAACTAACTTGGACTCAGGAACGTCGGATTTGTCCTGCGTCAGCCACAACTCCACACTAATAGCTTGAGCTTTGGGAGGTAAGTGACTTAATACAGCAGGATCATTACAGGCCCACTGGCGGATCTCAAATTCAGCTTCAGAAAGGATAGTATGCAGGCGATCAATCAGATTTAGGCTGCATCAGTATTAGGTAGGCTCTGGAGGCAATTATAAACGTAAAAACATCTCTCCACAGAGAAACGAATCTCCTCATCTGTCAAGGGGTGCTGATGGGTGTGGCGCTGGAGTGCCTAGATAGCACAACAAGGACTGGAAGTGGTACCAAAGGGTAGGACTAACCACTCGAAGGTCTGAGCCGCCTCATCAATCTGCAGGTCTCGTCATAGAAAGCGGAGTAGAGGACGAACTTCAGGCAGGAAACGAACCTGGTGGAACATCGCCATAATATCTCCGCTCTCGGCTACAGTATGCTCTCGGAAACGAAGGAGGACACCTGGAATGTGGACACGAGGCACCAAGGGTAGGTACGGGCAATAAGTGCTGGTTAAAGCTCTGAGCTCTGTACCGATGGGAACAATTAAAGACAAGCGGGACTTTCCATTGTGGCTAACAAGGTGGTGAGGAATGTACTAACACTCAGGGGTATCAGGAACAGGATCAGGAACTACACGGACGGCTCCGGTCTCCAGAAGTTTATGTATCTCTGTCAGGTAGGTCTCGGCTTTCTCAGGATCGCCGCTCCCTGCTGGGGAGGGTAGGCAAGACTGAATCTCTTGGAGGATTCAACAACTCTACGACGAAGAAGGGGAGTGGCGAGGCGACGAACACCCTCTATCTCTAGGGTAATGGTCTTGAGGTCAAGTAACTGAAGGGATTCCTGGTCTTGCTTGGAACGAGTAACTTCGTTACACTCACGGTAAGGAATTGTATCCAACTGCCTCAATCTCTGAACGTGGTGAAGGAGCTCATCTTGGACAGAAACCAAAGAGGTAAGCCGGCGCTGGGAAAGGGTGGAAGGACAACCCATAGAAGGAACAGGACCCTGAGGTGTCCATCCCAAGCTGGTACGAACATCGAACAGGCTCAGTAGGGGTTATAAGGTGGGGCTGCTAGGAACCAATAAGAAGGAATGGTTGGACATCAGTAAGGGTACGGATGGGAAGGCCTCTCATGTGTCTGTATTTCCGCTTTAACTGCTCGACAGGAAAGGAGTGGTGTGTCAAGTTAAAGCAATCAACAGTAAATGCATGACTGATCTGATAACTAATCTGCAGTGTAAACGGGAGAAATCTGGAAGGATATGGTACAACCTCGAATGACCTGAACATCATCTCTGACGATCCTTAACAGCAGATCTTCCGGAACACCCTGAATGCCCAGGGCTTCAACGGGAGTGGAAAGCAGGATCGTTCACTCCGATCTGTCATCCAGGAGGGCAAAGGTATCCAAAGTAAGCTTTTCATAATGCAGATGCACTGGAACCACCTTAAGCATAATACGGCCGTTAAAGGGTCATGAAACCCCCCTCTTTCAGCTCAAGTCTAGCTCACAATCTTTTTGAAAACTGCAATTTAAATGTGGGTGGATGGCTGTGAGAAGAAGGCAGGGGAGTGGATGTGGTATGGCATGGTAGGAGAGAGGGAGGAACTGTCATCGCCAGTGGCCCATGCATATCGACTGTCACTAAAATTCAGTGATAAAACGTGAGAAATTGCTAGATTTCTTTATAGCTGCAAAGTTAGTCTAATGAAATACACTGACACGTTATTATTGTCCTTTCAAAAGTAACTGAAAACCCTGCTACATATATTAGCCTACAAGTAATCGAAATTCTATTTAAAACATATTAATGTACATGTACACTCACCTAAAGGATTATTAGGAACACCTGTTCATTTTTTCATTAATGCAATTATCTAATCAACCAATCACATGGCAGTTGCTTCAATGCATTTAGGGGTGTGGTCCTGGTCAAAACTCCAAACTGAATGTCAGAATGGGAAAGAAAGGTGATGTAAGCAATTTTGAGCGTGGCATGGTTGTTGGTGCCAGACGGGCCGGTCTGAGTATTTCACAATCTGCTCAGTTACTGGGATTTTCACGCACAACCATTTCTAGGGTTTACAAAGAATGGTGTGAAAAGGGAAAAACATCCAGTATGCGGCAGTCCTGTGGGCAAAAATGCCTTGTTGATGCTAGAGGTCAGAGGAGAATGGGCCGACTGATTCAAGCTGATAGAAGAGCATCTTTGACTGAAATAACCACTCGTTACAACCGAGGTATGCAGCAAAGCATTTGTGAAGCCACAACACGCACAACCTTGAAGTGGATGGGCTACAACAGCAGAAGACCGGGTACCACTCATCTCCACTACAAATAGGAAAAAGAGGCTACAATTTGCAAGAGGTCACCAAAATTGGACAGTTTAAGACTGGAAAAATGTTGCCTGGTCTGATGAGTCTCAATTTCTGTTGAGACATTCAGATGGTAGAATCAGAATTTGGCTTAAACAGAATGAGAACATGGATCCATCATGCCTTTTTACCACTGTGCAGGCTGGTGGTGGTGGTGTAATGGTGTGGGGGATGTTTTCTTGGCACACTTTAGGCCCCTTAGTGCCAGTTGGGCATCGTTTAAATGCCACGGCCTACCTGAGCATTGTTTCTGACCATGTCCATCCCTTTATGGCCACCATGTACCCATCCTCTGATGGCTACTTCCAGCAGGATAATGCACCATGTCACAAAGCTCGAATCATTTCAAATTGGTTTCTTGAACATGACAATGAGTTCACTGTACTAAAATGGCCCCCACAGTCACCAGATCTCAACCCAATAGAGCATCTTTGGGATGTGGTGGAACGGGAGCTTCGTGCCCTGGATGTGCATCCCACAAATCTCCATCAACTGCAAGATGCTATCCTATCAATATGGGCCAACATTTCTAAAGAATGCTTTCAGCACCTTGTTGAATCAATGCCACGTAAAATTAAGGCAGTTCTGAAGGCGAAAGGGGGTCAAACACAGTATTAGTATGGTGTTCCTAATAATCCTTTAGGTGAGTGTATAATTATAATGTCATTATAAAATATATAGTTGTTTATATACACACTATAAATGCATATATTTGAAAATAATTAATTTTCTGCTTAAAAAAACGTTCCGTGCATAGCCTAGATCTACACGCCCCCTGAACCCTTATGACATACAGTATATATTTAATTACACGGATTAAGCATACAATTGAGGTATTATCGAAATATCTAAAATTTTAATAACGAGTGCTTATTTAACAAAAGGCAAGTAAAACGATCAGGGTTACATTTTAGACACACACATACCTTTGAAGGGATAGAAAAGTCCTCGGGACTTGGTACCGCATTACTCACAAGACGTAAGTTAACTTGCATTGGTCGTCAACAAAGTCCACCATTCTCCAGTTCTCGAAGCTGAAAAATGTTTGCTGCACACATATAATTTAGATGTGTTCGTTGATGTGTGGGTTGATGGCCAACCAACTGCCCGGAATCAGAGTTCAGCCCTGGCAGCATCGCAGGGAAACATATTCAATGCACTTGAACTTTTTCACCACGAAAACTAACACTTGGCTCTCTCATCTACTACATGATATCACAGTTTGACATGTCTTTCATTGGAATGATCCACATGATGTCATGAATAATTAAGAGACAGTGCCTTCTCACAGGATATGAAAACTCAGTCTCATTAATAATTATGAGACACAGATGAGTCATAAAAGCACTTACAGCACTGCAATAAAAAATGATGAAGATTTTAAAACAAGATATCTTAGTGAGTAACAGATCTCCAAGTACCGATCTAGAGCCATGATCATCATAATAAGAGAGTTTAGCGTCCCAAAATAGTGAATCAGCTGCCTTTGAAACAGACAAACGTAGAAGGTAATATAATCGTCATTAAACCAGTAGTGAGAAATGACTTTTGGCAGAGCAACTGTGCAAAAACCAATATCAGACAAGGACAAACTCAGCATGATAATATACATAGGCTTAAAGAGGCTGCGTTCAGTCAACAAACAGGACCACAATGAGAGAGTTTATAGTGATTACAGAGATGTAGTAGATGCAGAACAGAAATGCTGCCAGGGGAAGTCCAGGGAAGCCCACAATGAAAAACTCGATTACAACATAAGCTGCGGTTTCGTTTGCCAGTGACATACTAAAACATACATGACACAAAAATGGCTTTGATTTGATTTGCTCAATTTGTTTTTGAATATTTTCTTGAAGTTAAAATTATTCTTGGCAACATTTAAAAATAATAATAAATAATAAAATTATTTAAATAAAGTTCACTTATGAAGTTATAAATGATTGTAAATTATAAAATATATCATTTATAAATGTTGTTTTTCATAAAACAACATGTAAAATATACATTCATTATAGAACATTATTTAGTTATTAATTTAGATGAATGAATTTTCTTTAAATTATTTACACATTCTATGATTTCAAATAGGCCTATTTGCAAAAATCTAAATGTTATTTTGGTTTGTATTTCAGCTGATCACATGATTACCTTGATTATTCTTCTGTTAAGTTATGTGATATCTGCTAAGAATATTCCTGGCTTTTGGAATATTGTCAGTTGCTTTTTCACATCGGTAAGAAAAAATCCCATACCGTCACAGCCCTAGAACCATCTCGAACAAGTCTGGTGTGTTTGTGTTTGGCGCTGCTGCGCTAGTGTTGCTGGGCAACATGAGATGTATACAGTGATGTAAGACCTGGCTCTGTGGTGGCTCTCTAGCCTGTGGAAAGGCAAACCGGTTCTTAGAAAGCTCGTCAGTCGAACCAACTCCGAACTGGCAATAGCTCTGGCTCTGAACTAGCACCCGGTTCATGTTGGTGGAAAAGGGGTATAAGTGTGCAGTGCAAAACTTCCCTGACTCCACCTATTGGCAGGGGAGGCGTGAGACGGCATAATCGTGGCCTCGAACCACATCAGGTCACGCACTGCTAACCTCGCCCTCTTGGGACCCAGAGATAGAGAAGCTGCTCTTTCTGAGAACTTGGGTACCGGCACGCTGAGCTCTCAAGCCCTTATGAGAATGGCAAGATGAACAACGTGCCGACGTGATCATGCTCTCATGAGAAAACATAAACCACCCACAAACGCAGTCTCAGCATGTTTGCGATGTGATCGAGGAGTGAGGGGCCCACAGGGATTGGTTACCGGGCAGGGAAGCAATCACTGTAATCCTCAGGTCACCTAGATCGTGGTATAGGTGAGGGGAATTCACCTCGTTTGAGGCATTTGAGTCTCGACAGGGCATCAAGAGCGTCGAATGACACACTGGGTTGCCGTGACAACCGGCGCTGTCAGCCGGCAGCTTGACGGCGCATGGCACACTGAGAGGCTCAAGATTTTACGAGAAAGGTGAGACGAACAACATGCCGACGTGGTCATGCTCTCATGAGAGAACATGAACCACCCACAAATGCAGTCTCAGCACGCTTAAGCCCAGGCATGTGGAAGTGATCATAGCCGTCAAATGAGGATAGGAAACCACCGCATCCAGAAACATGGATTGAATGACATTTTGAAAAAGACGCAGTGTCAAACCATGTATGCTCTTTCAGGAAACTGCTCTCTCTGGTGCCGAAGCGAACAGGGGATGCCGCGGCTACACAAACAGGACGGAAGTGCAAGCCTGATGTGAGCACTCAGATTCTCATTGAAGGTGCAACCTCCATCAGCTGATTTAATCAGCACATTCTTTGAAGGCGCAACGTACTGGAGAACTGTGAAAACAGCTGTTTTGTCAGCTCTCTGTGAGATCGCGGCCAGCTCTGTCTGCGGTGTAAATCCAACACCATCTTTGAAGAGGTGTCTCCTGAAGAAGCAGACTCGTTTTCTTCTTTTTTGAAGTTTAAACACTCTAAGATAAGATCGCAGAGCAGGAACAGTACAACCGCTCTGCTACAAAGCGAAAAGCAAAGGTTCATGCATCCGCTTCCGCTTTTATACCCGCGCTGCGGGGTGGAGCACTTGATGTCTTGCATGCCAATGTGCATTGGCTCGTTTTGTATACACTCGAAGGTGAATGGGGCTCCCTGAAGTGATCCCAAAGACGTTGTGTTGCGACGTAATGTCGAACGTCACCGACTGAAAGGGAACTCTAAATGAAAACAACAACAACATTTATTTTTAAAGCACATTTAAGCACAATATAGATTGATCCAAAGTGCTGTACAAAGTACAAGCCAGTATACACAACAATTACAAGTTTCCAAAAGCTAAAAAAATAAAAATACAATTTAAGAGTAGATTTAAAAATGTCCAATGAAGGAGCAGACCTCACATGATACTGCTTGTGAAAAGCCACAGAAAAGCATGTTACAGTATGCTCAAAAGTCTGTGAATCAAAATTAAAGTCAGTGAGAGATTCATTCTGCCCCAGCATCACATCTAGACTTTGTCCACATCACAGGCAAGTTCTCTTGCCAGGAATAAGGAAAAACCCTCTGGTGTGCCGATCCAGCCTTGACAACTTTCTACACGCCTTACTCTTTCTCGTGCTCATCCTCCTTGTTCACCACCTCTTACACGTATTCTTCCTCCTCTCCCTCCTATATTGTTTCCATCCATTGTTGGTATCAACATTTAGTGCAACATTAAGAGTCAATTTTGGCACTCTGAACTGACTTGTATTTTGTACAGTTGGTTTTGTCACATCATTAGAAATAAGTGTGAACAATTTTGAGTCATTGGGCCTCATTCATGAAATAAAAGCAGAACGAATTTTTGTGTAAATCGTTCCTAAAGCCGTTCTGACGTAAATGTTCGGATTCACGAAAATTTTCGTAATGTCAAAATTGTATGACAAATGTACACCTGCTCCCCTACCATGTGTAAATGGTGCGCAATACATTTGAACTTTCTAATTTAGGTAAACTGATGACATTGCATTTTGATGCACTTTGTACCATAATAACATTTAACGAGGTGATTTGCCCTGTCATGTTTTTTGTTTGTTTTTTAATGTCACTGTCACTTTTTACCCAGCCTTCCTATCACAGTGGGGGAGGGGTGGGACAAATACTACACCGACCAATCATCCTACTTTTACAACGACTGAACAACAATGGAGAATATTGCTGGTTACTGCATGTTTATATTCAGAGTCTCTATATAGGGCATTTCAGAATGTTTGTAAACAATAGGCACCAAGATACTTCCGGGTGGCAGAACGCGAGCGGCTTCTACTGACCAACTGAGGAGATCCAGCTGGCTACTGTAAACGGTTACATATTAAAATCATTGTTGTTGATCAAAATTGAAACGATGGCGAAAACATGTTGTGTTTGGGGTTGCGCCGCCAGATATACAGCAAAAGGTGTAGGGTTTTATCGATTTCCCTATCCAGCGGAACCTGTGGGTGAGGAGGTTAAAGCGAGCCCAGATAGCACACTTCTATTTGATGTGATATTTACATCTGGAAGACGTATTTTTAAGAGCGTTTGCTCATCTGCAATACGTCCAGAGGGGGTACCAGGATGTCATGTTTGGGGGGGCATTTGGCTTGTTTGGGGGGGCAACATAAACAATTGAAAAAATCGGCGCAAAATTAAGCTATACTACACACAATCTGTTTTAGTGCAGATCTTTTTCTAAGCCAGGAACCCAGAGATAGGCACAGGGCCCCTATTAGACTATAGGGCTATCACATAAAAGTTAATCAAACCAGGTCAACATTAATAATATGATGATGATATTATTATTATTGACAGATTCATATATATCAGATCACGGTGATTGCCTGTGTTTGCTTGTGAGAAGACGTGCTACACGAGTAGGCTACCGAGAAGGATGAGAGTTTTTTAAATTAATCTGAAGTCACGTTTGTAGACAAGAGGTAAATTAATTTGTTTCTTCTTCTAAACTGTCCCAGACGTAGGTGCTACTTTTAGGGCTTAAATGTTTCGTGAAGTACTCTTAGTAAAACACATTAGGAGTCTAAATTTATGAGTCACACGCCCATTATTTTTAGGAGTTTCGCCAGTTAGGAGCTACTTGTAGCCTCTTATAAGATTCTTTGTGAATGCGGCCCCAGGTAAACAATTTTGATATGCTCATTTGAACAGTATGAGAACAGTATTTGAATGTTATTCTCTGGTGGCTTTGGATAAAAGTGTCTGCTAAATGAATAAATGTAAAAATATAGGCCTAGATAAAAGGAAACATATTAGGCTACATGCAGGGGGTCAGGAGACCTAGAGAGTTGAAATAAAAGCAATTTTTTGTGAAACTATAAGAATTGAAATTATGATATGATTAGCAGAGGCAACATAACTTTTTTTGTACATATATATATATATATATATATATATATATATATATATTTTTATTTTATTTTATTAGTGGTACTTATTCATGGATTTAATCAGGTCCCTGATACATCCAGTGTATCCTATCTACAGGACCAGTCTGCGGCTAGTCTTGGCAATTTCAGAAACAAATCGATTCATGTCCAGACATTTTGTGATTTTCTTTTCGTGTGCCAAAATGACCAAATCTCTCTTCCTTGAATGCAGCATTGATCTTCGGAGAGGGGTGAGAATGCGGCTCAGGGTAGAAAAAGAACTTTCACATGCAGCTGAGGACACACCTATGATGAGTGCTGTGACATACAGCTTATGCAAAATGGGGAAGGCCTCTTTGTACTGCTGAATGCACTTGCATACTTCAGAGAGGTTAGCATCAGTGGACAGTTTATTGAGCAACATTGCTTTTGCCACAGCAATTTCATTTTGCAAGGTCATACTATTTTGCTCTGTGCCTGCAAGCACTTGAAGTGGCTTCAGGAGAGAAGGGTCAAGGAAAGACGCTGATTTTGGTAGGAGAAATGATGTTGCCCTCATTAAATCAACATTTCTTTGAGAGAATCTCGTCTCCATCTCCACAATAGCCCTATCAAGGATGTTGAACATAGCCCTTTTAAAAGTCTGATTAGGAGCAGTTTGTTCTCATCAGAGTCACCACCATGCCCTATTGTAGACAAGATAACACTACTGACAAGTTGTGAATTAACTATCCGTCTTCTTTTAGGTGGGTTGGTAGGCCTACTTCCACACTGAGAGAAATGCTCTTCCCAGAATGAGTCGCATCGCATCTCCTTCAGTGTGCCCAGGGAAGCTGTCCCCACTTCCTCTGCAGTGCACAAATCCTCTGTTTGGGACTGCAGAATTGAATTGGCTGGCTTCAGCGTACCAAGCACATGCAGAAGAAATTTGCCAGTGTCAAAGAAGTTCTGTCTGTTAAGCTGGGTCAAAAGACCACATGCCTCTGTGTTAATGTCAAATGGAGCACTGTCATCCTCTGCTATCTCAGACAGAAGCCTCCTGATGACATCCTCATTGTGAACAATAGACTTGGTGACATCATAATGACTGGTCCAGCGAATTTCTAATAGTCTTTTCAGTGTTGGTGTACTGTATCTATTTGCAACATAATGTCTGTGACAAAATGTGTTTAGTGAACTGGACCAGTCAAAGAACTTCTTTGCCACAGGTTCTGCATGCATTGCATGTACCACTGCCAAATGGAGTTGGTGGTTGTAGCAGTGCACATATGGGATATCTTTACCCACTTTGTTTTGCAGCAAAGCCTGCACACCGCCCCTCACTCCTGACATGACAGAAGCACCATCATAACACTGAGACACTAAATTGTCACCATTGTAACCCAGGTCAGACAGATTAGACAGAATTTGGTCACACACATACTCAGCATCAAGCTGATTCAATTCAATGAGGCCGATTAGGTGTTCCTCTGGGATTGAGTTGCGGACAAATCTAATGATGACTGACAAATTCTCAATGTTACACCGATCCCTGGTACCATCACTTTTAATACATAGGCCAGGAGAGTCGGCCTCCTCATATTTGGTCTGGATGTCTTTTAGTACCATTTTGGCAAGAGTTTGAATTATCTCGTTCTGAATCAAATTGGACGTGTATTTCGCGTTTTCGGGAATGCTTTTTGCAATCTCTGCGAGTTTAGGGTCTTTTTGGAGGGTGTAATCAAATAGCCAAATTAAAAGACCTTCCTCATCCCCACCCCCGTGATGGTGCCCACGTAGAGCAAGTTCATTAACCGCCAGAAACTGAATAACTTCCCCAATACTTTTTACATAATATCTGTTTTTTTCTATGTGAGTTTGACCAAGCTGGTGAACAATGGTATTATCGGTCTCTGTCCGGCACTGGTATTCCTGCCACGCAGACATGGCTCTGACATGCGCAGTGCCGGAGGCATGTTTCTGAAAACCACTGTTTTTTATCAGCGCTTTTTTCCAATTGGTGTAGCCTACTTTTGTGAATGCGTCATCTCTTTCTGAATTGGAGACACTAAATTTACGGCAGGGAAAGCAAAAGCTGGCATCACGTAAGAGAGAATATTCGAGCCATGGTCGAGACTGATACCAGCCCGCATTGAAACACCTGAGAGCCTGTCCAAATGGGCGCTTAGCATAGCTACTTAGCTTGGGCTGGGATGGGCTATACAAATCTTAAGTCAGGGGGAACAGACACGCTAGAGCTGGAGGAGGATTGTCTGTTTTGGGGAGGGCAGAATGTTGCTGGCTCCGACACAGATGCAGAGCTGGAGGATGGTGCATGTGGATTTTGTGGAGGACATGCGTTTGGAGGATTTACCGTTGTGGATGCAACAAGGCTCTGCTCGGTGTCGGAAGCAGAGGTACTGGGCTTGTCAAAGGCAGCATGTTCACTGTTGCTAGCAGGTGAGCTGAGCTCAACAGAGACAGCTTGTATGGAGGGCGAAGGACAAGGTGCCTGTTTTTTAATGAGCCACTTATGCATTTTTTATGTTTAATAAAAACTGGTCTAATTATTAAATCCAAAAGCCTACTTCATTGACTTCAGTCAGTCAGTGCCAACTTCAGTGACTAGAGACTAGCAACTTAAGTGAGTGACTAGCAGCTAGCTAAGCAGCCTGAGCTACCCAACAAATTAATAGCCTGCTAAAATGACAACAAAAGTGCACACAAAACTTAACTGTTCAACCACAAGAATTTCAGGAAAAGCTTATAAGTACACACTAGCATTAAATGAAAAAAGAACAAAGTTGTGATCAGTGAGACTTTTAACACGAGCTGCCAACAGATTCAAAATCTATATCGTCTGTGTGCAGAGTGACTGTGACTGCTGCGCTCTCTGGTTGTTAAAGTGATCCGGCAGCAAACTGACACACCCCCAATAACGGCCAATAGAAAAGCAATAGGTTAAAAAAAAAATTAAGGAACGTTCTGGTTAGGACTGTTCGTTTTTTATTTAAGGGGCTACTGGAGGAGTTTTGAGATCTATAGTCAAAATAGACTTAGATAAATGTATTTAATTGCATACTTATATTTTTCACAGTCATCTTTTTACTTTAAGACCGGGGTAAAGCAAGGAAGACTACAATTTACCTCAACAAGGCGACATAATGAACGATACTAGTCTCATTCGTGGAGGTGGAAAAACAAGTTCTTTGTGAAATGCAGGATTTATTGTATTAAAATTTAAATGCAAAAGAAAAGGTATGAGTCTGCAGTTTTTGTCATTTTTAAGTTTTATCAGATTTTAATAAATACATGGTTAAATATTTTACCACTTGCTTGAGCAACTAAATATATTCTATATATAGCATACGCACTGCACACGGCTTTCTCTCATTCATCATTTGGCCATTTCAGTAGATTTACTCACTAACATTGTTGTGGAAACACATTAAGCGCATGGAAACTAAATTATGATATAGTATAATATGATAGTATCGTGCTACAGCGCACATTCTATCAGCTGCAGTCCCAATACTCGACGTAGGCTACATTCACATCACATGTTAATGCAGCGGTAGAGTTAAACTCACAGGACACTGCACTTATTCGCAATCACAAAAGTTCATTATTTGCTCGTGCTTTAAAGCTTTGACAGGTAAACATTTCATTGGCGTTCTGTTCTCACATTATTATGCACTTTTTCTGAGTGCGTATACGTCCGAAGCACGCGCACACTGTCAAACAGCGCCAAATTTTTGTTGGGTCAGACCCTTCTGCTAGCGATGGGAAAATATGCACAAAACAATCCACTTTTATATTAATTTATCATCAGATGGACAGATAATTTCTCAGGGGAGGCAGGGCTTATCCTAGGGGAGGCACTGCCTCCCCCAGCCTCCCCTAGACACGCCCCTGAATACGTCTATGGGACGTTTCCTGTCAGATGTAAAATAGACGTTTAGAAGATGTCTTCAAGATGTAATGATTTAGAATGCATGTTAAACTGACATCTTCTAAACGTCTATTTGACATCTGACAGGAAACGTCCTATAGACGTATTGCAGATGAGCAAACACTCTTAAAAATACGTCTTCCAGATGTAAATATCACATCAAATAGAAGTGTGCTATCTGGGAGTGGACGTCGTCAAAAGTAGTGCATGTTGTCTTCTTTGCGCTTCCCGGCCCGACACATTAACTGTAATTATGAGCCCGATTTAAACCCAACCATTTTAACACGTGGGTCGTTAGAACTGACGTTCTCAACTACTTTCTATGTTACTTTCTCCCGCCCGCAACATTTATGTTTTGTCCCGCTCCCGCCCGCAAATAGACTTTTTTTCTGTACCTCCAAATGCTTTCAAGTTAGCCTACGTGTCGCCATCATACACATCAGCATAAATACTCCTGATAAATTATTTGTTATTAAATAATAACACACAAACCACTGTTATAACATAAAGCAAGCAGATACTGCGTGCATGGTTTGGCATGACTGAATGCGCTCAAAAGTGCGAGCTCTCTTAATAATTCCTAAAAAGCTGACATCAGTTCATCGCGATCTCACACATCTCTGTTATTATCAATGAAGCTCACTGCACAATGAATCCTTACACTTTGTTTGTTATAATTAGAGGATTTGCCAGCATACAGAATTCAGCTCTGAACAAAAAGTCCGTTTTGAGCAATGAGGGGAGACTATCTTAAATGCTTCTGATTGGCCATTGCGTTAAAGAAATCAACACATATGTCTGTGATTGGCTACATCGCTCAACGCTGTAAACATGTTATAAAAAGAAACTCAGGCCTGTAAATCGTTTCTATTTTGTTTTAGTTGTTCTTGTTGCTTTTCTGCAACAGATGAATAAAAATGTATTAGTTTTTATATGTTTTATTCATAGATATTTGTAGTTTGCGGGAGTCCCGCGAATCGTTTTATTCTCCCGCAACCGGCACTCACAGAGTGAGTGCATTACCGCTCGCGCCCGCGCTCGCACTCGGCCATCAAATCTAGTCCCGCGCCGCACTCTTTTGCGTTGGGAGTGCACGTTTCTAGATCAAAGAATCTAAGCTCTAATGATCATGTTAACTATGTCTGAATTTCCACCACGTCTGTTTTTTAACCAACTGTTGAAATTTAGATTAGACTACTGCCGACGGTGTGTCTCCCTTCCAAGCAATTTACTAGTGTTGCCATAGGAACGCTTCGGTTTTTGCCACCCGGAAGAACGTCTATTACTGTTGTGACGTCATGGTGAATTGCCGTATTAGAAGAAGCAGCAGCAGAACAGCAAGAGAGAACATCAGTCTGTGAGTGTTTACTTTTGTCATTTGATTTTAGCGCGGCTCTTCGTTACTGTGTTTACCCTGGTAAAAACGCGCGTGTGTTTGTTTGTGTAATGACTGTTGAGTTTCGCTGGCTAAATAGTTGGGCGTGGCCAAAGCCAGTTAAAGTACTTATTCTAGCCATTTGCTAATACTAGTTAGAAGAAGCAGCAGAACAGCAGGAGAGAACATCAGTCTGTGAGTGTTTACTTTTGTCATTTGATTTTAGCGCGGCTCTTCGTTACTGTGTTCACCCTGGTAAAAACGCGCGTGTTTGTTACGAATTACGAAAACCTGTCCGCTTGATCCTATCCCCACTAATCTACTTCAAGCCATTTCTGTCACGACACACTTGGGAGATAGACAGAAGATCCAAGTGCAGTAAAGATGTCTTTAATGGGTAATCCGTAAAGCGTAAATCCAGTCCAGGCAAAGGTCAAATACCGTGTAAACAATCCAAATACAAAAATAACAAAACACAAAGAACAATCAGGAACAGACCAGGAAGTGTCAGACATAACAAGGACTCCGTAACAAACACTAAACAGGCAGGGTATATATAACACAGAACTAACAATGATAATGGGGAACAGCTGAGTGCAATGATGATGGGGAACAGCTGAGAGCAATGATGCAGTGATGGGTACAGACAAGGATTGTGGGAAATGCAGTTCATAAGGTGGATGACACCGTGGGGAAGGAGGACATCTAGTGGACCCCTGGGGAACACAAACCCAACACTGTGACATAACCCCCCCTCAACGGAGCGGCTACCAGACGCTCCACGACAAAACACACAACACAAGAGCTCAGGAGGGAGGTGGAATGGTGGAGGATCAGGGGGAGGGATGGGGGGCCAGGTCCATGAAAGGGAACAGAAACAGGGGGTGATGATTTAGCCGGGGGCCAGGGCGAAGCAGACAGTCCATCGGGTGGCCAGGGCGAAGCAGACAGTCCATCGGGCGGCCAGGGCGAAGCAGACAGTCCATCGGGCGGCCAGGGCGAAGCAGACAGTCCATTGGGTGGCCAGGGCGAAGCAGACAGTCCATCGGGCAGCCAGGGCGAAGCAGACAGTCCATCGGGCGGCCAGGGCGGTGAAGACCCCTCGGGCGGCCAGGGCGGTGAAGACCCCTCGGGCGGCCAGGGCGGTGACGACCCCTCGGGCGGCCACGGCTCAGGAACAGACACCGGCTCAGGAACAGACACCGGCTCATGCACTGGAACAGGCACTGGCTTAGGAACAGACATTGCCTCCAGCTCTGGAACAGGCAAGACAGTCCATCGGGTGGCCAGGGCGAAGCAGACAGTCCATCGGGCGGCCAGGGCGAAGCAGACAGTCCATCGGGCGGCCAGGGCGAAGCAGACAGTCCATCGGGTGGCCAGGGCGAAGCAGACAGTCCATCGGGCAGCCAGGGCGAAGCAGACAGTCCATCGGGCGGCCAGGGCGGTGAAGACTCCTCGGGCGGCCAGGGCGGTGACGACCCCTCGGGCGGCCACGGCTCAGGAACAGACACCGGCTCAGGAACAGACACCGGCTCATGCACTGGAACAGGCACTGGCTTAGGAACAGACATTGCCTCCAGCTCTGGAACAGGCACTAGCTCTGCCTCCGGCTCTGGAACAGACACTGGCTCTGGAACAGGCAATGGCTCTGTCTCCGGCTCTGGAACAGGCACTGGCTCTGCCTCTGGAGCAGCAGCCACGGCTCAGGAACTGCAAACACCGGCTCAGGAACAGTCACTAGAACAGAAATGGTCACAAGGACAGACACAAACACAGAAACAAACACTGGCTCTGGCGCTGGAACAGGCGCTGGCTCTGGAACAGACATTGGCTCCAGCTCTGGAACAGGCCTTGGCTCTGCCTCCAGCTCTGGAACGGACACAGGCTCTGCCTCCGGCTCTGGAACGGGCACAGGCTCTGCCTCCGGCTCTGGAACGGGCACTGGCTCTGCCTCCGGCTCTGGAACGGGCACTGGCTCTGCCTCCGGCTCTGGAACGGACACTGGCTCTGCCTCCGGCTCTGGAACGGGCACTGGCTCTGCCTCCGGCTCTGGAACGGGCACTGGCTCTGCCTCCGGCTCTGGAACAGCAAACACGGGCATGTCCAGGATCCGAGCCAGACGCTTCAGATAGTCCAGGTCCATGAAGGCAGAGGGAACATGAACAGTCTCTGACTGGGCAGACGGAACGTGAATATTCTCTGACTGGGCAGACGTGACGTGAACCGTCTCTCGCTGGGCAGACGTGACGTGAACCGTCTCTCGCTGGGCAGACGTGATGGTAGACGTCTCTTTCCTCCTCCTCCGCCTATGAGAGCGAGAGGGCGCTGGGCTGGACGGTGCCAGCGGTGAGGGCTCTGGGCTGGACGGCGCCAGCGGTGAGGGCTCTGGGCTGGACGGCGCCAGCGGTGAGGGCTCTGGGCTGGACGGAACCCGCGGTGATGGCCTCGTGCTGGGCGGAACCCGCGACGAAGGTCTTGTGCTGGACCAGACCAGCGGCTCCGGATCAGGAACATGGCAGGGCGGAGGACGGTGTCGTGGAATTTGTCGACCACCTCCTCCCCTGCCACCTCCCCTAGTTCCGGAGAACTTGGCCAGACGAGTCCCCTCGAACGACTCACCATCTCTAACGGAAGTGGTCACTGGAGATCTTGCCGCCGCAGCTTCCTCAGTCTGATGGGCCCATAAAGAAAAACATTGAAAGATGTTTAACCGGGGCGCTTCCTCCCAGGTTTGCGAACCTCCTCTCCGTGGTCCCCTTCCTCCCCCATTCATAGGAGGAGGGTTACGAAATCTATACATCGACGGAGTCCTTCTGTCACGACACACTTGGGAGATAGACAGAAGATCCAAGTGCAGTAAAGATGTCTTTAATGGGTAATCCGTAAAGCGTAAATCCAGTCCAGGCAAAGGTCAAATACCGTGTAAACAATCCAAATAAAAAAATAACAAAACACAAAGAACAAAAAGGAACAGACCAGGAAGTGTCAGACATAACAAGGACTCCATAATAAACACTAAACAGGCAGGGTATATATAACACAGAACTAACAATGATAATGGGGAACAGCTGAGTGCAATGATGATGGGGAACAGCTGAGAGCAATGATGAAGTGATGGGTACAGACAAGGATTGTGGGAAATGCAGTTCATAAGGTGGATGACACCGTGGGGAAGGAGGACATCTAGTGGACACCTGGGGAACACAAACCCAACACTGTGACAATTTCTTCCTCAATTGTACCCACACTCACGCACATCATAAACACCTCCCTTCACACTGGTACCTTCCCCACAGCTTTTAAGCAGGCTCGAGTAACCCCACTGCTTAAGAAACCCAATCTAAATCCAACACATCTAACAAGTTACAGACCGATATCTCTTCTTCCATTTGTCGCAAAAACACTTGAACGAGTTGTTTTCAACCAGATCTCCTCCTTTCTTACACAGAACAACCTCTTGGACAACAATCAGTCTGGTTTCAAAAACGGACACTCAACTGAGACTGCCCTGCTCTCGGTAATTGAAGCTCTGAGACTGGCAAGAGCAGCTTCCAAATCCTCAGTTCTCATCCTGCTGGATCTGTCTGCTGCTTTTGACACAGTTAACCACCAGATCCTCCTGTCAATCCTAAAGATGAAGGGCATCTCGGGAACTGCACTCCAATGGTTCGAGTCTTACCTCTCAGGTAGGTCCTTTAGGGTGTCGTGGGGAGGTGTGGCATCTAAGACCCAACATCTAGCTACTGGGGTGCCTCAGGGCTCAGTGCTTGGACCACTCTTCTTCTCCATCTACATGACATCACTAGGATCTGTGATTCAGAAACATGGCTTTTCCTATCATTGCTACGTTGATGACACACAACTCTACCTCTCATTCCAGCCCGACAATCCGACGGTCGCTGCTCGTATCTCAGCCTGCCTGACAGACATTTCTGGCTGGATGAAGGACCACCACCTTCAACTAAACCTTGCGAAGACAGAGCTACTTGTGGTCCCGGCCAACCCAACACTTCATCACAACTTCTCCATTCAGCTTGGCTCATCATCCATAACTCCATCAAGGTCAGCTAGGAACCTTGGGGTTGTAATTGATGATCAGTTGAAATTCACAGACCACGTTGCTAGAACTGCCCGGTCCTGCAGATTTGCCTTGCACAACATTAGGAGGATCAGGCCCTTCCTTACAGAACATGCTACACAACTCCTTGTCCAAGCACTTGTTCTATCCAGACTGGACTATTGTAATGCTCTCCTGGCTGGTCTTCCAGCTTGCTCTGTCAAACCTCTACAATTGATCCAGAATGCTGCAGCCAGAGTGGTCTTTAATGAGCCGAAGAGAGCACACGTCACTCCTCTCCTCACAAAATTGCACTGGTTGCCAGTTGCCGCTCGCATTCAATTCAAGGCACTGACGTTTGCCTACAGAACAACCACTGGCACTGCTCCCTCTTACCTAAACTCATTACTTCAGACTTATGTGCCATCCAGAAACCTGCGCTCTGCTAGCGAATGTCGTCTTGTGGTACCATCTCAAAGAGGCACAAAATCTCTTTCTCGGACCTTTACCATGACTGTCCCCTGTTGGTGGAATGATCTGCCTAACTCAACCAGAGCTTCTGAGTCAGTAGCCACTTTCAAGAAACTGCTGAAGACGTATCTTTTTCAGCAGCACTTGATTCAGTAATACTAACACTTTCTCTTCTCTTCTATTCTACTAATTAAAAAAAACCTGCGCTAAATTAAACTGAGAGGGGTCATAGCACTTACGTATTGTTGTCCTACTGTTAGTTTCACTGCTTCTATTGTTCTCATTTGTAAGTCGCTTTGGATAAAAGCGTCTGCTAAATGAATAAATGTAGATGTAAATGTAAATATTACAAAGTATCTAAGCGTTTAAGCGCCACCAGCTGGCCGTTTGCAGAAGAGCACCAGGCATTTTTAGCTGGCTAAAAATGTGTTAGTGGATACACGATAATTTAATATTTATTGGTAGGCATATGGCCAATTAGTCTAATTGCAATTAGCAAAATACTGATGCCAAACCTGAGAAGGAAGTCCAGAAGATTCCACAGTGATCCTGGACATGTAATTTGCGTAGTTGTAACTCATGGCCGGGGATTATGCTAATTATGAATGCGCACCCAATTTACGAATGTTTGGAATTCATTAATGCACACACGTTTAATTACAGAATCTGTGGTATATGAAGCGTTTGTGACTTATAATGATAATGTAACTTTTGACTAAGAAGTGAGTAAATGATCACAATTTTAGCTGGCATGTACTTTTAATTTATGAGAAATACTAATGAAAACAGGTAAAATCATTTATAACCATGATCTTCAATACAATACAATACAATTTTATTTGTATAGCACGTTTAAAAACAACTGGTGTTGACCAAAGGGCTTTACAAGGCCAAAAAATCAAACAATAAGAAAGAAAACAAACAATAAGCTAAAAAAAAAAATCATGGTATATTAAAAGCTATTGAAAAAAAATGTTTTTTCAAAGTTGATTTAAAAATTGACAAAGTTTGGGTGGATCTAATGTAAGCCAGTAGGCTATTCCATAGCTTAGGGCCGATGACTGCAAAAGCACGATCACCCCTATTTTTAAGTCTAGTTCTAGGGACAGATAGTAAATTAGAGTCCCCCGATCTGAGTGATCTTGACTGTGTGGGAGTATGTAGTAGTTTAGATAGGTACTGTTGAGCCTGGTACAGCAAAGACTTAAAAACAAATAACAAAACTTTAAAATCAATTCTATATTTAGCCGGTAGCCAATGAAGCGAGATCAAAACTGATGTTATGTGTTCACATTTACGCTTCCCTTTGAGAAGCCGTGCAGCACCATTTTGAACAAATTGCAAACGTGTGATGCATATCTGAGGGGCACCAATACATAACTATGATCTTCGATGAATAAATAAAATAATAGAACATTATTAATAGTAAACTAATGAAACAACAAAAACTGCAGTCATGCTGCATGTATGTTTGGTAGGAAATTTGTGATTTATTTATTATTAAAATATATTTCAGTTTACAGTTATAAATGTGCCTGCAATGTAACAAATTAAACTACAAATATTCCATGTATTTTTTTATAATTAAGAACTTGAGGATAAATGGTTAGATAAATATATATAGGCTATACTGTGTGTGTGTCTTTGTGTGTATATATATATATATATATATATATATATATATATATATATATATATACTGTGTGTGTGTCTTTGTGTGTATATATATATATATATATATATATATATATATATATATATATATATATATATATATATATATATTATATATATGTATATATATATATATATATATATATATATATATATATATATATATATATAAATGATTCATACACCAGATATGATTCTTTATATTTTTTTACTAGTGGGTGCAGGACAATATAGTTCATTGATGTAAGTGAGGATAGTAAAATAAAGTAAACTGTGACATATTATACCCAAACATTCTTCGTACAGTCGACTACCAGTAAAATGTATACAAATCTGGGACCAAAAATTAGTCAGACACTTTGAACTGACCATATTTTGCATAAATGTTTTTTCTTTAATTGCTAATGCAACCTTTTTACCCCACAGACTGAACAAAACTAAGCATTGGTTGACCTTAATTGGTATTATATAATTGTGTACTGAAATTTAACAGCTGACAGATATTCAACCTTATTCATTTGTGTGACAGTCTAACAGAAGGATGGTCAAAACCAGTTAAATAACTAAGTTCTTGTCATATTTTATTACCATTTTCTAAACTATAGCGAATAAACTATAGTAATATGAGAAATGTTGAAGGTGTCTGAATAAATTTAGGTTTGACTATATTGTAAATGCATATAAACGGCATGTAATGTGATATGTCAAAAAAGCGTGTAATTTATTGTGTCAGAACAGAATAGGCAGATGATCTCATTTAGAAATGGTTAACCTATGGACTTTTAGACACTTTATCCTGTATCTCTGGACACACCATTTGAGAAAGAATTGTCTGACTTCTTTGATCCTGATGCTGTAGATGAAGGGGTTTACTAGTGGTGGAAGCAGACTGTAGAACATGACCAGGGCGATCCTCTGACTGCTATTCAACTGAATGTTCGGGATGTTAGAACTGGAGTAAACAACGAAACGTGGCACATAATAGATAATAATGATAGTCAGCTGTGTGGCACAGGTAGAAAAGGCTTTCATACGACCCTGTGCATTTGCTATTCGAAGCACAGACACCAGGATACATGCATATGAAAAGATGATGAAAGAGAATGGCCCGAGAAGCACAAACATGGCTAAAATGTAGGCAATTAAATTTGTGAGGGTGAAATCTGCACAGGCGAGCTGGTTCATAGATGTGCCATCACAGAAGCAATGAGCGATCATATTTGGCCCACAGAATGGCAGTTTTACTGTTTGCATTGAGCTGATGGTTGGGGCAATCATTGCAGTAATCCAGGAAAGCCCTATTAAAAGTCTCATAGTGCGGTTAGTCATTAAAACAAGGTATCTTAGTGGATAACAGATCGCCAAGTACCGATCTAGAGCCATGATCATCATAATAAGAGAGTTTAGGGTCCCAAAATAGTGAATCAGCTGCCTTTGAAACAGACAAACGTAGAAGGTAATATAACCGTCATTAAACCAGTAGCGAGAAATGACTTTAGGCAGAGCAACTGTGCAAAAACCAATATCAGACAAGGACAAACTCAGCATGATAATATACATAGGCTTAAAGAGGCTGCGTTCAGTCACAAACAGGACCACAATGAGAGAGTTTCCAGTGATTACAGCGATGTAGATGCAGAACAAAAGTGCTGCCATCAGGCTGTAGTATTTGGGCAGAAGTCCAGGGAAGCCCACGATGAAAAACTCTGTTACAACAGAAGCTGCAGTTTCGTTTGCCTGTGACATACTAAAACATACAGTGAACTTTAACTTTTTCACACTGACATTACCGACTATTCACACTTCCCAAAAAAAACAAAAACATTGTCTGTTTTGATTTACTTGATTATTCTTCTGTTAAGTTATGTGACATCTGCTTAGAATATTCCTGGCTCAGTGTGTCACTTTCTCAGTGATCAGTGCAAATGCTTGTGGTTTTATAGGCGTAGAATCAGTGTTAAAGCCTGTAGGGTCCAACACGTCATGAAGGATCATTGTTTTGAATTATTTGGTGTTGTGAAACTGGGCTGAACTTTGGGGTTTATTGGTTGAGGTTGCCTGAGTGCTTGTGTTTGCATCACACACATTAACATAGATGGGGAAAAGTTGGAATTAAACAAAAATGAATCATTTAAAAATATCCCCTAATATATATTTTTATTGAAGACAATTTTCATCTACAGCTTCAAAGGTCATCAGCTGGTGGTGAAAGAAACAAGCTGAAAGTAAATTAATGCAGATCAATCTGTTTTTGTTACCTGAATCCCCTGGCATAAAACACAGGAAATGTTGTACATGTACTGCTTAGTGCATAACAAATAGTGAATAGTGAAGTGACGTGAAGACCAAGTAAGGTAACCCATACTCGGAATTTGTCCTCTGCATTTAACCCATCCAAGTTAGTACACACACACACACACACACACACACACACACACACACACACACACACACACTCACAGCGGGCAGTACTGAGAATCGAAACCTTTAGGCCACAACTATAATGTTGTAATATAGGTCCTATAACATATGAAGAGGTCAGTCACATCGAATTATAAGGAAAGATCAAAAAAGATAAAAAAATATCTGAGATTAAAGCATCTGAGAATTAAATAGTGGTTTAACTTTAATATTTTTTACAAATGTTTTTTCTTTTTTATACAATTACAGCAGTTTGATTATGTTCGGATTATAATGGAATAGTAAATAAGCTTCACCAGCTTCATTATTTTTTAGACTAATAATTTTACATTTAATTGTACATTACATAGGCTATGGTTTCCCAAACTAGGATTCTCAGCTAATCCTTGGCAGTGATTCATTGACCTCAGGAAAAAGATTTTCTCTGTCCCCATCTGGCCACCCCCTTAAAAAGTTACAGTTTAACTGTCATTAATTTAATGCACAGACAAGTTAGGCTTTTCAACAGCTCTTTTCATTGTGACACACGTTTCCATACTAAATGCTTAGCTGCATGGGTACAACATATTATGGCACTCAAAAAAGTATTTAAGCCTAAATTTAAGATTTATGGATTTGAATTATACATTACATATCCATTCATTTGGATTACACAGATTTAACATAAACTAATAATCTTAAAGAAATGCATATTTGTCATACATAAATTCTGTGACTACTAATAAACTGTCTGTTTTAAATAAACAATTACCAGTTTTTTTATATAGATATTTATCACCCATAAATCCAATTTGTTTAAATCTCAAACATTTTAACTAATTGAAAATTGCTTTTGAAAATACGATTGTTTAAATCAAATAGATGCAAATATTTTTTAAAGTATAGAAATCTTACCTGTTTCTTTTATGCATGACACATTAAGTGTATTATTTGCTTTGTTAAAACGGTGTAATCCAAATGGATGACAATTTTATATGCAATTGAAATGCATAAACCTAAAATTTAGACTCAAATATTGTGTTTAAAAACAAATGGATAGTTTTATCAATAACTTACTTTCTGTTAACAGGTATGTTATACATCCAAAGGGAGCTAGTTTTATTAATGCTGTCATTCATAACAGAGATGATATTTTGAGTTGTTTTTTCTTGCATCGTCACCACCAGATTTCACTGGAATACATCACAGTACACAATTAAGATGAACATAAAAACAATTACAATTACCGTTGCTTCTGATAAATCATTGTATGTTTTTTCCATTAAAACTCCTCAGAACATAACAATATTTTACAGCGTGATCACATTAATTATGGACGTTTCTCTCATGGCCCTTTGCCTGCTCAACCACCTGCTCACAATGGCTCTGATCTCCTGTGTACGTAAACAGTAAATGAAGGGGTTTATCAGTGGTGGAACGAGGCTGTAGAGCAGTATGAGGACTATCCTGAAATCTTTGCTGATTTGGATTTGCAGGAAACTGGCTATATACACTGCACAGCGAGGCATGTAAAACAGGGCGGTGATGCACAGTTGCGTGCTGCAGGTGGCAAAACTTTTCCAGCGACTCTGGGAGCTCGACAGCCTCATGACAGATGTTATGATGTGACCGTAAGAGTAAATGATGAAGGCTAGAGGAAGGAGAAGCACAAGTAGGGCCACACACAGGGCCACCAAAAGCTGCTTGCTGTTTTCAGCACAGGCCAGGTTGGTAATAGAGATGTGGTCACAGTAGCATTGAATGATCAGTTTAGGCCCACAGTAAGGCAGCTGTTGAGTGTGTAGGGTGGCTATTGTGGGAGCGATCAAAGCAGTTACCCAAGCCGTTACGTTTATGATGTACGTGATGCGATTAGTCATAATAGTCTGGTATCTCAGAGAATAACAGATAGCCACATAGCGATCGAGGGCCATGATCATCATTATCAGTGAGTTTAATGTTCCAAAATAGTGGATTAGTTCCATTTGGAAGAAGCAAGCATGGAAAGGGGATGCTCCCGCATCAAACAAGTACCTGGATATGATCTTAGGTAAGGCAACAGTGGAGAAACACGTATCAGATATTGCCAGGCTTGCAAGGATAATGTACATAGGCTTCCTGAGGCTCTGCGAAGTGAAAAACAGCACCAGGAAAACAGTGTTCCCGGCCACTGTAGTCGTGTAGACGATGAAGAAAATAGCAGCGACCAGGCCATAGTAGTCTGGATGGAGTCCAGGGAAGCCCACGATGATAAACTCAGTGATTGTCGTCCAGTTCTTCTGTAGCATTTTGCAAAATCTGCAGAGATTGTAGGACAAAAGTGATTAATATTGCATAATAATAATATTTATAATATAATCTGAATGAAATATTTTAAAAATAATATTAAACATTGTTAAAATGCCAATTTATTTCTGATTTTTTAAAATATATATTTACAATATTTTCTAAAAACAGGGAGACCTTTAAAAAAGACATATCAAAAATAAATAAATGATAAAATAAAAAAAATAAAAAAGTATTAAGGTTGAATGTTTATGGCATGATTATGTCAATAAATGTATTATCAGTAAACGGAAAGACATCAGACATTAAGTGAATTTGCACCTTGTATATTGACTCTTTGCCCTACATGATGACAAATACATTATTGTGGATCACTTATATACTGAAGTACAGTGTCGTTGGGAGTCAGTCCAGTCACGCACCTTTTTTTTTCTTTTAGATGATGACAGGGTCAGGGTGGCTTTAGGGACTGGATGTCACTCATAGCTCATGAAGTCTTCTACAGGCCTTGTGTCAGCTCAAGCTCTGCTGCCCTTTAAAGCCAAATACTAAAAATTTGTGGGTTTTTTTCAACTTTTTACTCAAATTGAAATGCTAGAAATTACAGACATAAAAGGAGAAATATTTTCACGTGTGTTCTCAGATATTTGGATTGTATATAGACTAGTCACCATTTCTTTTATTTTGTTTCATTATTTTAATCAAATGATAATCGTTCGGTTAACCATTCCTGAGGTTATTGTTTTATCAACACTGAACCAATTGAAATTTTCTTTTACACAAGTTTCTTAAAGATACTTGTGAAACTATATTATTTTCTACAATTATATATGTGATAATTAAAATATCTAAATATCTTAAAGTTGGCATCATCTTTAAGAGTGATACAGAACTTTCATCATATCTCATGGGTTTTCCAGTGTGCGTGTCAGTACCTACATTAATTGGTGTTGTCACTTATCTATTGGATTCCTAAGTGATGATTCTCTCTGGTATGGTTTCCCATCAGTACAATCTTTAGGGTCTGTCTGGTTACTCCAGAGAACAAACTAAGGGCATGTAGCAAGAATGTCGACACTTTTCAGACAAACAAAGGGGACCGTGTTTACTGCTCTGTGTTACATGGAAACCCTTGACATCAGACCTTCAGAAATTTGACATCAGAAATTGTCACACTACTACCTGCTGTCTAATCTAACTCTTATAATCTAGTACTGGATTTTGCAAGAAAATAAAAAGGACCAAAAACAAGACACTACTTCTAAAAACGTACAAGACAATACAAAACAACTGTCTTAATTTACTGTAATAAACTGAAATAAAGTATGGTGTGATATATATATACTGTTTACACTATTCACCTGTGGTGTCTCATACAGTTCAAAGCATCATATACCTCCGGTTTCACACAGAAGGCTTAAGCCTAGTCTCAAACTAAAATGCATGTTTGAGCTGTTTTGACTGATAGCAACTTCACATATCTTAAAGTATGTCAGTGCCATTTTTTTTTCTTAGGAACATTTATAAAAACTACTTAATGTCTTAGGCCTAATTCTGGTGTGACTAATTCTGAAACCAGACCATAGTATAATTATTTAATCACAATCCCCCTTCAGCCTCAAGGGCTCAGTGGTGCCAAGCTTCGAATACACTGATAATATAATTGAGTAATATATTATTAATTGCTCAGCTGGGAAAACAAAACAAAACAAAAAAAGTTAATGTACTGTTGATTACCATCCCTTAACTCACATGGGATATTTCTACAGCAGCTATCCTTATTGTTTTGGTCTGCTGAATATCAGCTACCCTGGTTGAGAGTGTAGCAAGACTTTATTATGATTCCTGAGGCCCATAATTTACGTAAAAGACAAAGTTACTAAATCGTTATACATGTACGTAAATATATATAAGATATATCTTTATTAATTTTAAATTATAGTGTTTTTTTGTTACCTTAAACACTTTAAATTGTTAGTTTACATTTTAATGTGTTTCTCACAAAGCTATTTTTTTTGGCTTTAGAGGATTTTAAATCATACAAGTTACTATTTTTTTGGTGTTCGATAATGCTTTTTTTGTATGAAACATAAGACTGATTGCATGAGAAAAACGTGAGTATGCACACTTTTTCTGCAAAAACTTGAAACCTACCATATTGCTGTCACAGTGACACCTGTCTTGGACTTTGTTTTGCCTTCTGTGTTTGTGCACCAATGTGGTCCAATGTGTGTTTGTGGTCAGAATCCAAGTGCAGATCGATGCACACTCTAACGGCTGATATTGCCCACAACCTATTGCGCGTTGGACGAGGATTCGGTTAGAACTACAAACACGAGTGAAAAGTGTTAAAATAAAACAACAACAACTACAGACATGGAGGACGCGTGAGTCCGGCGGTTATGTAGAGAGGTTTATATAAAGGGGTTTGAGTGATTTAATTATCAGTATCTAACCTGACGAAAATGTATTTATTCAACGTTGTCTACATTATATTGCATCTGCAGCAGCATTGTGAACTTTTGTAAAGAAACGTTTAGCCATTACCTTTTAAATGCATTATTATATTCAAATTGCAAACACATGAGGAGAGTCTCCGCATGAAAGACCCATGACTGGCAGATGAACGTGCTTCTACATTTCTCTCCGAAATGGTAGGAAATCAAATTAGATTGAATGGAGGATTTTAACTGTGACAAGATGATTGACAGGGCAGTTTACGGTGACGTACGCGACAGATCTGTCCGTTAAAGATGACGTGATAGTATGTCCCAAAGCTTGCCTACTCTTTTGCTACACACTCAAAAGTATGTACTTTTTCTTCACAAAAAGAGTACATACTTTTATGTCGTAGTATAAGTACGCGAATTGGGACTGGGCCTTAGTCTCCTCATTTGTCTGTGTATATAGTCTCACCAGTTTCAGTTCTCCATTGTCGGTTCTCGTTAACACCGTTGCTAAGTTCGTGAATAAATACTGTTTAATTCTGAGATCCGTCTTCTCATCTTCCTGAACGTGACAAAGCGCGACAATTGCTGTTTGACTGCAGTTTCATTGTGTATTGTCCTCTGGGTCACACAAAAAACATTGTGTTTTACAAAAATATTCTATTCACTTTATTATTACTATTATTTTTTTTTTTATTAAACTTAAATTAACAATAAACCTACCCTGAACTCTACTTTAATGTTAAATTACATTTTAAATCCAAAATTAATTCATAATTATTGTTTGACCTTTATTGGTCTTTATAACTCATGATGTAGGTTAAAGTCACAGACAAAGACAAATTGGTTTGAGTGTCATTGTCTACATAATTGGGTGTTGTCACTTATTTACTTCATCACTGAGTGATAATTCTCTCAGGTCTGGTTTCCCATCAGTACAATCTTCAGGGTCTGTCTAGTGTCTCCAGAGAACAAATTAGGGACATGTAGCAAGTATGTTGACACTCTTCAGACAAACAACAGTGACAGGGTTTATTGCACTTGGTTACATGAAAACTCATGACATCAAAAAACTAATGTGTTTATCAATGAGCATCCCTCCTCTCAAAACATCAGTATCTGTTTAATAAGAAAATAGTATTTCTGTGCAAATTATATAAAGCTATAGGCTGCAGTTTTTATAAACCTAATCAGGCATTTAGAAACTCAAATAAATCAGCTTATGTTGTAGTGATTTGCCAGCTTGTGGTCACACCAGTTTGTAAAATGGTTCTTGGGCCGAACTGGGCAACAATATTGCTGCCTTATTTAAAAGTAAATGTATGTGTTAGAAATTAGTTTGCACCTGGTATCTCGTATGAAGCCCACTTGTGTTTTCACCTTGCCATGTTGAAGGGGTTTGTGCGTCCTAGTGACCTTGGGAGCTACGTTGGCAGGGACTCAATCCCTGGCAGGGTCAACCATACTGGATTGGTCTTAGGCGACGGAACAAACTAATGCTGGGTACACACCAAAAGATAATCGGGCTGATTTTGGGCCGATTTACCCCCTTCCGACAATCCTAGCTATGTCCCGATTATCTTGCTGGTACTACAAATTATCTTATCAGATATTCCTGTGGTGTGAGGTGTGTTAAGACTGTCCAAACCTGATCGGAAGAACGTCGGAGCCGCCCCGATCAAGAATCTTTCTGTCGAATCTGTTGAATATTTACGATCAGAAATCCTGATGTGTGGGGGGAATCCCAAGGACAAACGCAGACACGCACTGGCAATCATCAACAAAACAATATCCAATCAGAAAGCGAGATGATGGAAGCATAACAAACACAGTCTTTTTTTTTATTATTGAATTTCCAAAATTACAGAATTCAATATCAAGTTCTTGACACATTTCTTTTACACATTTTCACATTTGGTAAGTATAACTTGAAACAACAATAAAAAAATAAAAAAAAAAGAAACTTAAAAATAAAGGGTTAAATTCATTTAGCAGAGATACAGATCTTTGGGTTTTTTGATTTTTAAAAAAACTTTACAGACTCTAAATACATTTTAAAGGCTGTTTTAAAATGAACAAACTTGGGTTTTGATTTTATTCCATTTAGTTTGATGAATATAAAAGTATCTTAATAACAAAAACAAATCGATAACATATATTTTTCTTTTGGAAAAGTTATATTCATTTGTATGAAGTAAGACAGATGACAAATTTAAGACTAGGTTACAGTTCATTTTAACACCTAGAAATTGAGATATCTCATACCAAAAGATTGATGAGACATTAAAAAAATAAGTGCACAATCGACTCTCACAATTACAAAAAGAGCAATTGTAATCAATATCCAGATGAAAACGCTCTAATGTGTTTTTCACAGGATATATTCTGTGAGCAATTTTAAATGACTCTTCTTTTAGAAAATGTAATTAGCTCAGTATAAAAAACATTCCATATAAGTATAAGTGTACAAGTACACATGATGTGTATGTGTAAGAGAGAGAGAGACTTTTTTCCCCGTGAATTTTCTGTGAAAATCATTCCAAACACTATCATCGCAATTTCTTCCTGCATATCGTCCGCTACGCTTATTCTGAAGTCTTGCGAGATTTTGCGAGATTTCCTGTGTTCACAGTCGAGACTCTGGTTGAAAATCTGTTCGTGTGAGGTGTGCTGTCTTTGTCACATCATGGCACACCATACACTATAGGAGCAAAACATTTAAATCTATGATTTTTAGTTAAGTCTATCACATTTAGAAAATCTTATAAGATGTAAAAAAGTCTTTTGGTGTGTACTCAGCATAAGGACAACAGCTGGTCTTGCAGGTTGGGGGTAAGGTCTGGGGCCAACATCCACACCCTGTAAAAAAAAAACACCGTTCTGTTACAGAATCTGAGAGAATTGCAAATAACAACACAGAGCCTGCAGTGGACTTGAGCCAAACGGCACAGCCAACTTGCTGCATGACCACTTCTGACAAAGGCCACCAACAGGATGTTAGGAGTGTGACAAACTTGTCTGCCCAGCCCAATCGTTAGATCCACGTTGGAGCATGGAATGTCCGAACCATGTAGAATGGGAACCACTCTGTGAAAGGATGATCAGAGCAGACTGCGAATCAAAGCACCGCAAATCCACCATTATACAGTGCTATGCACCAACAAACGGATCTAAGGAGGAGGACAAAGTCGACTGGTATGAAATATTATAACACACAGCCTCTCAAGGCACCGTCATGATATGCTGCTGGTAGTAGGCAACATGTATGGTAAGATTGGAGCTGACAACCGCAACAGTGATAGAGTTATGGAAAGCCAAGGCTGTGGGGAAATAAATTACAATGGCATTAGACTAAGTGACTTCTGCTTGGACAATAAACTAGTGGTCAAACATGATGATCAACTAGATTGACCACGACCTGATCAATGGAAAGTGGTCCTTTCAAGATGTCAGAGTGTGCTGAGGTGCGGATGTCAACAGTGAAAGGCAACAAGTTTCGGAAGGTAAATCAGGAATGTCACAGAAGTAAACATCTAAATGTTGCCAAGATCTTTGTACTAGAACTGATGAACCGTTTTAGTGCCTTAGATGAGACAACAGAGATGTACCCAGACTTTAACACCAAGAAGACCTATGTTGATAAATCTATCAAGATCTTATACTAAAGAAAGTGGAAACATAAGGAGTGGTTAACACCAGGAACTTGGGGTAAATTAGAAGAAAGGAAACAACTCAAAGCCAAAATGCTTAGCACTAAGGCTACGTTCACACTGTCAGTACAAATCCGATTTTTGTGCATATCCGATTGAAATCAGATTAGATTTAGCTGGTGTGAATGGCAAAAAATCATATGAAATGTGATTTTTACTAATCCTTTTAAGGGTACAATCATATGTGGTTTGAAATCCTATTCAAATCGCAATTCTGAAAATCCTTTTCAGTCTGTGGCTACACACATTGTCAACATCTGTGTTGTAAACCCCTCCATGTTGCAGTTGTCAATAGCTCCTAGAACAAGTGTCCATCAATACCAGCTGAGGGGCCACGTATAAAGGTCATGCACTAACGGAGGTCTGGGCGGCCTTCTGACAGCATTGGCATCCGTTGCCTCGAGTTGCTTTCAGTTCACCTTGCTTTGAGACATGCTCAGCTAGCATGTACTGGTCTGAAAAGACAACATGGCAACCGTTTAACTATGCTCCCCTCGCATGTTGCAACTCGCCCGCCACCTCCTCCTTGGAGTCAGAAGCTTCTGAGGTCGCTTCATTCCACTTATTACTTCTGGCCGGCTCAATCGTGCCGCTGACGAGCCTCACGATAACCTCGGGCCCAGAGAGAGTGGGGACTCCGTCCCCCAGGCGGTCCAGCTGTTTGGGACCACTTCGGGGCCGCACAGTTACATCTGTTGCCCCTCCGGACTCGTCCCTTCGCCAGCTGTTTTTTTCTAATGTCCGAGTGGACACCCCTCGACACAGAAAGACTCTGGCCACAGCTGGCCCCGGGTCCCCCGCAGAAATGTGTTCCCCAGTGAGCCTTCTTGCACACAACTGTGTTAAAGTCAGAGAAGAGATGGAGCAGTTCTTGCTAGTTGCCCCTTATTGGCCCAACCAGACTTCTCCTCTCGACATCCCTTCCTGACTCCTTCCTCTGAGTACATTCTCAGGGATGGGGCATTGTGGCACCCACGTTTATACCTTAGAGAGTTCCAGGTCTCGTTCTAAAAAGAACGGGACGCGGAGGTTCTTATTACTACTGCAAGAATTTTTATGCCGTAGAGACCATCACTTCTGTGAGAGCACCCTCTCAAAAAATGAGGCTTGCTCCCCCTTAGAAGTGGAGCCTATTCGTTTAATTGAGTCTTCTCTATGTGAGGAGATCCCGAAGGTGCTCGATTACTTCAGTGGTTTCTTTTCTGCTAATGGGTTGGAGTGAGGGCTGTCTCCTCCACCTCAAAATTTTGTTGCCTCTGTTTTGACGCACCTCAGGATGCAGTGGATACAAAACCGCGGGAAGCACGTCTTGATCGTCAGGTTCCTGAGGAGAGCAAGGAGACTGAATCTGCCTTGCCCCCTCTTCACCCTCTTGGGACTTATCTCTGGTGCTAACGCACTTCAGAGACCTCCCTTGAGCCCTCCCTTGAGCCCTGCAGGCAGTGAGTTAAAAATCCTGTTTTTAGAGAAATAGTTCTCCTGCTTGCTTGGTCTCTATTTAGAGGTTAGGGACTTGCACGCATTTTCGGTCAACGAATCGTGCCTGGAATTTGGGCTGGCTAACTCTCAAGATATTTGAGACTCCGGCCTAGATATGTGCCCAAGGTTCCTACCTCTCCTACGGGACCAGGTGGTGAGCCTGCAAGCACTGCCCCGGAGGAGGTAGACCCAGCCCTGGCTTTTCTCTGTCCGTCCACTCCATTGAGGTTATACGTGCTCAGAATGCAAAGCCTGGACCTCAGACCAGCTCTTGTCTGTTACATAGACCAACAGAAGGGAAGGCTGTTTCAAGCAGAGGTTGGCCCACTACATGTGGTTGCCTTCATCTTAGTGGTTTCCCAAGGTGCACGTGCCCACCTTGGTGGTGAGCTCCTCCCAAGTGAGTGTATTGCTCCCTCCTAGGAGTTGACAACAGAGTGCCTCGCTGAACAGATGATAAATAGAGTTGGGGGCTGGGCGACACCTATCACGTTCGCTAGAGAACTAGCCTATGTGTCGAATCGCTGCTCCACGTGGGCTCCCTTCACATGAAGCCAGTTTCACTGTTAGCCCGGTTCGAAGTGTCAGCTTGCTGCGACATTCCCCTCGTATGGACTGAATACGTGCGCAATTCTTACTCCAGTGAGTTCCCCTTATTAGCCGAACCCTGTCAAGTTCCTCCATTCCCTTCGACAACGGACGTGGCAGAGCGTCCGAAGCCAGGCCTTTCAGTCGTATGCACTGGTGAACCTGTGTTAGGCTGGGTCCATATGTTGTGATCCCTACGGCAATCCCATATATGTATTCTTCCATGGTACGGCTTCCTGCGGCGAGCCCGTGTCTTCCCTCGGCAGAACCTGCTCTGCCGTCACTGTCCAATTGAGTCTCCCCCTGTCATAGGTTGGAGCCACCCCAGTGACATTCCATTAGTTCTACTGCCCGGTCATCCACCCAGTCCATATGGTTATTCTCCACGTTACCTCCCTTCGGGCAGGATGTGGCTTCTGCAGCGTATTCCTTTCCAACGAAAGAGAATGCTTTCCCAATGGTCTTGTGGAACAGCAGTGACTTCCCTGGCCTAAGCCCTGTCCCTTCTCCACCTCAAATAATGTGGGGGGATCAGAAGGCTTTTGTCTAGACACTGGAAGAGGTGGCAGGACTAGTGGGGTTTTAATTGGGATCCCAATCAGTCGACACATCGACTACGTCGACGACTGAACGGGAATGTCTCGGTTACGTATGTAACCCTCGTTCCCTGCAGGAGGGAACGGAGACGTAGTCCTGTCACCACTATTGCTGGACCACCGCTGACTCCGAGTTACGCTCGGCTCCTCAGTGAAAAACAACTAATGTGTGCATCCACTTCCGTATTTATACCTGTGTGATGCATTTCACGCACGCCTATGTGTATTGGCTCGTTTTAACAGTACTCAAAGATGACAGGCTCCCTAAGCGTGATCCCAATCAGTCGACACGTCGACTACGTCTCTGTTCCCTCCTTCAGGGAACGAGGGTTACATACGCAACCGAGACGTTACATAAGTATCTCGGAATAAAGACTGCACCAAATGATAAATAAATAAATACTATTTATAAGTAGAGCTTTTTTATGGAATGCTCTAGAAATAAATCTAATCATTATCAATATAATGTTATTAGAAGACTTCAAGTCCCATTTGACTGACATTGCTCAAGGGCACAAGGGTGCCAAGGGTTTAATACACTGATGATCTAAGATAATTGAATAATAAATTGTGTCAATAATGTCTCTGTTGGGAAAAGACTGAATGAAAACAATTAATTTACTGTTTAATAATTCAGCCATGCATGCTCATTAGAGAGATTAGTTTCTTATTTCATACTGTCAGACAGCAGCTTCTTTATTGTCTACAAGGTCCATTCACTCCAATGACTATATCTAACGATAATATAAAGTTTTAAAAGCCTCTATTTTGCTCATTTACATTTCATAATTTTGTTTAGGGGGATATTTTGCATAATTTAAATTTACATTGTTGCTGCACGTGCTTTCACCCTCTGTCTCTGTTTTAGTTTTGGTTAGTCACCTATGTTGTGATTAGTCTATTGTCGGGAAGGTAACACCACTTAGACCATAACTGGTGAGTCCCCAGGCTTCCTGGGGCACTGAAAATCCTACTGCAACTATGCCAACTAAGTTTAGTCAGTGCAGTTGGTGGGAGAGCAACTGTGCCTGACTGTGCAGCCTGGCATGTCCCCCATAATGATTGTACATTTTTTCACATTTTTCACCAGTGATCGGTTCTGCACAGATTTTGCTAATCTTAATTTTGCCTATTGACTAATGCTGCAGAATGCCTTTATTAGACTTTAAAAAGTGTGATTAAAAAATGAATAATTGTAATTATATATTTAAATTAAATTGATTCAAACTAGAACTATATTACTGTATATTTTACTATGTTTAGAAAGTCCATATGTATCAGAAAACAAGAAATGCATTCTGAACTTCTTAAATATTTTATCCAATTATTACACTCACAAAAAAAAGTATATATTGTATATTATATTTAGCATTATTGATCTAAAGATTTCTATGAAAACCCTTTCAAATATGCAAAAATTCAATCATGGACTTTTAAAACTAAAACTGTTACAGCATTTCAAATTTATATATATATATATATATATATATATATATATATATATATATATATATATATATATATATATAAAATTTAACTCTATTATGTGCTTGCCCTTTCCATGTCTTTAGATATATGTGCTCATAAAAATACAAATGACACTTGTGAGAAAAATCTCACAAAAAACCCACTGCAGATTTTGGATGAGTTTCCGATATTGTAATTAAAATATACAATTGTACATACAGTTGTTGATTCATGTTGGGAGTGTTTTAATCATCATGAATACCAGTGTATTAGATATGATCATGAATCATAAAATCTTACCATGACACAACACATCTGACAAAGTATATGTATAGTTACAAAGTAAATGAAAAAACATTTTAATTATTATTTAAATATGTGAAATGGCCAAAGCACTCTCCAATGCGTTTTCTTGGTGATGTTTTATTAACAAAGTTCTGGATGAGCTCGCTCAGATAATTAACACGAGTGGACAGCACTCAGCAATCAACGATAAGAGGTGTATATATGTTCAGCAGTCTCACCTTAATTCGTTGACAGTTTAGCAGCATCCCTCCACCACCCCTTCTCCACACTTCTCAGCCAGCCCTCCCCCCGGACAGCACGCCAAATACGCATTAAACTTTACTCCCTCTAATTGTATGTGAACTTGTGAATTACATTACATCAGTTTAGTCAAATACTGTCCACTACACTACATTATATCTATATTTTGGCTCAATCTCAAACATGAGCAAGAGCATCACAAAAGACATTAAATGCAACAGCAACATCATAATAAGCACACTGTAAAGAGATTGCTGTAAATTTTACAGTAACTTACTGGCAGCTGGATGCCAGTAATTTACTGTAAAATGTTTTACAGTATTATTACTGTATTTTCACTTACAGTATACTGTACCTTTACTGTATTTTCACTTACAGTATACTGTAACATTTACTGTATTTTGTCTGTTACCGTATTGTCATTTACAGTATTAGTATTGAGTTTTTTTTTTACATGTTTTCCCCACCCCAAAAAATTACAACAACTCATGAACATTTGTCCTTAAAATATTCTTTTTAATCGTTGAACATTTTGTTTTTAGAAGTACAAATTACAAATCTTGACCTCAAAAAAAGGCAAAAATCACCAAGTCCATAGAACTAATCTCCTGGGGACCATTTGTATCTGTACACTGTAAAAAATAAAACCGTAATTTTTACGGTAAAAAACCGGCAGCTGTGGTTGCCAGGACTTTACCGTCAAAAATACGGTAGCAACGTTATTGGTTTTACAGACTTAACTTAAAATTTACAGTAATAAACCGTATTTTATTATCTGATATAATGTTAATTTACGGACCTATTGAAGTATTAATTTCTGTTTTGTAACATTGTAATGCACTGACAACCAACAATCTTCACAGCAGTGATGAGAGTCACTTGATAAATCAAAGCTCTTCACAAGCACCTCTTCCACAAGAAAGTTAATACTACTATATAGAAGATGCACAGTGTCATTCGCACAAACATTAAACACCATCATGGTAACACACATGAAATTTTAAAAATGCAATAAACATTCATTTAACAACATTAAATGTAACATAAAACCCTAATGTACATAACTGATTAGAAAAAACTAAGAAAACTATGAAGAAACATAGTTATTTCAACAAAAATACTTCAAATGTGAAGTGTCACGCAGGGAATTGTGGGAATGTCAATTTATGGTTTTTCACTGTAAATTATACAATGAGTTTTCTTTTTCACTTTCAAAAACTGTAAATTTAACGGTATTTTACAGTAAAATTACATTAAATGTACCATTAGATCTATCACAGTTATTTACCGTATATAGTAAGGAAACTTTCTGTTAACCAATTAACGGTTTTGCACTGTAGCATTTTTACCGTTAAAATCACGATCATTTTTTACAGTGTAGCATGGCAAAAACGTACACACACTGAAAACCAAAACAGGCCTTAAAATAATAAAATACCGTAAAAGTCAGTTTGTGTTGTTACATTTCAGTAATTTTGCCAGTCAAAGTTGACAAGCTCTCTGATGAGAAACACTGAGGAGTTCAGGCTGATGCTTTTTTTTGTGTGGATCTTTCCAGATTTCCATCTGCTCTGTGCCTTTAGTGTTTGGTGCCATCAGAGTAGGGCTGGATGATTAATCGAAAAATAATCGAAACCGAAATTCAGAACCTATAACCGACGTAATTTTACCATGTAGGTTATTTCGTTTTTTTAATCCTATTAATATTTCCGCCCACTGTGTGTTAATGTAGGCTACTTTCCCCTTAAAACATATTACCGCGTGTCTAGTCACGTAACTCCGCCCCGTCCAGTCTGCAACATTGAAGCAACATGAGCCCCTTTCACACAGCGCTTTGATCCCGGGAAATTGCCAGAACAAACACCTTCTGTGTGAACGCAAACACGACCCAGGATTGATGCCAGGTTGGGGACATAGTAACATTGCCGTGTTCAGTCCCGGAACGCGCACTGTGTGAACAAAAACCGTAATCAATGCTGTGTCGTAATGATGGCACTTAAGCCTTCATCGTTCGCCAGCAGTGTGAAACGGTACGTAATGCGCTCGTTTATGATCGAATCAGAGAAAAAAAAAGCACAAGCGTGGAAATCACAGCTCATAAGCAAACTATAGACGCTGCTGAGACATGTCACGTGTCTTTACTGGTTGTGTGTGAACGCACTCTCTGATTCCGGAAAACCACTGGCAGTGTGAATGAACCAAAGTCAAGCGAACCCGGATCAAATCCCGGGCAAGGGCGCAGATGGCACTAGGGACGGGGGGGACATGACCCCCCCAGATTCAGAGTGACCCGATCCGTCCCCCGCCCTCACTATCTCTACGAAAGGCGACAAAAATCGGTAAAACAGAGGATTAACCAGTGTTTTCGCTATGTACATTAGTGTCCCTGCCCGCCGCTGCTTCAGAATCGAGTCGGGGTAGACGCAGGCTGACACACAATAATAATCTACACCGGTCACCATTACTTTGTTTGTACCCACGTTCTCACTACACGCTGTTCTGTTGTCAATAAACACACGATGCCATCATGCCACCGACGTTTACACACTCTCTCTCTGTATGTGTGCTACGACTCCTGAGTGACATCGCCGGGGTCCTGTGAGGAGCTGGTAGCTGCCTCAATCGTGCCTGTAGGAGCGGACCGGTAACCATAGTGATCATATACCATCTATAACTGAGCTGAGTCGGTGATTTTCTGAACTGAAAAGTAAGTAAGGCAGGCCCTAGTCAGTCAAGTGAGGATCTGCAGGAGGGCAGCCACAAAAAATACTTTGCTGAAGACATGAAGTTTTGGTGAGTGATTGGCATACTAGTCAAATAACAGTCTGATCATGCATTGCTAGTGGTGATGATGTAGGCCTTTGTTTACCTTTGTTCATTGTTGTTTATCCATGATTTCAAATAAGAATCCCCCAATGGCTTTTTAGTGCAAATCATTAGCCTAAATTACGCAAAGTAACTACTTGAGCACTAGTTAAAGCCCAAATTACGCAAAATAACGAATTGAGTTTAAATCATTTGCTGACAGCTTGGTCCCCCCCAGTTAAAAAATCCTATCTGCGCCACTGATCCCGGGTGACTTTATCTGTGTATTTCCCGGAATCTCTGTGTGAAAGGGAACTCAAACACTGAAGTCAACTCAGCAACAGGAGCCGCTTGTACCAAAGAAACACGCTAAAAAAGAGAGAGACTGACAAACGCCCAGCAACAAGTGCCTCCACAAAGCAGGTTTCGGTAACACAAGTATTTACAAATGTTACACAATGTGAAAAGGATTAGTTTTTTAGTTTTATACAAGTTATATTTTACTTTTAAGATGGCAATATTTACAATAATTTATTTTGTTTACAAAAAGAACTATTTTTAAAAGTTCTTTATTGTCTACATTTTTAGGAAACTTTCTTTTTACATTAAAACTTGACTTTTTTATAAGACGTTTTTATTTCAAGCATTGTATGCTTTGTTTGATTCAATTGTTTGAAATATTTAATAAAGCATTAAAAGCTATCTGTGTGTTTCCTTATTTTAGAAATCACAAAGATAGGATTATGCACTCTTATTAGAAAAAATAACCGTGAACATTACAGTATAAGCCTTGCCCAAGTTTTTTTTAAATAATCGTTCAATAATAGTAATCGAGGTAACTTGTTCGATTAATCGCGATTATGATTTTAGCCAAAATCGTCCAGCCCTACATCAGAGTTGATTCTCAGAATGAACCTGCAAGCACAAAGGGGGAAAAAATACATTAATTTTGAGAACGGTGTTGTCAGAATTTGCCCTAACTCTCAAACTTGATGCTGCATGTACTTTTATGTTGATAAAAGCAAAACATCTGATTCTGAATGCACCTACAGGGATAGTACATAATTACCTCATAATCCATTACATTCAAATCATTTAAGCTTCATTCTTTCACAATACATTCCTGTGTAGCTTAAACAGTAGAGAAAGATGCAAGAATGCTGAAACAATGAGTTTGATTTCCAGGGAATGGATAACTTAATAATAGGAACATGCCACCGTTTTTTGAAATAGGGTTTTTTCACCATCTACCCTATATTTAGATAGGTGGGCAAACACATTTTTGTCTCAGTGCATGCATTGTCTTAGTCTGGCAGTGCCGCCGCTAGCTTAGCATAATAAATGGAACCCTTTGTTGCCGGATAGCATGTTGGGAGTAAAAGTGATTAAAAAAAACTCAATTACTTCTTGTGGCCTTCGTATTCACAACGAGTACAAATAGCAATGCAGATTAAGACTAGGCGATTTCCTAGGCAGAGATTGACTTGGGACGAAGCACAGGCGAAGCACTGCTACTTGGGCACAGAGATATCACGCAACACCTGAAATCCCCCAACTTCCGTCAACATACCGGCGTGAATATTAGCTGGCTATTTTTCCTACAGTAGACATAGTGAATGCCGATAAACATGGCGGATTTTGTGAGAGACGAAGAGGGTGACTTCTCAGACAGTCAAGATCCAGAACCATAACTCTACGAACCAGAGTTTTCAGAAGAGGAGCTGCGTGCTTTGGAAATAGACAGACAAAAGAAGGAGGTTGCGATTGCTCAACAGCCTGAGGGCGTGAGGATGAGAGCCAAGACTAACTGGTGGAGTGAGTGTGGGAATATGCCAGCCTATGCCGACTGAAATAGAGTATCTGTGCTGTGGCGAGTGGGACAAGGTACTGCCATCGATGACCAGGCTCAACGTGTCAGATCAAGATGAGATGCCTGCAGTTGTGTCTCAGCTACCGAGGATTTCTCTGCATTGATCCATCATGCAGTCCTCGACTTTTTTGAGAAGTCATCCTCTTTGTCTCTCACAAAATCCGCCATATTCATCGCCATTCACTATGTCTTCTGTAGGAAAAATAGCGAACTAATATTCACGCCGGTATGTTGACGGAAGTTGGGGGATTTCAGGTGTTGCGTGATATCTCTGTGCCCAAGTAGCAGTGCTTCGCCTGTGCTTCACCGCAATATAGTCCCAAGTCAATATCTGCCTAGGAAATCGCCTAGTCTTAAAGGAACACGCCTTTTTGGGACTTTAGTTTATTCACTGTATTCCCCAGAGTTAGATAAGTCAATACATACCCTTTTCATCTCCGTGCTTGCCGTAACTGTCTGACGCACCCACCGCTAGCCTAGCTTAGCACAAATACTGGAGGTAAACGGCTCCAGCTAGCATACTGCTCCCAATAAGTGACAAAATAACGCCAACATTTTCCTATTTACATGTTGTGATTTGTATAGTCAGAGTGTACAAATAACAAGGTCATATGAGACACAGACATATTTTAACCATATAAATACTGGGAACTATATTGTCAGAGGGCGAAGCACTGCTACTTCTGTGGAGTGATTTGCTCGCAGCACCAGAGCAGCCCTGTGGTGAGGAGCAGAGTTTGCTCAGAGCTGCGGTAATCACTCCACAGAAATAGCAGTACTTCGTCTTCTGAGAATATAGTTCCCAGTATTTATATGGTTAAAAGATGGCTGTGTCTCATATGACCTTGTTATTTGTACACGCTGTGACTATACAAATCACAACATGTAAATAGGAAAATGTTGGTGTTATTTTGTCACTTATTGGGATTAGTATGCTAGCTGGAGCCATTTACATCCAGTCTTTGGGCTAAGCTACTGTAGGCTAGTGGTGGGTGCGTCAGACAGAGTTACGGCACGTACGGAGATGAAAAAGGTATGTATGTATCTCATTCTGGGGGATACGGTGAATAAGCTAAAGTCCCCAAAAGTCGGGGGCAGACATGCTATCCAGACATGCTATCCGGCGGCGTTGCCAAACGCGAATAGAGCGTAAAATTCTCGTCTACCGCGTCTAGTTGGACGCTTGAACATTTTGAATCCATTCGCGTGTCCAAAGCTAAATTGACACGCGTAAAAAGCAAGTGTTTGAAGCGAAATTGACGCGCGTCCGAGGCAAAAATCCGCTTCCTGTGGGAGGGGCAAGTGCTAGACGGTTGTCTGTTTGCAAGATGGCTGATGTTGATTGACTTCTAAAGGTGCGTAATTGCGTCTTTACATTGACTTAACATTTAAATCACTCGCACCAGACGTTCTATTCGCGTTTGGTGTGAACGCACCATAAGACAATGCATGCACTGAGACAAAAATATGTTTGCCCACTTACCTAAATATAGAGGAGACAGTGAAAAAACCCTATTTCAAAAAACGGTAGGGTGTTCCTTTAAACTTAAATACAATGCAAGTTGCTTTGGAAAAAAGTGTCTGCCAAATGCATGAATGTAAATGTAATGTAAAAAAATATATTTATTTTGGGTTACCTAATTCTGCATTCGACAAAATGGACAGTTAATGCTGAAGAAGAGTCTGTTAGCTGTTGTAACTGGATGATGATTCTTCATAGTCAGCATCCATGTTTTTGCTTAGAGAACAGACTCTCCTGAAACAGACAAAGTCACAGTAGCCTTTTAGTGTTATTATAGTTCACAGAAATAAAATACAATAACAGAACTTATTACTAACAACAACGACATGAGGGGTAAAGATAATGTAAGATATGATGTTGTATGGTGTTTATAGTTTTTTAATAAATTAAACAACATTTAAATATTAGTTAGCAAAATTTTGCTATATTGATAATGGTAATTGCTAACCCTTTCCTCCTCCTCCCCCTCCTCCTCCTCAAACGTCAACCTGTTCTGTGTATTAGTGGAGAGCGTCAGCAGTGATGTACAGTCCGGAGGCGGAGGGAATGGCTTCTGCAAATTCAAAATAAAGAACAGAAACTGATGGATGATTATTTAAAAGCACTTTAACTCTGCTGCCTGGTAAACCCGTTTTCTCCCCTTCCGTTGGTTTCATCGGCAGTTACATTATATTATGTCTGCCTGCTAAACTAACGCATACTTCAGCTAATTTAGTTGATGTTATCTTACTCACCTGTAGATGTCATCACCATTAGGACGGCAATCACAAGAAATGACTCCAAAACACACCTCCGACATTGCAGGCCACAAACTTGAAAATAAAACAAAAGATGTAATTAACAATGGTGTCGCTTAAACGGTTAGTTTACTTAAAAAATTAAAATTATGTCCATTTAGCATTTACTCAGCCTCAACTTGTTCATAACCTGTATTCATTTATTTCTTGTGCTGTATTCAAAAGAAGATATTTTAAAAAACGTCAGTAACCAAACAAGTTTCTGGTCCCCATTGACATCCATAGTATTTTTTTTTTTTATTATAGAAGTCAATGGGGACCAGCAAACTGTTCCATTACCAACATTCTTCAAAATATCTTCTTTTATGTTCAGAAGAAAGAACTTCATGCAGGTTTAGAACAACTTGTGGGCAAGTAAATTATGACAGAATTTCTTTTTGAGGTGCACTATTCCTTTAACTTATTTTTTCACGTTTGCTCACTTAATGTAGTAACATCTGCCTAACTAGCTAAGTTGTGATAAATAGGGGACGGAAGTTCGGGGAACATACATATGGTATTATTATTCTCTGTTTAATAAGTTTACTTCGGCTTATTTAGGTGAAGTTAACCTACCAGTTGATGTTATGACGGCAATGAAAAGGGTCCAACACACACCTCCATCGTTGCAGACTGCAGACATTATACAGATCACAAACCTGACAATAAATCAAAGCATATACTTGACAATCTTGTTTAAAAACCTCACTTAAACAAGGGTTTCGTCTATCTCACTTTACCTCAGTATTTCACCATGACACGCTAGTTCGTTGCGGTTAACGTTAAGTAGCCTAACGGACGACTCCGCCTGGCGAGCTACGTTAAAGAGGCAGAGATATGCACAAACTTTATTGTTATCGTTTTAACTAAAGAATATTTCGTATAATATAGGTGAACTTAGCTTACTTACCAGTTAATATTATCACCGTGACGGAGATCCGGCCGACTGTCAGGAAAAAAAAAAGGCACCAAAACCATTCCGACCAAAACAAAAAGACAAATCATGTTAGTTTGCTGTTAACATAAATGAAAACATTTGCAAATGTTTGTTTTACATAAAGTAGAAATAATATACTAACCTTTTTACCGGTACATCTTTTGTCCACATTAACTGCCACTTCAACCATACAGTCAAAAAAATTCAAAAGAAATCTCTCTTGCCATTGATCAGTTTTTCGCGGGCAAGTTCACTACTGTAAATTGATTTACAGTAGAGAATAATTACAGTAGTGACCATATATTTTCCCATAATCCTTTGCGTTTTTCAGTAACATACTGTATAAACATTTTACAGTATCTTACAGTACATATTACAGTAAAATACTGTTCAAATTACAGAAACCAGTTACAGTGCAGTCATGGGAATTAACACAATAATCTATTATGATAAAACCTTTAAATTATTTGGTGCAACTTTTTTTGTGCAAAAATATATCTGCTAATCTTTTCCTGATCTCTTTAGTCCTGGTGCAATAAACAGTGGGGTTTATTAGGGGGGGAATTAATGAGGAAATAATTAATATTGCATTTCTCTCTGTTAAAGTAAGCACAACTCCTATTCGAGTTAGTAATCCAGAGACGATTTTCGGTGCATAATAACTAAACAAGACAATTAGGTGACTCAAACAAGTGTTGATCATTTGCTTTTTGCTTGAATTATTGGAAAGTTTAGTCACACTATATGCCAACACCACATAAGTGCACATTATAAAGGGAAATTGTCCACATTTTGGTCACAAACTTAAAGGTCAAGGTCAAGGTCAAGGTCACTTTTATTTATATAGCACCTTAAACAGCATTACTGCTGACCAAGGTGCTTCACAGAAACACAATAATAAACAATAAAAACACAATAAAAACAAACATACTAAGGCTACATATCCCCAGTTATGAATAGGCCTGAGAAAAAATATGCGTTTTCAGAGCTGACTTGAATGCATATAAAGAAGAAGCTAACCTAACAGATTGAAGTAACGAATTCCACAGTCTCGGACCAAAGACGGAGAAGGCTCTATCACCTTTAGATTTCAAGCGAGAGTGTGGGATAGTTAATAATTTGTCAGAAGATGATCTAAGAGTTCTTGATGCAGAGTATGGACAAATAAGGTCTGAGATATAAACTGGAGCAAGACCGTGCAAGGCTTTAAATACAAAAGTCAAAGCCTTGTACTCAATTCTGTACTTGACCGGCAACCAATGCAAATGTGATAAAATAGGGGTGATATGCTCACGTTTTTTCTTCCCCATTAAAAAACGACCTGCAGCATTTTGTACCAATTGCAAGCGCATTAGTGAAAACCGGTTGATACCAGCATACAAAGCGTTGCAATAATCCAGCCTTGTTGAAAATGAAGGCATGAATGACTGTCTCTAGGTCACCAAAGGATAAAATAGATTTCAATTTCCGTAGGCTCCTAAGATGGAAAAAGCTGCCTTTGACAACAGAGTTTATTTGCTTGTCGAATTTTAACTCAGTCGACAATGACACCCAGGTTTTTTACATGAGTGCCGATATTCGCTTTCAGAGGTCCTAAATCAGAGGTCAGGAAATCTACCAGAAGGGGAGCGCCAAATAAAATAACTTCAGTCTTGTTTTCATTTAACTGAAGAAATTTATTACTCATTCAACTTTTAATGTCATTTACACAGGCTAATAAATCGGATAAGGACTTAGACCCAGATTTTATTTGCATATATAACTGGGTATCATCCGCATAAATATGATAAGGGACGTGATGAGATTCAAAAATGTAATGAAGAGGGAGCATATATAATGAAAATAAAATCGGTCCCAAAATGGAGACTTGCGGTACTCCCCCTATGATAGGAACAGGCGATGAATGAAACTGACCTATCTCCACAGAGAAACTCCTCTCAGAGAAATAGGATTCAAACCACTCTACAGCTGAATCACAGATACCAGCCTCAGTTTTTAACCTGTTTAAAAGAATGCAGTGATCCACTGTATCAAAAGCTGCACTTAGATCCAACAACACCAGAACTGCACAATTTCCAGAATCCACAAATAACAAGAAGTTGTTTACAACTATTAACAAGGCTGATTCAGTGCTGTGCTTGGATCTAAACCCAGACTGAAATGGATCGAGTATATTATTCTCAGTTAAGTAAGGGGATAACTGATTTAAAACAGCTTTCTCCAATACTTTCTAATAGGTCTATAGTTATTTAGGTCAGATGGGTCCAGATTTGCCTTTTTAAGCAGCGGGTAAACTACTGCGTGTTTGAAAGAAGATGGAACGGAACTCGTCTGAAAGGAACTGTTGATGACAGAAATAATATTTGGTGCAACTGAGTCCAGGGGCCTCATTTATAAAACTTTGCGTAGGATTTTGCGTCAGAAGTGGCGTACGGATGAAACATAGGACGTGCGTATGCACAGAAATATTCAGATTTATAAAACCGCACACACGCACATCCTATGCAGTTTTCCCTTAATAAATCACAATCAATTCTAAATGTAGCGCAGCTTTTGCGGCTTCATGTCATGCCCATAGTTGCCCATAAATAGTCTGTGAAACGCCCACAAGTTAATATTCATTGATTGCGAAATCATGGTAAACACAGAGAGGAAAACCAAGACACGTAACTTCATTCAATGTGAAGTAGAAATTATTTTTGGCGAGGTGGAAAAGAGGAGTAAAATGTTGTTTGGAGGGCACAGTGTGGGCATTACTAATGCCAAATAGGCACTTGAGTGGCAAAAGGTTGCAGACGCCGTTAATGCTGCAGCCTCACAACCTCGGACCGTGGCTGAAATAAAAAACATGCCAATATTATTGCAGAACATATTTCACTTTTATTTTTGCAAATATGTGTTAATTTGCATTTCTGTTGTAATCTTCGTTTGATTTTGTTTGTTTTAGACTGCAGATCGATCAAACGGGTGTTCGTGTAGGCTGTTAATTGTAAGACTTGCCTTGTGAAGTCTTCATGTTATTTATGAGAGGCAATATTGCCATTTCTTTTACAGTTTCACACACTTTTACACACTTTCACGTGTTTCTTCCATCTGCCGACGGTGTCGCCATTTCTCATTTCACCCGTTTTTGTGCGTACGCCTGGGTCAGAGTTTGCGTGAAGGACCGCACATTTTCCCGTCAAGTTTGCTTTTTATAAATACCAATTATTGCGTAGAGAGCGGCGTACGCCTTCTTTTGTGCGTACACAACGTTTATAAATGAGGCCCCAGGACTTCCTTTAGTAATGTAGTTGGAATAACTTCAGGTGAACAAGAGGTCGATCTTAAACTGGACACTATGTTCAATAGTTATGTGAGATCGGATGGTGTGAAAATTTAGCTCTAATCAAAGGCAAAGGCCAAACCTTCTGGGATGGATTCAGTACAATTTGTAATTTAATACAAAGGATTTAATACAAAGGATGCAAATGATCAGACAAACTAGCATTCCGAATGTCAATGTTTGTTATAGGAAAACCTGAAGTCATAACAAGGTCAAGTGTGTGGCCCTGGATATGTGTAGGATCCGAAATATATTGTATTATAGAGTACAACTATAGAGTCTAAAAGTTGAGTAAACTCTCTTACAAGTGGCTTTTGTGGGCAACAGACATGTACATTGAAATCGCCTTGAAGCAAAACATCATGAGTTTTGTGGCCAAATTAGATAGAAAATCAGAGAACTCTGTTAAAAAATCCTTATTGGGTTTTGGTGCTCTGTAGATTAAGGCACAAAGCACAGGTTTCGGTAAATCAACTTTACAAACTAAAGCCTCAAAACTGGAATAAGAGTCTATAGAAAAAGGCTTACATGAAAACAAGTTCTTAAAAATCACAGCGGCAACTGAGGGGCAACTAAGATATTTACAGTTTGTAGGGCAAAGTTCAGATAATGAAGTTCGATCGTCTGGAGTGAGTTTCAGTGATGAAAAGAAAATCCAAGTTATTTGATGAGAAAAAGTCATTCAACAGAAAAGTTTTGTTTGTAACAGATCTGGCATTTATCAAAGCCATTTTAAGTGGCATCATGGTAATTCCCAATAAAGAGGATTCATGAAGGGAGGTTTTTGATACGAATCGTAGAGAGTCAAGTTTCACACCACGCTGTGATTTCTTCCAGCCAGGGGCAATCCGCTTTGTAGACCTGGCATATCTCTTTTTAAGATCTTGACTGACGCTTTGTTTGACGTCTCTGATCAGCGCTGTCACCAATGTTGTCCTGTGTGTCATGCAACAACTGTGCGAGCAGCGGTGCTACGAGTGAGAGAGTAGGATTCTTTTCCTCAGACATCAAAGTGGTCGCCACTTGCATCGACTTCAATGCATGCACAATTTCTTCAGCGTTCCCAATATCAGCCTCATTCAATGTGAAGACATCTGTGCTATTCTTTCTTACTTCAGGAGACAAGAGCGCTGCACAAACAGCAGGCTGCTGTTCAAGAAACCGCAGTAGCATTTCATAAGCACTGTTCCATCTCGTGCTGACATCAGTCTTCAGTTTATGGGTTGGAAGCTGTAACATTTTCTGTTTTTTCTCCAAAGCGTGGTTTGCCACTGTGCTTCTGTTGAAAAAGCCGGTTATTCGTTGTACTCTCCCCATGAGCCTGGCCACTGCTGGCAGATTTAATACCCGCTGCGACGCCAGATTTATTGTGTGCGCGAAACACTTCACGTGGAGGTGTCCCGCTAACTGAACGGCGACGGCCATATTAGAAGCATTGTCGGTGACAACCACCAGGTTTTTGTCTGAAATCCCCCATTCCCGTCCTGCATTTTGCAGGAGGTGAGCAATGTTAGCCCCGGTGTGACTTTCGTGTACTGCTCTAGTTTGGAGAACGTGAGACCGCAGTTGCGGTCTTCTGTGAGATAATGAGCTGTAATAGTCACATAGGAATCCACTGCCCATGAGGTCCATGCATTACAAGTCATTGCTTGGCTACTGCTGTATCCGTGAAAAAACGGCGACACGGAGTCACGTACCTCGGTTCCAGTGTCTTAAGCAAGTGACAAAAGCCCTCATTTTCCACAACATTGTATGGGCGCAGGTCTTTGAACATGAAGTAGGCGATGGCTTGAGTTATTTTCTTTGCTCGCTCTGAATTGGGAGGTAGCTTTGTCAAGCTAAGTGTGTCCAGTGTTGGTTGATTTTTGGGTGGAGCTAATTTAGCATTAGCGTCCTCGGCTAACGCTAACTCTGGATGGTGGGGTGTGAGATGAGCCCTCATGTTGGTGGTATTCCCAGAGTATTTTATTTTCATTCGACACTCCTTGCAAATCCCATGTTTCATATCCATCTCAGTTGTCCCCTCCTTGTTAAAAAATCCGAAGAAAGTCCATACACTTGATTTAAACGCAGACGGTGCATTTCTGATTTCTTTCTCTGATGCTGCCATGTTTATTTTATCTACGTCCTCCTGCATGCTGACAGTCAACCCGACAGTCACCCCGCTGACCTCACCAGAAAACAAACAGCACCATCTAGTGGACTGAATGAGCAATTGATTTTTAGCATTCTACTACCAAAGTTAAATTCTCATGTGTAATTTAAATAATAAAAGATCAATACTTGGCGCCCGTGTATCGATACAGTATTGCCACAGAAAATATCGCGATACTATGCTGTATCGATTTTTTCCCCCACCCCTACTAAACAGACTTTAAACGCGAACCTGTGATAGACGCTGATGGCGTTCACATGCGCATTAAGAATTGATTCTATAGTTATGTGCGTTTGAATATATGTTCGCAGGTTTGTAATTCCTTACAAACCATGCCTAAACAAACTACTTGTCTATAAATTTTGATGCAGAATTTTATTTTATTTTATCACTTCGGGTAGGTACGCGAACCGAAAAATTCCACAACGCTTTATCTGTAGAGTGGTATAGGGATCCTCCATAGGGAGAGGCTAGTTGGCACTTCAGCACTGCATTGTCATCGGGTCCAGGGGGCGAAGGTCCTTCGTCAGATCTGGAAACGGCCTGGATCCGGCAGGCTGCGGGAAAACCTCGGGATAAACAAAGACACTCTAAAATTAGCGTAGATTCCATTATTCTTATGATGTAGCGAGTACATCAGGATTTAAGGGAAGTGTTCCCAGTTCCGGCTGACCTAATCTATGCAGCCTAATATTGAATTATAGAAGTCGATAATGTATTATGTGAATGCTAGGTCAAAGTGATGTGTTTTTAGTCTAGCTTTGAACTGACAGACTGTGTCTGCATCCCGGACAATGTTAGGAAGACTGTTCCAAAGTTTTGGTGCTAAATAGGAAAAGGATCTACCGCCAGCAGTCGATTTTGATATTCTAGGTATTATCAACTGGCTGGAACTTTGAGATCGCACATATGAAACAAGGTCCATTCACGATATTTAACGATAATATAAAGTTTTAAAGGCCTCTATTTTGCTCATTTACAGGTTCATAATTTTGTTTAGGGGGATATTTTGCATAATTTAAATTTACATTGTTGCTGCATGTGCTTTCACCCTCTGTCTCTGTTTTAGTTTTGGTTAGTCACCTGTGTTGTGATTAGTCTATTGTCGGGAAGGTAACGCCACTTAGACCATAACTGGTGAGTCCCGAGGCTTCCTGGGGCACTGAAAATCCTACTGTAACTATGCCAAATAACTTTAGTCAGTGCAGTTGGTGGGAGAGCAACTGTGCCTGACTGTGCAGCCTGACATGTCCCCCATCATGATTGTAAATTTTTCACATTTTTCACCGGTGATCGGTTCTGCACAGATTTTGCTAATCTTAATTTTGCCTATTGACTAATGCTGCAGAATGCCTTTATTATATTCACTTTTTGTATAGACTTTAAAAAGTTAATAATTGTAATTATATATTTAAATTAAATTTATTCAAACTAGAACCATATTACTGTATATTTTACTATGTTTAGAAAGTCCATATGTATCAGAAAACAAGAAATGCATTCTGACCTTCTTAAATATTATATCCAATTATTACATTCACAAAAAAGTATATATTGTATACTATATTTAGCAATATTGATCTAAAGATGTACTTACAAAGATATTTGTGCTCATGAAAATACAAATGACACTTGTGAGAAAAAGCTTACAGAAAACCCACTGCACATTTTGGATGAGTTTCTGCTCTATTCCGATATTGTAATTAAAATATACAATTGTACATACAGTTGTTGATTCTTGTTGGGAGTGTTTTAATCATCATGAATAGCAGTGTATTTGATATGATCATGAATCATATGAATCATACCATGACACAACAAATCTGACAAAGTATATGTATAGTTACAAAGTAAATTAAAAAATATTTTAATTATTATTTAAATATGTGAAATGACCAAAGCACTCTCCAAGACGTTTTCTTGATGTTTTATTAATAAAGTTCGGGAGGAGCTCGCTCAGATAATTAACATGAGTGGAGAGCACTCAGCAATCAACGATAAGAGGTGTATATATATATATATATTCAGCAGTCTCAGCTCAATTCGTTGACAGTTTAGCAACGAATGAGTGATACTGACGAACTGGGTTCGGGCCGAACACCGAGCTGGGAGCCCTACCCCCGGACAGCACACCAAATACGCATTCAACTTTACTCCCTCTAATTGTATGTAAGTGTGAACTCGTGAATTACATTACATCAGTTTAGTCAAATACTGTCCACTACAATACAATATATCTATATTTTGGCTCAATCTCAAACATGAGCAAGAGCATCACAAAAGACATAATTAAATGCAACAGCAACATCATAATAAGCAGTCATGGGAATTAACACAATAATCTATTATGATAAAACCTTTAAATTATTTGGTGCAACTTTTTTGTGCAAAAATACATCTGCTAATCGTTTCCTGATCTCTTTAGTCCTGGTGCAATAAACAGTGGGGTTTATTAGGGGGGGAATTAATGAGGAACTAATTAATATTGCATTTCTCTCTGTTAAAGTAAGCACAACTCCTATTCGAGTTAGTAATCCAGAGACCATTTTCGGTGCATAATAACTAAACAAGACAATTAGGTGACTCAAACAAGTGTTGATCATTTGCTTTTTGCCTGCATTATTGGAAAGTTTAGTCACACTATACGCCAGAACAGCATAAGTGCACATAATAAATGGAAACTGACCACAGAACCACCACAGATTAATCATTGCAGGCAAGAAAAAATATGGTTCAGGATTGACACAAGCAGCTCTGATCATGGATGGATAATCACAGAAGACATATCTGATAACAGGCTGACAGTATGGAAGATTGTCTGCCATAGAAGTCAAAACACCCATTAAAGTGATAGTAATGAGCCAAGTCAGAAAAATTAGCAGAAACGTTCGTGAGTTTGTTACAATGCTGTGATACCTTAAAGGAAGTCTAATTGCAAGCAGTCGGTCAATTGCCATTAATGTCAGAGCCATGCATACTGTGAAATCACCAAGATGATAGAAGAACATCCTTGAGATACAAGAGTAGTATGACACAGTTTTAATCTCAGCCAGCAGCACTGAGATCATGGTTGTACTGCAGGTAGAGGAGTACATTATGTCAACAACAGCTAGATTACAGATTAATATGTACATTGGTTTGTATAAATGTCTGTCAGTCAAGATGATACACAGATTGATGCCGTTCCCAAGCAATATGAGCATGTAAGTTATTAAGATGAGGAATCCAAGGAGCTTTTGGTTCTGCAGGTGATCAAATCCAGTGATTATAAAGTTGTCTACATTATTCAGAGTGTAATTTGCCATTTTCCATCCACTGATAAAGAAATAGACACAAGCACATTAAAATACACTATCAACGAGGGACAAGACAAAATAAATAAAAGTCTTGATGTACTCATATATGCACAGGAAAAAAGCTGTTCCGAAGGAAAAGATGCAGACAGTGTCTGTAATATCAAGATGATGAAAACTGGAAAAGTTGAAGTATAGTTTTAAAAGAAATACAAAAAGAGTTTCAGTCATGTTAAAGAGTAAATATGAATAACATGTAAACAATTTTCTTGTCTTATTCTTCTTTAGGCATTATTCTTTAGATCTTTAAAACATTTGAATTCCTTATTGATGAATATTAAAATAGCATGCAAGAGATTCTGAGATGTTCTTCTCATCCAGTACAGACTGATGCCCTGCCTTTTATATTTTTATGGTGTGACAGATACGTCATGGTTTCTTAGCAGCTGTGATTAAACATGGGAGTTTGTTCAAAACACAATAGTTCATAACAGTTTAAGGCTGATAATACACAAGCCATAGTTCAACATAAATCTAAGATTGACATGTTTAGTAATATATAATTTTTTAAAAAATATTTATTTAGCAGTTTTTGTATTTGTTTTCTATGTTTTGCATAGACCCTGATATAGTATCTACGCAGCCTACTGTATTATCTTAGCGTAGGTTGATTTCATTATTATTGAATGAGATCAAATATGTTCAGTGCCATCACACTGATTAAATACAATGACCTAATTTCACATCATGACAAACATTTAATTCAGCATGATTTCTGTTGATGAATCAATATATCCAAAATCATGGATGTAGCAATCAACTACAAGACTCGCTAATGCCAATAATATTTGCCACCACAGACGTCAAACCTGTGTCCAAATACTTAAGGGACCAATTTTTCAATGCTTCAATGTGATGGCGTTTAAGGACGATTATCAATGCATAAAGCATAAAATGGTGTTCTTTTTGGCCGTGCTTACACTAGCTCAAAAATATATACACATTTTTTCCATATTTGAGACAGATCAGATATTGTTACACCACACACAAGATTGGATTTTTTTCGCATCTGATCTGAGCCACTTGCAATTGTGGTTTTTAAATCAGATACACATTAGCTCCAACGCCCAGGTATCTGATACCGAGGGTGACACGCTTGTGCACAGTGACAGTTTTCCTTAAAGAGAGGTCTTTACGAAGCAGGCAGCAGGTGCTTGTAAGCGCTTACGCAAAAAAGCTTCTTTTGTAGAAGTGAGAATTTTCTACCCACTTCTTATCAATCGTGGCACTCATAATAAAAGCAAATATCAATAGAATCTTTAGTTTAGGCGAGAGTTTAATGTAAACACTGATATCAGAGAGTTGTGTCTTCAGTCAATGTGAAAAGGAGGGACAAAAAATTGTTTATGGTCAAAAGTTTGGATCTGTGCAGTAAGCCTTGCAGTTTAAATGCAGCCATACAGATATGGCTATTCCAAGCTGCCGTCCTTCAGATGATACAGTAAATCGAGGTCCTGACTCTCTGTAGTCATTAAAAATCTTAGGATGTCCTTCGAAAAAACATTAAGGGTTTAACCCTGGCATTCTGGTCAAATTTGCCTATTGGCTTCTATCCATCATCATGGCTTCCTAAATATCCCCATATATACAGTATACTGATTGGCTTCATCACTCTGTGTCCTCTCCACCAATAAGCTGGTGTGTGATGAGCGTTCTGGTGCAATATGGCTGCCGTCGCATCATCCAGGTTGATGCTGCACATTGGCGGTGGTTGAGGAGATTCCTCTCCCTTCCTTTTAAAGTGCTTTGAGAGCAGAGAAAAGCGCTAAATAAATGTAACAAATTATTATGATTATTATTAGCCTAACTCAGCACTCCAGGTAAGTCGCATCATGGAGGAGGTTTCTATACAATGCTAAATCAGAAATATGTACAATATATGTGTACAATAACAATTTTTGGAAAAAATATAAACTATATATATAAATTATATAAATATATAAATATTATATATAAATATAAAATAAACACTTTTTGTTTCAAAAGTACATTGAGTTTAATTCATCATTTAATGAGATCTACTCATATATATTGCTAGTGCCGAGAATTTTCGTGAATAAATGCATAGATCCACATATCTAATGGTAGAACTTCTGCCAAGCGTGTCAGAGGTTCTGGGTTCTAATCCGCACGCGTATAGTTTCTTTTCTTTTCTCATCAACACCGAATATGTTATTGTTATGTTATGTAATATCAGTGATTGTATATCTTTCTTTGGTTCACTCCAGTTTTGAGGAAAAAATACTCAGCAATGGTGTTGAATTATGAATTAGCATGTGGTTTGTCTTAAAGCATATTAACCACAGGGGGTCTTTAAAAATACTTCACAATAAACATTAAGCTCCTTCACATGTTGTCTTTTTTTATAGTAAGTAAACTTAAACATTTACTTACAAAATGTATTTAGCTCCCTTTCTAGTTCCGGGTATGAGGGCTTGGCGACGTGTGCTGAGGGTGAGCACTGAGTTGAAACGTGAGAGTTTCTGCTGGCTGAATTCCCACGGACCTCTCGTTCTTACACTTGCACGTGTCTTCCGGTAGAGTTCTCAGATGGGTTTGAGAGCTCGCCTCAGGGTCGGCTTAATTTCTCATTCGGGGATTGAAATGAAGATGAGCTGTCAATCGCAGCATCGGCAGGGTGGGCTGAAGCTGTCTGATGATGAAGACTCGGTTGGGATCTCACCCCCGGACGCGGTGGTCCAGTCTGAGGCTGACACCGAGATGGTGCCATGCTTGCCCTGGGTGGGTCATTGGGTTGGAGTGTACTCCTCCACCCTGTTCCAAACACTCACAGCTTGATGATCTGAGAGCGATGCACCGCCACGCTCTACCGAAGTTTTCTTCGTCCGTCATGGCAAGCGCTTACAATGCCTCTGGACAAGCAGCTTCCGCTCTGCACGCCATGGCTATCCTCTATGCCTTCCAACGAACCTCTCACAGGAAGGTGGCACCGCCAGCTCATCCACAGGCTACTAAGAACCCATGTAAGGCTTCGAAGTGGACCTGAAATGGGGACCCGGGGAAGGAGAGGAGCCACTTGTTCCATAACACTGCAGGAACCAGTGAAGAATTCTATTTACCTCTGTACAAGGAGAGAATGCTGCTGTCCTTGGGCAGAAATCACGAAGGAGTTTTACAGCCCTTACTTCATCATACCCAAGAAGGGTGGGGGGCTCAGACAAATCCTGGACTTACGAGAACTGAATTGGGCCCTTCACAGGCTCCCGTTGTAGATGCTCACCCAGAAACACATAATAACGTGTCACGTATCAGGATTGGGTTGCGGCGATAGACATGAATGACATGTACTTTCATGTCTCAATCCTTTCTTTGCACAGACCATTTATATGGTTCGCCATAGAAGGGCAGGCATATAAGCTCAAGGTCTTCCCTTTCGGGTTGTCCCTGTCTCCTAACGTCTTTCCCGCAGAGGCTGCCTTGCCCTCTTGAGGGAAGTGGGTATTCGCATCCTCAAATACCTCAACGAATGGCTAATATTAGCCACATATTCATAATATAATATTAGCACATCTTTCTGAAGTCAACGTCTCAGAAGTCACATCTCTCATTCAGTGCTGAACTGCTTGAATATGTTCAAGTACTAGACATCAGTCCCTCTCAAATACTTTCAGAGGCTCCTGGGGCATATGACATCCTAGGCTGCAATAATGCCGCAAGAGTTGATGTATATGAGACTGCTTCAGCACTGGCTTAATGCCAGAGTCTCGAAATGGGCATTGCGCCACAGAACACATCACACGGCCATCACGTTAGGGCAGGGCTATTCAATTAGCTTCATTTGAGGGCCGGATTATTAAATCGAAAAGTTGAGGTGGGCCGATGGGTTTAGCTTATTTATTGAAATATAACAGTATCAATAAGTAAGCTAAAGTAAACATAAAAGTATTGTATTTACTTGGAAATGTGGTACCCAACAGTATGCAGATTTATCAGACCATAATAAATAACGTATTTACAGCTATGTATAAATATATGAATTATACAAGATCATAGCTATTGGTAAGAATTATTTTATTAATAATTATTATAGGCTTAAATTAAAGTATTCTGACAGTGAGACTCCGTAACCATAGGTAAAACCATGCATGGCTACTCACTCACTACCACTGTATAAAAAATGCCTAAACAGGTAAAAACTATACACACAATTAATTATATATTTCTCTAGCCACCTAATAAATCTAATGCAATATAAATGACTATAACATAGTATTCAATATAAATATTCCACATTTCTGCCCAAACCATGGTAAATTACTACAGTACATTCATGGTAAATGTTTGTAAGGGTGGTGATTAGGGATTTATTCTTCTAACTTCGTTCATGGCACAATATTTCTGCTATTTACCTCATCAGTCGTGTTGGGAATGTTAAGGCTGTTTCATCCGATTTAAAACTAGTTAAAATCATTGAGTGATTTGTGGTTTGTAACAGAGAGATGTGTCAGGTTGAAACGCTTGTCACTGGATGTCGCATCGCTGTTTAATAATAGTGTCCGGGACCGGGAGTAAACGCAACTCCTTTAAGCTTGCGTTCCGTTATCCACTGGGCCGTGCTGCGTAGTTCAAAGTAAACTAGTGAAACAACTTTAAACAGCACTATTTGTTCTCTATTTGTTCTTACTGACCGAGAAACGGCTTCAGATGATTCAATGACACAATGGTCAGAACGAATCCGAATCGTTTCAGACCGTTATGCAAGCGCGTTTGGCCAATTCATGGAAAGGAAATTAATAATCGAACCAAATAATGATTAATTCAGGAATGATTGATATCGCTGGTTCAGTCGACAGAAATACGGGACACACACATAATAACTGCTGAAATATTCGGACTGAAAACGTTTCTCAGGTCAGTCGGAGCGCTCATGGTACACACACAGTGCGAATAGCCGTACAGCTGCAGGCGCCACTGTGGTCACGCGCATATCTAACCGAATTTAGCCGCACCGCCAGGAACAGAAGAGGAGGGAGGTTAGGTGCCCTCGGGCCATATGGAGATGATTGGCGGGCCGGACCTGGCCCGCTGGCCGCCAATTGAATAGCCCGGCGTTAGGGTGTCGTCGCACATTCAGCCCCTGGACAGACCTTTCTTTTCTACGAGCAGGAGTTCCCCTAGAGCAGGTGTTCAGATGCATTGTTGTTACATTAGATACTTCCAAGACAGACTGGGGCAATGTATGCAACAGGCATGCAGCTTCGGGTTCCTGGAAGCAACCTCAATCATGCAGCGGATTCACTCTCATTACAGGCTATGCTCAAAGGAGAGTTAAGACTTGATCCCCAGACGGTCCAGCTGATTTGGAGTCACAGGTAGACCTGTTCGCCTCTCAAGAATCCTCCTATTATCCTCTGTGGTACTCCCTGACCAAGGCCCTCTCTTCTCTGAGCCGGGCAAATCCCCCTGAGGAAGGAACTTCTTTCTCAGAAGTACCCACTTTTTTGTTCACACCACAGGAACTTAGAATGATTTTAGTTATGGGAGCACATTTTGGGGGGGACTAAACTAGCTCCTACTTCAGAATAAAGTCTAACCCAGCACAATAGGAACTACCAGTGGCGTAAGTGTATGTTGATTGGCATAACTCATGCCATACGAAACACCTGCACCCGCCATTTTTAAAGACGTGTAAACACACAGTTTACATGCTCCATGAACTGACTCCAGAAACATGGAAAACAGCGATAAATGGACCAATGTCTTGTCAACCTTTAGCTACGGAGTTGTTTTACGTTGGAAAAGGCTGCACTTAAATGTTGTCGGCCGGCTTCCATCACTTCAGAGTTCCTATTGGTGAAACATTTAGTTCTCGAGGGACCACCCTGGTGGCTAGTTCCAATAACGGAACTACAGGCCTATAGTATCCAAATAGCAAGCTGCTTTTTCCAAGTCCTTTGTAGTTCTGAAGATTTAGTTGTATCTTATAGCTAGCTACATTTATATTTAGCTAGTAAGCTTGCCCAATATTGGGACATATCTACAATGTTTTTTTTTTCCATACACAGGGGTCCACATAATCATCCATTTATAACTGAGCAGATAAGTGGTTTAGATCCCAGTGCACAAATGTTTAATAGAATTAGTAATTAAAATGTTTGGACTAAGGGACAACAGAATTATTTTGTTTATTACGATTACTGTTATTTAATAATAACAGTAATCGTGATAAACAAAATAATTCTGTTGTCCCTTAGTCCAAACATTTTAATTAATAATTCTATTAAACATTTGATTAATGTTTATGTAATGTTTGATGTAATGCTTCACATACAGTACATAGTATTATTCATGCTTCACACACAAAGATGGGATATATAATGCATCTATAAACAGTTTTGTTTAACAACTCTTTGTCAATGCATAGAAAATCTTGCTATTTAACATTTAATTTAACATTTCTGCCAATACTGTCATTTAAAAAATATTCAAAGCTCCAAAAATTTTCCCAGATTTTCCTTTATTTTATTTGAAAACAAAAATTCAACATCAGCATGTCTATGCGTTGGCTCATCTAACACAAGCAACAGCATCACAAAACACATTATCAAAACAACCAATAGCAACATCATTACAATCAGAATCAAGATGATAAAGCTATTGATATTGACTTTAAATGATTTGGTACAATTTTTTTGTGCAAAAATATATCTGCTAATCGTTTCCTGATCTCCTTAGTCCTGGTGCAATAAACAGTGGGATTTATTAGGGGGGGAATTAATGAGGAAATAATTAATATTGCATTTCTCTCTGTTAAAGTAAGCTCAACTCCTATTCGAGTTAGTAATCCAGAGACTAGCTTTGGTGCATAAAAACTGAGCAGAACAATGAGGTGACTCAAACAAGTGTTGATCATTTGCTTTCTGCTTGAGTTGTTGGAGAGTTTGGTCACACTATATGCCAACACCACATAAGTGCACATTATAAAGGGAAATTGTCCACACATTGGCCACAGACTTAACATTGCAGGTAAAACAAAATATGGTTCAGGATTGACACAAGCAGCTCTGATCATGGAAGGATAATCACAGAAGACATATCTGATAACAGGCTGACAGTATGGGACACTGTCTACGACTGATATCACAAAACCTATTACAGAAAAACCAGAGATCCAGATCACAAAAATAAGCAGAAGGATTCGAGAATTTGTTACAATGCTGTGATACCTTAATGGTAGCCTAATCGCAATAAGTCGGTCAATTGCCATTAATGTCAGAGCCATGCACTCTGTGAAATCACCAAGATGATAGAAGTATGTCCTTGAGATACAAGAGTAGTATGATACAGTTTTAATCTCAGCCAGCAGCACTGAGATCATGGTTGTGCTGCAGGTAGAGGAGTACATTATGTCAACAACAGCTAGATTACAGATTAATATGTACATTGGTTTGTGTAAATGTCTGTCAGTCAAGATGATACACAGATTGATGCCGTTCCCAAGCAATATGAGCATGTAAGTTATTAAGATGAGGAATCCAAGGAGCTTTTGGTTCTGCAGGTGATCAAATCCAGTGATTATAAAGTTGTCTACATTATTCACGGTGTAATTTGCCATTTTCCATCCACTGATAAAGAAATAGACACAAGCACATTAAAATACACTATCAACGAGGGACAAGACAAAATAAATAAAAGTCTTGATGTACTCATATATGCACAGGAAAAAAGCTGCTCCGAAGGAAAAGATGCAGACAGTGTCTGTAATATCAAGATGATGAAAACTGAAAAAGTTGAAGTATAGTTTTAAAAGAAATACAAAAAGAGTTTCAGTCATGTTAAAGAGTAAATATGAATAACATGTAAACAATTTTCTTGTCTTATTCTTCTTTAGGCATTGTTCTTTAGATCTTTAAAACATTTGAATTTCTAATCAGTCAATATTAAAATAGCATGCAAGAGATTCTGAGATGTTCTTCTCATCCAGTACAGACTGATGTCCTGCCTTTTATATTTTTATGGTGTGACAGATACGTCATGGTTTCTTAGCAGCTGTGATTAAACATGGGAGTTTGTTCAAAACACAATAGTCCATAACAGTTTAAGGCTGATAATACACAAGCCATAGTTCAACATAAATCTAAGATTGACATGTTTTGTAATATATACATTTTTAAAAATATTTATTTAGCAGTTTTTGTATTTGTTTTCTATGTTTTGCATAGACCCTGATATAGTATATACCAAGCGTGCCGTACAGGCCCTGAAAAGTGAAGCCAAAACATCTCGATCGCCCCCCGGTGACCGGTCCTACTATAGCTCATAACCCCCCGCCTCCCCATGTTATTCAACGGGACGTGAGACCAACTAAACAATTAAATTACACCTCACATATCTTTTTTCCAAAGATAGTTTCTGTCATTTACTGTAGTTTTTATCACGCAGATGTAATTTCAAGTGTTTGTTTTTAAAATAAGTTTGTTTTTAGTTTGTTATTTGATGCTATAAAAACGGCGCTGTGGCGTACATGATTGACAGCTGTGATTGACAGGTTCTCTGAGCAAGTAGTCACTGAAGAAACACGGGACTTTCTTTCGGGATCTTTGGAGGACTGAGGAGATTGGAGCTTTAAATTTAATATCTAAATTTCTATAATTAATTATTTCACACCGACATAATGGGTTGTTCTGCAGCAGAGGCGTGTGCTTGCGATTGATTCAGCGAGAGTGAGGGCGGGACGTTGATTTCGCGGCTTTACTTCCTGCTCACTACTGCGCATGTCTGGTCCCGAAATCGCAACTGCACAGACTCAAGTCCCAAGATGTCAGCGCCATATCGGGACAATAGCGGCTTCACTTCTCGCCAATGGAAGAGAGCGAAGGGGCGTCGTCCATCTTTTTTTACAGTCAGTGGTATAGACGCAGCCTATTGTATTATCTAAGCCTAGGTTGATTTCATTATTATTGAATGAGATAAAATATGTTCAGTGCCATCACACTGATTAAATACAATGACCTAATTTCACATCATAACAACCATTTAATTCAGTATGATTTCTGTTGATGAATCAATATATCCAAAATCATGGATGTAGCAATCAACTACAAGACTCGCTAATGCCAATAATATTTGCCACCACAGACGTCAAACCTGTGTCCAAATACTTAAGGGACCAATTTTTCAATGTGATGGCGTTTAAGGACGATCATCAATGCATAAAGCATAAAATGGTGTTCTTTTTGGCCGAGCTTACACTAGCTCAAAAATATATACACATTTTTTTACATATTTGAAACAGATCAGATATTGTTACACCCCACACAAGATTGGATTTTTTTCGCATCTGATCTGAGCCACTTGCCATTGTGGTTTTTAAATCAGATACACATTAGCTCCAACACCCAGGTATCTGATACCGAGGGTGACGCGCTTGTGCACAGTGATAGTTTTCCTTAAAGAGAGGTCTTTACGAAGCAGGCAGCAGGTGCTTGTAAGCGCTTACGCAAAAAAGCTTCTTTTGTAGAAGTGAGAATTTTGTACCCACTTCTTATCAATCGTGGCACTCATAATAAAAGCAAACATCAATAGAATCTTTAGTTTAGGCGGGAGTTTAATGTAAACACTGATATCAGAGAGTTGTGTCTTCAGTAGGGATGGGTATCGTTAAGGTTTTAACGGTATTACTACTCTTAGCGATACTGCTTATCGATCCGGTACTTTAACGGTATTCTTATCGGTTCTTTTTGGTGTGTTTTTTTTTTAACATTCGGGTAATAATTAACATTTGCTTTATATTTTGAAATGTAAAATATCTATAGCAAAAGAAAAAGCAATGCTTTAACAAAACGAATAAAATATCTATTTGTTATGCAGCAGTGTGCATGCTTTTTTTGTTTTATATACATGATATAGGATATGATAAGCAAAAACAAGTACAAACACATGGTCAAAAAAAGAATACAATTAAACAAAGATACAAATTATATACACAGTGCTTTAATTTCAGGAAGGTCTACTATAATTACTTTTCAGGTAAGTGTTTCTGTCTGAAAAGAAATCTAATTTAGTAATTAAATGAAAAATAACACCGCATAGTTTATCATAGATAGATTAATGCTTATTAAAGTTTAAGTTATTCATTCAAGAGCTGTGAGTGATTTTCTCTGCCTTTTGTTGTTTGATAAGCATTAATGGCTCAATCGTCAGCAGGTTTATTAGACTGCTGCCCCTTTAAGACCGAGTGCAGATCTAATAGGTGACTGAGGCCACGTTTACACATAGCCGGGTATTTAGAGAAAGAAATATTTCCCCCTCCGTTTTCAATAATAACATTGTGCACACAACATCGTTTTCAAAAAAGTTGTCATTTACATCAACCCGCATAAATACGGCGTCGAGCGCCATCATAACTATGCCAAACTGGGCGCTCGCATGGCGTTAATCATTTTCTGGCGCATAATGTGACGTTTGAGAACCTAAAACCCAGTTTCTCCCAGTTGACACGGCAACACATAACCGGCGTTTTCAGAAATATCCACTTTGGCCGGAGTTTTTAGAAATAATCGTTTTCTGTGATAAAAATGGGGTTTTCGTGTAAACGAGAGGCCAAACCGCAGGTAAATATCTGCGTTTTCCCTTCGTGTAAACGGGGCCTGATGCACCACCATTTTCTCCCAACTATTTACGTCCATTTAAGACATAAACTCTGTTTAAGTGAATAAACTGTGTTCCCTTTCGTTGTCACTCCGAGTTACATCGGATGACGACGAAATGGGGTTTCGCTTAGAAAGCCTATCAACTTCGAGTATTACAAAACGAGCCAATGGCAAAGAAATGCCATGGGTCTGCGGAATTTGCATAGCGTATACCGTATACCGCCCTACCTCGTGGGTATAAAAGGAGGAAGCCGGACACATGCAGATATGTTTTCGCTTCGGAACCAAGTTTATTCTTCTCTCCACAAGCCATCTCTGAATTGTCAGCTTTACAAACGAGTACCTTGAGTGTCGGTGTGACGGCGATCTCCGGCGAGCGCGTGCTTCCTGCTTATCTCTGCAGTGGTTTGTCAGACAGTGCGTGTCTCCCCGTGTGCTTCAACACTTGAGTTTTCTCTCACAAAAAGAGCTTGCACGCGGCATAAAAAAAAAAAATAAATAAATGGTGCGGCAGCTTGGTATCGGACTCTGATGGGCACGAGCATTGTCTAGTATGTTTGGGCTTGATCATGCTAGAGCAGCGCTCGTGGATGACACATGTTTTCTCAGTGGGAACATGACCATCGCGTCATTAAGGTCGAGACTCGGTGAACTCACATGAGTGAGAGTCCCCTCATCCACCCCCCGATCTTCGGCTGGTGGCCAGGGTGACCTGAGGGTTACGGTCTGGAACAAGGCGCCGACTATGTGTCCGCGACCCCAGCCCCCCTCTTCAATGACGGTGCCCGCTAATGAACAGGTGATTCCCACGGGTCTACCCTCTGGTGGCCCGTGTGTTTCATTTGAAGCTACAGAGGATGATACTATGTTTGTAGCAGCTTCACAAGGTGGGTTTGATTTTCCTGGAAGTGACGACTCGTCACAGCTGCCACCTTCTGGTGCATACGGCTGTGCCTGAGTCTGATCCGGAGATGACGGCCATGCTTTCCCGGGACGATTGGTTTTTGGGTAAGGCCGCCGACCCTCGTCCACGGCAAACCCCAATACCTTTCTTCCCGGACGTGCATGATGAGATCTCGAAGTCCTAGAAGATCCCTTGTCTTCTCGGGACCGCTCGCTGATCTCATCCGCCTTTCCTCCCCTCGATGGGGCCGCTGCCCATGGGTACACTGGGGTCCCCCCGGCTGAACGCTCTGTTGCGATGCTATGTGTCCTCAGAGTGCTTCTTCTCGGCGCAATCCTAAGCACCCGTCCGTGGCCTGTAGTTTTTCGTCTATGCTTGTGGCGAGATCCTATAGCACCACGCGACTGGCAGCCGCCTCACTGCATGCCATGGTCATTCTGCTGGTCTACCTGACCCAGATGCTCATGGACCTGCACGAGGGCGTGACTGACCCAGGGCTCTTCACTGAGCTGCGCGCCGCCACTGACCTTGCTCTCCGAGCGACGAAAGTGGCCGTACGCTCCCTGGGTCAGGTGATGCTCACCATTCTGTGGTTGAACCTGTCTGATGTGCTGGATGTCGCGCGTACCCGTCTGTCCGACATTCCCATATCCCAGGTCGGCCTCTTCGCCGGTGCGGTTGAGGGCTTGCCCAACAGCTCTCAGCCGCCCATGAGCAGACTGACGTTGATTCTGTCCCGACGGCCCCGCCGTCCGCTCAGATCCCTCGGTCTGCCCACCGCCGAAGGCGCCCTCCCGCGGCTCCCACCCCGCCCGTTCACCCGGGCCGGCTCTGGGAGCCTTGGGTGGACGCCACAGCCCTCTCCAGCCCCGCCCCCCGCTACACGCCAGGTTAAGCGGCGCTCTTGAGACGGGCTCCTCGGGGATGGAGCAGACTGAGGTTGACTCTGTCCCGACGGCCCCGCCGTCTGCTCAGCTCCCTTGGTCTGCCCACCGCCGAGGGCGCCCCCCCGCGGCTCCCACCCCGCCCGTTCACCCGGGCCGGCTCTGGAGGCCGCGGTCGGACGCCACAGCCCTTTCCAGCCCCGCCCCCGCTACACGCCGGGTTAAGCAGCGCTCTTAAGATGGGCTCCTCAGAGATGGGACTCAGTTCTTTCCAGGAGTTGGTAGCAGGACCACTTCTTTCCCCGGTGGAGGGCCGGGGAAGAATCCTTATTCTCCAAGAACTGACTCTCCCGTCTCTGAGCACACAGAGTTCTCGGTGACACAGAGCGCCGCCCACAAGCCGTGCTCTCCTTGTCCCCCTCTGTCCCAGAGGTGGTTGACACGGCGTGCCGTCCACGGACCGCTTCGCCCCTGTCCCCCTCTGTCGCCAGACCCCTGGCAGAGCAGGCCCCCGCGGGACGACCAGCCTGGTCCTCCCCTGACCCCCTCTGCCAGGGCGTGGTTGCTAACTGTGCCCCCACACCGGACCGCTATGCCGTCCACGTCTGGGCCAGTTACTCCGCTTCGTTGCCCCACCGGGGGGACGCCTGTGGTTCGCATGACCCCGCTGGTTCAGTTCCTGGGAGCCTGGTTAAAACTCCCCGTCTGTCCCGCTGGATCGCGCGGACCGTCAGGCTCGGCTATGCGATTCAGTTCGCACGGTCTCCTCCCCGCTTCTGGGGAGTCCGCTCCACTTTGGTCGGTGGCTAGGCCCCCATCATGAGAGCAGAGATTGCCACCCTGCTGGCGAAGGGTGCAATCGAGACTGTCCCTCCAGCCGAGATGAGGTCCGGCTTCTACAGCCCCTACTTCATTGTCCCCAAGAAAACCGGTGGGTTACGGCCAGTCCTGGACTTGCGTGTGCTGAACGGCTCCCTTTACAGGATGCCGTTCAAGATGCTCATTGCCAAACCTGTTTTCGAATGCGTACGGCCCCAGGATTGGGTTGCAGCGATCGACCTGAAGGACGCCTACTTTCATGTCTCAATTCTTCCTCGACACAGACCGCTCCTACGGTTTGCTTTAGAGGGGCAGGCATACCAGTACGCGGTTCTCCCTTTCGGGCTAGCCCTGTCTCCTCGCATCTTCACGAAGGTCGTCAAGGCTGCCCTTGTTCCCCTTCGGGAACACGGGGTTCGCATTCTGAGTTATATCGACGACTGGCTGATTCTAGCTCACTCTCGAGATCGGGTTTGCGAACACGGTGACCTAGTGCTCCGGCACCTAGCTCGTCTGGGCCTTCGGGTCAACTGGGAGAAGAGTAAACTTTGCCCCGTGCAGAGGATCTCTTTTCTCGGTACGGACATCGTCTCGTTCGCCATGTCCGCGCAGCTTACGAGCGAGTGCGCGCATTCACTGCTGACTTTCCTGAGACAATTCTAGGGCAAGAGTGCGGTTCCACTGAAACTTTTTCAGAGGCTCCTGGGGCATATAGCATCTGCAGCCGTGGTCACGCCGCTCGGATTGCTTCATATGAGACCGCTTCAGCTTTGGCTTCGCGACCGAGTCCCGAGGTGGGCATGGCAACAAGGCACGCTCCGAGTACCAGTTACTCCGACCTGCCGTCAGTTCTTCACCCCGTGGTAGAAGTTTTCTCAGGGCGGGTGTCCCCCTGGAACGAGCTTCCCGGCATGTTGTTGTCTCAACAGATGCCTCCAACACGGGCTGGGGCGCCATGTACAATGGGCATGCTGCTGCGGGCTCCTGGACAGGACCCCAGTGGCTATGGCATGTCAATTGCCTCGAGTTGTTGGCACTGTGCCTTGCCCTGCACCGCTTCTGGGCGATGCTCTGGGGTCAACACATACTAGTCCGATCAGACAATACCGCTACTGTAGCGTACATCAACCGTCAAGGTGGTCTACGCTCCCGCAGTATGTCACAACTCGCTCACCACCTCCTCTTATGGAGTCAGAAGCATCTGAGGTCGCTTCGAGCCATTTCATTCCCGGAGTGCTGAACTGTGCAGCCGACGAGCTCTCACGGCTTCAGCCCCTCCCTGGAGAATAGCGACTCCATCCCCAGTCGGTTCAGCTGATTTGGGACCAGTTCGGGGACGCACAGATAGATCTGTTTGCCTCTCACGACTCGACCCATTGCGACCAGTTTTATTCCCTGACTGAGGGCACGCTCGGCACGGATGCTCTGGCGCACAGCAGTGTTTTAGGACCTCGGACCAGCTCTTTGTCTGTTATGGTGGGAAGCTGAAGGGAAACGCTCTCTCCAAGCAAAGGTTGTCTCACTGGACAGTGGACGCCATTGCTTTGGCATACCAGCAGCAAGGTCGACCGTGCCCCCTTGGTGTGACTGCCCACTCCACCCGGAGTGTGGCGTCCTCTTGGGCTCTAGCGCGTGGCGCCTCGCTAACAGACATCTGCAGAGCTGCAGGCTGGGCGACACCTCACGCATTCGCCAGATTCTATAATCTCCGAGTGGAACCAGTGTCCTCTCGTGTACTCGCTTCAACCAGCTAGTACCGGACCCGCTCAGGTGTCCTCGCTTGCTCGCCATTCCACTCCACGGACTGGATACGTGCAATATTCTCCATAGGTGAGCTTCCCCGAAAGCCCTGAGTTCCTCCAGCACTCCTGACGTCGGCGCCAGTGTCTATTGCCTGCGCGTCGGCTAGGTGCCTCCCGTGTGCATGGTCCCTCCCTGAGCGACCCCCACATGTGTATTTCCACTGTAAGCCTCTCTGAGCGTGTGTCTTTCCCTTGGCAAGCCACCTTGCCACCCCTGGGGTTGAAATATTCCACCTGCGGCTGGACACCCCAGTGTCTCCATATGTTTCCTTCGGGTCATATGTGTATTTTCTAAGCCCCCCCCCCTTTGGTTTGGCATTAATTGCATACTTCCCCTAGCTTGGGTTATGCTTCCCAGTGTACCTTGGTTTTCCTGTGATAAATGGAGTCCTTCGTCCAGTCTACAACAGGGATCTCGATTTACGCAGGGCACTGGAAGACAGCTGAGAAGGTGGCGTGATTAGACTGGTAACCCCATTTCGTCGTCATCCGACGTAACTCGGAGTGACAACGAAAGGGAACGTCTTGGTTACATATGTAACCCTCGTTCCCTGAGTAGGCACTCTTAATAAAAGCAAACATCAATAGAATCTTTAGTTAGGCGAGAGTTTAATGTAAACACTGATATCAGAGAGTTGTGTCTTCAGTCAATGTAAAAAGGAGGGACAAAAAATTGTGTATGGTCAAAAGTTTGGATCTGTGCAGTAAGCCTTGCAGTTTAAATGCAGCCATACAGATATGGCTATTCCAAGCTGCCATCCATCAGATGATACAGTAAATCGAGGTCCTGACTCTCTGTAGTCATTAAAAATCTTAGGATTTCCTTCGAAAAAACAGTAGGGGTTTAACCCTGGCATCCTGGTCAAATTTGCCTATTGGCTTCTATCCATCACCATGGCCTCCTAAATATCCCCATATATACAGTATACTGATTGGCTTCATCACTTTGTGTCCTCTCCACCAATAAGCTGGTGTGTGATGAGCGTTCTGGTGCAATATGGCTGCCGTCGCATCATCCAGGTTGATGCTGCACATTGGCGGTGGTTGAAGAGATTCCTCCCCCTTCCTTGTAAAGTGCTTTGAGAGCAGAGAAAAGCGCTAAATAAATGTAACGAATTATTATGATTATTATTAGCCTAACTCAGCACTCCAGGTAAGTCGCATCATGGAGGAGGTTTCTATACATTGCTAAATCAGAAATATGTACAATATATGTGTACAATAACAATTTTTGGAGAAAATAACATTACGATGTCCAGAAATCAGTTTTAATAGTACATTGGGTTTAATTGGTCATTTAATGAGATCTACTCATATATATTGCTAGTGCCGAGAATTTTCACGTGAATAAATGCATAGATCCACATATCTAATGGTAGAACTTTCACCAAGCGTGTCAGAGGTTCTGGTTTCTAATCCACACGCGTATAGTGTTTTTTCTTTTCTCATCAAAACCGAGTATGTTCATCAGTGATTGTATATCTTTCTTTGGTTCACTGCAGTTTTGAGGAAAAATACTCAGCAATGGTGTTGAATTATGAATTTGGATATGGTTTGTCTTAAAGCATATTAAAAACACCATACAGATATATAAACAACATAAAAAATATATATTTTTACCACAGGGGGTCTTTAAAAATACCTCACAATAAACATTAAGCTCCTTCACATGTTCTCTTTCTTTATAGTAAGTAAACTTAAACATTTAATAACAAAATGTATTTAGTTCCCTTTCTAGTTCCGGGTATGAGGGCTTGGCGACGTGTGCTGAGGGCGAGCACTGAGTTGAAACGTGAGAGTTTCTGCTTGGTGAATTCCCACGGACCTCTCGTTCTTCCACTTGCACGTGTCTTCCGGTAGAGTTCCCAGATGGGTTTGAGAGCTCGCCTCAGGGTCGGCTTAATTTCTCATTCGGGGATTGAAATGAGGATGAGCTGTCAATCGCATCATCGGCAGGTGGGCTGAAGCTGTCTGATGATGAAGACTCGGTTGGGATCTCATCTCCGGACGCGGTGGTCCAGTCTGAGGCTGATACCGAGATGGTAGCCATGCTTGCCCTGGGTGGGTCATTGGGTTGGAGTGTACTTCCACCCTGTTCCAAACACTCACAGCTTGATGATCTGAGAGCGATGCACCGCCACGCTCTACCGAAGTTTTCTTCGTCCGTCATGGCAAGAGCTTACAATGCCTCTTGACAAGCAGCTTCCGCTCTGCACGCCATGGCTATCCTGCATGTCTACCAACGAACCTCTCACAGGAAGGTGGCACCACCAGCTCATCCACAGGCTACTAAGAACCCATGTAAAGCTTCGAAGTGGACCTGAAATGGGGGACCCGGGGAAGGAGAGGAGCCACTTGTTTCATAACACTGCAGGAACCAGTGAAGAATTCTATTTACCTCTGTACAAGGAGAGAATGCTGCTGTCCTTGGGCAGAAATCACTGTCCTTTTTGCAAAGGAAGCGATAGAGCATGTCCCACTAGCCGAGACGAAGAAGGAGTTTTACAGCCCTTACTTCATCATACCCAAGAAGGGTGGGGGGCTCAGACAAATACTGGACTTACGAGAACTGAATTGGACCCTTCACATGCTCCCGTTCTAGATGCTCACCCTGAAACACATAATAACATGTGTCAGGCATCAGGATTAGCTTGCGGCGATAGACATGAAAGACATGTACTTTCATGTCTCAATCCTTTCTTGGCACAGACTATTTATATGGTTCGCCATAGAAGGGCAGGCACATAAGCACAAGGTCTTCCCTTTCGGGTTGTCCCTGTCTCCTAGCGTCTTTCCCGCAGAGGCTGCCTTGTCCTCTTGAGGGAAGTGGGTATTCGCATCCTTAGCCACATATTCATAATATAATATAAGCACATCTTTCAGAAGTCAACGTCTCAGAAGTCACATCTCTCATTCAGTGCTGAACTGCTTGAATATGTTCAAGTACTAGACATCAGTCCCTCTCAAATACTTTCAGAGGCTCCTGGGGCATATGACATCCTTAGCTGCAGTAATGCCGCAAGAGTTGATGTATATGAGACTACTTCAGCACTGGCTTAATGCCAGAGTCTCGAAATGGGCATTGCGCCACAGAACACATCACATGGCCATCACGTTAGAGTGTCGTCGCACATACAGCCCCTGGATAGACCTTTCTTTTCTACGAGCAGGATTTCCCCTAGAGCAGGTGTTCAGATGCATTGTTGTTACATTAGATACTTCCAAGACAGACTGGGGCAATGTATGCACTGATCTCTCATTCAGTGCTGAACTGCTTGAATATGTTCAAGTACTAGACATCAGTCCCTCTCAAATACTTTCAGAGGCTCCTGGGGCATATGACATCCTTAGCTGCAGTAATGCCGCAAGAGTTGATGTATATGAGACTACTTCAGCACTGGCTTAATGCCAGAGTCTCGAAATGGGCATTGCGCCACAGAACACATCACATGGCCATCACGTTAGAGTGTCGTCGCACATACAGCCCCTGGATAGACCTTTCTTTTCTACGAGCAGGATTTCCCCTAGAGCAGGTGTTCAGATGCATTGTTGTTACATTAGATACTTCCAAGACAGACTGGGGCAATGTATGCAACAGGCATGCAGCTTCGGGTTCCTGGAAGCAACCTCAATCATGCAGCGGATTCACTCTCATTACAGGCTATGCTCAAAGGAGAGTGAAGACTTCACCCCCAGACGGTCCAGCTGATTTGGAGTCACAGGTAGACCTGTTCGCCTCTCAAGAATCCTCCTATTATCCTCTGTGGTACTCCCTGAGCAAGGCCCTCTCTTCTCTGAGCCAGGCAATTCCCCCTGAGGATGGACCTTCTTTCTCAGAAGTACCCACTTTTTTTGTTCACACCACAGGAACTTAGAATGATTTTAGTTGTGGGAGCACATTTTGGGGGGACTACTTCAGAATAAAGTCTAACCCAGAACAATAGGAACTACCAGTGGCGTAAGTGTATGCTGATTGGCATAACTCATGCCATATGAAACACCTGCACCCGCCATTTTTAAAGACGTGTAAACACACAGTTTACATGCTCCATGAACTAACTCCAGAAACATGGAAAACAGCGATAGATGGACCGATGTCTTTTCAACCTATAGCTACGGAGTTGTTTTACGTTGGCAAAGGCTGCACTTAAATGCACTTAAATGTTTTCGGCCGGCTTCCATCACTTCAGAGTTCCTATCGGTGAAAAATTTAGTTCTCGAGGGACCACCCTGGTGGCTAGTTCCAATAACGGAACTATAGGCCTATAGTATCCAAATAGCAAGGTGCTTTTTCCAAGTAGGTTGTAGTTCTGAAGATTTAGTTGTATCTTATAGCTAGCTACATTTATAGTTAGCTAGTAAGCTTGCCCAATATTGGGACATATCTACAATGTTTTTTTCCATACACAAGGCTCCACATAATCATCCATTAATAACTGAGCAGATAAGTGGTTTAGATCCCAGTGCACAAATGTTTAATAGAATAAGTAATTAAAATGTTTGGACTAAGGGACAACAGAATTATTTTGTTTATTACGATTACTGTTATTATTAATGCTTCACATACATAGTATTATTCATGCTTCACACACAAAGATGGGATATATAATGCATTTATAAACAGTTTTGTTTAACAACTCTTTGTCAATGCATAGAAAATCTTGCTATTTAACATTTAATTTAAAATTTCTGCCAATACTGTCATTTAAAAAATAATCAGAGCTCCAAAAATTTTCCCAGATTTTCATTTACTTTATTTGAAAACAGACAATTCAACATCAGCATGTCTATGCGTTGGCTTATCTAACACAAGCAACAGCATCATAAAACACATTGTCAAAACAGCCAATAGCAACATCATTACAATCAAAATCAAGATGATAAAGCTATTGATATTGACTTTAAATGATTTGGTACAATTTTTTTGTGCAAAAATATATCTGCTAATCGTTTCCTGATCTCCTTAGTCCTGGTGCAATAAACAGTGGGATTTATTAAGGGAGGAACAAGAGAGGCTACAATCAAAATTGCGTTTCGCTCTGTTAAATTTAGCACAACTCCAATTCGAGTTAGTAAGACAGAGACCAGCTTTGGTGCATAAAAACTGAGCAGAACAATGAGGTGACTCAAACAAGTGTTGATCATTTGCTTTCTGCTTGAGTTGTTGGAGAGTTTGGTCACACTATATGCCAACACCACATAAGTGCACATTATAAAGGGAAATTGTCCACACATTGGCCACAGATTAATCATTGCAGGTAAGAAAAAATATGGTTCAGGATTGACACAAGCAGCTCTGATCATGGAAGGATAATCACAGAAGACATATCTGATAACAGGCTGACAGTATGGGAGATTGTCTGCCATAGAGGTCAAAACACCCATTGGAGTGATAGAAATGAGCCAAGTCAGAAAAATTAGCAGAAACGTTCGCGAATTTGTTACAATGCTGTGATACCTTAAAGGAAGTCTAATTGCAAGAAGTCGATCAATTGCCATTAATGTCAGAGCCATGCATACTGTGAAATCACCAAGATGATAGAAGAACATCCTTGAGATACAAGAGTAGTATGACACAGTTTTAATCTCAGCCAGCAGCACTGCGATCATGGTTGTGCTGCATGTAGAGGAGTACATTATGTCAACAACAGCTAGATTACAGATTAATATGTACATTGGTTTGTGTAAATGTCTGTCAGTCAAGATGATACACAGATTGATGCTGTTCCCAAGCAATATGAGCATGTAGGTTATTAAGATAAGGAATCCAAGGAGCTTTTGGTTCTGCAGGTGATCAAATCCAGTGATTTTAAAGTTGTCTACATTATTCACGGTGTAATTTGCCATTTTCCATCCACTGATAAAGAAATAGACTCAAGCACATTAAAATACACTATCAACAAGGGACAAGACAACATAAATAAAAGTCTTGATGTACTCATATATGCACAGGAAAAAAGCTGCTCCGAAGGAAAAGATGCAGACAGCGTCTGTAATATCAAGATGATGAAAACTGAGAAAGTTGAAGTATAGTTTTAAAAGAAATACAAAAAGAGTTTCAGTCATGTTAAAGAGTAAATATGAATAACATGTAAACAATTTTCTTGTCTTATTCTTCTTTAGGCATTATTCTTTAGATCTTTAAAACATTTGAATTTCTAATCAGTCAATATTAAAATAGCATGCAAGAGATTCTGAGATGTTCTTCTCATCCAGTACAGACTGATGTCCTGCCTTTTATATTTTTATGGTGTGACAGATACGTCATGGTTTCTTAGCAGCTGTGATTAAACATGGGAGTTTGTTCTAAACACAATAGTCCATAACAGTTTAATGCTGATAATACACAAGCTATAGTTCAACATAAATCTAAGATTGACATGTTTTGTAATATATACATTTTTTAAAATATTTATTTAGCAGTTTTTGTATTTGTTTTCTATGTTTTGCATAGACCCTGATATAGTATATATGCAGCCTATTGTATTATCTTAGCCTAGGTTGATTTCATTATTATTGAATGAGATAAAATATGTTCAGTGCACACTGATTAAATACAATGACCTAATTTCACATCATAACAAACATTTAATTCAGCATGATTTCTGTTGATGAATCAATATATCCAAAGTCATGGATGTAGCAATCATCTACAAGACTCGCTAATGCCAATAATATTTGCCACCACAGACGTCAAACCTGTGTCCAAATACTTAAGGGACCAATTTTTCAATGTTTCAATGTGATGGCGTTTAAGGACGATTATCAATGCATAAAGCATAAAATGGTGTTCTTTTTGGCTGTACTTACACTAGCTCAAAAATATATATGGATTTTTTACATATTTGAGACAGATCAGATATTGTTACACCCCACACAAGATTGGATTTTTTTCGCATCTGATCTGAGCCACCTGCAATTGTGGTTTTTAAATCAGATACACATTAGCTCCAACGCCCAGGTATCTAATACCCAGGGTGACACGCTTGTGCACAGTGATAGTTTTCCTTAAAGAGAGGTCTTTACGAAGCAGGCAGCAGGTGCTTGTAAGCGCTCACGCAAAAAAACTTCTTTTGTAGAAGTGAGAACTTTGTACCCACTTCTTATCAATCGTGGCACTCTTAATAAAAGCAAACATCAATAGAATCTTTAGTTAGGCGAGAGTTTAATGTAAACACTGATATCAGAGAGTTGTGTCTTCAGTCAATGTAAAAAGGAGGGACAAAAATTGTGTATGGTCAAAAGTTTGGATCAGTGCAGTAAGCCTTACAGCTTAAATGAAGCCATACAGATATGGCTATTCCAAGCTGCCGTCCTTCAGATGATACAGTAAATCAAGGTCCTGACTCTCTGTAGTCATTAAAATCGTCTATGGTTGCGTATGTAACCCTCGTTCCCTGAGTAGGGAACGGAGACGTTACGTCGAATGACGACGAATGGGGTTTCGCTTAGAAAGCCTATCAACTTCGAGTATTACAAAACGAGCCAATGGCAAAGAAATGCCATGGGTCTGCGGAATTTGCATAGTGTATCTCCGCCCTACCTCGTGGGTATAAAGGAGGACGCCGGCAACATGCAGATATGTTTCTTCGCTGAGGAGCCAAGACTGAGCTCAGGCGATCCCCGCGGTACAGCGGAAAGTGGCAGGCAGACGTAACGTCTCCGTTCCCTACCCAGGGAACGAGGGTTACGTACGTAACCATAGACGTTCCCTTTCGTTGTCACTCCGAGTTACGTCGGATGACGACGAATGGGGTTACCAGTCTAATCACGCCACCTTCTCAGCTGTCTTCCAGTGCCCTGCGTAAATCGAGATCCCTGTCATAGACTGGACGAAGGACTCTATTTATCACAGGAATACCAAGGTACACTGGGAAGCATATCCCAAGCTTAGGGGAAGTATGCAAATAATGCCAACCCAAAGGGGGGGGGGGACTTAGAGAATACACATATGACCCGAAGGAAGCATATGGAGAACACTGGGGTGTCCAGCCTCAGGTGGAATATTTCAACCCCAGGGGTTGCAAGGTGGCTTGCCAAGGGAAAGACACATGCTCAGAGAGGCTTACAGTGGAATACACATGTGGGGGTCGCTCAGAGGAGGGACCATGCACACTGGAGGCACCTAGCCGACGCGCAGGCAATAGACACTGGTGCCGACGTCAGGAGTGCTGGAGGAGCTCAGGGCTTTCGGGGAAGCTCACCTGAGGAGAATATCTCACGTATCCAGTCCGTGGAGTGGAATGGTGAGCAAGCGAAGACACCTGAGCGGGTCCGGTACTAGCTGGTTGAACCGAGTACATGAGAGGACACAGGCTCCACTCCGCTCCTCGCTCCTCTCAGGAACCTGATGACCAGGTCGTGCTTCCCCACCGACTTACCTTCGACAAGGTCATGGTGTGCGGCAATAGCGGCAACGTAGACCCTTAGGGTGGAGGGAGACAGCCTTCGCTCCAACCCCTGTTGAAGGAAGGAAAGCACAACACTGATCGAGCATCTCCGGGGGTCTTCTCGGTGAGAAGAGCACCAGTCGACGAAGAGGTTCCACTTCAACGCATAGGCGTGTCTCGTGGACAACGCTCTAGCGGAAGTGATGGTAGCCACCACCGCTGGTGGTAGGGTACTCAAACCTGCCTCGAGCCGTCCACACATGGAGGCTCCAAAGATCGGGGCGAGGGTCGGGGCTCCAAAGATCGGGGCGAGGTGGTGGTGGTGATGGCGCAGTGGATAAGACACATGCCTTTGGCGTGGGAGACCCGGGTTCGAATCCACTGTGAAACACCAATGTGTCCCTGAGCAAGACACTTAACCCCTAGTTGCTCCAGAGGCGTGCGACCTCTGACATATATAGCAATTGTAAGTCGCTTTGGATAAAAGCGTCAGCTAAATGAATAAATGTAAATGTAAATGTAATGCCCCAGGGTGCCCTGTCCCTGAGAAAGAAGGTCCTTCCTCAGAGGAATGGGCCAGGGAGGTGCTGTCGCGAGGAGTACAAGTTCGGGGAACCAGGTCCGGGTGGGCCAATACGGCGCGACCAGAATGACCTGCTCCTCGTCCTCCCTGACCTTGCGCTAGGTCTGTGCAAGAAGGCTCACTGGGGGGAATGCATATTTGCGGCCTGCCGGCCAGCTGTGCGCCAGTACATCTGTGCCGAGCGTGCCCTCGGACAGGGAAAAATACAGGGCGCAATGGGTCGAGTCGTGGGAGGCAAACAGATCTATCTGTGCGTCCCCGAACTGGTCCCAAATCAGCTGAACCGACTGGGGATGGAGTCGCCATCCAGGGAGGGGCTGAAGCCGTGAGAGCTCGTCGGCTGCACAGTTCAGGGCTCCGGGAATGAAAATGGCTCGAAGCGACCTCAGATGCTTCTGACTCCATAGGAGGAGGTGGCGGGTGAGTTGTGACATACGGCGGGAGCGTAGACCACCTTGATGGTTGATGTACGCTACAGTGGCGTTATTGTCTGAACGGACTAGTACGTGTTGACCCCTGAGCAACGCCCAGAAGCGGTGCAGAGCAAGACGTACTGCCAACAACTCGAGGCAATTGACATGCCTGTCCAGCATGTCCATTGCACATGGCGCCCCAACCCGTGGTGGAGGCATCTGTTGAGACAACAACATGCCGGGAAGCTCGTTCCAGGGGGACACCCGCCCTGAGAAAACTGAGGTTCGACCACGGGGTGAAGAACTGACGGCAGGTTGGAGTAACTGGTACTCGGAGCCTGCCTTGTTGCCATGCCCACCTCGTGACTCGGTCGCGAAGCCAAAGCTGAAGCGGTCTCATATGAAGCAATCCGAGCGGCGTGACTGCGGCTGCAGATGCCATATGCCCAGGAGCCTCTGAAAAAGTTTCAGTGGAACCGCACTCTTGCCCTCGAATTGTCTCAGGCAAGTTAACAGTGACTGCGCGCGCTCGCTCGTAAGCTGCGCCTTTTACATGGCGACCGAGTCGATGTCCATACCGCAAAAAGAGATCCTCTGCACGGGGCAAAGTTTGCTCTTCTCCCAGTTGACCCACAGGCCCAGACGAGCTAGGTGCCGGAGCACTAGGTCCCTGTGTTCGCAAACCTGTTCTCGAGAGTGAGCTAGGACCAGCCAGTCATCGAGATTCCTGGTAGGGGAACAAGGGCTGCCTCGACGACCTTCGTGAAGACGCGAGGAGACAGGGCTAACCCAACTGGGAGAGGGTCAATTGCTGCAAACCAATCCTGGGGCCGCATACATTCGAAAATGAGAATCTGAGCATCTGAAGGGCGGCCTGTGAAGGGAGCGATTCAGAACGCGCAAGTCCAGGATTGGCCATAGCCCACCGGTTTTCTTGGGGACAATGAAGTAGGGGCTGACCTCATCTCGGCTGGAGGGACAGTCTCGATTGCACCCTTCGCCAGCAGGGTGGCAATCTCTGCTCTCATGATGGGGGCCTAGCCACCGACCAAAGTGGAGCGGACTCCCCAGAAGCGGGGAGGAGACCGTGTGAACTGAATCGCATAGCCGAGCCTGACGGTCCGCGCGATCCAGCGGGACAGACGGGGAGTTCTAATCAGGCTCCCAGGAACTGAACCAGCGGGGTCATGCGAACCTCAGGCGTCCCCCTGGAGGGGCAGCGAAGCGGAGTAACTGGCCCAGACGTGGACGATATAGTGGTCCGGTGTGGGGGCACAGTTAGCAACCGCGCCCTGGCAGAGGGGGCCAGGAGAGGACCAGGCTGGTCGTCCCGCGGGGGCCTGCTCTGCCAGGGGACTGGCGACAGAGGGGGACAGGGGCGAAGCGGTCCGTGGACGGCACGCCGTTTCAACCACCTCTGGGACAGAGGGGGACAAGGAGAGCACGGCTTGTGGGCGGCGCGCTGTGTCGTCCGAGAACTCTGTGTGCTCAGAGACGGGAGAGTCAGTTCTTTGGAGAATAAGGATTCTTCCCCGGCCCTCCACCGGGGAAAGGAGTGGTCCTGCTACCAACTCCTGGAAAGAACTGAGTCCCATCCCTGAGGAGCCCATCTCAGGAGCGCCGCTTAACCCGGCGTGAGCGGGGCTGGAGAGGGCTGTGGCGTCCGACCGCGGCCTCCAGAGCCGGCCCGGGTGAACGGGCGGGGTGGGAGCCGCGGGGGGGGGGGGCGCCCTAGGAGGTGGGCAGACCGAGGGATCTGAGTCAACCTCAGTCTGCTCCATCCCCGAGGAGCCCGTCTCAAGAGCGCTGCTTAACCCGGCGTGTAGCAGGGGACGGGGCTGGAGAGGGCTGTGGCGTCCGACCGCGGCCTCCAGAACCGGCCCGGGTGAACGGGCGGGGTGGGAGCCGCGGAAGGGCGCCTTTGGCGGTGGGCAGACCGAGGGATCTGAGCGGACGGCGGGGCCGTCGGAACAGAATCAATGTCAGTCTGCTCATGGGCGGCCGAGAGCTGTTGGGCAAGCCCTCAACCGCACCGCCGAAGAGGCCGACCTGGGATATGGGAGTGTCGGACAGACGGGTCCGCGCGACATCCAGCACATCGTCGCTCGGAGAGCAAGGTCAGTGGCGGCGCGCAGCTCAGTGAAGAGCGCTGGGTCAGTCCCACCCTCAAGCAGGTCCATGAGCATCTGGGTCAGGTAGACCAGCAGAATGACCATGGCATGCAGTGAGGCGGCTGCCAGTCCCGTGGTGCTATAGGATCTCGCCACAAGCGTAGACGAAAAACTACAGGCCACGGACGGGTGCTTAGGATTGCGCCGAGAAGAAGCACTCTGAGGACACATAGCATCGCAACAGAGCGTTCAGCCGGGGGGACCCCAGTGTACCCATGGGTAACGGCCCCATCGAGGGGAGGAAAGGCGGATGAGATCAGCGAGCGGTCCCGAGAAGACAAGGGGGTCTTCTAGGACTTCGAGATCTCATCATGCACGTCCGGGAAGAAAGGTATTGGGGTTTGCCGTGGACGAGGGTCGGCGGCCTTACCCAAAAACCAATCGTCCCGGGAAAGCATGGCCGTCATCTCCGGATCAGACTCAGGCACAGCCGTATGCACCAGAAGGTGGCAGCTGTGACGAGTCGTCACTTCCAGGAAAATCAAACCCACCTTGTGAAGCTGCTACAAACATAGTATCATCCTCTGTAGCTTCAAATGAAACACACGGGCCACCAGAGGGTAGACCCATGGGAATCACCTGTTCACTAGCGGGCACCGTCATTGAAGAGGGGGGCTGGGGTCGCGGACACATAGTCGGCGCCTTGTTCCAGACCGTAACCCTCAGGTCACCCTGGCCACCAGCCGAAGATCGGGGGGTGGATGAGGGGACTCTCACTCATGTGAGTTCACCGAGTCTCGACCTTAATGACGCGATGGTAATGTTCCCACGGAGAAAACATGAGTCATCCACGAGCGCTGTTCTAGCACGATCAAGCCCAAACATACTAGACAACGCTCGTGCCCATCAGAGTCCGATACCAAGCTGCCTCACCATTCATTTTTTTTTAAAATGCACGGGCGAGCCGTCTTTAAAAAGACGTGCCGCGTGCGAGCTCTTTTTGTGAGAGAAAACTCAAGTGTTGAAGCACACGGGGAGACACGCGCTGTCTGACAAACCACTGCAGAGATAAGTAAGAAGCACGAGCTCGCTGGAGATCGCCGTCACACCAACACTCGAGGTACTCGTTTGTAAAGCTGTCAATTCAGAGATGGCTTGTGGAGAGAAGAATAAACTTGGCTCCGAAGCGAAAACATATCTGCATGTTGCCGGTGTCCTTCTTTATACCCACGAGGTAGGGCGGAGATACGCTATGCAAATTCCGCAGACCCATGGCATTTCTTTGCCATTGGCTCGTTTTGTAATACTCAAAGTTTATAGGCTTTCTAAGCGAAACCCCATTCGTCGTCATCCGACGTAACTCGGAGTGACAACGAAAGGGAACTTAGGATTTCCTTCGAAAAAACAGTAAGGGTTTAACCCTGGCATCCTGGTCATATTTGCCTATTGGCTTCTATCCATCATCATGGCCTCCTAAATATCCCCATATATACAGTATACTGATTGGCTTCATCACTCTGTCTTCTCTCCACCAACAAGCTGGTGTGTGATGAGCGTTCTGGCGCAATATGGCTGCCGTCGCATCATCCAGGTTGATGCTGCACATTGGTGGTGGTTGAGGAGATTCCTCCCCCTTCCTTGTAAAGTACTTTGAGAGCAGAGAAAAGTGCTAAATAAATGTAACGAATTATGATTATTATTACCCTAACTCAGCACTCCAGGTAAGTCGCATCATGGAGGTTTCTATACAATGCTAAATCAGAAATATGTACAATATATGTGTACAATAACAATTTTTGGAAAAAATAACGTTACAATGTCCAGAAATCAGTTTCAATAGTACATTGGGTTTAATTTGTCATTTAATGAGATCTACTCATATATATTGCTTGTGCCGAGAATTTTCACGTGAATAAATGCATAGATCCACAAATCTAATGGTAAAACTTTCGCCAAGCGTGTCAGAGGTTCTGGGTTCTAATCCGAACGCGTATAGTTTCTTTTCTTTTCTCATCAAAACCGAATATGTTCATCAGTGGTTGTATATCTTTCTTTGGTTCACTGCAGATTTAAGGAAAAAATACTCAGCAACGGTGTTGAATTATGAATTAGCATATGGTTTGTCTTAAAGCATATTAAAAACACCATATAGACATATAAACAACATTTAAAAACTTGATTTTTACTACAGGGGGTTAAAAAAAACTCACAATAAACAATAAGCTCCTTCACATGTTGTCTTTCTTTATAGTAACTAAACTTAAACATTCACTTACAAAATGTATTTAGCTCCCTTTCTAGTTCCGGGTATGAGGGCTTGGTGACGTGTGCTGAGGGTGAGCACTGAGTTGAAACGTGAGAGTTTCTGCTGGGTGAATTCCCACGGACCTCTCGTTCTTCCACTTGCACGTGTCTTCCGGTAGAGTTCTCAGATGGGTTTGAGAGCTCGCCTCAGGGTGGGCTTAATTTCTCATTCGGGGATTGAAATGAAGATGAGCTGTCAATCGCAGCATCGGCAGGGTGGGCTGAAGCTGTCTGATGATGAAGACTTGGCTGGGATCTCACCCCCGGATGCAGTGGTCCAGTCTGAGTCTGACACCGAGATGGTAGCCATGCTTGCCCTGGGTGGGTCATTGGGTTGGAGTGTACTCCTCCACCCTGTTCCAAACATAACAACATGTGTCAGGTATCAGGATTGGCTAAAGACATGAAGGACATGTACTTTCATGTCTCAATCTTTTCTTGGCACAGACCATTTATATGGTTCGCCATAGAAGGGCAGGCATATAGGCACAAGAAATGGGCATTGCGCCACAGAACACATCACATGGCCATCACGTTAGGGTGTCGTCGCACATTCAGCCCCTGGACAGACCTTTCTTTTCTACAAGCAGGAGTTCCCCTAGAGCAGGTGTTCAGATGCATTGTTGTTACATTAGATACTTCCAAGACAGACTGGGGCAATGTATGCAACAGGCATGCACCTTCGGGTTCCTGGAAGCAACCTCAATCATGCAGCGGATTCACTCTCATAACAGGCTATGCTCAAAGGAGAGTTAAGACGTCATCCCCAGACGGTCCAGCTGATTTGGAGTCACAGGTAGACCTGTTCGCCTCTCAAGAATCCTCCTATTATCCTCTGTGGTACTCCCTGACCAAGGCCCTCTCTTCTCTGAGCCGGGCAAATCCCCTTGAGGAAGGACCTTCTTTCTCCGAAGTACCCATTTTTTTTGTTCACACCACAGGAACTTAGAATAATTTTAGTTATGGGAGCACATTTTGGGGGGACTAAACTAGCTCCTACTTCAGAATAAAGTCTAACCCAGCACAATAGGAACTACCAGTGGCATAAGTGTATGTTGATTGGCATAACTCATGCCATACGAAACACCTGCACCCGCCATTTTTAAAGACGTTTACAGTTGACAGTTTACATGCTCCATGAACTAACTCCAGAAACATGGAAAACAGCGATAGATGGACCGATGTCTTTTCAACCTATAGCTACGGAGTTGTTTTACGTTAGAAAAGGCTGCACTTAAATGCACTTAAATGTTGTCGGCCGGCTTCCATCACTTCAGAGTTCCTATTGGTGAAACATTTAGTTCTCGAGGGACCACCCTGGTGGCTAGTTCCAATAACGGAACTATAGGCCTATAGTATCCAAATAGCGAGCTGCTTTTTCCAAGTCCTTTGTAGTTCTGAAGATTTAGTTGTATCTTATAGCTAGCTACATTTATATTTAGCTAGTAAGCTTGCCCAATATTGGGACATATCTACAATGTTTTTTTCCTTACACAAGGGTCCACATAATCATCCATTAATAACTGAGCAGATAAGGGACTGTTCGTTATTTATTTAAGGGGCCACCGGAGGAGTTTTGAGATCTGTAGTCAAAAAAGACTTGACCCTCCCTTCGCCAGTAATAAATTTTTCTATGACCCTCTAAAATGATTGTGAAAAAAGGCATGACCCTCCCCGATAATTTATTGATTAGCCTACATAGACTGGTTTGCGCTTGGCAAAGATGTTCAGATAGCCATTGTTTTTTTTACAACCATGACAAACGACTAAACTCCTGCTTTCTCATCTTACTAAGGCTGTAACGATAGACCAAACCTACAATTCGGTTCGTATCATGATTTTTTATTTTAGATTTAAAAAAAAAAAAAATCATGTTTTCGGTGCTGATGGAGTGGTGACGCATTCATATAACAAGGGTGGTGCTCCCAATAAAGTATCTTAAAGCTGCCACAAAGAACCGGCAAAAGTAATGATTATGAATTGAATATGTCAAATATAGCAAGGAGAGATTTTAATTGTTTATTAATAAACAAGGTTTTTCTGTGTCAGTGTGTCGGCTGCAAAGATGAAGTTGATGATGCTGACTCGCGATCTTCAATAACGCGCCAGAGAGAAATGCAGATTTCATACAGATTACATAAGCAGAGAGCAGTCTGTTTTTCGTTTTTAAATGTTCTGTTTAAAAGTAGACATCAATCTTTCTATATGTCTCAAGTCTGTGAGGCAAGTACATTATACGCTGAGTTTCGGTTCATTAATGAGACGAGAGTCCAGTTCACGCGCCAGCGACTCCGTGGCATGATGATCTATTTTCTACTATATTTACTTCTTATTTATTAAATCCAGGCGATTGGTTGATGAAACATTAATTAAAATTAAGATACAATTAATAAAAGACTAAATTTACTTTAAAGAAAGGCTTTGTGCTTTCTGAAGTCTCTGTGAAAGTTTTAAAGTCGCTTTCAGAGCGGTCATGTCCATAACGGAGAACTGTCACGTCCGTAACATTGTTTTTTTCCTCATAAATGCGAACACGAAAAATAAAATAAAAAATAATATTTTATGTTCTGTGGAGGCCGACCCTTCTTCATCCGGGTATTAGCCTACTTTTGTTTTGCGCAGTGTAATTCATAGAACTATTAAAAAATATTTTGCCACCTAAAAGTTAAAGATTTGTTGTGTCACGTCACATGTGTATTTCGCTCATATTAAATATAAAACGCATGTGTAGACTGATATTTTTCTAATGTCTTGACTCCTTTATTAAGGGGGTATGGATATATAAACAGACATTTCAGTAGTAGCCTATTAAATGCATTTTCTGATAATTTATATTTCAAGTTTTGACTGCAAATGTCACGTCCATGTATTACCCTATGTTAACTTCAAATAATTATAATAGTAGCCTAATTTAAAATGTGGGAGCTCTACGTCTAACACATCACACTCCACTGTTATGGTGGCAATTTCAGTAGATGTACCCACTAACATTGTTGTGGAAACCCAATAAGAATGGAAACTAAAATATGGTATATCGTACAGCGCACATTCTATCAGCTGCAGTTCTGGCGCCTCAGTCCCAATACACTCAACGAACATTCATATCACATGTTAATGCCGCGGTAGAGTTACATTCACAGGACACTGCACTTATTCGCAATCACAAAAGTTCATTATTTCCTCGTGCTTTAAAGCTATGCCGGGTAAACATTTAATTGCCGTTCTGTACATGATGCACTTTTTCTGAGCGCGTACTGAAGTGCGCGCGCACTGTCAGGCAGCGCCAAACTGGATTTTTGTTGGGTCAGACCCATCTGATAGCGATGGGGGACCGAGAGCGAGAGAGCTACATAAAGCTACATGGAAAAATATGCACCAAACAAGCCACTTTGAAATGTTGCTGTTTTCATGAATACAAAAGTTGGGTGACCCTCCCCCTAGACTAAAAAAAGTTGAATGACCCTCCCCTCAACAAAGAATAAAAAGACATGACCCTCCCCTATTTTCCTCCGGTGGCCCTTTCCATAAATACCGAACGGTCCCTAAGTGGTTTAGATCCCAGTGCACAAATGTTTAATAGAATTAGTAATTAAAATGTTTGGACTAAGGGACAACAGAATTATTTTGTTTATTATGATTACTGTTATTATTAATGCTTCACATACAGTACATAGTATTATTCATGTTTCACACACAAAGATGGGATATATAATGCATCTATAAACAGTTTTGTTTAACAACTCTTTGTAAATGCATAGAAAATCTTGCTATTTAACATTTAATTTAAACTGTCTACCAATACTGTCATTTAAAAAATAATCAGAGCTCCAACAATTTTCCCAGATTTTCATTTACTTTATTTGAAAACAAACAATTCAACATCAGCATGTCTATGCGTTGGCTTATCTAACACAAGCAACAGCATCATAAAACACATTATCAAAACAACCAATAGCAACATCATTACAATCAGAATCAAGATGATAAAGCTATTGATATTGATTTTAAATGATTTGGTACAATTTTTTTGTGCAAAAATATATCTGCTAATCGTTTCCTGATCTCTTTAGTCCTGGTGCAATAAACAGTGGGATGTATTAGGGGGGAAATTAATGAGGAAATAATTAATATTGCATTTCTCTCTGTTAAAGTAAGCACAACTCCTATTCGAGTTAGTAAGATAGAGACCAGCTTTGGTGCATAAAAACTGACCAGAACAATGAGGTGACTCAAACAAGTGTTGATCATTTGCTTTCTGCTTGAGTTGTTGGAGAGTTTGGTCACACTATATGCCAACACCACATAAGTGCACATTATAAAGGGAAATTGTCCACACATTGGCCACAGACTTAACATTGCAGGTAAGAAAAAATATGGTTCAGGATTGACACAAGCAGCTCTGATCATGGAAGCATATTCACAGAAGACATATCTGATAACAGGCTGACAGTATGGGAGATTGTCTGCCATAGAAGTCAAAACACCCATTAGAGTGATAGAAATGAGCCAAGTCAGAAAAATTAGCAGAAACGTTCGTGAGTTTGTTACAATGCTGTGATACCTTAAAGGAAGTCTAATTGCAAGAAGTCGGTCAATTGCCATTAATGTCAGAGCCATGCATACTGTGAAATCACCAAGATGACAGAAGGACATCCTTGAGATACAAGAGTAGTATGACACAGTTTTAATCTCAGCCAGCAGCACTGAGATCATGGTTGTGCTGCAGGTAGAGGAGTACATTATGTCAACAACAGCTAGATTACAGATTAATATGTACATTGGTTTGTGTAAATGTCTGTCAGTCAAGATGATACACAGATTGATGCAGTTCCCAAGCAATATGAGCATGTAGGTTATTAAGATGAGGAATCCAAGGAGCTTTTGGTTCTGCAGGTGATCAAATCCAGTGATTATAAAGTTGTCTACATTATTCACAGTGTAGTTTTCAGTTGCCATTTTAAGTCACCCAATTCCTAACATACAAACACAAATATTTTAAAATACAGTTTGTATAGATGAAAAAATGAAATCAATTAGATCCTCAATGCACTCATAAATGGACATAAAAAAAACTCCTGTGAATGAAAATGGCAGAAAGATGCAAACAGCATCTGAATCGGCAAGGTGATGAAAACTCTGAATGTTGAAGTATAGTTTTAACAAAAATATAAAAAGAGTTTCATGCATTCTTGAGAACAAAAAAAAAAGAAGATATTATGTAAAATATTTTCTTGCCCTTTACTTCTTTAGGTCCTTAATTTAAAACAAAATTCCAATTAGAGTACATTAAAATTCCATATGATAAACCATCTGAGATGTTTGTCTTATCCAGATAAATGTATGACAGAAATTCTGCCTTTTATATTATATTGTCAGACAGATACGTCATGGTTTCCTAGTACCCGTGATCAAGCTAGTAATCAACAACATAGACATTTTTTTACCAAATATAGTTTGTGGTAAACCCCCCCCCCCCCCCCCACACACACACACATATAAGGACAATTCTTCAACAATATCATAATGCATTGACCTAAGATTTGAAAGTGCACATCTATTCAGAAATTGTAAGTATTACAATCAGACATGATATTGGGAGACCGTTTCTCACACAGGTAAAAACAGGAGACATATCTGTCCTTTACATTTTAAGTTGAACCATTTTCTTAGGAAAGTGACATTTTTCATAAATGTCAGAGTACGGGAAAGTTGTCATTTGTTTTATATGTTGTAATTTTATAGAATGTATTAATTGATATCTATATATTTTTATTGAGGTAAATCATCACATGTTTATGTTATAGTTTTATAGAATTTATTAGTTAATTTCGTTGGCCATAACAATGGCTTGATATATTTGTATGTTTCAAACATAGACAATTTTAATTAAGCTAATAAAAAAAGCATATAATAGGTTATTTAATGGCAGGTTCCATGTGAAAACCTACCTCATATAGTTTGACAATCATTTATAGTTGATGCGTTATAATGGAGGCACTCAAACATTTTTAGTTTCAGAAACATGGATTACGTTAACATTAAGTTGGTAACTAAAAGTGGGGCACTAATAGGAAATTAATGTTTCAAATATAATCCATGTTTCTGTAACATATATTTTTCATCAACATTAAATGATCTAGGGTACTTTGCAGCTTGAATTAAGACTGAGAATTAACTTTTTTGTCTGGTATTTTTTCTGTTAAATTCCATGTGACCTTTGCCCCCTCTGTGTTTGTTTTCATGTGGGTGCACTGCAAGAAATGCTCCACTTGTTTTTTTCACTGTTGCTTCACACTAATGAGCTTCGAGAGACTAGAATTAAATCTCTTAGGTTCCATATGAACCTCTCCACAGATTTACATGAGCAAACACATTGCTATTAGTAGGATAATTAACACGTTTATCACCTAGTTAGATGATGTAACACTTGTTGATTACTACACATCCTCAACACATACATTTGAGGGCAGACTTTGCTGTGGGTAAAAAAAAAAGTCATGAACTTACTTTGATGTATGACCGAAATTTAAATGACCTCAACACAAACAAAATATTGTGAATAAACCAGCTGTTAGCTAATAAATTCTGTCATCAGCTGACAAATATACACAATTTGACTTTTGGCTGCATAACTTATGACATATAGCCATAACACAGTATATAATTTACTATACTTGACTAAAAATGTACTATTTAAAAAGTTTTGATCATGAATTCTTCACTTTCTCACAAACAAGTGTACTGTACTGTAACTGTAATTTCCATACTTTTTGAGGGCAAAGGACACCTTACACATTGTCCAGGTTGTCACTTTAAAAAATTACTGTAGAAAAACAGCCAAATTTTACACTAACATGCTGTTTTCCATCAAAACAGCAATATACCGTAGAAAAAAAATGCATTCCGGGTGATATTTGTAATTTTCGAGAAAGTAGCCTACAGGAATATACTGTGAATTAACAGCGCTCAAAGCACCGTGGCTGTGTTCCAAATCACACCCTATACCCTCATTCACTATTCCCTACATTAGTTCACTAATATAGTCCACTTGACTGAGTGATGAATTTCATAGTTAATTCAGTTAATTTTCTAAGTTAATAGAGACACTGAAGAACACCTGCTGTTAACAAGCAGAATCACTGAAGGAAAGAGGGACAAGAAGAAAGGAAAAAAAGATGAAATCAAGATAAGACATTAAATCATAAAAGATCTTAGCAGAAGAGGATTAAACAACTCCACAACATTACCAGCTTCACTGATTACTAACCAGACTGACTTTATTTCTGTCAGACGTCTACAGAAGTTCTTATTAAAAGGTGACAGAGGTTTAGATGTCATTTTATTTTCATTTGATGTTACCATGATGGTAATCAGTGTTTACTTTAGTTGGGATCTTGACCCTTGACTTTTGAACAATAGTTTTTCTTTGGCTGCTGTAGCTGTATCTTTAAAAATACATTTTCTATAGCAAAAAAGCTGAAAGAAAAAATCCGTTGTTAAATGGATGATGTTTTGTATGATGTCATTGTGATTGTACAGAATGATTGAGATCTATTGGGGCTTTGACATCTAGAAAATATGAAGGATTTTAAAAAAGTTTATGCTCAGAACATTTTAAACTTCTAGATCAGCCAGACATCAAGAATTGCATATTAATCTCTACAATGATGACAATCATAAGTTTTATGCTACCATGCATGTTGGGTACCAACAAAATCAGCCATGACTCCCAGCATGCATTGCAGCATGAATAAATTATGCAGCTGAATTGTCTGGTTATTTTGTCCTTTTTGCTTTTATTTTTGCTTTTGTGTTGACTTTTAGTAGCGTATATTTTGTGATGTTCAGATTTGATGTTATCTTTTTTGTTGATTGTCACTATTGTTGAGATTCATTGGCTGATTCTTGATTTTTGTGTGTGTCTAATTGTAGCCATAGTTCAACATTTTTTAGTAAATGAGGCTGGTCACGTGGGGGGCCTGCAGCAGAGCTAGAGCAGGAAGAGGTTCATGGCCTGTGAGGTCTTCTGCACTTCGAAAAAGCGGTCGACAATCCCGTTTACCGCTGGGCGTCGAGGAGACGTGTGTGGAGTCTCGCGGAGAATGGTGTATTCCACGATTTAGCAAGCTCCGTGTGGAGCTCCGGCAGAAATGGTGCAGATCTGGAGACGGGTGCTGAGCGGCGGCTATGAAGAAAGCAGCCGTCGAGTCTGTTGGGCGCGGGCTTCTTCGGCGGTGACCACTCCAGGCCGAGTTGGTCGACGGCCTTCGACAGGAGGCGCATACGTTCCGCTTCCTCGAGGAGGAGGCGGAGTGATGAGAACTCGACCACTTCTCACTATCCGAGGCCAGGATGGAGAAGGTGTCGCCTGGGGCGTCTCCTTCAGCTTCGTCCCCTGAGGCGGTGGCAGTGAGGGGTGAAGCCGGGAGCTGCGCGTCCGGGAGGGGCGGAGAAGGAGAGAGAGAAGCTCGAGGGATGGGCTCCGGCGAGCGTTTCACTGTGACCTCAGGCTCCGGTGGTCTCTGTGAACGGCGCTTCTTCTTGCGCGGTCCAGAGGGGGGCGGAGTGACAGCTTCCACATTGAAGGCCTCGAGTCGAGCCTGCAGGGTCGACAGCGGAATCAAGAGCGAGGGCTGCGTGGTCTGGGCCCAGGCAGAGCGCGCAGATTACGTGGCGGTCTCCGGTGTTGAGCGGGGCTCGGCACGAGCCACAGGAAGTAATAATTCACTATTACACATTAGGTGTTTGCAGTTTTATATTAAGAGATATTAATTTTCAGTGGTCTCAAGTTAAGTAAGTTTACAGTACTATCAGTATAAATACTAGTTTTTGAACTCGAACCGTTTAAAGCAATCGGTTTACCAAATAATATGAGTTACCGTCCAAGAAGGAGCAGGGGCGATTCCAGGATTTTATAAATGGGGGGGCACAGGGGGGACCAAGATCCAGTCAGGGGGGGCCCATGGGAAATCAGAAAATTCAAATGGAAATAAAAACTTGTTTAGAAAATATTAAGCACGATTTAAAAAAATTTTTTGCAATGCTCTGTGACCTAATATAGATGGTATTAAATGTGGCACTGAACAAGAGCCTGAAAATCCTTTTGTATTTTACATGGATTGGACCACAGTTTTGTTCTAATAAACAAAAAACATCACCTAGGCATTAATTAGTCATTTAACATGCTTTATTCTCAACACAAACATTGAATGTGTGTGTGTGTGTGTTTGCGTGTCGGCAAACGTTCTCTGCATGCCATGAAATCTGTCTCTGAAATATTTTCTTCTTAAAGAAACCTTGGATGTCCTGTTGCGGTGTAAAAATAAACAAAAACCCATTCAGTATAAATTACACAGAGTTGCATTTAAAGTTCTCACATTTTAATGTTCACCACGGTTCTGCTTTTTTTGGAAAAAGATTATAGTGCCTTTAGTATTTAAAACAAAAGATAAATTAATATGTAGGTCATTCCCGGTATGCGATGACATTTTGGCTTCATAAGTGTTGGGGGAAAAAGGACATGATTTTCATGTTTTTAGCATTCTATCCAAATAGTGACATGTTTAACTATAAGGAATACATATATGTCAAGCTCAGGGACTCTAATAATTATTGGTAGATTGTTCAGACACTGTCCATAAAAATATTCCACCCTGTTAGGGACATATACATAGTTATCACAACATGTTAATAATGTAAATGTTAAACAATGAGCTTTTCTTGGATAGTATATGTCCCTAATGCCACCTTAGATTTTTTTTCTTCTTGTAACAAGCAAAACAATTTTTGATGAATAGAATATCTTTCACATTCCACCCTGTTAGGTTTATAGATCTAACAGGGTGGAAAATTCTGAGCTAAGTTAGCCATAGCTCTTTGAGTGATCAACATTTAGCTAGCTAACCTTCTACAGATGAACATAACTTTTATAACTATGTCAGATTTGTTTTTACATTTTTTTGACTGGACAAACATTCTCCATAACATAGCCTAACAGGGTGGAACCTTATGGGTGGGACAAGTAGGATAACATTTCAAAAACTAAAAAAAAAAGTTAGGAGTGAGAGTTTAAGCTTACTTCAGTTTGTACAGTTGAATTAAAGAAATTAAAGTCACTTCTTGAAAATGGTCTCAATGAAATTGCAGTCGGATTTGGAAGGCAAAAAAGTACATACTAACAGGGTGGAAGATGACTTCAGGGACGCAGTAATTGAAGAAAATTTTTAGAAAAATACCTATTTTCCACATGATTTATATGTATGATTAGAGGCAATTTAGCCTAGTCTATAACATAATTTAAAAATATTTTGAGGTTTTTGTCATTTCATGGTTTATATTTCTTGCAGAAGTTGATTACTGTGCACTGAAGACATGATATAATTGAATGCATACATCATTTAAAATTGTGTAAAATACAAAATAGTATTTTTAATGTCTATTATCTCTGTTTAAATGGTAAAGAATACTTAAATCTACAATTTAAGCCATTTATTATATATATGTGACTCATTTTAGAGAAAATATGAGTAAATAAATCATTGGGACAGGAAAGTCACCGCATACCAGGAATGACCCATGTATCTATTTTATATTTATGTAGACGCGCTGCCGCGGAATAACACTGACAAGTCATATGCCGAAATTACGTTAGCTAATCTAACGTTACTGGCTTGATCAGTCACACATGAAAGTAACAGACATACATTTTCTCCATTGGGTCATCTGATGGGGTGTTAGGACACCATTAGGTCACTGGATGGAGTTTTTCGGTTCCTTGCCACTGTTGCCTTTGGCTTGCTCAGTTGGGGATATTCAAATTAATTAACCAATCATACCATTGATCAGCACTACCAAACTTGGATGTCTTTTTTCCAGTAAAAAACAAACATTGTTAAGTTGTTTTTATTGATACTGTGAAGCGGCTTTGATACAATCTGTATTGTGAAAAGCGCTATATAAATATATTTGACTTGACTTGACATATGGTGCGATATTTCAAAATATATACTGTAATTGAGTGTGTATATACCATAAACAGTGACGTGTCGAGGTGTCTCTCTCTCCTACTGTTTGAAAAACGCGGACCTGTGATTCCGCTCTGCGAATCGCAAATCAAGCAGTGATTGACAGTGCTCTGATCCAATAGCGTTGGGCATTGTCAGGTTGACAGTAAATCTAGCCCAATGATGTTGGGGGGGCACCAGGGGGGGCCAATCATATTCCAGGGGGGGCCAGTGCCACCCCGTGCCCCCCTTCTAGACACGCCCCTGAGAAGGAGAGCTGTAAATTAATGGTAAATGGCTGTAAATTAACAGTACATTGCTGGCAACCACAGCTGCCAGTAGATTACCGTAATTTTACAGCGCAATTGAGTTTCCAAAATGAAGTCTCTTTTGTTTGGAATAAACAATTGGAGTGAAAGGTGAAAGCGTACTCTTGAAATTAAAAACCTGAAAATACAAGCATTGGCTTTTTGTCTAAATATTTAGAAGCAGCAGCACAACCATTTCTCCTCTCTATGGATCAGTAGCTGTATGTGGCGTAGATGATTACGTAAGAGAACGTAAGCCATGATTGGTCAACTGACAAGTCCGAGGAGGCCTGGCATTCATATCACAATCAGTGGCATATATACTGTAGTTAAGTATGTAACAGCTCGGAGTCTTTTGACAGTATAAGCAACTTTCCAGGGCCCTATTGAGCTGCTCTTTACCTTTCTGTGGATATATCATACCTGAATAGCACTGTAGCTTTCCTTTTAAATGCATATTTTATAACATAATGTGAATTGAATGTAACAATGTAAGATTCAGATTTGAAATGTGCACGCATGTTTTTAGAATGTAGAATGTCTAATATGCTTGTCTTGTTTGGTTGGGATCCAATTTAAAATCTTAATTTATAAAGTAAAATTTATTTTTAAAATATATTATAATTGCATTACATATATCAATTTTAACACAATTTGTGCTTCTCTACCCAGACAGCATAAAGGCAGGATCAGTGAGAGAAATCAACATGAATCAAGATTTCACTGAAAATGAAAATATTTCCATTCCGTCTTATTTCTATATCACTGGTTTTTCTGGTATACTTTACATGAGATACTACTATATATTTCTGTTTTTTGTCTACATTACTACTGTGCTTGGAAACTCCTGCCTCATGTTTGTTATCATTACAGACAGAAATCTTCACAATCCTAAATATATTGCTGTCTTTAATTTATCACTGACCGACATTTGTGAAAGTACCGCTGTAATCTCTCAGCTACTGGACATATTTTTGTTTGGGAATCAGTTGATTCCGTATGCATTGTGTTTGTGCAATATGTTCTCTGTTTATTTATTTTTCGCAATGCAGTCACTAACTCTAACTATTTTGTCTTTTGACAGATTAGTAGCCATTTGTTTACCACTGAGGTATCATATGATTGTGAGCCATAGATCAATGCTTGTTATAATTGGTGCTTCATGGACATTTGCACTGTTGCTAGCAATCATTGGAGTAATTTTCATGAGCAGACTTTCTTTCTGCAAAGTTATTGTCACTGTTAACAGTTTTTACTGTGATCATGGGCCTATATATCGCTCTGCCTGTAACAATAATTTCCCAAGTACTGTGATTGCCAATTTGTTTCCGGCAATAATCATCGGGTTCCCAGTGTTTTTTATTATCTTTTCATATACATGCATAGCTGCGACGTTGTTCAGAATCACAACCCCACAAGACCGTCAAAGAGCCACAAAGACATGTACTGCTCATTTAATATTAGTGGCTATATTTTATGTACCTATCACTTTTACATATGCATTTTGGTCCTTTATAAACACTAACACGAGGATCATTAATCTTTCTCTGACCTCTGTGCTTCCTCCAATGCTTAACCCTATAATCTACACATTCATGACAGAGGAGTTCATGGTGTCTGTGAAAAGACTTCTTAAAAGAAGATTCACTTTCCCATCTCGGAAATAAACCTATTTGAATAATATTAATAGTTATGTTTTTTTTTATTTTTTATTTTTTTTTTTTATGTAGATTTCTTCATGAAGTTTACAAAAATTGTTAAACATGTTTTTTTTAGAATGCATTACAACAATTCAGTATCAGGTATCACAATGTCAGCTTCATCTTCACCTTTGTCCATCCTATTTATATGGATTGGAACTCCAATAATACTATTCATCATCTCATATTTTTGCATTGCTGTGTGTCTGCTTAAAATCTGCCACCTCATGATGGAATATTCTCCAATCCTTTTAATGGAACTTTTAATGGAAATCTTGATTAGAAATTCTACAAAATTGCTTCACGTTATGTCACCTCAACAATGTAAATATGACAATTAATGTCTTTTAAATTGTCACACATCAGATGAATAGACTTTACCCCCTGACTTGAGATCCTTATCCTCCTGATCCTGTTTCCCTCTCTGCCCTTCCATTGGTTTGCTATTTGTCCTTAACTGTCTTATGTAATAAAAATTACAAAAATATAACTTAATAGTGTAAATATATTAACTTAATAGTATGCAATAGTGTAATACTTTTTCAAACAGGCATACAAATGGCTACTTCTTGGAGACCAAGAGGATAGGAATCAATAAAGAGATAGGCCCTGTCCCAAATGGAATCCTAAGCCCTCTGTCATTTGTGGCATAATGCCGCTTTGACTGTCGGGTAGAAGTCTGCTGAGGTTTTGCTGAGGGTTCTGCTGAGCTTGCCTCAGTGTGGGTTTGGCAAAAGTGCACATCAAGGGCGCCATTCATCTGAGGTCGCTTTGTGCTGTTCACATCCAAAGCAAACTCAATCGTGCAGCCGACAAGCTCTCACGACAGCCCACTCTCCCGGGAGAATGGTGACTCCACCCCCAAACGGTCCATCTGATCTAGAAACGCTTTCGGGGGAGGTGGAGGGGTCAGACGCTAGGTCTAGCACTCATGAGTATGCCCAGAAGGTCAGCCCCTGTACCAGGCTGCCCATATGTTGTGTTCCCTACGGCGATGCCATATGTGTATTCTTCCATGGTACGGCTCCCCTGTTAGCGAGCCCGTGTCTTTCCCTCTGCCATCTCTGGTGGAATTGACATCCACCCTCAGCCAGGCTGGATCTATCCCAGAGACCTTACATATGTAGCACTGCCCCGTCGGCCAGTCCATATGTGTAAATCTCACATGATTCGGGTTGGGAATCATAAGAAATTTTCCGGTTCCGGTTCCGCCTATCGATTCCGGTTCCGATTCCGGTGCCATTAAAATTGTTTAACAACTAATAAATAAAATTGTTTAACAACTAATAAATAAATAGTGGTAAGGAAAAATGCACAATACTCAACTCAAACAATCCTTTTTGTGTTTATTACTTACTGTCAAATAAATTTACAGGTTGGCAATGTAAAAAAAAATCAACATATATTACTGTATTTAGCCATTTTTGCAACAAAAAAATAATTAACAAATAAAAAAAAGGAAATTAAATATTCAAATTAAATATTACTAGTGCAAAGTGCCCGTGCAAAATTAGTTTTTGTGTGTGTTTTTAGTAATTGTTGGTTTGGTGTTTGAGTGTTTGAGTGTTTGAGTGTTCATTGTTACAATTAAACAGCAAAAGTTCAGTGACATTTTTATTTTGTGCATGGTAGAAAGCAATTACTGAACACATTGAATAGGATATGTTTAGTTGGTGAATAGCATAGGCTACTATTAAACAGTAGTGATAACGTTAAGCGCACCAGAATTAAATATAATATTCAGAAGTAAACAGCGTAGCTGACTTACAGATTCAGTTAACATCCACAAATGAATAAGCGCGACGATTCAGGAAGCAGCGACACGGTGAACTCCGAAAAAACACTACGCTTGAGCAAACAGTTTGTGAATAGGCTACTGCAAATGATGACCATGAATAAAATGTAATATGCAGAATAAAGTAAACAGTGTAACTGACTTAATGTTTAGCTGACAGAGTGTTTATGTCAGAATGTTTATTTTACCGATATATTTAATGATATCTTTTGCATTTCTAATCCAAACAACGTCAAACTCGTCACTGCACTTACTCGTGCCAGTATCAAGACACCTGTCAAGTTTGAAATCCATCGGACTAACGGTTCGAGAGATATGCGAATAACAGACACACAGACAGACAGACAGACAGACAGACAGACAGACAGACTCCTGTAATTTATATATAGATAGTGCAGTGCCCGTGCAAAATCTGCTTTCTTCGACCCTCTCTGTCTCTGGTCCTGCGTTGTGCTCACTCAGTGTGCAGTGTGAGAGGGGCAGTGGCCAGCAGCTAGAGCGGCTAGAGCGGCAAAAGCCAATGTGTGCTTCTTTTAGAGATATATTTAACGATATCTTTTGCATTTCTAATCCAAACAACGTCAAACTCAGCACTGCACTTACTCATGCCCGTAGCAAGACACCTGTCAAGTTTGAGATCCATCGGACTAACGGTTCGAGAGATATGCGATTAACAGACACACAGACAGACACACAGACAGACAGACAGACTCACTTCCTGATGGCTGAGCGACTGCACAGGCTTAAACTGAGCTTGACGACAGTCTGACAGTTGTAAATCTTCTAGTAGCTGTGCCAAGACAAATCTGAACAACCTAATTCCTCAAAAACATTGTTGAAATATTTTGTACCGTTGCTTTTGTGGACTCTCTATCTATGGGCTTCTCCCTTGACTTTATGCCTCCATGTCTCCCTGATTTCCTCATAGACAGTAAAAGATTTCCTGCGAGCTTCTCCTCCTGTCTGTACGGTAATGTCTCTATTGTGCGACAGAAATGACGCAATTGTTAGCCTATTTTTTACAAAAACGGCTTCTACGGGGCCATAACGTAAGATACAAAGTAATGGAGCCTTTTATACATTGTCGTGTTTCTTTATAAATAAGTAATGGACAAATGAAGTCTTTGAACGCCAAAGTCGACGCCAAAATGAATGGGAGTCAATGGAATGCTAACAGCAGGTGAAGTTCTGCTACAATGGCGGCCCATGTGAGGCTTCAGTTTCCGGCTGATGGATTACCCCCTTGCTTTTGACTTTCTCTTCGCCATGCTGGTCAACAAGAAAATATCTCAAGCAAGGCGTAAATGAGTAGCGTTGAGTGTGTGTGTGTGTGTGTGAGTGAGTGAGTGCGTTAATTGGTTGCGTTGCTGGAAGTGGCGGGCAACGTAATTGATATTCATGAGGTGAGACATCGCTATTAAAGGATACGCTCCCAGCGCTTCGCAGTTCGCACACACACCGCACAAGAACTGTTTTCGGAACCGAAACGTAGGAATTTTGCACGGTTCCAGTATTTTTCAAAAAACATAATCGGTTTTTGGTCCCCAACCCTACACATGATACCTCTCTACTGGCAGGATGTGGTCTCTGTAGCGTTTTTTTTTTCCACTTGGAAAAGGCACACTTTTCCATTGTTATCCAATATTTAGAAAGAAGGTAAATTATAGAAATCTAGTTGTGTGTCATGTGAGTTCAATAGCGCTGCCAATGGCTGCATCCGAAATCGCATACTTCCCTACAATATAGTAGACAAAAAACAGTATGTGATAAAAGAAGTATGTCCGAACTCAAAGTACCATGATGACTTAATTCTTCTGGCGAGATTCTGAAGTGTGCATACGATGGACACTTTACTATTCCATGAGGCCACGGGAGAGGATTTATAAATGGCAGTGAAGTGACATAACTGATGCTGGTAGGTCACATGATAATGACAACATGGCGAATGTAGTACGTCCAGATTACATTCATACTACACACATATAGAACGTTTTTTTTTTTTTTTGTGGACGTGAAGTAATTACTTATTCAAAATAAGTACCTATTCGAGAGTATGCGATTTCGGACTCAGCCATAGTGTGTATTTACAACATGATTTTGCTGCGTTCAGTATTGTAGCCAATCACAGGTATTTCTGTTGAAAATAATGACCACTCAGTAGTGAGAATCCGCTCGGTATCTCTCAAAACGCTGAATGAGTTTATATTTAGCGCAAGTTTACTAAGTTCTACACGTGCACAAATCCTATCATTATAACAAACAAAGCGGAGACACGATGTAAATGATAGATTCATTGTGCAGTTTTGACAGATTGATTGATTAAAACAGAGTTTTCACACTCTGAGTTTGCGCCAAAATGACTGACAGCTTCAGTGATTACTCGCTAATTTCATTCGCAATTTTGAAGAAAAGTTTTAGTTTTTCATGAGACTTTGTGACTTTTCCTACATACTTCAGTACAAACATTTCTGAAAAAAATATTTGTAAATGTTATAATAGTAATTGCTGGTCACTATTCTGCTGGCTATAGTGCTAATTTAATGTCTTTTTAGATTTTCAAATAAAAATTAATTTTTTATCAAGTGTTAGTTTTCCTACATCGCAAAACTTTAGATTTTTGAGTTTTGAAGTGCTGGAAAAAGTTCTACCAGAAAGACTCGGGAGATGTAATGATGTAACAATCATTAATTCTTAACATAAGTTCTTTGGCGTAGGCCCCGTCCGTAGTTCATAATCCTGCATTTCATGCCTGAAAACGAAGGCAGGTGTGCAGCCGACCCCCTGGAAGGTAAGGACGGGACCATCCTGGTGGTGGTGGGGAGAGTGGAGGTAGTTGTCGCGTCAGCATCTGCGAACTCAAACATGTGTAAGTACCAATCTTTTATACAGCGAGTATGAGGACATGATTGGGTAGATGTGAAGGTAATAAGTGAAGTAGTAATTAAGTCTTCCTGGCAGAACTAATGCTAAAGCTTTCACTTACTGTATGTGAAGTAGGCTACTTTAAAATAGGACTGTCACGTCAAGAGAGTAAGATGACATCATCAGAGTTCCCTTTTGTTCAGTCACTTCGAGTTACGTCAGTGACTGACGAATGGGGTATTGCTTAGAAAGCCTATCACCTTTGAGTATTACAAAACGAGGCAATGGCGAGGAAATGCCATGGGAATGCAGAATTTTCATAGCGTAACTCCGCCCTGCTTCATGGGTATATAAGTATGTACGCTGGCAATATGCAGTTATGTTTCTGCTTTGGGGCCAAGAGGTCCTCTTCACTCCTGCAAGTCTGTTTCTCTGAGTGTCTACTTCGAATTTCGACGAGACGAGCAGCTCTCCAGTCGGTGTTGGTGTGACGTGTTTTCCAGCGAGTTTCACATTCCTGCCTGCTGATCTCTGCAGTGGTCTGCAACAGCATGTGTGTTTCTCCCTGGGTGCTTCAGCACAGCTGCTGAGTTTCCTCTCACAAAAGAGCTTTGCATGTGGCACGTCTTTTTAAAGATGTCTTGCTCGTGCACTTCTGGGTTCGGTCGTTCCTTCTTGATATCTGATGGGCACGAGCGCTGTCTGGCGTGTTTGGGCTTAGAGACTAAATCCTCCTCGCTCTCCTCTTGTTGTCTCTTGGGACCCCGCAGTGGTGTTATCTGCCCTGCAGAGAGCTCCCTTTGAGCCATTGCGATCAGTGGAGCTCCTGTCTATTAAGACAGCGCTCCTGGTCGCTTTGGCCTCCATCAAGAGGGTAGGGGACCTGCAGGCATTTTCGGTTGATGAAGCATGGCTGGAATTCGGGCTGGCTAACTCTCACTTGATCCTGAGACCCCGGCCTGGATATGTGCCCAAGGTTCCCACCACTCCTTTCAGGAATCAGGTGGTGAACCTGCAAGCGCTGCCCTCGGAGGAGGCAGATCCAGCCTTGGCACTGCTCTGTCCAGTACGCACCCTCCGTGCTTAATGTAGACAGAATGCAGTGTTTCAAGACCTCAGAACAGCTCTTTGTCTGTTATGGTGGGAAGCTGTAGGGAAAGGCTCCCTCCAAGCAAAGGTTGTCTCACTGGATAGTGGACGCCATTGCTTTGGCATAGCAGCTGCAAGGTCGACCATGTCCCGTCCAGCACTGTTGACGTCAATGCCAGAGTTATGCCTGCGGCAGCTTTCTTGTTACTTTCAGCTTTTGTTTTCCCGTTGGGCGACCCCCACGTGTGTATTTCCTCGTTTTGTAATACTCAAAGATGCTAGGCTTTCTAAGCGAAACCCCAAATGTCTCCGTTCCCTCCCTCCTCCTCATGTTTTCCATACCTTGGCTTTTGGTGTATTGACACCACTGTTCTCTTCTAGTTTTTTCTCTTTCCTTCAGTGATTTTGCAGGTGCTTGTAAAGTCCATACTTTTTTTCTAGGTGCCTGTAACTTCTACTGTGTACTTTTTGAGGTGAAGGGCTTCCCATCGCAATTACATGCAGCATTTCCAATGGATTAGTCACTGTTTCTGATGTAACTAACCATGCCAGTTCTGCGCTATGATTGGTCAACTGATAAGTCTGGAGAGGCCTGCCGTTTGTATCTGAGGGTTATATAGTTCAATATGTATGAGGTCAGGGGAAGTCTTTTTACAGTATATGTGTGCCTGTTAGCTTTACTGTATTGTGTTGCTCTTCAGCTCTCTGTGAGTATACCATAGCTACTGATCCTGAAATATTGCATATTATACACAAAATGTTAGTCCAATTAGGCAATTGAAGTTTAAAGATGCATGTTGAAATATAATTGGTTGCTTGAAATATCTTATATGCTTATATTTTTGGTCTTGTTTCGCAGGGATCAAGAGTCTTAAGTATAATGGGAAAAATAATGTACTATAATTGCTTAAGGTCAAATTGGAGTAAAAATATCTATCTTAGATTCCCATGTTGCAGTATTTGTTAGCTAAATAATCTCTTACAACTCTGAATAATGTACTTTTTTTCTTCCCACAGACAGTATGAATACAGGATCAGTGAGTGAACTGACAATGAATGAAGATTTAGCTGAAAACGGGAATATTTCTATTCCATCTTATTTCTATATCAGTGGTTTTTCTGGTATACCTCACATAAGATACTATTACATGTTCTTGTTTTTTGTTTACATTATTACTTTGCTTGGAAATTCCTGCCTCATGCTTGTTATCATTATAGACCGAACTCTTCACACTCCTAAATATATCGCTGTCTTTAATTTATCACTATCAGACATTTGTGAAAGTACCGCTGTAATCCCTCAGCTACTGGCCACATTTTTGTTTGGTAATCAGATGATCCCGTATGGATTGTGTTTGTGCAATATGTTCTCTGTCTTTGTATCTATGACAACACAGTCACTAACTCTTGCTGTTCTGTCTTTTGACAGATTCATAGCCATTTGTTTACCACTGAGGTATCATATGATTGTGACTCATAGATCAATGCTTATTATAATTGGTGTCACATGGGTAGTGGCACTGCTTATGGTAATTGTTGCTACAATTTTCATCAGTAGACTTTCTTTCTGCAGAGTTATTGTCATCATAAACAGTTTCTACTGTGATCATGGGCCAATATATCGCTCTGCCTGTAGCAATAATTTTCCAAGTTCTGTGATTGCCAAATTGTACCCGATAATGATTCTCTGGTTTCCAGTATTTTTTATCATCTTTTCATATACATGCATAGCTGTAACATTGTTTAGAATTACAACCCCACAAGACCGTCAAAGAGCCACAAAGACATGTACTGCTCATTTAATATTAGTGGCTATATTTTATGCTCCCATCACGCTTACATATGCACTTTCCGACATTATAGACACTAACACGAGGATCATTAATCTCTCTCTGACCTCTTCACTTCCTCCAATGCTTAACCCTATAATCTACACAATCAAGACAGAGGAGTTCATGGCGTCTGTGAAGAGGCTTCTTAAACAGAGAATCATATTTCCATCTCCAAAATAAACCTCTTTTCCCACATTGTAATTACATTATTAGACGCCTTTTGTGTTTTTTTTTTTGTTTTTTTTCTATGGATGTTTAGAATAATTTATGGTTCTATAATATCACAGGTTATAAAAAGCCAGACAACAGGTATCATGACATCATAAACCCAAAACAAAATTTGAAACCACTAACAAACTATTGATGGGTTTGGTGATATCTGTTGATAAATTCCCTATCTGACTTGGGGACACACAAAACGCGAGGAAAAGAAGATAGCTGATTGTTTAAACAGCTTGTATGCTAGGCCTATACATTTCGGTGGAATTGCCCAAAAATATGACATAATCGGTCTTATGGAGGATTATTTTCTGGAGGATGATGGTGATGGCTAGAGCTGTGAAAATAATCGTTTTTCCGATGAATGCTGACACAAACTATTTTGCAACGATGCACAAAAACAAAAGAATAGGCCTATCATACATATGAATATACAATTTTTTGTAGGCTAAATAAAGAAAGCGCATTATATATTGATAAAAAAGTTGTGTATGTCCTTCAAAAGCAAAGCACTTGCGTCTGGTGTTTCAGTTTGTAAGAAAAGAACATGCATGAATGAGAAGGGCATTTTTTTCCTGTGTAGTCCCAGATTTACTCCAAATGTTACAAAATAGCCCAGAAAAAGATTAAGAGATTTTCTATTGATGTTTTATATAATCATTATTTATATATTAATGACCTTTTCTACTGATATTTCATTATACCACTAACGTTATACAAATCATTACAGTGAAGTGACTTGGTAAATCAAGCTGTTATATGGTACCCCCCCCCCATATGTTTCAATGTTTCACGCTTTTTGGACATGTACATCATAATAAATACTTGTAAACTAAATCTCATAAATAAAAATTTGTTTTACAAAACTTTAAAGATGTTCCCATAAATGTATCATATATCACTTAAAATGGGAGAATCTCAGCTATAATGTGGTATATGGCACATAGTCAGGATAATTCTGTTTAAAATTGCGGTTTTAAAAATAAGCTTAAGCTAAAAAAGTTATTTTACAGACTTTTCCTGAAATATTATGATCAAACACCTTCACTGTAAAATGTAAATCTAATGTATTTAACCATTAGCTTTCAATAACACATGCATGAACTAACATAACCATAGACATCACTGCATTGGCTACTACGCAGTTAGTGCCTTTTACACAAAACTACATGCAGCACAAAATCAATGTTTTTTGGCCCATCCTCAACTAAAGCACAAGCAATGTGGTAACCTCATAAAACCCATTAAATCCCAACATAACAGAACATCAAACACTATCTCTAGACCTCAGCAGAGGATGATTACTCCAAAAACGTCTCAGGTTACGTATGTAACCCTGGTTCCCTGAGAGGGAACGAGACGCTGCGTTGAGACGCGGTGGGAACGCTCTGCGTGATTGCGTCGTGAAGCACGTGTATAATCAGTCCAATGGAAGAGCTAGACGTCATAGGCGGGTGACGTCATAGACCAGGAAGCTATAAAGCACCCCTGAAAACAGACCACGACAGCTTCTGATAAGCCTGAAGCAAGTCGATTAGGGCATGCAGGAAGTATGGCAGGAGAACGCAGCGTCTCGTTCCCTCTCAGGGAACCAGGGTTACATACGTAACCTGAGACGTTCCCTTTCAAGGGAACTCGAGCTGCGTTGAGACGCGGTGGGAACCCCATACCCACTACGCCATAAAGACAAATGCCCGTTCTGTGTGAAGTCTTGCGCACACTAAGAAGCAAGCAACCTAGCCCCAGGAGTGGAGAGGTCTAAGTCATAAAATCTGACAAATGTATGAGGTGAGGACCAGCCTGCCGCATTACAAATATCCTGAAGGGAAACTCCCGAAATTAAAGCCTAGAGGCAGCCATACTTCTGTAGAATGGGCCTGAACAGCCATAGGGTGAAGGCTGTCCGGCCGCTTCATAAGCAAGTGAGATAGCCTCAACTACCCACTTGCTCATCATCTGTTTAGATGCAGGGCAACCTATCTTAGGTGACCCGAAGCAGACAAATAATTGTTCTGATATAAGCCACTGAGCAGCTCTGTGGACATATGCATCCAAAGCCTGGACAGGGCATAACAGATTAAGTTTTTCCTGATCTGGGGTATTAATGGTGGAGGACAGAAGGCCTGCAGCACAAATGACCCGCACATTCAGTAGGGACCTAGAGATACAACCTGACCTGGGGTGAAGAAATACTATCACCATACCAGGTGCAAATCCAAGTACGTGCAGGCCTCAGCCTCATGTACCACAGAGAAGACGAAATTAAGGATCTCTCCTCAGAGATAACCCAGCAAAGAAACATTCATTACAGAAATCAAGTACTGTACCAACAGGGCAGAAACAAGATTCAGAAGGCGTTCTCTGAACCAGTCAGAGAACGGTTTCCATATCAATGCATATTTAGTCTTCTCGTGGAGGGAGCACTAGACTGGAGTATGGTCTCCACGACCTCGGTCGAGAGACCTGAGTCTATGAGCTGGGCCCCCTCAGAGGCCGAGCCCACAGTATCCAGACCTCCCAGGAGCAAAGATATCGGGAAATGCGTACAGTTGTAGCGTGAACCACACCTAATACATCACATCCAGTCCAAGCGGAGCTGGATGCATGAGGGAGAACCACAAAGGGCAATGCATTGTACAAGCGATACGAAAGGTCGACTTGAGTTTGACCTAAGTTCTCCCTAAGAAGCTCCACCACCTCGGGGTGAAGTTTCCATTCCCCGGGCCACAGCCCCTGCCTCAACAGGATATCTGCTCTGATATACGAGACCATCAGTGTGTTGTCCGGACCCTTCACCGAGCAACCACTCATGATTGCCCCCGACTTGTGAGGGAAGCATCCGTCGATAGCATTATGCGTCGACAAGAAGCCCCCAACACTGGGCCTGGGCGAGGAACCATAGGTTCTTCCACATGACCGAGGCACGAAGGCATAGCCGCGTGACCTTGATCATGCGAAAACGGATTTCCCCTCGGAGAAAACCCCTTGGTCCTGAGCCACCACTGCAGGGGTCTCATGTACAGAAGGCCAAAGGTAACTACGTTGGACGCAACTGCCCTGAGCCCCAACCAAAGGCCTTTCACCGAACGGCCACTCATGACCGCCCCCCATCCTGTGAGGGAAGCATCCGTCGATAGCGTGACGTGTCGACAAGAAGCCCCCAGACTGGGCCCTGGGCGAGGAACCAAGGTTTCTTCCACATGACCGAGGCACGAAGGCATAGCCGCGTGACCTTGACCATGCGAAAACGGATTTCCCCTCGGAGAAAACCCCTTGGTCCCGAGCCACCACTGCAGGGGTCTCATGTACAGAAGGCCAAAAGTAACTACGTTGGACGCAACTACCATGAGCCCCAACAGTCTCAGAGACTGTTTGCAGTGAGTGACTGACCTAGTTTTACATTCTTTACGGCTGTGAGAATCGCAGAAATACGTGCAGGAGACAGACGTGCTTGCATTGTTGTCGAATCCCATAATACACCTAGAAAAGTGGTCCTCTGGGCTGGGAGGAGTACACTCTTTTGGTGTTGAGCCGCAACCCCAACCTCCTTATGTGGGACAGAACGACATCTCGATGTTGAACTGCCAAAAGCTCGGACTGAGCTAAAATTTAACCAATCGTCGATATAATTTAATACGCGAATGCCCTGGAATCTCAGAGGAGCCAGAGCTGCATCCACGCATATTGTAAAAGGTGCGGGGTGATACCTAGGCCGAATGGAAGAACCCGATACTGGGATGCTTCGCCCCTGAAAGCAAACCTTAGGAACCTCCTGTGATGAGGATGGATAGATAAGTAAGCGTCCTTAAGTCTATTGTGACAAACCAGTCCTCGGACTGAGTCTGTGACACAATCATATTTAGCGTAAGCATACTTTGAACTTAAGATTCTGAGACCTGCTGTTTAATTGACGCAGGTCTAGAGTAGGACGCAACCCCTCATCCTCTTTCGGAACAATGAAGTAATGGCAGTAAAACCCTGACTGTCTGCCGGGAGGAGGAACCCCTTCTACAGCTCCTTTTGCAGAAGTGTCAGTACTTCCTGCTCCATAACCAAAGCCTGCTCGGGGTCCACCACAGTGGGGAGGACCCCTAGAAATCTGTGCGGACAAGAACTGAATTCTGAACCCCTTTTCTATAGTGTGCAGGACCCACCGAGAAATATGTGGCAGTAGTTTCCACGCTGCCAGAAATTCTACTAGGGGAACCAGTCTCTCAAGACTGGCCTCTGGATTTGGTTGAACAGTCACTACGGTGCCCTGAAGCGGCGAACCGGCAGGGAACAACCGAACTGACCGTTCTACGACCCTCCTCGGAGGATCGTATGGGGACGCTGACACCTCGGTGCCCTGAACGGCGAACCGGCAGGGAACAACCGAACTGGCAGCGCTGCGACCCTCCTCAGAGAGTCGCACCCCAGAGGGCGCCGAGGAGAAACGATTTCTCAAAACGGTCCCTGCCCCGGAGGAGCCCTCAGAAGCCTGATAGCCTCGTTTTTTTTTTTTTTTTTTTACGACAGGACTTCCTGTCTAAGCTTTATTAGAGATGACGACAGTCCTCAGATCTTGCCTACCTCTAAATAACTTAGTTCCTACGACCCTCCTCGGAGGATCATTGGAAAAAGCAGGCACCTCTGCAACCTGAAACGGCGAACCGGCAGGGAAACCGAACTGACTGCTCTACGACCCCCCTCAGAGGATCGTTTGGGGACACTGACACCTTGGTGCCCTGAACGGCGAACCGGCAAGAAAACCGAACTGGCAGCGCTGCGACCCTCCTCAGAGAGTCGCACCCCAGAGGGCGCCGAGGAGAAACGATTTCTCAAAACCATCCCTACCCCCGGAGGGGACCACCCTTTAGAAGCCTGATAGCCTCGGCGTCAGGGCTTCCTATTTGTCCAAGCTTTTTTAGAGATAAAAACGTCCTCAGATCTTGCATATCTCTAACTGGCTAGACTGCTACCGCCACCCAAGTCCCCCGATTGTGGAGGAGCCCAAATGGCGATGCTCGTTTGCACTCTGTGCTCCGCCCAGCAGTCTCAGGAACATTAGATTGGTGAGGAAGAAACCTCTGGAACGCCGCTGAATGGTTTATTTCTTAGTTTTTTCTTTATTTTTAAATCAGAAAAACGTATGTATATATATATATATAAATATATCACTCCGTGGCCACCAGCAGGAAAACAACCGAACTGGCCGTGCTGCGACCCTCCTCAGAGAGTCGCCCCCCAGAGGACGCAGAGGAGAAACGATTTCTCGAAACCGTCCCTCCCAGTATAGATTATCTCTTTCTTTGTTTTTGCACGACGCAATTCTCGAATAGCGTCAGTGCTGACAACCTCACATTCATCCATGTCTTTATAATTTATTTTGCGCTGGGTAACGTCGGGGTTAAAAATAATGACGCCGACTCGGGAGAGAGAAAGCTAGTAAGCGTCTCTTTAACCCGAGGCACTGTCATACCATGATACTTAATACCCATAGCCTTACTATAGTTAGACGTTTGGGCATTAAACACATAAAATAGAAACCGGCTTATTCCACGATCTCGACACCTCAGTGTGGTGTGGAGATAGGGAAAAAACGGCAGTCCCCGACGAGGAGGCTGAGATACAGAGTTTTTCTGTTTTTAGATATATTTCATCTAATAAACTCTTTTTACTCTCATAATGTTCAGCTGGCCAGAAAATATTTAACTAGCAACAGCACTAGATAAACCTCCTTTTAAAGCTCCTCTTTATTCAACAGAGTTATGAGCTGACTTATTTATTCATTTATTGAAAACTCAAACATCTGCCTTTTTTAATATCTTTATTTGTTTTGTTCTCTTTTTCTAAACAAAACACTAACGATACCAATTCCTCGGAACTGGAAATCGCCAGCACTGGATCTGGCAGGTGAAAGCTGAGATAGGGCGGGGCCCGTCCCAACTCTCGCTGTCAGATCCGTTTGCGAACCCCAAAATGCGAGTCGCCGCCGTGCATCGGCAACAGCGGGACCCGCACGGGGAGCGCGAACCGAAACGTCCTCCTCGAAGAACGCCCGGCGGGAGCGGAGCGTCCTCACGGACAGCTTCTCACAATGCTCACAGTCAGTCCCCTCGAGAACTGACTGTGGCATGCTCCACTCCCCATTAGTAACAAAAAGCTGATGTGTGTGTCCCCACCCGTGATATAACGTGGGCAGGGAACAACACAAAGCTGCTTGCTCTCTTTTGCCATAATATATATATATATATTGCAACTTGACAGACAACAATAAATATGACAAGGACAGAATACACAGATCGCTTGCTGAAGGCGCAGAAGCTGTCGTGGTCTGTTTTCAGGGGTGCTTTATAGCTTCCTGGTCTATGACGTCACCCGCCTATGACGTCTAGCTCTTCCATTGGACTGATTATACACGTGCTTCACGACGCAATCACGCAGAGCGTTCCCACCGCGTCTCAACGCAGCTCGAGTTCCCTTGAAAGGGAACAGCATTGCCAGCTTCACTTATTACAAACCAGTTTGACTTTATTTATTTCATACATGTACAAAAGTTATTTAACAATGAATTAACAGAGGTTTAGATGTTGATGCCTTATTGAAAAATATAGTTACATTTGAAGTCACCATTATGGTGATTCATGTTTTCGAAAACTGGGTGATGTTGGTTACTTGTTGATAACAATTATCATGCCTGATTCATAAAATCCAGAGTCAAATCTCTGAGTCTGAATATACCTGTTAATTTTAGATTATTAATTATAGTAGCCCTGTGATATTGTTTCATGAGTGTTATGGCAATCAGATATTGTGAACGATTTTATAATATCATAATGCAGAAAATGTTTAGAGCTACTACATTTAGACTTAGCGTGTTAATCTCAACTTAAAAAAAGCTTTTTTGTGACTTTAGCTTGTTTTCTGATGTTCAAAGTCCATCTGTTTACCTGAATTATTTGTTGACTGTCAGCATTGTTAAGATTTATACACTGATTCTAAGTCAAAACTGCATAATGAGTTAAAAATTCTTTCAAAACATCACAACATTGCAGGATCTCATGTGGTAGTACTGGAGCTACAATACACAATAATGTAAAATTACTAAATAATATAATGATTAGACTCCAGATGAGATCAGTGAATCGGACCACTACATGATGATTATGTCATCAACAGTTAACCAACATCACCTGATCACATTTTCTCTTGGCTCATCTTGCCATAAAAAGCATGCTGTATTATAAATTATGTCTGTGTGTCTAAATGATACAGTAGCTCTAAACTTTTTCTGCATAATGATACTATGATTAATAATGTGAAATTAAAAGCTAATATATACAGAGACTGGACTCTATGTGCTATCAGTGAATCAGACCACTAAATGATGAATATAGATAAGATTTAATCCTATAGTCATTATGGAGCAGCAAATGATTGGCAGTATAAAAGTTTCTCCAGATCTGTGCTTGGCCAGCTGACAAGTCCAGTGATGCCTGGCATTTGGACTGAAGGAAGACTGAAAGTCTTTTTTACAGTGCTGTCAGCATGTCTACACCAGAGCTGCTCTTCACCTTTCTGTGAGTTAAAGTTTTTAAAGATGTGTGTTAACCTTAATGATCATAATTGCTTTTTATGAAAATCATTAGAACATTTTCTGTGTCTGTCAATATATCTGTTCCTTGCCTTGAAATATTTGTTGAACAGCAATGTCATGTCATTTCAACTGTTGTTGTTTTTATCGCACTGAATAAACACACTTGTTTTTGCCCAGACAGGATGAATATAGGATCCCTAAGTGAACTGACCATGAATCAAGATTTATCTGAAAACAGGAATATTTCTATCCCATCTTATTTCTACATCAGTGGTTCCCATTAAGCCCACCAAAATCTAAGTCTAAGTTTTTTCATAGATATTGACATAGTTTATAAGAAAAATCATTTGTTAAAATGCAAGATTTATCTCTGATTTGAAAATGTATTAATTAGTTGATGTACATTTTAGAATATAAAACTCATCTTTCCATTTAAAGGAAAATGATATAAAATAATAAAGTACTATTTGTGCATACACAAAAAACAATACATTTATCTCTTATTTGACATAATATCAATGTAGTTACAAATGAAATGGCTGAAAATTGTAGAAATGTTTTGATTTCTGAAGGGTAACAAAACACCAAAGTTTTGGGATGACTTTGTGTTAAGTCCCCTGAGACAGCATGGACATGGGTGGGGCTAACTCAACATTGCCAAATGTGATTGGTATGCAATAAAATGTGCCAGGGAAGTAACAAATCACTGAATTGGTTAAAATAATGAGCAGCATAAAATATTAATTTGACTTCAGAGTTGAAAGTGGGTTCAAAAGGTACATGGGCTTAATGGGTACACTTACCCACTCCTAAATATTTAGCTGTCTTTAATTTATCACTGACAGACATTTGTGGGACCACGCTGTAATCCCCCAGATACAGGACACATTTTTGTTTGCGAATCAGTTGATTTCGTATGCATTATGCATGTCCAATATGTTCTCTAATATTTAATTTTTTACAGTGCAGTCACTAACTCTCGCTGTTCTCTCGTATGGCAGATTAGTATCTATTTGTGTACCACTTGAGGTATCATATGTGTCAGGTTGGTGTGCAGATTGCCGAAGACGAGGACACGAGAATAGCAGTATAGTTGATTTATACTTAACTTTCTGCAACATACAGGAACAAAAGAACAAAACTCCAGGACTTCAGAAAACACAACCATACAAGGACGACGACCAACAAACACTGAGGGAAAACACAAGGCTTAAAATAACTGGGATAAATGGGAAAATTAGCTGAACACAGGTGAAGAAACTGAACAAAAACGAGGAGCGGGAAAAACTAACAGGATTAAACCAAAATCACAAAGACAGGGGGGGGAAACATAGAACATAACTAAACACATAGAAAACGTGACCGAACCTCCCCCTCCCCGAAGGCGCGTCCTCGCGCCGTATAACATCCAAAGGGGTGGGAGGGTGGGCGCCCTGGAGGCTGACGAGGGCATGGTGGTGCAGGGACGGGAAGCCTCCAGGGCGGAGCTGGTAGCTCGGGGAACCGGGGTGGAACAGGCTGTGGACGTGGCCATGGCGGAGCAGGCTGTGGGCGTGGCCAGGGCGGAGCAGGCTGTGGGCGTGGCCAGGGAGGAGCAGGCTGTGGGCGCGTCCAGGGCGAAGCTGTCGGACCCTCGGGCGTCCAGGGCGGAGCTGTCGGACCCTCGGGCGTCCAGGGCGGAGCTGTCGGACCCTCGGGCGTCCAGGGCGGAGCTGACCCTTCGGGTGGCCATGGCGGTGAGGACCCTTCGAGTGGCCATGGCGGTGAGGGCCCTTCGGGTGGCCATGGCGGTGAGGGCCCTTCGGGTGGCCATGGCGGTGAGGGCCCTTCGGGTGGGCGCCCCCCCAAAATTTTAATGGGGAAATTGACAGGAAAGGGGGGATCCGGCAGCAACGAGGGTCTTGGGCTGGGCAGGACCAGCGGTGAAGAGGGCTTTGAGCTAAGCAGGACCAGCGGCAAAGGAAACTCTGGGCTGGACAGGACTGGTGCAGGATCAGTGGGCTCTGGTGCATCTGGTGCAGGATCAGTGGGCTCTGGCGCAGAATCAACGGGCTCTGGCGCAGGATCAACGGGCTCTGGCGCAGGATCAACGGGCTCTGGCGCAGGATCAACGGGCTCTGGCGCAGGATCAACGGGCTCTGGCGCAGGATCAACGGGCTCTGGCGCAGGATCAACGGGCTCTGGCGCAGGATCAACGGGCTCTGGCGCAGGATCAACGGGCTCTGGCGCAGGATCAACGGGCTCTGGCGCAGGACTGGACGGGACCAGCACATCATGGGACTCGGAACTGGACGGGGCCAGCACATCATGGGACTCGGAACTGGACGGGGCCAGCACATCATGGGACTCGGAACTGGACGGGGCCAGCACATCATGGGACTCGGAACTGGACGGGGCCAGCACATCATGGGACTCGGAACTGGACGGGGCCAGCACATCATGGGACTCGGAACTGGACGGGACCAGCACTTGCTCGAAGACTGGCTCTGGCTCTTGCTCGAAGACTGGCTCTGGCTCTTGCTCGAAGACTGGCTCTGGCTCTTGCTCGAAGACTGGCTCTGGCTCTTGCTCGAAGACTGGCTCTGGCTCTTGCTCGAAGACTGGCTCTGGCTCTTGCTCGAAGACTGGCTCTGGCTCTTGCTCGAAGACTGGCTCTGGCTCTTGCTCGAAGACTGGCTCTGGCTCTTGCTCGAAGACTGGCTCTGGCTCTTGCTCGAAGACTGGCTCTGGCTCTTGCTCGAAGACTGGCTCTGGCTCTTGCTCGAAGACTGGCTCTGGCTCTTGCTCGAAGACTGGCTCTGGCTCTGGGACAGCAGACACGGGCTCCGGCGCTGGTGGGCATGCAATGGTCTCAGGCGCTGACGGGCAGGCGACGGGCTCGACTTGGTAGGCACAATGCGCGGATTTGGCAAAAGCAGCACACTTGTGGGCCCCACGGACAGACATAATGGCTGGATCAAACATTTTCAAAGCCAGATCAGCGCTATTCGACACCAGCTTCCGTGACCTAGGCCAGGTGCTCTCAGCTACGGGTCCGGAGCGGTGATGGACCGTTTCCATTCCAGGCCTGGTTGGACTGACTGGATGCCTGGGTTTGGCTGGGCTGGAGAGACGGGCAGACTCTGGATTGGAGATAGCCCAGGTGGGGATAAAGCTATCCCAACATGTGGCGATTGCATCCCTCCAGTCCATCCCAGTGACGTCAGGTAACGGTCATGGGTCGATATACTGGGCTGCGATCTTGTAACACCCTATGATGGTGTCATCTCCCTGGGTACTGTCTGCCACCAGCAAACAAAACTTGCCCGTGAATTCAATCAGATCACGGCTGTTCATGGCCAAAGCTGTGATCTGATCCCAACTCATCCTGATGCCGAAGGGACAGGGTTGGAGCTTTTACTGTCTTTTGATGGTTGGTCGTTCTGTCAGGTTGGTGTGCAGGTTGCCGAAGACGAGGACACGAGAATAACAATATAGTTGATTTATTTACAAACTTAACTTTCTGCAACATACAGGAACAAAGGAACAAAAGAACAAAAGAACAAAAGAACAAAAGAACAAAAGAACAAAAGAACAAAACTCCAGGACTTCAGAAAACACAACCATACAAGGACGACGACCAACAAACACTGAGGGAAAACACAAGGCTTAAAAGAACTGGGACTAATGGGAAAATTAACTGAACACAGGTGAAGAAACTGAACACAAACGAGGAGCGGGAAAAACTAACAGGACTAAACCAAAATCACAAAGACAGGGGGGGAAACAAGATCACAGAACATAACTAAACACATAGAAAACGTGACAATATGATTGTGAGCCATAGATCAATGATTGTTATAATTGGTGCTTCATGGACACTTGCACTGTTGCTAACAATCACTGGAGCAATGTTCATGAGCAGACTTTCTTTATGCAAACTTATTGTCACCATTAACAGTTTCTACTGTGATCATAACGGTAGAATTTAGCGGATAGCGGGCCTGGAGCGGACCTTGAGCAGAGAGCAAAATATTAATCTAACTTAATGGAACACCATGCGAGGCCAAGATTTTGGTGATTAGATGGAGGAGGAATGCTACTGGATCAATGAGGCTATGAGACATTTAATTTACTTCAAAAGACATTAACGACAAAGGATTCTGGACTATTGGAACTAAAATCATTTGACTACACTGAACATAATGCACAAGACTTGGAAGATGAAATAGACCATGACAACAGGTTTTTGTCATCTATCAATATTAATTGTAACTATTTTATTGAAGATGATTATAACAACAGTATCAACTCAGAAGGGAAATTGTCAATCATACACTTCAACAGCAGAAGCATGTGGCAAGCTACAATGGCGACCCCCATGAGGCTTCAGTTTCCGGCTGATGGATTACCCTCTTGCTTTTGACTTTCTCTTCGCCATGCTGGTCAACAAGAAAATATCTCACGCAAGGCGCAAATGAGTAGCGTTGAGTGTGTGTGTGTGTGTGTGTGTGTGAGTGAGTGAGTGAGTTAATTGGTTGCGTTGCTGGAAGTGGCGGGCAGCGTAATTGATATTCATGAGGTGAGACATCGCTATTAAAGGATATGCTCCCAGCGCTTCGCAGTTCACACACACATCGCACAAGAACCGTTTTCGGAACCGAAACGTAGGAATTTCGCACGGTTCCGGTATTTTTCAAAAAACAGAATCGGTTTTCGGTTCCCAACCCTACACATGATACCTCTCTACAGGCAGGATGTGGTCTCTGTAGTGTTTTTTTTTTCCACTTGGAAAAGGCACACTTTCCCATTGTTATCCAATATTTAGAAAGAAGGTCAATTATAGCAATCTAGTTGTGTGTCATGTGAGTTCAATAGCGCTGCCAATGGCTGCATCCAAAATGCATACTTCCCTACTATATAGTAGGCAAAAAACAGTATGTGATAAAAGAAGTATGTCCGAACTCAAAGTACCATGATGACTTAATTCTTCCGGCGAGATTCTGAAGTGTGCTTACGATGGACACTTTACTATTCCATGAGGCCTCAGGAGAGGATTTATGAATGGCAGTGAAGTGACATAACTGATGCTGGTAGGTCACATGATAATAACAACATGGCGAATGTAGTACGTCCAGATTACATTCATACTACACACATATAGAACGTTTTTTTTTTTAGTGGTCGTGAAGTAATTACTTATTCAAAATAAGTACCTATTCGAGAGTATGCGATATTTCGGACTCAGCCATAGTGTCTATTTACAACGTGATTTTGCTGCGTTGAGTATTGTAGCCAATCACAGGTATTTCTGTTGAAAATAATGACCAATCAGTAGTGAGAATCCGCTCGGTATCTCTCAAAACGCTGAATAAGTTTATATTTAGCGCAAGTTTACTAAGTTCTACACGTGCACAAATCCTATCATTATAACAAACAAAGCGGAGACACGATGTAAATGAAAGATTCATTGTGCAGTTTTGACAGATTGATTGATTAAAACAGAGTTTTCACACTCTTAGTTTGCGCCAAAATGACTGACAGCTTCAGTGATTACTCGCTAATTTCATTCGCAATTTTGAAGAAAAGTTTTAGTTTTTCATGAGACTTTGTGACTTTTCCTACATACTTCAGTACAAACATTTCTGAAAAAAATATTTGTAAATGTTATAATAGTAATTGCTGGTCACTATTCTGCTGGCTATAGTGCTAATTTAATGTCTTTTTAGATTTTCAAATAAAAATATTTATAAAAGTTTTCCTACATCGCAAAACTTTAGACTTTTGAGTTTTGAAGTGCTGGAAAAAGTTCTACCAGAAAGACTCGGGAGATGTAATGATGTAACAATCATTAATTTATTGACAGCCCAGCAAGCAAATATGTATAAAGTTCTTTGGCATAGTCCGTAGTTCATAATCCTGCATTTCATGCCTGAAGACGAAGGCAGGGGCGCAGCCGACCCCCTGGAAGGTAAGGACAGGACCATCCTGGTGGTGGTGGGGAGGGTGGAGATAGTTGTCACGTCAACATCTGCGAACTCAAACATGTGGAAGTACCAGTCTTTTATACAGCGAGTATGAAGACATGATTGGGTAGATGTGAAGGTAATAAGTGACGTAGTAAATAAGTCTTCCTGGCAGAACTAATGCTAAAGCTTTCACTTACTGTATGTGAAGTAGGCTACTTTAAAATAGGACTGTCACGTCAAGGGAGTAAGATTGGATGACGTCATCAGAGTTCCCTTTCATTCAGTCACTTCGAGTTACGTCAGTGACTGACGAATGGGGTATTGCTTAGAAAGCCTATTACCTTCGAGTATTACAAAACGAGGCAATGGCAAGGAAATGCCATGGGAATGCGGAATTTTCATAGCGTAACTCCGCCCTACTTCATGGGTATATAAGTATGTACGCTGGCAATATGCAGTTGCCAGCGTGTTTCTGCTTTGGGGCCAAGAGGGCCTCTTCACTCCTGCAAGCCTGTTTCTCTGAGTGTCTACTTCGAATTTCGACGAGACGAGCAGCTCTCCAGTCGGTGTTGGTGTGACGGTGTTTTCCAGCGAGTTTCACATTCCTGCCTGCTGATCTGTGCAGTGGTCTGCAACAGCATATGTGTTTCTCCCTGGGCACTTCAGCACAGCTGCTGAGTTTCCTCTCACAAAAGAGCTTTGCACGTGGCACGTCTTTTTAAAGATGTCTTGCTCGTGCACTTCTGGGTTCGGTCATTCCTTCTTGTTTTCTGATGGGCACGAGCGCTGTCTTGCGTGTTTGGGCTTAGAGACTAAATCCTCCTCGCTCTCCTCTTGTACCCTCTTGGGACCCCGCAGTGGTGTTTTCTGCCCTGCAGAGAGCTCCCTTTGAGCCATTGCGATCAGTGGAGCTCCTGTCTATGAAGACAGTGCTCCTGGTCGCTTTGGCCTCCATCAAGAGGGTAGGGGACCTGCAGGCATTTTCGGTTGAAGAAGCATGCTTGGAATTCGGGCCGGCTAACTCTCACGTGATCCTGAGACCCCGGCCTGGATATGTGCCCAAGGTTCCCACCACTCCTTTCAGGGATCAGGTGGTGAACCTGCAAGCGCTGCCCTCGGAGGAGGCAGATCCAGCCTTGGCACTGCTCTGTCCAGTACGTGCCCTCCGTGCTTAATGTAGACAGAACGCAGTGTTTCAGGACCTCAGACCAGCTCTTTGTCTGTTATGGTGGGAAGCTGAAGGAAAAGGCTCTCTCCAAGCAAAGGTTGTCTCACTGGATAGTGGACGCTATTGCTTTGGCATAGCAGCTGCAAGGTCGACCATGCCCCGTCCAGCACTGTTGACGTCAATGCCAGTGTTATGCCTGCGGCAGCTTTCGTGTTGCTTTCAGCTTTTGTGTTCCCGTTGGGCGAATCCCACGTGTGTATGTCCACTGTAAGCCTCTCCGAGCGTGTGTCTTTCCCTTGGCAAGCCACCTTGCCACCCCTGGGGTAGAAAGATTCCACCCTGCGGGCTGGATACCCCAGTGTTCTCCACATGTTACCCGCTTGTAGGTCATATGTGTAGTCTGTAAGTCCTCTCTTCGGGCAGGCATTGTGTTGCATATTTCCAATGAGATATGCTTCCCAGTGTACTTTGTGTTAAGTAGGAGTCCTTTGTCCGTGCTAGTCTCACGACTAGGCCTGGGACGGTTACCGCATTACCGCAATACTGTGGTCACGTGACTCCAACCGCGGGTCTGAGCTCGTCACCGTCATCACCGCAAAAAAAAACAAAAAAAAAACATTGGCCTGCACATGTGTGCACGTTGTGTCTAATGACATGGATTCATTGATTCTAATGACATGATATTGTGTCTTACTTGGATTCAAGGTTTTCTAAACAAAACTTATTATCAAAAGATGGAGCAAATCCGACCTTTTGCGAGTTGGGGAGCACAATGTTCCATGACACAATAACATTCCATTTGTATTAGAGATGCGCGGATGGGCTAATATTATTTCATCCGCAACCGCATCACAAAACTCATCATCTGTCTGCACCAACTTTTTTTGATCAATTTTCGATTGTTTTAAGGTCTGAGTGATGAGGCTAGAAAGCTCTTGGCTGTTCTAGAAAGGAGACTGATCCAATGCAGCAAAGATATTTAAAGGCTAAAGTCCCTAGTATAGCCAATTGGCTATGCTGTATCCCCTGAATATCAGCAGTGAACTCCGTCTCCGATCGGCGTACAGGGATACAAATAAATAAATAAATAGCCTATAACGTACATTGGCAAACCTGACCTTACCTGACTAGGCATACTGTAGCCTAAAATTTTATCATTTTGTTAAGAATTTTGTTTAAAAGTACATTTTAAGCTTTCTATTTATTTCTCGTGTCTGTGAGGCAAGTAGCCTATACGCTGAGTTTCGGTTAATTTATGAGACGAGCTCCTTTTCACGCGCAAGAGATCGCGCCCGCGCCTCCACGTCCTCCTGATTATATGTCTGCTATATTTGCTTCTTATTTATTAATTCCAGGCAATTAGTTAATGAAACAGTGATTAAAATTAAGATACAATTTATACCAAACGAAATTTAATTTAAAGAAAGGCTTTCTACAAAACAAAACTTAATAAAGTGGTCAAAATCATGTCTGACCCATCTTATGATCCTATCTTACTCATGCTGTTCACTTTTCATATAATCGACATAGATTAAATAAAAAATAACATTATATTATGTAAACATAAATATGTAATATAATTTTTGTAATTAAGGCATGTTTTTCATTTCCAATGTGAACATCATAATGTATTCTCCTGAAAATGATGAATTCAATGCGAATGTATCTGAGAATATTCTTAAACAAGGAAATCTATTCAGTGATTGGTTCATGGCAAATTACTGCTTGGTGAAAATTTGACAATGTGCTGTTTTTTTTCGGATGTAGGTGACAATATTTAACAAAGTCTGTCTAGCAAAACCGACTTCTGGTGTGTGTGCGAGAACGTTTGTGGGGGGGGGGGGGGTATTTAATGTGTATTTAACGCGGTTTACCGCTATACCGCGGGAATATCTTGCTTTTCAACCGCAGTTAGAAAAAATCCATACCGCCCCAGCCCTACTCACGACAGGGAGCTCAGACTTACGCAGGGCACTGGAAGACAGCAGAGGTGGTGTGATTAGACTGGGAACCCCATTCATCAGTCACTTACGTAACTTGAAGTGACTGAACGAAAGGGAACGTCTTGGTTACGTATGTAACCCTCGTTCCCTGAGGAGGGAATGGAGACGTTACGTCTCCCTGCCACTTCCGCTGTACCGCTGGAAACGCCTGAGTTCAGTCTCGGCTCCTCAGCAGGTAACATAACTGCATATTGCTAGCGTACTTCCTTATATACCCATGACTTATATACCCATAGTTACGCTATGCAAATTCCGCAGACCCATGGTATTTCCTTGCCATTGGCTCGTTTTGTAATACTCGAAGGTGATAGGCTTTCTAAGCAAAACCCGATTCGTCAGTCACTGACGTAATGTCTCCGTTCCCTCCTCCTCATATTTCCATACCTTGGCTTTTGGTGTATTGACACCACTGTTCTCCTAGTTTTTTCTCTTTCCTTCAGTGATTTTTGCAGGTGCTTGTAAAGTCCATACTTTTTTTCTAGGTGCCTGTAACTTCTACTGTATACTTTTTGAGGTGAATGGCTCCCTTCTCAATTACTTTCTCAGCCACTGCGGGTCCTGTTGACCTGGGTTGTCTAACCGGAGACATTAGCCCTGTGGTTACAAACCTGGGAGTCAAGTTGGACGGTCGTTTAAAACTTGATGCCCAGATTAGTGCAGTGGTGAAGACCAGCTTCTTCCAGCTGAGGCAACTAGTCAAAGTAAAACCGGTTCTATCTCGACATGATTTTGAAATTTTAATCCATGCTTTCATCACCACTCGTTTAGATTATTGTAATGCACTTTATAGTGGTCTTAGCAAATCACTTCAGCACGATTACAACTACTTCAAAATGCAGCTGCTCGGCTTCTAACTGGAACTCGTAAATTTGGCCATATCTCACCCATCCTCCAATCCCTCCACTGGCTGCCTGTGCATTTTCGTATCGTTTTTAAAATTATTTTATTTGTTTTTAAATGTCTGCATGGCCTGGCCCCCAAGTATCTGTCTGATCTGCTCGTGACCTACACCCCCTTTCGTTCGCTCCGGTCTGCTGATCAGGCACTACTGGTCGTCCCAAAGACCAAACGTAAATCTAGAGATGACCGTGCATTTGCTGTGGCAGCTCCAAGACTCTGGAATGAGCTGCCTTTGCACATCAGATTGACTGAGTCTCTTTCAGTTTTTAAATCCCGTCTTAAAACTCATTTATTTTCTTTGGCTTTTAACTCAGTTTGAGGGTTGACTTTTCAGTTTTGTATTATTGTTGTATGTATTTTTTATTGTTTTATTATTTCTTTTGTTGTGCTTCTTTTGTATGTTATTGTTTTTTTTTTTTTTTTTTTTTTTTTTTCTTGACTGTGTTCAGCACTTTGGTCAACAGTGTTGTTTTTAAAGTGCTTTATAAATAAAGGTGGATTGGATTGGATTGGATTGGATTACATGCAGCATCTCTATGGATTAGTCACTGTTTCTGATGTAACTAATCATGTCAGTTCTGCGCTATGATTGGTCAACTGATAAGTCTGGAGAGGCCTGCCGTTTGTATCTGAGGGTTATATAGTTCAATATGTATGAGGTCAGGGGAAGTCTTTTTACAATATATGTGTGCCTGTTAGCTTTACTGTATTGTGCTGCTCTTCACCTTTGTGTCAGTATACCATAGCCACTGATCCTGAAATATTGCATATTATACACAAAATGTTAGTCCAATTAGGCAATTGAAGTTCAAAGATGCATGTTAAAATATAATTGGTTGCTTGAAATATCTTATATGCTTATATTTTTGGTCTTGTTTTGCAGGGATCAAGTTAAGAGTCTTAAGTATAATGGGGAAAAAATAATGTATTATAATTGCTTAAGGTCAAATTGGAGTAAAAATATCTATCTTAGATTCCCATGTTGCAGTATTTGTTAGCTAAATAATTTCTTACAACTCTGAATAATGTACTTTTTTTTCTTCCCCCAGACAGGATGAATACAGGATCAGTGAGTGAACTGACAATGGATGAAGATTTTGCTAAAAACGGGAATATTTCTATTCCATCTTATTTCTATATCAGTGGTTTTTCTGGTATACCTCACATAAGATACTATTGCATGTTCTTGTTTTTTGTTTACATTATTACTTTGCTTGGAAATTCCTGCCTCATGCTTGTTATCATTATAGACCGAACTCTTCACACTCCTAAATATATCGCTGTCTTTAATTTATCACTATCAGACATTTGTGAAAGTACCGCTGTAATCCCTCAGCTACTGGCCACATTTTTGTTTGGTAATCAGATGATCCCGTATGGATTGTGTTTGTGCAATATGTTCTCTGTCTTTGTATCTATGACAACACAGTCACTAACTCTTGCTGTTCTGTCTTTTGACAGATTCATAGCCATTTGTTTACCACTGAGTTATCATATGATTGTGACTCATAGATCAATGCTTATTATAATTGGTGTCACATGGGTAGTGGCACTGCTTATGGTAATTGTTGCTACAATTTTCATCAGTAGACTTTCTTTCTGCAGAGTTATTGTCATCATAAACAGTTTCTACTGTGATCATGGGCCAATATTTGGTTCTGCCTGTAGCAATAATTTCCCAAGTTCTGTGATAAGCTATTTGTACCCGATAATGATTCTCGGGTTTCCTGTATTTTTTATCATCTTTTCATATACATGCATAGCTGTAACATTGTTTAGAATTACAACCCCACAAGACCGTCAAAGAGCCACAAAGACATGTACTGCTCATTTAATATTAGTGGCTATATTTTATGCTCCCATCACGTTTACATATGCACTTTCGGACATTATAGACACTAACACGAGGATCATTAATCTCTCTCTGACCTCTGCACTTCCTCCAATGCTTAACCCTATAATCTACACAATCAAGACAGAGGAGTTCATGGCATCTGTGAAGAGGCTTCTTAAACAGAGAATCATATTTCCATCTCCAAAATAAACCTCTTTTCCCACATTGTAATTATATTATTAGACGCCTTTTGTGGTTTTTATTGTTTTTTTTTTTCTATGGATGTTTAGAATAATTTATGCTTCTGTAATATCACAGGTTATAAAAAGCCAGACAACAGGTATCATGACCTCATAAACCCAAAACAAAATTTTAAACCACTAACAAACTATTGATGGGTTTGGTGATATCTGTTGATAAATTCCCCATCTGACTTGGCGACACACGTAACACGAGGAAAAGAAGATAGTTGATTGTTTAAACAGCTTGTATGCTAGGCCTATACATTTCGGTGGAATTGCCCCAAAATACGACATAATCGGTCTTATAGAGGATTATTTTCTGGAGGATGATGGTGATGGCTAGAGCTGTGAAAATAATCGTTTTTCCGATGCATGCTGACATAAACGATTTTGCAACGATGCACAAAAACAAAACAATAGGCCTATCATACTTATTAATGTACTATTTTTTGTAGTCTAAATAAAGAAAGCGCTTTATATATTAATAAAAAAGTTGTGTATGTCCTTCAAAAGCAAAGCACTTGCGTCTGGTGTTTCAGTTTGTAAGAAAAGAACATGCATGAATGAGAAGGGCATTTTTTTCCTGTGTAGTCCCAGATTTACTCCAAATGTTACAAAATAGCCCAGAAAAAGATTAAAGAGATTTTCTATTGATGTTTTATATAAACATTAATTTATATATTAATGACCTTTTCTACTGATATTTCATTATACCACTAACATTATACAAATAATTACAGTGAAGTGACTTGGTAAATCAAGCTGTTATATGGTACCCCCCCCCCCCCCCCCATATGTTTCAATGTTTCACGCTTTTTGGACATGTACATCATAATAAATCCTTGTATACTAAATCTAATAAATAAAAACTTGTTTTACAAAACTTTAAAGATGTTCCCATAAATGTATCATATTATATCACTGAAAATGGGAGAATCTCAGCTATAATGTGGTATATGGCACATAGTCAGGATAATTCTGTTGAAAATTGCGGTTTTAAAAATAAGCTTAAGCGAAAAAAGTTATTTTACATACTTTTCCTGAAATATTATGAGTAGTTAATATGATATAGCAACTGTCAAAATGATTGATGGTGACCTTTGACCTAGCCCCGCCCCTTCCTGTCCCGCCCCTTGTCCCGCCCCTTCCGGTTACCTTTAACCTAGTTCCGCCCCTTCCTGTTACCTTTAACCTAGTTCCGCCCCTTCCTGTTACCTTTAACCTAGTTTCCGCCCCTTCCGGTTACCTTTAACCTAGTTTCCGCCCCTTCCTGTTACCTTTAACCTAGTTCCGCCCCATCCGGTTACAGCTTCTGTCAAAATGATGGATGATGACCTTTGATCTAGTTCCGCCCCTTGCGGTTACACTTTCTGTCAAAATGATGGATGTGTGACAGTTAGTTTGATTCTTTGAAGTTTGATAAAGAAAAGGGAGGTATTGGCCTTTGATGTTAACATAAGCTTTGATGTTACAGTTACAAAGTGATGTGACAGTTAGTTTGAGATGTATTGGCTTTGATGGTGACAGTTAGTTTGATTGTTGCATCCCTAAATATCCCTGAGCTTTATCAAGGGGCAGGTGTGAAAGTGATAAGAAAAAATGGTGAAAGTTTATCTGTTCTGTAAAAGAATATAAAATAAAACCTCACACAAAAAGTTTGAATAAAATGTAGAACTATTCACTGAACCAAGCATTTCAGTTTAAATAAAATGGTGAAAGTTTATCTGTTCTGTAAAAGAATATAAAATAAAATCTCACACAAAAAAGTTTGAATCAAATGGTGAAAGTTTATCTGTTCTTTAAAAGAATATAAAATAAAATCTCACACAAAAAGTTTGAATAAAATGGAGCCACAAACATATTGCAAACAATCCAATGTATGAATGACCTTGTACTGTTTTAAAAACATAGCGAGCGAGCGTCTATGTATGTGTGTGTGTGTGTGTCTTTGTCAAAGCAGGAATTTCCCTCCCTCCGCATTGCTGAGGACGTTGGAAGTTTATCTCACACAGAAGTTGAAAAAGCATTATGTTCATTTAAATGAAATGGTTATAAAATTTACATTTAGTCATTCACAAATATTTGACAGTGACTCAAGTTGAAAAAACCATGCTGTTCAATTAAAAGTATATAAATTAAACAAAAATAAAATCATCTTACTGTTTCACCATGGTTGAAAAAAAACCCACAAGTGTTTCCCCTGAAGTCTTTTCTCTCTGTCACACCAGCGTGTGCCTGGCCTGGTATCTGTTTTTTTGTGTCCTGAGCCCATTGAAAAGCATTGTGTTCCTTTAAAAGTGTATAAATTAAAATATATCATATATCAAATAAATAGTTTACTAATTTAACTAAAGTTGAAAAGCATGTTGTTCATTTAAAATCTTACTAAATTACTGAAGTTGAAAAGCATTCTGTTCATTTAAAATAAATATTTTACAAATTTACTGTACCAATTATGTTAGATTTAGATAAAAATAAAATCATCTTACATTTTCACCAGGGTTGAAGAAAAAAATCACACAGGTAGTGCCTGCCAGCATGGACAGTGTGCGTGACAAATAAGTGATATCATCGCTGTTTTCGTACCACCGGTAATAAATTACTTTTAATTCATAAGACTTATTTTCAGGAGTGACAGTTATCAGTGAAATATGCCGCTCGTGTAATCAAAAGGTCTGCCTAAATGCTGGGAATGTGAATTGGCCTTGAACCTAAACAGTTCCATTCATAGAGTACTGAAAGAATATAGTGGACACACAGCTCCGCCGTTTTCCCATAGTTTTCCACAGGCTCTTACTGTAAAAGATACATGGACGTGTGCCATACCCCATGTCTGGACCAAAAACTTTTGCACCCTCTCTTCTATGACCACCTCATCAAAAATGCAAAACAGTGAGTACTTTCTCTATAATTAATTTATGCTACGGTGCTGTTTATCTGTATTATGCAATGATGTTTAATTTGAAAAATTGTTTATACATAAGGAAAAGACGGTATAATTCATTAGTGTTTTAAATAGCCCAGGCTACGTATTTGTTTTATCCACATTATGCTATTAGTATTTTTATCTGCTGTCACTGGGGCTACAGATATTAAAATGTATCTACTATATTAATTTATCAAAGTATGGGTTTAAAAATATGGAGCATTGTATTATGATATCGATGTGATACAGATATTAACATGCATCTACTATATTAATTTATCAAAGTATATTTTTTTTTAAATATGGAGCATCGTATTATGATATTGATGTGATACAGATATTAACATGTATCTACTATATTAATTGATCATAAAGTATGATTTTAAAAATGTACAACATTGTTTATGTTCATTATGCTATTTTTTTAATTTTATTTTTTTTAAACCATATCACAAAAGTATCAGTTTAACATGACTGTTTTACAGCAATGTTTATTTTGCATTATGCTATGTTGTTTTAACTGTTGTATTTTTTATCTGATGTAACTAAAATCTGCAGCATCGTTTATTTAAGCTGCCGGGTTTCCATAAAGGACCTTAAAATAAATGTTTTGGATTTATTCAGTTTTAAATCTTATTTAGAGATTATTTTAGTCAGACATGTTTATATGTGCATAGGCCTATTTTATTCCTCTTCAGTTACTTACTTTTTAAATTTTGGTAGGTTACTTTTTAATTATTCTTTTACTCTGTCTTTGATTTTAACTTTTAGCAATTTGCATGATAAATTGTTTAACATGTAAGCTATATGAATGACACTGTCACAATGTGATAAGCAAAACATAAAAGTCAAGTCAAAGCTATTTATATAGGCTAGAGCTTTTCATTACCATTTAAAATAACATGGTCTTTCCTTCTGTCTTTCTAGAGACAGCAAACACTGCAGGACAATCAGAAAATCAAGTAACATGTTAGTATGGTTTATATTTTATTTTTAATGAGAAAACATTATAGAGTGCAACAGGCGGTTTCTGGGAGTAAAAACATTTATTCTCTTATATTTATATTTTTATTCTTATAATTTGTAGTATTATGTTTCTTGTTGTATTTGTATCTGTATATGTCCACTGGAAGCCTCAGTACCAAAACAAATTCCTTGTGTGTGCAAGCACACTTTCTGATTCTGATTCTGATTCTTCTGATTACTTTCTCCATACGAAAATTAATTTTAAAGACAGACCTACTGTGAGCTAAGAGGTTGTTAATACATGGTATTTGCTTCCGATAAAGCCTTCAGCTTATTTTTTTGTAAATAATAGTGTTTCACAGTTTAACTCCTGGTGAAAACTACATTACCCATGAGCCACGATGCTGTAGTGAAAATTATGTCAAACATAGTTTTTTTTAAAAAGCAACACACTCCAAAATAGCTCTGCCCACTCCCATGAAGCACTGCGAATGACATAATCTCCCTACCCTTACAAAAAAAAATACTGAAATGTTTGTATAAGCTATATATGCATATTTTGCATATATATATATATATATATATATATATATATATATATATATATATATATATATATATATATATATATATATATATATATATATATATATATATATATGCAATTACTGTTGCACTCTATGTATAATGAACAATTGACAGATGAACTGACAGATATTTTATGTAAACAGGCAAAATCTCTACATCTGATGATGGCCATGTGTTTTCGCCGATCATAATGGGTTTAACTCTTGGCTCCTTTGAGATCAATATGACTTCTGCCAAATCAAATTGTAAGTGTAATAAAACAGTTTCGACTATGTATTAAATTAATCTTAATTAAGCAGTCCGAGTTAACTATTTGGGACCAATTGGAAATTTACATTCTGATCTAACAGCGTCATGTACAAATTTGTCATGCTCCTGGATTATTTTACTATACTACATTACTATAGCCTTTTATTTACTGCTGATTTTATCAAAGCAACGAATTAACTCAATTCATGGTTGCAATAATAAAATAAATGAACAATTGACAGATGAACTGACAGATATTTTATGTAAACAGCCAAAATCTCTTCATCTGATGGTGGCCATGTGTTTTCGCCTATAATAACTGGTTTAACTCATGGCTCCCCCTTTGAGATCAACATGACTTCTGCCAAATCAAATGTACCGGCAAATTGTAAGTGTGATACATGAGAAACTATTAAAACAGTTTTTCGCCTATGTAATGTATAAAATTAATCTTAATTAAGCAGTTGGAGTTAACTATTTGGGACCAATTTTAAGGAAAGTTACATTCTGATCTAACATTGGCATGTGCACATTTGCAATACAGATTTTTTTTATTTTTTTTTATTTTTTTTTATGTTTTTGGTACTATTGGATCGAGTTTTGTAGAATAAGCCAAGATTAATTTATTTTATGCGGTGTCATGCTCCTGGATTATTCAGACTCAGAATTGTAACTATTACTACAGCCTTCATCAGCCATTTATGTTACTGCAGACTTATCAAACTTATTTTATTTACTGCAGATTTGATCAAAGTCAAATACTGCCCAAACGGGGATACTGGGAAAGAAGAGAAACAGGATAATACAAGGTTAGATTCAATCTTTATATTCTTTCCCCATTTTGCCTTCATTTTCCTTTTTCCTGTTATTGTTTTAATTTTTATATTCTCAGATCATCAAAGGTTTCTGAAAGCAAACACCAGTCAGTTGGTTGAAAAAGTGAAGAACATTGATCCAATAATTGACAATCTTGATTGTTCAATGAATCAGTTACAAATGTGCGAGCGAATCCAACACACCAGATGAAGACGAGGGAACCGCTGGACTATGTGAATTGTGAAAGCATTGCCAACGACCTGGTCAACGCTTTGTTCAAGCATGAAGAATCTCTCATAAAGAAACTACAATAACAACTGTTGTAGCCTATTGTTTGGCATTATGTACTTAAACAGTTTTGTAAAAAATAAAATGTTTTTAATAATTGATTGGTGATGGAGTTTTAATTTTTGTATTTAGAACCAAGTATATTGTACATGTAAGAAGAAACCAAACAGGCCATATAATGATATATTGCACATAATAAACAATGGCAAAGTTTGTATTCCTTAAAAACAGGCAATGTTTGAGAACCCTAATATTGGTGTAATCTCTGCGAGGTCTCAACCACAAGCGCAAAACTTTGTGGTGGGTGATACGGGCATAGCTTTACTAAAGGAAAATATTCTATATTTTATTTATTTATATTATAGTTTTCATGTTGATTTAAAGTTTTTGTTATTAAATAATACCTTTATTTTTTACATCCAGCACAAAATTTTGTTAAAAAATCGTTCTCTGACCCCAAATAATCAGATAATGGTGTGTTCACAATCTACAATTAGATATTATCCTGCTTAGTATGTGTGTAAATAGTTGTGCTTAAATGTTTGGATGTATTTTTACACGCCAACATATTTTGTCACACTGTAGTGATGCAAATTTCCACAAAGACTATGGTCTTACTTTAAAACATAATCTTTATACATGAATTCAAAAGACCAAATCACTAAGAAAACAGGGGTGAAAAGCACCGTTTATAATAAATACACAAAGTATTAACGCAAAAAGTAAGTGTATGCTGTTTCACACTTAAACTATTACAACAGAATCACATCTGACTATGCAGATAAAATTGCACAAAAGTAAATTCTAGTGATCAACTTGCTAAAGAGTAAATACAACATGAGCCATACAGAAAAGCCACTTGTGATCAGTTTTGTAATTGACATTTTATATACTAGTCAATTAGGCCGTTTACATCTTGCTTCTTTTTGTTTTTGTACAGTTTGCAAGTCTCCGAGCGTGGTCAAACATATAGGAATTTATGAAAAACATGAACAGATATTTCTACATGAGATATTTATTTTAGAACATCTTTCAGCTATGTCTACGAAACATCGACATGAAAGATGAGTAATGCTGTTTTTCTGCTACCTATAAAACTATTATACTTCAAACTCGTCTAGCTATTGCTCATTTCACAGCACAGTCGGTTATCTTTTTCTACGTGGCTAAACAACGGTTAAGCTAATGAATTACCGTTGATATTTTTACGTGAAAGGCGGGATGATTCATTTTTTATTCCGTCTACACAGATACTTTGACACAAGAGTTTTAGTCAGGGGTCTTTTAGGCCTGATCCAGAAAACAGGCGTTGTGTTTTATGTCTTAATAATTGTTCTTCTTCTTTTTTATGAAAACATGTGATAAGCAGTTTTGGCCTCATCAGCAGACGAAATGTTTTAACATATCGTAAATTTCAATTGTTAGATAAATTATATCCAACTATCAGCAGTTATATGTGAAACACGCTCAGTCGCATTAGAGTTGGATTCTTGTTTATAATGAACATTGTTATTGAACCGCATGTTTAACAGTGCTAGTGTTCTTAAATTGTTTACCACGGTTTCATTTTTAACAACACTATCGCAACACTTATCGTATTGCCGGGTGTGATTGTAATGTTTTGTATGGTGTCTTCTTTACACTTTCACCCCATGGATATCTGTTTCCTATAGTTAGCTGTAGTGAACTCTAGGTCTCCTCTTTTTCATATACGACAGTATTCACATGAATTGGCTTGATTTAATAAAATGATGGTTTAAACCACATTATTTTATTATACCATTTTTAAATAGCGCTTAAATGTATATTTTATATTTTAACCATTTATGCGAATATAGAATAGGCCTACCGCACAAGGATCTCTGAAATATTTTTTTCATGTAAAACACCTATGTAGATCTATCTATGTTTTTAAAAATACAAAGACATCTTTCTACCAGCGACCCTCAAAATCTGGGCATACAACAAAACACAGTGCATTCGTGTACGATGATTGATCAGAAAATTACTTTTGTCGCTTTGTTTGAAGAAACACTTTAATCAGCTGGTGCTTGATAACTATTAAACAACCCTCAATTCGGTAATGATGCGATATTGATATCACGTTTTAATTTCAACACAATGCGCTAAAGGTCTATAACTGAACTTTAACGTCTTCATATTTGGTAAAAGTTAACTTAAAGCCTTACTTTCTAAACGCTTTTTACGGAACTTGTTGCGAACATTCACTCATCCATATGTTTAAAAAATATATATATTGGTGTAATTAATAGAATTCTCTCTGGCGGTATATGCATAACTTCTCCATGACTTTACTTATGATTCAATCAGGCTTTAATCCTACGTAGCGGTTTACGACGTCATGACGATGACACCCCTATACAACTCCTCCTACGGTCGGGTGAGTACTATCAGTTGTCCTGATAAACTCTACACAGAGCCCAGCCTCAGTTATCGCACGCAAGCCGGTTTCTCCTAACTGTTTGTGTGTGTGTGTGTGGTGGTAACGCTGCTAAACCTGGTTTCGACGCTACAGAAGGTTGCTTCAAATGGATTCAAAATCGTAAAAACGCTGACTGTTGGGTCTACTGCTACATCTCATTGATCTGAAGTTGAAAGAACATTTGGTTGTTACATGGCCTGCTAAAGCTTGCTTTGACATTCCTGTTTGTTTGAACCTACCGCAAACTAGTCTTCTACGACTCATCATAGCATTTGTCCTAAACAGGTGCGGGTTAAAATCACAGCCTGAGACTATTCAAGGAACACTCGGGGCTATTCTGCGCGAATTAAAAGACGAGCCATTCATCGGTACTAAACTACAAGAAATCAGAGACGAGCTTTTGGACAAATCCAACAAGGAGATCGTCTCCGACGTCGTCGACCTCTGGCGAGGTTTCTCAATCGTGAATGGAGAGTGACCAAACCCCCACCAGCATGGCTGCTGCCTTTAGCCGAAAGAGTTACATGGAATTCATGTTTAAAGGACATTACAGAACCCAACTGATTTCATTAATGGAAAGAGTCATCGAGTATTCAAGTGAATCGGATGATGATGATGATGATGATGATGACGACGTTAATGTTGAAACCAAGCGTGTAAGAAATCTCAAGAAACATATGAGATTGATAAGAGGTGCGCCTGATTCTTGGGGTGAATTATCAAACATATGTGTCAACGGTATTGAGCCGCCGTCTGTACTGGTAAAAGATGCTCTGGTTATGATGCTTGAATGCAGCTGTGAATCTGAAATCCCCAATGTACTCTGTATGTGTACGTATGTGGCCGATGTATGTAAGCTAATGATACCAAAACTAAAAGACAATGACGAGGATGACACGTCCAGAGTTATCGAAATGTTTGTCAATTACATCATAGATCGTGACATGATGGCATGCAGAAATTTCATCTACTGGTTAGACTATCAATGATGTTATTGTTACCCCTTTTTCACTAGCCTCTAACATCGTTATATCATTTAGAGTTTTGTACGACCATTATTTCTTTTATTAATTCTTTTATTATATTACTTATAACATGTAGTCATTATCTATCCTGTTTTTACTGATTGTAATATTAGATGTGTCATTTTAATAAAAAGGTTGAACCACTATGCATGTGTGTGTGTGTTATTTCTTTTACAGAGGTCGAAACGATAACATGTTGGAGCTTATGAAAAAGCTTATTATAGACCGTCTAACCCTGGGTCTTTAGGCGGTTAAAAACGTTTAAAAGACGCAGTCTTAAAGGATAATGGAGTTCGACTAAGTGGTAAGAGGTTTCGGATCGGTTGTCTTCACGAATTCTATTAATTACACCAATATATATATTTTTTAAACATATGGATGAGTGAATGTTCGCAACAAGTTCCGTAAAAAGCGTTTAGAAAGTAAGGCTTTAAGTTAACTTTTACCAAATATGAAGACGTTAAAGTTCAGTTATAGACCTTTAGCGCATTGTGTTGAAATTAAAACGTGATATCAATATCGCATCATTACCGAATTGAGGGTTGTTTAATAGTTATCAAGCACCAGCCTGATTAAAGTGTTTCTTCAAACAAAGCGACAAAAGTAATTTTCTGATCAATCATCGTACACGAATGCACTGTGTTTTGTTGTATGCCCAGATTTTGAGGGTCGCTGGTAGAAAGATGTCTTTGTATTTTTAAAAACATAGATAGATCTACATAGGTGTTTTACATGAAAAAAATATTTCAGAGATCCTTGTGCGGTAGGCCTATTCTATATTCGCATAAATGGTTAAAATATAAAATATACATTTAAGCGCTATTTAAAAATGGTATAATAAAATAATGTGGTTTAAACCATCATTTTATTAAATCAAGCCAATTCATGTGAATACTGTCGTATATGAAAAAGAGGAGACCTAGAGTTCACTACAGCTAACTATAGGAAACAGATATCCATGGGGTGAAAGTGTAAAGAAGACACCATACAAAACATTACAATCACACCCGGCAATACGATAAGTGTTGCGATAGTGTTGTTAAAAATGAAACCGTGGTAAACAATTTAAGAACACTAGCACTGTTAAACATGCGGTTCAATAACAATGTTCATTATAAACAAGAATCCAACTTTAATGCGACTGAGCGTGTTTCACATATAACTGCTGATAGTTGGATATAATTTATCTAACAATTGAAATTTACGATATGTTAAAACATTTCGTCTGCTGATGAGGCCAAAACTGCTTATCACATGTTTTCATAAAAAAGAAGAAGAACAATTATTAAGACATAAAACACAACGCCTGTTTTCTGGATCAGGCCTAAAAGACCCCTGACTAAAACTCTTGTGTCAAAGTATCGGTGTAGACGGAATAAAAAATGAATCATCCCGCCTTTCACGTAAAAATATCAACGGTAATTCATTAGCTTAACCGTTGTTTAGCCACGTAGAAAAAGATAACCGACTGTGCTGTGAAATGAGCAATAGCTAGATGAGTTTGAAGTATAATAGTTTTATAGGTAGCAGAAAAACAGCATTACTCATCTTTCATGTCGATGTTTCGTAGACATAGCTGAAAGATGTTCTAAAATAAATATCTCATGTAGAAATATCTGTTCATGTTTTTCATAAATTCCTATATGTTTGACCACGCTCGGAGACTTGCAAACTGTACAAAAACAAAAAGAAGCAAGATGTAAACGGCCTAATTGACTAGTATATAAAATGTCAATTACAAAACTGATCACAAGTGGCTTTTCTGTATGGCTCATGTTGTATTTACTCTTTAGCAAGTTGATCACTAGAATTTACTTTTGTGCAATTTTATCTGCATAGTCAGATGTGATTCTGTTGTAATAGTTTAAGTGTGAAACAGCATACACTTACTTTTTGCGTTAATACTTTGTGTATTTATTATAAACGGTGCTTTTCACCCCTGTTTTCTTAGTGATTTGGTCTTTTGAATTCATGTATAAAGATTATGTTTTAAAGTAAGACCATAGTCTTTGTGGAAATTTGCATCACTACGGTGTGACAAAATATGTTGGCGTGTAAAAATACATCCAAACATTTAAGCACAACTATTTACACACATACTAAGCAGGATAATATCTAATTGTAGATTGTGAACACACCATTATCTGATTATTTGGGGTCAGAGAACGATTTTTGAACAAAATTTTGTGCTGGATGTAAAAAATAAAGGTATTATTTAATAACAAAAACTTTAAATCAACATGAAAACTATAATATAAATAAATAAAATATAGTTTGAAAATTACTTCCATAATATTTTCCTTTAGTAAAGCTATGCCCGTATCACCCACCACAAAGTTTTGCGCTTGTGGTTGAGACCTCGCAGAGATTACACCAATATTAGGGTTCTCAAACATTGCCTGTTTTTAAGGAATACAAACTTTGCCATTGTTTATTATGTGCAATATATCATTATATGGCCTGTTTGGTTTCTTCTTACATGTACAATATACTTGGTTCTAAATACAAAAATTAAAACTCCATCACCAATCAATTATTAAAAACATTTTATTTTTTAAAAAACTGTTTAAGTACATAATGCCAAACAATAGGCTACAACAGTTGTTATTGTAGTTTCTTTATGAGAGATTCTTCATGCTTGAACAAAGCGTTGACCAGGTCGTTGGCAATGCTTTCACAATTCACATAGTCCAGCGGTTCCCTCGTCTTCATCTGGTGTGTTGGATTCGCTCGCACATTTGTAACTGATTCATTGAACAATCAAGATTGTCAATTATTGGATCAATGTTCTTCACTTTTTCAACCAACTGACTGGTGTTTGCTTTCAGAAACCTTTGATGATCTGAGAATATAAAAATTAAAACAATAACAGGAAAAAGGAAAATGAAGGCAAAATGGGGAAAGAATATAAAGATTGAATCTAACCTTGTATTATCCTGTTTCTCTTCTTTCCCAGTATCCCCGTTTGGGCAGTATTTGACTTTGATCAAATCTGCAGTAAATAAAATAAGTTTGATAAGTCTGCAATAACATAAATGGCTGATGAAGGCTGTAGTAATAGTTACAATTCTGAGTCTGAATAATCCAGGAGTATGACACCGCATAAAATAAATTAATCTTGGCTTATTCTACAAAACTCGATCCAATAGTACCAAAAACATAAAAAAAAATAAAAAAAAATAAAAAAAATCTGTATTGCAAATGTGCACATGCCAATGTTAGATCAGAATGTAACTTTCCTTAAAATTGGTCCCAAATAGTTAACTCCAACTGCTTAATTAAGATTAATTTTATACATTACATAGGCGAAAAACTGTTTTAATAGTTTCTCATGTATCACACTTACAATTTGCCGGTACATTTGATTGGGCAGAAGTCATGTTGATCTCAAAGGGGGAGCCATGAGTTAAACCAGTTATTATTGGCGAAAACACATGGCCACCATCAGATGAAGAGATTTTGGCTGTTTACATAAAATATCTGTCAGTTCATCTGTCAATTGTTCATTTATTTTATTATTGCAACCATGAATTGAGTTAATTCGTTGCTTTGATAAAATCAGCAGTAAATAAAAGGCTATAGTAATGTAGTATAGTAAAATAATCCAGGAGCATGACAAATTTGTACATGACGCTGTTAGATCAGAATGTAAATTTCCAATTGGTCCCAAATAGTTAACTCGGACTGCTTAATTAAGATTAATTTAATACATAGTCGAAACTGTTTTATTACACTTACAATTTGATTTGGCAGAAGTCATATTGATCTCAAAGGAGCCAAGAGTTAAACCCGTTATGATCGGCGAAAACACATGGCCATCATCAGATGTAGAGATTTTGCCTGTTTACATAAAATATCTGTCAGTTCATCTGTCAATTGTTCATTATACATAGAGTGCAACAGTGCTTGCATATATATATATATATATATATATATATATATATATATGCAAAATATGCATATATAGCTTATACAAACATTTCAGTATTTTGAGAGGGTAGGGAGATTATGTCATTCGCAGTGCTTCATGGGAGTGGGCAGAGCTATTTTGGAGTGTGTTGCTTTTTAAAAAAAACTATGTTTGACATAATTTTCACTACAGCATCATGGCTCATGGGTAATGTAGTTTTCACCAGGAGTTCAACTGTGAAACACTATTATTTACAAAAAAATAAGCTGAAGGCTTTATCGGAAGCAAATACCATGTATTAACAACCTCTTAGCTCACAGTAGGTCTGTCTTTAAAATTAATTTTCGTATGGAGAAAGTAATCAGAAGAATCAGAATCAGAATCAGAAAGTGTGCTTGCACACACAAGGAATTTGTTTTGGTACTGAGGCTTCCAGTGGACATATACAGATACAAATACAACAAGAAACATAATACTACAAATTATAAGAATAAAAATATAAATATAAGAGAATAAATGTTTTTACTCCCAGAAACCGCCTGTTGCACTCTATAATTTTTTCTCATTAAAAATAAAATATAAACCATACTAACATGTTACTTGATTTTCTGATTGTCCTGCAGTGTTTGCTGTCTCTAGAAAGACAGAAGGAAAGACCATGTTATTTTAAATGGTAATGAAAAGCTCTAGCCTATATAAATAGCTTTGACTTGACTTTTATGTTTTGCTTATCACATTGTGACAGTGTCATTCATATAGCTTACATGTTAAACAATTTATCATGCAAATTGCTAAAAGTTAAAATCAAAGACAGAGTAAAAGAATAATTAAAAAGTAACCTACCAAAATTTAAAAAGTAAGTAACTGAAGAGGAATAAAATAGGCCTATGCACATATAAACATGTCTGACTAAAATAATCTCTAAATAAGATTTAAAACTGAATAAATCCAAAACATTTATTTTAAGGTCCTTTATGGAAACCCGGCAGCTTAAATAAACGATGCTGCAGATTTTAGTTACATCAGATAAAAAATACAACAGTTAAAACAACATAGCATAATGCAAAATAAACATTGCTGTAAAACAGTCATGTTAAACTGATACTTTTGTGATATGGTTTAAAAAAAAATAAAATTAAAAAAATAGCATAATGAACATAAACAATGTTGTACATTTTTAAAATCATACTTTATGATCAATTAATATAGTAGATACATGTTAATATCTGTATCACATCAATATCATAATACGATGCTCCATATTTAAAAAAAAATATACTTTGATAAATTAATATAGTAGATGCATGTTAATATCTGTATCACATCGATATCATAATACAATGCTCCATATTTTTAAACCCATACTTTGATAAATTAATATAGTAGATACATTTTAATATCTGTAGCCCCAGTGACAGCAGATAAAAATACTAATAGCATAATGTGGATAAAACAAATACGTAGCCTGGGCTATTTAAAACACTAATGAATTATACCGTCTTTTCCTTATGTATAAACAATTTTTCAAATTAAACATCATTGCATAATACAGATGAACAGCACCGTAGCATAAATTAATTATAGAGAAAGTACTCACTGTTTTGCATTTTTGATGAGGTGGTCATAGAAGAGAGGGTGCAAAAGTTTTTGGTCCAGACATGGGGTATGGCACACGTCCATGTATCTTTTACAGTAAGAGCCTGTGGAAAACTATGGGAAAACGGCGGAGCTGTGTGTCCACTATATTCTTTCAGTACTCTATGAATGGAACTGTTTAGGTTCAAGGCCAATTCACATTCCCAGCATTTAGGCAGACCTTTTGATTACACGAGCGGCATATTTCACTGATAACTGTCACTCCTGAAAATAAGTCTTATGAATTAAAAGTAATTTATTACCGGTGGTACGAAAACAGCGATGATATCACTTATTTGTCACGCACACTGTCCATGCTGGCAGGCACTACCTGTGTGATTTTTTTCTTCAACCCTGGTGAAAATGTAAGATGATTTTATTTTTATCTAAATCTAACATAATTGGTACAGTAAATTTGTAAAATATTTATTTTAAATGAACAGAATGCTTTTCAACTTCAGTAATTTAGTAAGATTTTAAATGAACAACATGCTTTTCAACTTTAGTTAAATTAGTAAACTATTTATTTGATATATGATATATTTTAATTTATACACTTTTAAAGGAACACAATGCTTTTCAATGGGCTCAGGACACAAAAAAACAGATACCAGGCCAGGCACACGCTGGTGTGACAGAGAGAAAAGACTTCAGGGGAAACACTTGTGGGGTTTTTTTCAACCATGGTGAAACAGTAAGATGATTTTATTTTTGTTTAATTTATATACTTTTAATTGAACAGCATGGTTTTTTCAACTTGAGTCACTGTCAAATATTTGTGAATGACTAAATGTAAATTTTATAACCATTTCATTTAAATGAACATAATGCTTTTTCAACTTCTGTGTGAGATAAACTTCCAACGTCCTCAGCAATGCGGAGGGAGGGAAATTCCTGCTTTGACAAAGACACACACACACACACATACATAGACGCTCGCTCGCTATGTTTTTAAAACAGTACAAGGTCATTCATACATTGGATTGTTTGCAATATGTTTGTGGCTCCATTTTATTCAAACTTTTTGTGTGAGATTTTATTTTATATTCTTTTAAAGAACAGATAAACTTTCACCATTTGATTCAAACTTTTTTGTGTGAGATTTTATTTTATATTCTTTTACAGAACAGATAAACTTTCACCATTTTATTTAAACTGAAATGCTTGGTTCAGTGAATAGTTCTACATTTTATTCAAACTTTTTGTGTGAGGTTTTATTTGATATTCTTTTACAGAACAGATAAACTTTCACCATTTTTTCTTATCACTTTCACACCTGCCCCTTGATAAAGCTCAGGGATAAGCCAATACATCTCAAACTAACTGTCACATCACTTTGTAACTGTAACATCAAAGCTTATGTTAACATCAAAGGCCAATACATCTCAAACTAACTGTCACATCACTTTGTAACTGTAACATCAAAGCTTATGTTAACATCAAAGGCCAATACCTCCCTTTTCTTTATCAAACTTCAAAGAATCAAACTAACTGTCACACATCCATCATTTTGACAGAAAGTGTAACCGCAAGGGGCGGAACTAGATCAAAGGTCATCATCCATCATTTTGACAGAAGCTGTAACCGGATGGGGCGGAACTAGGTTAAAGGTAACAGGAAGGGGCGGAAACTAGGTTAAAGGTAACCGGAAGGGGCGGAAACTAGGTTAAAGGTAACAGGAAGGGGCGGAACTAGGTTAAAGGTAACAGGAAGGGGCGGAACTAGGTTAAAGGTAACCGGAAGGGGCGGGACAAGGGGCGGGGCAGGAAGGGGCGGGGCTAGGTCAAAGGTCACCATCAATCATTTTGACAGTTGCTATATCATATTAACTACTATTATGATCAAACACCTTCACTGTAAAATGTAAATCTAATGTATTTAACCATTAGCTTTCAATAACACATGCATGAACTAACATAACCATAGACATCGCTGCATTGGCTACTACACAGTTAGTGCCTTTTACACAAAACGTCTCGGTTACGTATGTAACCCTCGTTCCCTGAGTAGGGAACGGAGACGTTACGTCGGATGACGACGAAATGGGGTTTCGCTTAGAAAGCCTATCAACTTCGAGTATTACAAAACGAGCCAATGGCAAAGAAATGCCATGGGTCTGCGGAATTTGCATAGCGTATCTCCGCCTTACCTCGTGGGTATAAAAGGAGGACGCTGCAACATGCAGGTATGTTTCTTCGCTGAGGAGCCAAAACCGAGGTCAGGCGATCCCCGCGAACAGCGGAAAGTGGCAGGAAGACGTAACGTCTCCGTTCCCTACTCAGGGAACGAGGGTTACATACGTAACCGAGACGTTCCCTTTCGTTGTCACTCCGAGTTACGTCGGATGACGACGAAATGGGGTTACCAGTCTAATCACGCCACCTTCTCAGCTGTCTTCCAGTGTCCTGCGTAAATCTGAGATCCCTGTCGTGAGACTAGCACGGACGAAGGACTCCTATTTAGCACAGGAATACCAAGGTACACTGGGGAGCATATCCCACAATTTTAGAGGAAATATGCAATTATTGCCAACCCAGAGGGGGGGACTTAGAGAATACACATATGACCCGAAGGATGCATATGGAGAACACTGGGGTGTCCAGCCGCAGGTGGAATATTTCAACCCCAGGGGTGGCAAGGTGGCTTGCCAAGGGAAAGACACATGCTCGAAAGAGGCTTACAGTGGAAATACACATGTGGGGGTCGCTCAGGGGAGGGACCATGCACACGGGAGGCACCTAGCCGGCGCGCAGGCAATAGACACTGGCGGCGACGTCAGAAGTGCTGGAGGAACTCAGGGCTTTCGGAGAAGCTCACCTGAGGGGAATATCGCACGTATCCAGTCCGTGGAGTGGAATGGCGAGCAAGCGAAGACACCTGAGCGGGTCCAGTACTAGCTAGTTGAAGCGAGTACATGAGAGGACACAGGCTCCACTCGGAGATTGTAAAATCTGGCGAATGTGTTCGGTGTCGCCCAGCCTGCAGCTCTGCAGATGTCTGTTAGCGAGGCGCCATGCGCTAGAGCCCAAGAGGACGCCACACTCCGGGTGGAGTGGGCAGTCACACCAAGGGGGCATGGACGACCTTGCTGCTGGTATGCCAAAGCAATGGCGTCCACTATCCAGTGAGACAACCTTTGCTTGGAGAGAGCCTTTCCCTTCAGCTTCCCACCATATCAGACAAAGAGCTGGTCCGAGGTCCTGAAACACCGCGTCCTGTCTACATAGGCGCGAAGAGCGCGTACTGGACAGAGCAGTGCCAAGGCTGGGTCTGCCTCCTCCGGGGGCAGCGCTTGCAGGTTCACCACCTGGTCACGAAAGGGAGTGGTAGGAACCTTGGGCACATATCCAGGCCGGGGTCTCAGGATCACGTGAGAGTAAGCCGGCCCGAATTCCAGGCACGCTTCGTCAACGGAGAATGCGTGCAGGTCCCCTACCCTCTTGATGGAGGCCAGAGCAACCAGGAGCGCTGTCTTCATTGACAGGAACTTAAGCTCCACTGACTGCAAAGGCTCAAAGGGAACACTCCGCAGGGCAGTTAGCACCACTGCGAGATCCCAAGAGGGAACGAGAGGAGGGCGAGGAGGATTCAGTCTCCTCGCTCCTCTCAGGAACCTGACGATCAGGTTGTGCTTCCCCAAAGACTTACCTTCAACAAGGTCATGCTGTGCGGCAATGGCGGCGACATAGACCTTTAGGGTGGAGGGAGACAGCCTTCGCTCCAACCCATCTTGTAGGAAGGAAAGCACGACACCAATCGAACATCTCCGGGGGTCTTCTCGGTGAGAAGAGCACCAGCTGACGAAGAGGTTCCACTTCAACGCAAAGAGATGTCTCATGGACGAAGCTCTAGCGGAAGTGATGGTAGCCACCACCGGTGGTGGTAGGGTACTCAAACCTGCCTCGTCCCGTCCAGGAGCCACACGTGGAGTCTCCAAAGATCGGGACGAGGATGCCATAGGGTGCCCCGTCCCTGAGAAAGTAGGTCCTTCCTCAGAGGGATCGGCCAGGGAGGTGCTGTCGCGAGGAGAACCAGTTCGGAGAACCAGGTCCTGGTGGGCCAGTACGGCGCAACCAGCATGACCTGCTCCTCGTCCTCCCTGACCTTGCGCAAGGTCCGCGCAAGAAGGCTCACTGGGGGAAACGCATACTTGCGGCCCTGCGGCCAGCTGTGCGCCAGAGCATCCGTGCCGAGCGTGCCCTCGGTCAGGGAATAATACTGGGCGCAATGGGTCGAGTCGTGGGAGGCAAACAGATCTATCTGTGCGTCCCCGAACTGGTCCCAAATCAGCTGAACCGACCGGGGATGGAGCCGCCATTCTCCCGGGAGGAGTTGAAACCGTGAGAGCTCGTCGGCTACACAGTTCAGAGCTCCGGGGATAAAAATGGCACGAAGCGACCTCAGATGCTTCTGGCTCCATAAGAGGAGGTGGCGGGCGAGTTGTGACATACGGCAGGAGCGCAGACCACCTTGATGGTTGATGTACGCTACAGTGGCGGTATTGTCTGATCGGACTAGTACGTGTTGGCCCTTGAGCACGGCCCGGAAGCGGCGCAGAGCAAGACGTACAGCCAGCAACTCGAGGCAATTGATGTGCCATAGGCGCTGGGGTCCTATCCAGGAGCCCGCTGCAGCACGTCCATTGCACATGGTGCCCCAGCCCGTGGAAGAGGCATCTGTCGATACAACAACATGCCGCGAAGCTCGTTCCAGGGGCACTCCGGCCCGTAGAAAGCTGAGGTCCGCCCACGGGGTGAAGGTCTGACGGCAGGTCGGAGTAACTGGTACTCGGAGGGTGCCGTGTTGCCATGCCCACCTCGGGACTCGGTCGCGAAGCCAAAGCTGAAGCGGTCTCATATGAAGCAATCCGAGCGGCGTTGCCGCGGCTGCAGATGCCATATGCCCCAGGAGCCTCTGAAAAAGTTTCAGTGGAACTGCACTCTTGCCCTCGAACTGTCTCAGGCAAGTCAGCAGTGACTGCGCGCGCTCGCTCGTAAGCTGCGCGGACATGGCGACCGAGTCGATTTCCATACCGAGAAAAGAGATCCTCTGCACGGGGCAAAGTTTGCTCTTCTCCCAGTTGACCCGAAGGCCCAGACGGGCTAGGTGCCGGAGCACTAGGTCCCTGTGTTCGCAAACCTGATCCCGAGAGTGAGCTAGAATCAGCCAATCGTCGAGATAGTTCAGGATGCGAACCCCGTGTTCCCGAAGAGGAACAAGGGCTGCCTCGACGACCTTCGTGAAGACGCGAGGAGACAGGGCTAACCCGAATGGGAGAACCGCGTACTGATATGCCTGCCCCTCGAAAGCAAACCGTAGAAACGGCCTGTGTCGAGGGAGAATGGAGACATGAAAGTAGGCGTCCTTCAGGTCGATCGCTGCAAACCAATCCTGGGGCCGTACACATTCGAAAATGCGCTTGGCGCTTGGCCTCCAGAGCCCACCCGGGTGAACGGGCGGGGTGGGAGCCGCGGGAGGGCGCCTTCGGCGGATGGGCAGACTGAGGGATCTGAGCGGACGGCGGGGCCGTCGGGGCAGAATGCCAGAGTCTGCTCATGGGCGGTTGAGAACTGTTGTACAGCCCTCAACGGCACCGCCGAAGGGCCGACCTGGGATATGAGGGTGTCGGGCAGAAGGGTCCGCCGGACATCCTGCACATCGGACAGGTTAGCCACAGGCTTGAATGGTGAACATCACCTGACCCAGGGAGCATGCGGCCACTTTCGTCGCTCGGGGAGCAAGGTCAGTGGCGGCGCGCAGCTCAATGAAGAGCCCCGGGTCAGTCCTACCCTCCTGCATGTCCATGAACACCTGGGCCAGGTAGACCAGCAGAATGGCCATGGCATGCAGTGAGGCGGCTGCCTGTCCTGGGCGCTATAGGATTTCGCCACAAATGTAGACGAAAAACTACAGGCTTTGGACGGGTGCTTAGGATCGCGCCGAGAAGAAGCACTCTGAGGACACATTAGCATCGCAACAGAGCGTTCAACCGGGGGGACCCCAGTGTACCCATGGGCAGCGGCCCCAGGGGGAAGGAAGGGCGGAGGAGATCAACGAGGGATCGCTGGAAGACCTGGGGTCTTCGAGGATTTCGAGATCTCCTGATGCACATCCGAGAAGAAAGGTATTGGGGTTAGACGGCGACGAGGGTTCGCGGCCACCCCAAAAACCAATCGTCCCGGGAAAGCATGGCCGTCATCTCAGGATCTGACTTGACAAATGCCATATGCACACCCGAAAGTGGCAGCACTGTCAAATCTTCACTTCCTGAAAATTCTTGCCCGCCCTGTGATGCTGCGATGGACAACAGATCCGATTCTGGAACGTCAAGGGAAAACCCGCGGGGGGTCCGAAGACGGGCCCGCGGGCATCCGGTGAACGTTCACGGGTTGCGTCAATAAAGAGGGGGGCGTGGGGCACGGACAGATAGTCGGCGCCATTGTTCCACACCAACAGCCTCAGGTCACCCTGGCCACCAGCCGAAGTAGCACTTCACGTGGAGAGTGTTAGATCGGGGTGTGGATGAGGGGACTCTCTCTCTAACGAGATCATTGAGTCTCGACCATAATGACGCGATGATCACGTTCCCGCGGGGAGAACGTGAGTCATCCACAAACGCTGCTCTAGCGCGATCAAGCCCAAGCACGCAGAGCAGAGAATGCGCCCATCAAAATCGGAAATGAGTCAACCGCGACCAGAAATGCACGGGCGAGCCGTCTTTAAAAAGATGTGCCGCGTGCGAGCTCTTTTGTGAGAGAAAAAAAAAACTCTGAGAGTGTTGAAGCGCCCGGGGAGAAACACACTCACTGGCAAACCACTGCACAGATAAGCAGGAAGCGCGCACTCGCCGGGAGATCGCCGTCACACCAACACCAGAGAATCTCGCTCGTCTGTAAAGCTGACAGTTCAGAGATGGCTTGTGGAACGAAGGATAAACTTGGCTCCGAAGCGAAAACATACCTGCATGTTGCAGCGTCCTCCTTTTATACCCACGAGGTAAGGCGGAGATACGCTATGCAAATTCCGCAGACCCATGGCATTTCTTTGCCATTGGCTCGTTTTGTAATACTCGAAGTTGATAGGCTTTCTAAGCGAAACCCCATTTCGTCGTCATCCGACGTAACTCGGAGTGACAACGAAAGGGAACTACATGCAGCACAACATCAATTTTTTTGGCCCATCCTCAACTAAAGCACAAGCAATGTGGTAACCTCATAAAACCCATTAAATCCCAACATAACAGAACATCAAACACTAACAGATATCTCTAGACCTCAGCAGAGGATGATTACTCCAAAAACAGCATTGCCAGCTTCACTTATTACAAACCAGTTTGACTTTATTTATTTCATACATGTACAAAAGTTCTTTAACAAAGAATTAACAGAGGTTTAGATGTTGATGCCTTATTGAAAAATATAGTTACGCTTGAAGTAACCATTATGGTGATTAGTGTTTTCGAAAACTGGGTGATGTTGGCCACTTGTTGATAACAATTATCATGCCTGATTCATAAAATCCAGAGTCAAATCTCTGAGTCTGAATATACCTGTTAATTTTACATTATTAATTATAGTAGCCCTGTGATATTGTTTCATGAGTGTTATGACAATCAGATATTGTGAAAGATTTTATAACATCATAATGCAGAATTTTTTTAGAGCTACTAAATTCAGACTTAGCATGTTAATCTCAACTTAAAAAAAAGCTTTTTTGTGACTTTAGCTTGTTTTCTGATGTTCAAAGTTCATCTGTTTATCTGAATTATTTGTTGACTGTCAGCATTGTTAAGATTTATACACTAAGTCAAAACTAATTAAAGAATTAAAAATTCTTTCAAAACATCACAACATTTCAGGATCTCATGTGGTAGTACTAGAGCTACAATAAACAAATTTTGATTTTGATGGCTGCAACACACCCCAAAAAAGTTGGGACAGAGACATGTTTACCACTGTGTCACTTCACCTTTCCTTTTAATTACACTTTTCAATCATTTGGGAGTTGAGGATACTAATTGTTGGAGTTTTGCTAGTGGAATATTTGCCCAATCTTGTCTGATACAAGACAGCCGCTTAACAGTCTGTGGTCATCATTGCCTGATTCTCCTTTTCATGATGGGTCATACATTTTCCATAAGAGACAGATCTGGACTGCAGTAAACAGGCAGGCACATCCCTTCTATGGTGCAGTGTCTAGAAACCCCTCAGTTTTAGCATGTACAGAATGAGGCCTGGCATTGTCTTGCTTCCCAGGAAAGATGTCATCTTGATGGCAGTTTATGTCTCTGTACTAGCCAAATACATGCCTCCATGTCAATGGTACCTTCACAATAATGCAAGTTACCCATACCGTTTGCAATGATGCACCTCAATACCAGCACAGATGTTCCCTTTCGTTGTCACTCCGAGTTACGTCGGATGACGACGAATGGGGTTTCGCTTAGAAAGCCTATCAACTTCGAGTATTACAAAACGAGCCAATGGCAAAGAAATGCCATGGGTCTGCGGAATTTGCATGACGTAACTCCGCCCCACCTCGTGGGTATAAAAGGAGGAAGTCCGCAACAGCAGTTTATGTTTTCGCTTCGGAGCCAAGTGTATTCTTCTCTCCACAAGCCAACTCTGAATTATCAGCTTCACGAACGAGTGCCTCGAGTGTTGGTGTGACGGCGATCTCCGGCGAGTGCGTGCTTCCTGCTTATCTCTGCAGTGATTCATCAGAGAGCGCGTGTTTCCCCGGGCGCTTCAACACTTGAGTTTTCTCTCTAAAAGAGCGCACGCGGCACGTCTTTTTAAAGACGGCTCGCCCGTGCATTTAAAAAAAAAAAAAAAAAAACGAATGGTTGCGGCAGCTTGGTATCGGACTCTGATGGGCACGAGCGTTGTCTGGTATGTTTGGGCTTGATCATACTAGAGCAGCGCTCGTGGATGACTCATGTTCTCTCTGTGGGAACATGATCATCGCGTCATATAGGTCGAGACTCGGGGAACTCGCAAGAGTGAGAGTCCCCTCATCCACCCCCCGATCTTCGGCTGGTGGCCAGGGTGACCTGAGGGTGTTGGTCTGGAACAAGGCGCCGACTCCGTGTCCGTGACCCCAGCCTCCCCTCAACGGCGGTGCCCGCTAGTGAATAGGTGATTCCCACGAGTCTACCCTCTGGTGGCCCGTGTGTTTCATTTAAAGCTACAGAGGATGATACTATGTTTGTAGCAGCTTCACAAGGTGGGTTTGATTCTCTGCGAAGTGACGACTCGTCACAGCTGCCACCCTCTGGTGTGCATACGGCTGTGCCTGAGTCTGATCCAGAGATGACGGCCATGCTTTCCTGGGACGATTGGTTTTTGGGTAAGGCCGCCGACCCTCGTCCACGGCAAACCCCAATACCTTCCCTCCCGGACGTGCATGATGAGATCTCGAAGTCCCAGAAGACCCCCTGGTTTTCTCGGGACCGCTCGCTGATCTCATCCGCCTTTCCCCCCTCGATGGGGCCGCTGTCACGGGTACACTGGGGTTCCCCCGGCTGAACGCTCTGTTGCGATGCTATGTGTCCTCAGAGTGCTTCTTCTCGGCGCAATCCTAAGCACCCGCCCGTGGTCTATGGTTTTCGTCTACATTTGTGGCGAGATCCTATAGCACCACGGGACTGGCAGCCGCCTCTCTGCAGGCCATGGCCATTCTGCTGGTCCTCGACCCAGATGCTCATGGACTGACCCAGGGCTCTTCACTGAGTCGCGCGCCGCCACTGACCTTGCTCTCCGAGCGACGAAAGTGGCCGTACGCTCCCTGGGTCAGGTGATGCCTACCATTCTGTGGCTGAACCTGTCTGATGTGCTGAATGTCGCGCGGCCCCGTCTGTCCGACGTTCCCATATCCCAGGTCGGCCTCTTCGGCGGTGCGGTTGAGAACTTCGCCCAACAGCTCTCAACCGCCCATGTGCAGACTGACGTGATTCTGTCCCGATGGCCCGCCGTCCGCTCAGATCCCTCGGTCTGCCCACTGCCGAAGGCGCCCGTTTAAAGAGACGGGCCGGCTCTGGAAGCCGCGGGCGGACGCCACAGCCCTCTCCAGCCCCGCCCCCCGCTACGTGCTGGGTTAAGCGACGCTCCTGAGACGGGCTCCACAGAGATGGGACTCAGTTCTTCCAGGAGTTGGTAGCAGGACCACTCCTTTCCCCGGTGGAGGGCCGGGGAAAAATCCTTATTCTCCTAAGAACTGACTCTCCCGTCTCTGGGAAGACAGAGTTCTTGGACGACACAGAGCGCCGCCCACAAGCCGTGCTCTCCTCGTCCCCCTCTGTCCCAGAGGTGCTTGACACGGCGTGCCGTCCACGGACCGCTTCGCCCCTGTCCCCCTCTGTCGCCAGACCCCTGCCAGAGCAGGCCCCCGCGGGACGACCAGCATGGTCCTCCCCTGGCCCCCTCTGTCAGGGCGCGGTTGCTAACTGTGCCCCCACACCGGGCCGCTATGCCGTCCACGTCTGGGCCAGTTACTCCGCTTCGCTGCCCCTCCGGGGGGACGCCTGTCGTCCGCTTGATCCCGCTGGTTCAGTTCCTGGGAGCCTGGTTAGAGCTTCCCCGTCTGTCCCGCTGGATCGCGCGCACCATCAGGCTCGGCTATGCGATTCAGTTCGCACGGTCTCCTCCCCGCTTCAGGGGAGTCCGCTCCACTTTGGTCGGTGGCAATGCCCCTATGATGAGAGCAGAGATTGCCACCCTGCTGGCGAAGGGTGCAATCGAGACTGTCCCTCCAGCCGAGATGAGGTCCGGCTTCTACAGCCCCTACTTCACTGTCCCCAAGAAAACCGGTGGGTTACGGCCAATCCTGGACTTGCGCGTGCTGAACCGCTCCCTTCACAGGCTGCCGTTCAAGATGCTCTCCCCCAAACGCGTTCTCGAATGCGTGCGGCCCAGGATTGGTTTGCAGCGATCGACCTGAAGGACGCCTACTTTCATGTCTCCATTCTTCCTCGACACAGACCGTTCCTACGGTTTGCTTTCGAGGGGCAGGCATACCAGTACGCGGTTCTCCCTTTCGGGCTAGCCCTGTCTCCTCGCACCTTCACGAAGGTCGTCGAGGCTGCCCTTGTTCCCCTTCGGGAACACGGGGTTCGCATCCTGAGTTATATCGACGACTGGCTGATCCTAGCTCACTCTCGAGATCAGGTTTGCGAACACAGGGACCTAGTGCTCCGGCACCTAGCTCGTCTGGGCCTTCGGGTCAACTGGGAGAAGAGCAAACTTTGCCCCATGCAGAGGATCTCTTTTCTCGGTATGGACATCGACTCGGTCGCCATGTCCGCGCAGCTTACGAGCGAGCGCGCGCAGTCACTGCTGACTTGCCTGAGACATCTCAGGAGCAAGAATGCGGTTCCACTGAAACATTTTCAGAGGCTCCTGGGGCATATGGCATCTGCAGCTGCGGTCACGCCGCTCGGATTGCTTCATATGAGACCGCTTCAGCTTTGGCTTCGCGACCGAGTCCTGAGGTGGGCATGGCATCAAGGCACGCTCCGGGTACCAGTTACTCCGACCTGCCGTCAGTTCCTCACCCCGTGGTCGAACCTCAGTTTTCTCAGGGCGGGTGTCCCCCTGGAACGAGCTTCCCGGCATGTTGTGGTCTCCACGGATGCCTCCACCACGGGCTGGGGCGCCATGTGCAATGGACATGCTGCTGCGGGCTCCTGGACAGGACCCCAGCGGCTATGGCATGTCAATTGCCTCGAGTTGTTGGCAGTACGCCTTGCCCTGCACCGCTTCCGGGCGTTGCTCAGGGGTCAACACGTACTAGTCCGCTCAGACAATACCGCTACTGTAGCGTACATCAACCATCAAGGTGGTCTACGCTCCCGCCGTATGTCACAACTCGCCCGCCACCTCCTTCTATGGAGTCAGAAGCATCTGAGGTCGCTTCGAGCCATTTTCATTCCCGGAGCCCTGAACTGTGCAGCCGACGAGCTCTCACGGCTTCAGCCCCTCCCTGGAGAATGGCGACTCCATCCCCAGTCGGTTCAGCTGATTTGGGACCAGTTCGGGGACGCACAGATAGATCTGTTTGCCTCTCACGACTCGACCCATTGCGCCCTGTATTTTTCCCTGACCGAGGGCACGCTCGGCACGGATGCACTGGCGCACAGCTGGCCGCCGGGCCGCAAATATGCGTTTCCCCCAGTGAGCCTTCTTGCGCAGACCTTGCGCAAGGTCAGGGAGGACGAGGAGCAGGTCATTTTGGTCGCGCCGTATTGGCCCGGCCGGACCTGGTTCCCCAAACTTGCACTCCTCGCGACAGCACCTCCCTGGCCCATTCCTCTGAGGAAGGACCTTCTTTCTCAGGGACGGGGCACCCTGTGGCACCCTCGCCCCGATCTCTGGAGCCTCCACGTGTGGCTCCTGGACGGCTCGAGGTAGGTTTGAGTACCCTTCCACCAGCGGTGGCGGCTACCATCACTTCCGCTAGAGCGTCGTCCACAAGACACGTCTATGCGTTGAAGTGGAACCTCTTCGTCGTCTGGTGCTCTTCTCACCGAGAAGACCCCCGGAGATGCTCAATCAGCGTTGTGCTTTCCTTCCTTCAGCAGGGGTTGGAGCGAAGGCTGTCTCCCTCCACCCTTAAGGTCTATGTTGCCGCCATTGCCGCACACCATGACCTAGTCGAAGGTAAGTCGGTAGGGAAGCACGACCTGGTCATCAGGTTCCTGAGAGGAGCGAGGAGACTAAATCCTCCTCGCCCTCCTCTCGTTCCCTCTTGGGACCTCTCAGTGGTTCTAACTGCCCTGAAGAGTGCTCCCTTTGAGCCCCTGCAGTCAGTCGAGCTTAAGTTCCTGTCAATGAAGACAGCGCTCCTGGTGGCACTGGCCTCCATCAAGAGGGTAGGGGACCTGCACGCATTCTCCGTCGACGAAGCGTGCCTGGAATTCGGACCGGCTTTCTCTCACGTGATCCTGAGACCCCGGCCCGGATATGTGCCCAAGGTTCCTACCACTCCCTTTCGGGACCAGGTGGTGAACCTGGAAGCGCTGCCCCCGGAGGAGGCAGACCCAGCCTTGGCACTGCTCTGTCCAGTACGCGCTCTTCGCGCCTATGTAGACAGGACGCGGTGTTTCAGGACCTCAGACCAGCTCTTTGTCTGTTATGGTGGGAAGCTGAAGGGAAAGGCTCTCTCCAAGCAAAGGTTGTCTCACTGGATAGTGGACGCCATTGCCTTGGCTTACCAGCAGCAAGGTCGACCGTGCCCCCTTGGTGTGACGGCCCACTCCAACGGAGTGTGGCATCCTCTTGGGCTCTAGCGCATGGCGCCTCGCTAACAGACATCTGCAGAGCTGCAGGCTGGGCGACACCTAACACATTCGCCAGATTCTATAATCTCCGAGTGGAGCCAGTGTCCTCTCATGTACTCGCTTCAACTAGCTAGTACCGGACCCGCTCAGGTGTCTTCGCTTGCTCGCCATTCCACTCCTCGGACTGGATATGTGCGATATTCTCCTCAGGTGAGCTTTTCCGAAAGCCCTGAGTTCCTCCAGCACTCCTGACGTCGGCGCCAGTGTCTCTTGCCTGCGCGTCGGCTAGGTGCCTCCCGTGTGCATGGTCCCTCCCCTGAGCGACCCCCACATGTGTATTTCCACTGTAAGCCTCTCTGAGCATGTGTCTTTCCCTTGGCAAGCCACCTTGCCACCCCTGGGGTTGAAATATTCCACCTGCGGCTGGACACCCCAGTGTTCTCCATATGTTCCTTCGGGTCATATGTGTATTCTCTAAGTCCCCCCCCTCTGGGTTGGCATTAATTGCATACTTCCCCTAGCTTGGGATATGCTTCCAGTGTACCTTGGTATTCCTGTGTTAAATGGAGTCCTTCGTCCAGTCTAGGACAGGGATCTCGATTTACGCAGGGCACTGGAAGACAGCTGAGAAGGTGGCGTGATTAGACTGGTAACCCCATTCGTCGTCATCCGACGTAACTCGGAGTGACAACGAAAGGGAACGTCTCGGTTACGTATGTAACCCTCGTTCCCTGAGTAGGGAACGGAGACGTTACGTCTGCCTGCCACTTTCCGCTGTACCGCGGGGATCGCCTGAGCTCAGTCTTGGCTCCTCAGCGAAGAAACATAAACTGCTGTTGCGGACTTCCTCCTTTTATACCCACGAGGTGGGGCGGAGTTACGTCATGCAAATTCCGCAGACCCATGGCATTTCTTTACCATTGGCTCGTTTTGTAATACTCGAAGTTGATAGGCTTTCTAAGCGAAACCCCATTCGTCGTTATCCGACGTAACGTCTCCGTTCCCTACTCAGGGAACGAGGGTTACATACGTAACCGAGACGTTTGCTTTTGCACCTGTCGCTGGTGAAAGTCTGGTTGGTCCCTTTCGTCTTTGGGACTGAGAACTCGGTGTCCGTTTTTTTCCAAAAACAAGCTGAAACATGGACTCATCTGACCACAGCACACATTTCCACTGTCTTCTAGACCATCTGAAATGAGCTCAGGCCCAGAGAACTCGCCGGCATCTCCACGTAGAACTGATGTAAAGCTTTCTCCTTGCGTAACAGAGATTCAAGTGGCATTTCTTGATGCAGAGTCAGACTGTGTTCAGTGAGAACGGTTTTCCAAATTACTCCTGAGCACATGTGTCTGTATTTAACAGATTAGCATGATGGTATCTTGTGCAATGCCATCTGAGGGCTCAAAGGTCACGCACATTCAACAGAGGTCTACTGCCTTGCCCTACACAGACTGAGATTTCTATGGATTCCCTGAATCTTGTGACAATATTATGTATGGAAGATGATAAAAGACATAAATTCTTTGCAATCTTGCATTGAGAAATATGATTTTTTTAATTGTTTGACAATTCTCTCGTGATATTTGGCACATAGTGATGAGCCATGACCCATCTTTGCTTAAAAAGACTGAGAAGCACTTTTACACCCAAACATGATACCCTAAACTATTACCAATTCACCTGCTCATTGTGGACTGTTTCAAAAGATTTGGATAATCTAATTTGGATAATCTTTTCACTTTTATTTTGTCTCTGTCCCAACTTTTTTGGGGTGTGTTGCAGCCATCAAAATCAAAATTTGTTCATATTTACAAAATACAATTATGTTGGTCAGTGAATACATTGGAAAACTTTTCTTTGTACTTTTGTCAGTTAAAAAAAGTTTAAATAGAATTAACAAATCACAGATTCTTGATTTTAATGCATTTTAAAAAATGTCCCAACTTTTCTGATTTGGGGTTGTAAAATGAATAACTAATATAATAAGTGATTAGACTCCAGATGAGATCAGTGAATCGGACCACTACATGATGATTATGTCATCAACAGTTAACCAACATCACCTGATCACATTTTCTCTTGGCTCATCTTGCCATAAAAAGCAAGCTGTATTATAAATTATGTCTGTGTGTCTAAATGATACAGTAGCTCTAAACATTTTCTGCATAATGATACTATGATTAATAATGTGAAATTAAAAGCTAATATATACAGAGACTGGACTCTATGTGCTATCAGTAAACCAGGCCACTAAATGATGAATATAGATAAGATTTAATCCTATAGTCATTATGGAGCAGCAAATGATTGGCAGTATAAAAGTTTCTCCAGATCTGTGCTTGGCCAGCTGACAAGTCCAGTGATGCCTGGCATTTGGACTGAAGGAAGACTGAAAGTCTTTTTTACAGTGCTGTCAGCATGTCTACACCAGAGCTGCTCTTCACCTTTCTGTGAGTGAAAGTTTTTAAAGATGTGTGTTAACCTTAATGATCACAATTGCTTTTTAAGAAAATCATTAGAACATTTTCTGTCTATGTCAATATATCTGTAACTTGCCTTGAAATATTTGTTGAACAGCAATGTCATGTCATTTCAAATGCTGTTTTTTTTTTATCACACTGAATAAACACACTTGTTTTTGCCCAGACAGGATGAATATAGGATCCCTAAGTGAACTGACCATGAATCAAGATTTATCTGAAAACAGGAATATTTCTATCCCATCTTATTTCTACATCAGTGGTTCCCATTAAGCCCACCAAAATCTAAGTCTAAGTTTTTTCATAGATTTTGACATAGTTTATAAGAAAAATAATTTGTTAAAATGCAAGATTTATCTCTCATTTGAAAATGTATTAATTAGTTGATGTACATTTTAGAATATAAAACTCATCTTTCCATTTAAAGGAAAATTATATAAAATAATAAAGTACTATTTGTGCATACACAAAAAACAATACATTTATCTCTTATTTGACATAATATCAATGTAGTTACCAAAGAAATGGCTGAAAATTTTAGAAATGTGTTGATTTCTGAAGGGTACCGAAACACCAAAGTTTTGGGATGACTTTGTGTGAAGTCCCCTGAGACAGCATGGACATGGGTGGGGCTAACTCAACATTGCCAAATGTGATTGGTATGCAATAAAATGTGCCAGGGAAGTAACAAATCACTGAATTGGTTAAAATAATGAGCAGCATAAAATATTATTCTCTCTCTTTTTAATTTGACTTCAGAGTTGAAAGTGGGCTCAAAGGGTACATGGGCTTAATGGGTACACTTACCCACTCCTAAATATTTAGCTGTCTTTAATTTATCACTGACAGACATTTGTGGGACCACGCTGTAATCCCTCAGATACAGGACACATTTTTGTTTGCGAATCAGTTGATTTCGTATGCATTATGCATGTCCAATATGTTCTCTAATATTTAATTTTTTACAGTGCAGTCACTAACTCTCGCTGTTCTCTCGTATGGCAGATTAGTAGCTATTTGTGTACCACTTGAGGTATCATATGATTGTGAGCCATAGATCAATGATTGTTATAATTGGTGCTTCATGGACACTTGCATTGTTGCTAACAATCACTGGAGCAATGTTCATGAGCAGACTTTCTTTATGCAAACTTATTGTCACCATTAACAGTTTCTACTGTGATCATAACGGTAGAATTTAGCGGATAGCGGGCCTGGAGCGGACCTGGAGCGGACCTGGAGCGGAGAGCAAAATATTAATCTAACTTAACGGAACACCATGCGAGGCCAAGATTTTGGTGATTAGATGGAGGAGGAATGCTACTGGATCAATGAGGCTATGAGACATTTAATTTACTTCAAAATACATTAACGACAAAGGATTCTGGACTATTGGAACTAAAATCATTTGACTACACTGAGCATAATGCACAAGACTTGGAAGATGAAATAGACCATGACAACAGGTTTTTGTCATCTATCAATATTAATTGTAACTATTTTATTGAAGATGGTTATAACAACAGTATCAACTCAGAAGGGAAATTGTCAATCATACACTTCAACAGCAGAAGCCTGTATACAAACTTCAATACCATCAAAGATTATTTACAACAGTTTATACATTCATTCAGCATTATAGCAATAGCCGAAACATGGTTCTATGAGGATAAAGGAATTGATTTTGAATCAATTTTCAAAAAATCTCAAACAATCTATTTAACACTGTGTAACTACAGACCTTGTGGCTGTTGAAACTGAATATACCTCCCATACTTTATGCACCAGCACCACTATAAAATTTCATGATGATAAAATCACCAGGCCCTTCCTGTCTGTATATCGACGTCAACGTTTCTTATTGACAGAAATGGGTTATTAGCTACATTGCTGTAAAGACGCTTTTAGCCTGATGTTGATTTCTCTTGGACTTACAGAACTATCGGACACTTTGGGAGTGAGATCGAATGTCACCAATGAATCTCATTAGGATTACTAGATATATAAATGCTTGATAAAATGGTACTAAATTACCAAAATAGACTGTGAAATTTCTTCATTTCATGAAAAACCTGTAACTGTGAATAACCAAAAATATTTTTTTCTTTACAAAAGAAAACTGTTAAACCATTTACCCTCATCCACTGTTCTCTACATTAGTTTACTATATAGCCTACTCGACGAGTGAATGAAAACATGTGACCAAATTCAGACACTGAGTGCCATTATTGGCTTACACCTGCTGTTAACAAGTACTGAAGGAAAGAGAAACAACAATTACAACTGACTTTCAGCCACAGCCTATAGATGAAATCAACTGAAGATATATAAGACAACATTGCAGCTTCACTAATTAACAACCAGATTGACTTAATTTATTTCACACATCTGCAAAAGTTATTATTGAGGATTAGCAGAGGTTTAGATGTTGAAAATGTTTCATTTGAAGTCACCATTATGAACTGACCCAAACATGATGATGATATGCTTCATGTTGCTTTATTTAAAGGCAATAACTGTTGTTGCCAATGCAGTGATGTCTATACTGTAGTTACATTAGCTCATGCATGTGTGCTATCTCTAGCTAATGTTAACTCCAAAAGATTTGAGTTAAGTTAATGTATTTAGGTTTAATTATTTCACTTTATTTAGTTGAGTTTTAGATGCACAAAGTATTTGAGCAGTGATTAGTTTAACTTGTATTAACACATTTCTGTTTAGAAGACTTAAATGAAGTAAGTTCACAGCAACAATATACTCACATTACTAACACAGTATAAATATTAGTTTTTGAACTTAAATGGTTTGAGGCAGTGAAATTACTGTTGTACAGTACTGTATAGACTGTAATTTACAGTGAGCAATGCACAAACCAATTCATTAAAATTAGTTTCTGTGGTTATGGGTTTATATCAATGTATAGCCTATGTAAAAGTAACTCTAAGAAAATGTACTTCTGCCCCCTCATCTTCAAGTCTATTGAGAGAAGTGATGATCCATGAAAGTCCCAAGTGCAAGAGAATGATCTACTATAAATATGTCTGATTAGTGGTATAATAATGAGATTCTGGTGGCTCTGGAGAAGGTAGAGTATAAACCATGTGCTCCGTCTGTTTATTTTTTAAAGATAGATTTACTGCAGAGACTTAACAATTTTATTATTATAATATTATTGTCAAAGAACATTTAAGACTGTTTATTTATTAATGTACTGTGACAGGGAATTAAAGCATTACACAGCAAAATCACCAGTGTTAAATTAATAAGTGTTTATATGAGTCCACACTCAGAGAGTGTTAAATGAACACTGAAGCAGTGCTAAAGTTAATGAGATCATTAAGTGATTAATTGAGTGATAATTGAGCATTATCGAAGACACCTGATGTTAACAAGCAGAATCACTGAAGGAGAAAATCGTAATTGGTATGTTACCATTATGGAGATCAGTGTTTGCTTTAGTTGGGCTCTTGACCCTTACATCATTAACTTTAGATTTTGTTTGGCTGTTATACCTGAGTTATACCTGCCAGATGAACAAAGAGAAAAGGTGATATGATGGTGTTGGTTGTGTTTTAACAAAATCAATAGTTGGCCTGAGTCACTGAACTCATTGAGAGCATTAAGCGAAACTCATAATTTCAGAGTTAAGTTAACCTTATGGATTATAGCAGCACTGTCATTGTAGAGTATGCATTTTTTAGCCTTTTCAATTAAATCCAAATTATCAAATCAATTACAAAAAAGAAAAAACACCTTAAAAATATTTCAGGTAGGCACATACAGACATCAAGAATTAGCGTATGAATCTCAGCAATGGTGACAAACAGATGACCTCTGAACATAAGCTCATTATTTATTCATGTAGCAATGCATAATGGGAGCCATGAATGAGATTTGATTGGTGGCATCCAGAATACACTGCAAAATGCTTTATAATTGTCACCATTGTTGAGATTCACAGGCTGGTTCTTGATGTCTGTTTAAAAAAAACTGTTTTGTATGTTATTAAGTTTTAAGAAATTATTTGGATTACATTGTAAAAGTTACAAATTTTATGATTTTCAAGGGCAGTGCTGCTATAATCAATAAAGTAAATGTAACTCAGAAATTGGTCTCTATTCAGGTCAAATGATTGTAAAGTAATGATAATGTTAAAACACAACCAACACCATCAAATCACCTTTTCTCTTTGTTCATCTGGCTGTTATAACTCAGGTACAACAGCCAAACAAAGAACTAAAGTTAATGACTCGAGGGTCAAGAGCCCAATTAAAGCAAACACTGATCTCCATAATGGTAACATACCAATTACGATTTTCTCCTTCAGTGATTCTGCCTGTTAACATCAGGTGTCTTCGATAATGCTCAATTATCACTCAATTAATCACTTAATGATCTCATTAACTTTAGCACTGCTTCAGTGTTCATTTAACACTCTCTGAGTGTGGACTCATATAAACACTTAGCAGTGTTAATTTAACACTGGTGATTTTGCTGTGTATTTGAATACTATCTGTTATAGTGTGCATTTTTATAACAGTTCTTCATTACAGGTCACAAAAATCCAGATAACAGCTGTCATGATCTCTAATCAGTCAAACTCCTCTGCAAATGTGACCTTTGTTCGTCCTGCAACATTTTTCATCAGTGACTTTTCTAATATTCCACATGCAAAATACTACTATGTGTTCTTGTCTTTGGTGTATGTTGTGACTGTTTTAGGGAATTCATTTATCATGTGTATCATTTATTTGGCCCGCAGACTTCACACAGCCAAATACATTGCTGTTTTTCATCTGGCCATTTCTGATCTGTGTGGAAGCTCGGCTTTGATTCCAAAAATCATAGAAATGTTTTTATTCGACCACCAGGAGATTTCATATGAAGCGTGCTTAACAAATATGTTTTTTGTGTATCATTTCATGAATCTGCAGTCTTTGACACTACTTGCTTTGGCTTATGACAGACTGGTTGCTATTTGTTTTCCTCTAAAGTATTATGCCATCGTAACCAAAACAGCCATGTTTCTAATCATAGGGGTTATGTGGATAGTGTCTGTAACATTTTTTTCTATACTTGTAGGTTTAGTGAATACAATCTCCTTTTGTAGGTCTAATGTACTTAATAGTTATTTTTGTGACTATGCCCCAATCTGCCAACTAGCTTGTAATGATATTACGATAAATATTTTGATGGGTAAAACTTCCTATGGTCTCCTGATTTGCACACCGTTGATACTGATCGTCATCTCATATTTCTGCATTTCTCTGGCTTTGCTTAAGATTGCTCATGGTTCTGAACGGATCAAAGCTTTAAAAACCTGCATTTCACATCTAATATTGGTGGCAATGTTTTATCTCCCTGTTATGAGCAATATTATTGCAGCTGTAACAACACCTTTGCATCCAAATGTTCAAATAATTAACAATTCCCTGACACAGGTGATACCTTCTATGCTGAATCCCATCATATACACTCTAAAGACAGAAGAGGTCATGCAATCTATAAAAGAACTGTACAAACGAAGCAAGGTGAACACTATTAGAAAAAGAGAAATGAAATGCAGTAGGATAAATTAAATATGCTAACAGGATCTGATCAGTGTGTGAAGAAGAAACGGGGTGCATTTTGCCTTCCACAATATTGGTGTTAGTTGACTTTCATTACCTGCCTGAAAGAAAGATTTACTTGTATGTTGACAAGAAATATTTGACTAGTTTCATCAGCTGTGATCATTTAATAAATATCTAATTTAACAGAGTTTATTGATTCTGTATAGATGTTGTAAGTAACAGAAATTGTGTCATAAGCAGGCCAAATATATTTAAAGCCTCTGGGCTGAAACCTAAATTTGCTTTGTGATTGCTTCCCAAAATAAAGCTTTAAAAATATTTAAAAAAAAATTATTCAGTGATTTTAAATTTAACAATAAGTAAAATGAAAACGTGCTTTCAATTTGACAAATGTTTTAAAAAATCTTCTGCATAATGTTTGTTATGCATAATATAATATAATATAATATAATATAATATAATATAATATAATATAATATAATATAATGTAATGTAATGTAATGTAATGTAATATAAAATAATATAATATAATACAATATAATTCACATAATTCATAAGTGAGTTTTGCCTCTTCATTAGAGAAGCTCCTTAAATTGGCTATATGTATGAATTTTCATGTATTAATCACTCTTTTTTATAGCCAATGTTTGAACGAAACTTAAAAAAACTAGACCTTTCCCGACTTATTAGGGTTTCTAGGTATGAAGGCCCTTAGACTGGTTTTCATGTGAAGGACTCAGGATGTTTTTGCCGGGAAAATCAAAAGGATGTGTCGTTTACGCATGCTACAGAGAACCTCTCTTCCGTTCAATGACACATGAAATGAATGCTTATATAATGCAGAAAGAGCTATTCTGTAGTGTAATGTCAATGTGTCATGCAAAGAAAAGGGATTAATATAAACTAAAGTTCTACCAGAAAGACTCGGGAGGTAAAATGATGTAACAAAAGCATATATTTATTAACAACCCAGCAAGCAAGGATTTATAAAGTTTTTTTGACGTAGACCCCGTCCGTAGCGCGCAATCGGACGAAGGCGAGGGCGCAGCCGACCCCCCCGGGAGGTACGGGAAGGGACCATCCTGGTGGTGGTGGGGAGGATGGAGGGGAAGGGACCATCCTGGTGGTGGTGGGGAGGATGGAGGGGAAGGGACCATCCTGGTGGTGGTGGGGAGGATGGAGGGGAAGGGACCATCCTGGTGGTGGTGGTGGGGACCATCCTGGTGGTGGTGGGGAGGATGGAGGGGAAGGGACTATCCTGGTGATGGTGGATTATTTTGTTAAATATTTTGTTATTGAGAGGAGAGCATGCAGCCCATATTTATATATCTAAACGTTGCCCTTAGTGTGGACCGTGTCAGGATGTTTGTTAACAGTATATAGCTGCAGGTCGTAATGGTACACAATTCTACAACAAAAACTAACCTCTAACCCTACCCCATACCCTAAAAGGCACCTTTTGCGAGACCTTTAGGCACCATTTGCGATTTCACTTTTTTCATTTTAAATAGTGTGTAATGTTGCTGTTGGTGCATGAACAGTATCTGCAAAGTTGCGGCACTGAAAGTTCAACGTAAGCAGAGATATCGTCTTTTAAAAATCAGGAAGTTTAATGCCTACAAAAACGACTCGAATTGGACTACAACGAGATACTCCCGGGTTTTATACGTAACTAACCCATAATCAACCCTCCCTCCGGAATATGCAAAAAAGGGGGCATGGCCATATTTCTGCTGCTTTGTCGAAGAGGAAGAGTTATAGTGGAGAGCAGTAGCCATGCCTTCAAGTGTGTTATTTTCACCCAGCTTCTGTGTTCGGGCTTCCTACGGACGCTGTAGTTCGTCAACAATGGCTACAATTTACGTTTGATTATGTTCTTGAAAATTACAATCGTAATTTAGCTCTCCGTGCTGCGCATTTTACGGAAGACAGCTTCCAGAATCTCCACGAACTTCAACTGTTACTAAAGCATGAAGCAGTTCCAACTTTAAAACCAGAGGCAGCAGTTGTTGGGCCACAACCTGTAAGTAAGACTTAATACTTTTAGATGTATTTGCATGTATAATTTTAGACGTAATGCTTTAGTTTTTATCGAGGACGTAAACAAATGCCAGCGCTGGCTTTAGTAGCCACTTAGTTATGCTATTTCGTGTGTCTATGACAAACGCGTACAAACATTTTGGACCTGAATTTGTAATTATGTACTAATTTTGTAAATGTATTTTCCATGTTTACTTTATGACGGAATTTTTCGATTTGATCAAGAACGTATACCAATGCCAACGCTGTTTGTTTATAGTAGCCAGTTAGTTCGATGCTATTTTGTGTAAGACAAACGTGTACCTAAAGAAAACGATACATTGAGTAAACTAAGTTTTGTGAATAGATAAACGGTTGTTCATTACATCGATAAAACAATAACTTTAAAAAACGGTATTACTCTGTCATTTATTCAGAAATGTTTAATCAGGAGAAAACCGTATCTCAAAAGCTATAAGCAGCAGTAGCATTTTCAAGTAACAGTGTATCGAAATTCTTATATAATAATAGTAGAATAGAAAAGAATAGAATAGAATAATAATAATAATAATAATAATAATAAAATGTACCATTCAGAAACGCTTTGTTAGAGCCGTGGGGAGGTTCTGCTTGACTCTCTTCATTGCCTCTTTCTGGGTCTGATTCTGGCTCAATCTGATACGGCAGTAGGCTATTGACACTATTTACATTTGACCGGAGCACATGCAACTTTCGCCCGTAAAGGAAATGGGCGTGAAGTTTCCGGACTACGTGCACTACACAGTTTAGCCAATTACAACACACCGGCCCAACTAACCAATCTGAGCCCATTGCTTGTTTCTGAAGGAGTGGTTTCATAGAATCAGGAAGTCAACCGGTCGTTCAAATGACAGAGGAGAAAGCGGCTTACAATAAAGGTGAAATTTATGAAAAATAAGGCTTTTTTAAAAAAAAACACACACTTAGACATGTTATATTGCACCCCATAAACACAATCATGCAAAGAAAAAAGCAGTAAACCACCCCTTTAACAGACAGACAGCTTAAAAAATGGGATATAACCAAATTGCCTCCAACATGAGATGTGCCACAGGAGTCCTGAAAAGTCTTGATCGCCCCCAGGTGATTGTATGCAGTACTGGTCAAAAGCCTCCATTTAATGTAACTGATGTGAGACAAACTAAACAATCAAATTACACTTCAAATATTTTTTCCCCAAAGATGGTTTCTGTTATTTTATGCAGTTTTAATCACGCTGATTTAAAAAAAAAATGTATTAAAGGATAGCCTCTTGAGATGCATCATCTCATTTTTAAGAGGGTCCAATAAACACAACAGAATACAAAAGACAAATCATAAGCAAAAAAACATTACATAGCATACATTACAGATACACATACAAAGCTCATTTATACACAACTCATTCATACACAAACTCTCTCACCAACTCACACCGACCCCTCACACTAACCTACGTTTTTTTAGTTAGTTTTGTTAGTTCAAGTCGGGGGTGTGACGCCATGATTGACAGCTGATATTGACAGCTTCTCTGGGTGAAGTAGTCACTGAGGCGCCAACTGTTTATTTTACATCTGCATAATGAGCTGTTCTGCAGTAAACTGTACTAACAGATTCTGCGGGAGTGTGGACGGGGCCTTGATATCGCAGCACCACTTCGCACACTACTGAGCAGACTCGAGACTCAAGATACTCAACACACACACACACACACACACACAAACACACACACACACACACACACACACACACACACACACACACACACACACACACACACACACACACACACACACACACACACACACACACACACACACACACACACACAAACAAACAAATACTTTGATACTTGAAAAAGAAAAGAAAAGGTGTTTTAATCTAGACGGTGGCATAGTTCACATGCTTGCATTGATTTTCTTCTCAAGTCTACAGGGAGAAGCGTTGCTCCATCAACTAAAGCCCCAAGATCAAGACAATGATCTTCTATAAATATGTCTGATTACTGATAGAATAATAACATTCTGGCAGCTTAGTAGAAGGTAGAGTATGAACCATATGTTTCTTCTCTTTTTTCTCTAAAGCATTTAGTGCAACTGTTTTATTATTAATTCAAAATGAATATCAAAGAACAACCAAATATTTTTGTTCATTAATGCACTGTGACTGGAAATTAAATTATTATTTGAATATTCTCTGTTATTGTGTGCATTTTTATAACAGTTCTTCATCACAAGTGACACAAAAAGCCAGATAACAGCTTTCATGACCTCCATTCAAACTCCTCTGCAAATGTGACCTTTGTTCGTCCTGCAACATTTTTCATCAAAGGCCTTTCTAATATTCCACATGTGAAATACTACTATGTGTTCTTGTCTTTTGTGTATGTTGTGACTGTTTTAGGGAATTCATTAATCATGTGTATCATTTATTTGGCCCGCAGACTTCACACAGCCAAATACATTGCTGTTTTTCATCTGGTGTGGAAGCTCGGCTTTGATTCCAAAAGTTATTGACACATTTTTATTTGAGCACCAGGAGATTTCATATGAAGCGTGTTTGGCAAATATGTTTTTTGTGTATCATTTCATGAATCTGCAGTCTTTGACACTACTTGTCTTGGCTAAAGACAGACTGGTTGCTATTTGTTCCCTTTCGAAGGGAACTCAACAATACGTCAACGACGTTATGGGGAACGCCTCAGGCATGACCGGTGTCTGAAATCACTATCAAATCACGTCAATCATATTGACCGGCGACAGCCCGTGAATCATTAGCGTGAATGATTAACGTGCGACCTGGAAGTATAAAAGGGTGCCTTGCAAACATGACAAATCATCTCATCGTCTTCAGGGACTGTCTGTTTGAAAACGCTACTCAATGAAACGGTAAGAAAATTAAATGTACAGCACACGAGTGTGCTTTTTCTGCCTAGGAGAAGAGCGCGCACGGGAGGTTCTCGAGGGAATCACTGTGTGAACTGTGAGCGTTTTTCTCTAAAAAGCTCCGCTCTCGTCTGGCCCTCTTCTCGAGTGAAGGGGGTTCAACGTCTGGTCCTCGTGGTCCCGCTCGTGCCGAGGCAGAGCGGCGACTTGCATCATGGGCGTCCAGATAGAGCTCGTCGATCACCTTGAGAGTGCTGTAAACCTCTCAGATGATTCGACGGCTGACGAGGGCGAACTGCAGGTCGATGATGAGGATTTTTCACCGACAGTTTCCTGCAGTTGCTGCTCTTCAGGACGAGCAGGAGATGGCTTAGGAGGTTTATATATAATATAAAAAAATATATATATATAAAAAAAAAAAATCAGGTAGATCCTAAACCCTCTCAGCCACCCTGCCCCGTGTATGCAGGTCTGGTGGATGTTGTGGAGCGCGCCGCCAACAGGCTATAGCTGCCATGGCAACGCGCTAGAGGAGAGACCGCTCGCGGTAGGCCCGGCGATCGGTTTCTCCCCGGCCATACACCACCAGCTCAGGTGAGCCTTCCATTCCTTCCTGATCTTCACACAGAGATCTAGAGGGCATGGAAGAGCCCATACTCTGCCCGTATTCACTGACATCAGCGGGTTAATTTCGCTGATGTTGAGGGGATCGCAGAGCATGGGTATGTGTCGATGCCGCCCATTTGACGATTCGTTTGCGAACTATCTCGTGTCTGGGCAGGCGTCGACACTGAGAGCTCCATTTCTGCCATCCAAACCGCTAAAGACAACAGCGCGTTTGAATGACAGAGCATACACGGCAGCAGTTCAGGCTGGTGCTTCCCTGCACACCATGGCGGTGCTGCAGGCATACCAGGCCGACCTGCTGCAGGATCTCGACCAGGGGGCAGGGATGTCCCCTAAGGCGGTTACTGAGCCGCGCCGAACCACGGTTCTTGCGCTCCGGGCCACCAAACAAACTGCTGCCACGATCAGTCGGTCGATGGCGGCGATGGTGGCCACGGAGAGACAGCTTTGGTTAAACCTGGCCGACGTTGAGGAGAAAGAGAAGGCCTTTCTCCTCGATTCGTCGGTTTCGCCCTCTAAACGCTTTGGCCCCTCCGTGGAGGCGGTGCTTGGGAAGTTCAGGGAGGCGAAGGCGCGCTCAGCTGCTTTTAGGACCTGCATACCGCTGAGATCCGGTTCCACGCCCAGGCAGGCCCGAGGGCCTGGCCCTTCACGGTCTGAGGACCGTACACAGGGCCAGAGAGCCAGTGTCGCCTCTCGTGCGCCCCCTCCGTGGAGGAACAGGGCGCAGAAAAGGCGTGACTCCCGCAAGAAGAGGGATCTGAGGGAGGTTATCCAGCACAAGCGCATACAGCGTCGCTGATGGATAATCTCCCCGGAGGGCTTCATTAAAAAGAAATCCAGCCCTCTCCTCTCTTCTGACTCCCCAGACGTTCATTACATCAGGCCTGGGGCTGGGCCTGTGATAAGAACGATGTTCCAATGGCCCGCCTAGGCTTGGTTAGTAGAAACGCCTCTTTCAGGCATGTAAAGTGGTGGACCCCAGGTTCATAAAGAACTATCTGGCGAGTCTTCACTCCGCACGCCGCAGGTGAGCTGACTGGTCTTTTCAAGAGTAAATTTTTGTGAATTAAAATTCCGAAATGTATCTCTCTACAGACCTCGTTCCCTGTATAGAGCTATGGGGTCATGTCATTTGCCATGTCATCAGGTAATAAGGTAAGAGAAGTTTCCTGGATTATTAGGGCCCTGAAGTTCCCCATTAGGTGGCCAGAACGATAACTATGTTAGCCTTCGGGTTTTTTAGCCACCTCAGGGTAGAGTAGTTGGTCTCTCTCTTAGAATTTGTTACTTAGAGTGTTGACTGACGCTAGAGCTTCAGATAGATCTTATGTCCGGCCCACGGGTCCGTTTGACTTCGACTGAGTATTTCGCCCCTTGAGCTCTGTTTGGGTTTTCATTAGGCTGAGCGATCTACAGCCTTTGTATGGAATAATACAGACTATATTCTTTAGTAAGGCTGTGGCTCCTCCGAGCCCTCAGATAGATCTATGCCTGCAGGCTGGCCCTCACCAGGGCCGCCTCTGTAGCTGGCCTAGGCTGTGCCAGGGATAATAAAGGCGCTCTGGTAAAAATTTAGCATTGCTTCCTCTGAACCTTCACTTTGTGAATGTAGGTTTCTAGCATCCCTGTATAAACAGCCTCCTCCCATGGGAGTCGTTAGGCCAAGGCCCGCCCCCTTCTCTGCATTCTGGGGAGACTAGAGTAATGCAGTGTGGTGCAGAGGATGGTTTGTAAGGACATGGTAGGCCTCAAACAGGCCTCCGTGGTATTTATGTCTTTATTGAGCAGGGTTAGGCCGTCTTTCGCTTCACGAAGAAGACTGGGTTTCCTGCCCGACCCTGCCATGCAGAACTGGCCTACGAATTTAGGCCGCCAGTTTAGGCTTCACTCACCTCGCTGAGCTACTGCTCGAGCACTAGGTTGTAGGTGGTTGGCTTTCATTCAAGCCCCACTCCCCTAGGTTGGGCACAGATACATTTCTGTCACCCTAGAGCCGCTGGCAGGCCCGCACCCTGGTAACCTCAGGGTGAGGTGTGAGTATTCCCCTGTGATTCAGGGTAGGTCTGAGCGCTTCACTCCCAGTTCTGTTTTTATCCTACCTCGCACCACTATGGCTCGGGTCGAGTATGAAGTAAGCTTCACTTCTTCTTTGGTCGAAGTACGCTCCCCTGAAGCCAGAGCATTGCCCTGAGCTGACGCCCATGCATAGATGGTAGGCCCCTGACTGATTGGGGCCTCCGTTGAGGCAGAGTGGTGTATGTTGTACTCCCCTTGTTTTTAAGGGTGCTAGCTTTCTTGCGGAGTACACTGCCATGGGCAATGTGATTAGGCACCAGGATGCTGTAGGTGCTGTGTAAACAGCTTTTCTGCCAACGAAGGCTGCGCCATTAGGTAGTAGGCCTCAGCAGGCCTCCTTGATTGGACAGCCCCCTAGAGGGCACCGTAGGCCAGCTCACTTTACGTGGTTGGCCTTGGTGGTTCGGGCAGTTGACTCACTGATGGGTAGTAGGCCTTTAAACAGGCCGCCTCGGAGGTGAGTCCCAACATTGTGGGACAGCTTGTGTAGTATGGTTCCCAACAGTGTACTTTTTGGCAGAATATGACTTGCTATTAGCTAGTAGGCCCGACCAGGCCTCCCTGATAGGCAAGTCCCCAGCTGGCTGGCCTAGCAGGCCACCTTATACTATCACCCGGACTCAGGGCTCAAAGCTACCAGTGGTTATCAGGTAGTAGGCCACTCAGGCCTCCCTGAAGGTGAATTCCCACTTAAGATGGTTCTCAGGTAGTAGGCCTCACCCGGCCGCCCTGAAGGCGAATTCCCACTTACGTTGGCTATCAGGTAGTAGGCCGCTCTGGGCCTCCCTGAATGTGAGCTCCCAAATATTTTGGCTGTCAGGTAGTAGGCCTCACCAGGCCTCCCTGAAGGTGAGTTCCCACATGCTGTGATTATCAGGTAATAGGCTCCTCCAGGCCTCCTTGAATGAGAACGGTCAGGTAGTAGGCCTCACCAGGCCTCCCTGAAGGTGAGTTCCCACATGCTGTGATTATCAGGTAGTAGGCTCCTCCAGGCCTCCTTGAATGAGTACGGTCAGGTAGTAGGCCTCACCAGGCCTCCCTGAAGGTGAGCTCCCCACATACTGTGGTTGTAAGGTAGCAGGCCTCACCGGGCCTCCCTGAAGTTGAGTTCCCACGTACTGTGGTTATCAGGTAGTAGGCCTCTCTTGGCCTCTCTGAAGGTGAGCACCCCACATACTGTGGTTTTCAGGTAGTAGGCCTCTCTGGGCCTCCCTGAAGGTGAGCACCCCACTTACTGTGGTTATCAGGTAGTAGGCCTCACAGGCCTTCCTGTAGGTGTATTCCCAATTACGTTGGCTATCAGGTAGTAGGCCTCTCCGGGCCTCCCTGTAACGTTCCCTAGTGGTGCTGGGTTTATGAAGCTAGTGGTCTCTTGCTATCAGTTTCAGCTAGCCTTAATAGGCAGCTGCTGAAGGCGAGCTTGCGCCCTGGCTCGCTAAAGTGTTCATTCTCTGCTATTGGTTCCCTCTCGGAACTTTTTCTGCCTACAGCCTGGTTCGCCTACCAGGCAGACCTGTGCTCCCCTCACCGAGGGTCTCTATGAGCATGCGGCTTCCTGAGTCTGGTCAGACGGTCGTAGGCCTCTCGTGAGGCCTCCTAGTTAGATCAGCCCTTAGACCTTCACAGGCCTCCTCAGTGGTTTGAAACACAGACACTGGGTTGATCCGTGGATCGAGTAGAGAAACTCCCCTCGCTAGCAAGAGTTGGAAAGCACTATGCTGAGTCATACTCTCCGGGATATCCCGTCTCTGAGATCCGGGCCGAGTGGTTCACTGCCAGCTTCGCAGTCCCTCGGGTTGGATGCCTTACTTAAGGCTTTGTTGTCCAGAGGCTCTGTCTTCAGACAGACAGGATTTGGCCAGACTAAGTGTCTATGTACTGACGCCAGGTCAGGCCGTCCTGGTGGCATTTCGGGGTGAGTACGTTCCCCTGAATAGTGACTGGCTGGGGTTCCTTCGGGTTCCCTAGCCACATTCCTTAGAAGGGACCCCTTCTAATTGGAAGCTGTGGTTCCAGGCCCGGAGCCTTCCCAGGTAGACCTTTCATTTAACCATGTTTATGAAGGTTTTTCTGTGAGGCTGTAGCTTGGGCTATGACCGTAGGGAATGCTGTCACTGACAGCCCAGTGTGACCTGAGGGTGAGTGGTTCTAGCGTTTCATTTGAAGTTGCTGGTTCTGACAGTTGTTACTGCCACTTGGCATGCACTCCCCTTAGCATGGCGGAGTTGGTATATCGTTCCCCATAACGTCGTTGACGTATTGTTGAGTTCCCTTCGAAAGGGAACGTCTCAGGTTATGACTGTAACCTATGTTCCCTGAGAACAGGGAACGAGACAATACGTCTCCCTGCCATGCCTCGGGGCTTGCCTACCGTACAGTCCCTTCAGACAATAAGGTGATTTGTCATGTTTGCAAGGCACCCTTTTATACTTCCAGGTCGCACGTTAATCATTCACGCTAATGATTCACGGGCTGTCGCCGGTCAATATGATTGACGTGATTTGATAGTGATTTCAGACACCGGTCACGCCTGAGGCGTTCCCCATAACGTCGTTGACGTATTCTCTCGTTCCCTGTTCTCAGGGAACATAGGTTACAGTCGTAACCTGAGACGTTTTCCTCTACGGTATCATGCCATTGTAACTAAAAGCCATGTTTCTGATCATAGGCGTTATGTGGATTTTTTCTGTGACATATTTTTCTGTACTTGTAGGTTCTGTGAATAGACTCTCTTTTTGTGGATCTAATGTGATTGATAGTCATTTTTGTGATCAAGGCCTTATCTATAAATTAGCCTGTAATGATAATTCTATAAATAATATAATGGGAAAAATTAGCTTTGGTCATTTGGTCCTAATGTGCACACCACTGATACTGATAATTATTTCATATTTCTGCATTGCTCTGGCTTTGCTTAAGATTGCTGATGGTGCTGAACGGATCAAAGCAATGAAAACCTGCACCTCACATCTCATGTTGGTGGCAATCAGTTATATCCCACTTATAAGCAATAATATTGCAGCTGTAACAACACCTATCCATCCGAACACCCGGTTAATTAACAATTCCCTGACGCAGACAATACCACCTATGCTGAATCCCATCATATACACTCTAAAGACAGAGGAGATCATGCAATCCATAAAAGAACTATACAAACGAAGTAAGGTGAACACTACAAAAAGAATAAAATGTACTAGGGGAAATTCAAAACAAAAATTACAGTTTTAAAACTAATTAGATGATCATTTAACAAATATTTAATTTAACAGAGTTGATTGATTTTGTATGTTCGATGTTGTAACAGAAACTGTGTAAACAGGCCAAATATGTTTAAAACCTCAGGGTTGAAACCTAGTTGAGCTGCTTTGTGATTGCTTCCTTTGTTTGAAAACATAGGCCTATATATAAAATTTCAGTAAAGATTCTAAATAATAACTCCTTGAAAATAGTATCCACATTTTCATCCATTAATTTAAACTTAAAAATAAGTCAAATGAAAGAACAATTTTTCATTACATTTGCTTTAAATATTAAAGATGATTTAGAAATTCGTCTGCATCATATTTGTTATCCTGATGAACAAACATATTCACACTCCAGAATATATTGATGTCTTGAATGAATCATTAGCTGTCATTTGTTTGAGCTATGATGACCTACAAACAGTTTCTGAATTAAATATCCAGGGATGGACTCTAAACCCACATAGTAAACAACACAATAAGGTACCAGATGGCAAGACACTATTTTAGGACTGCAACAACTAATTGATAATAAAAAGTCTTGATTAATCTGGTCTGTGAGCTGTGCATGAAGAAAGTCTGAGTAACGTTAGTTTACAGCAGTTACAGTTTTTATGGTGTAAGACTTGGTTTTCCTGCTAAAACAAAAGCTGAGATGAAACCCCCTGCAATAAAACAATAAAACTCACTAATCTGGAGAAAAGATATCAAAGAAAAAGCATAGGACATCACCTTGCCCAAACTTCTCTCCTTGCTTCTATGCATCGTCCCTTTACCGACTCCCTCTCCTTTCCCTCTGATTCAAGTCACTGAAAGTTCACTAAGGCCCCATCCACACTACTGCGTTTTAGTTTAGAAACGGAGAATTAAAACGAATACGATCTCCGTCCACACCAGCGTTTTAGCTGCGTATTAGAACTGATCTCAGTCCACATTAAAACGACTGAAAACGCGGATCACGTCACCATTCACCTACACTGGGCATGGGCGTGCCGGTGTAAACAGGAATCAGATTGACTATTCCTCAGATTTCGCTGAGGTTGATAAGTGCCGATCTGGACATTCAAAAGTTTTCGCACCATTCTTCAGGAACTACAACTTCATTGATAAAATTATCCCACCATGCGCTGGTTCTTCCCGGCAGAACCCAAAACCGACGCTCCATGTACTGTCGATTCCGCCGCTGCACATGGGAATTGTCACAGATCGCTGGAATAATAGCTTGCCTCCCACGCATGTATGCAGTTATAGCATTGTGAAATGCAGAATTTACTTGCACTAACGTAACTGGTAGTCTAGGCTTTTGTTGTGCGTTTTCTTCCATTGTATTACACCCTATCAGAGAGCCGAGCGTGAGCTTCTGCGTCATCGTTTCTAAAGTCCTCCGTTTTGACCCGTCTTCACTAAAACGCCCTCGGGAGATTCAAAACGCAAAACGGGGTCGCAGCGTTTCTAAACTTCTCCGTTTTAGGTCTTCGTTTTTGCCGTTTTAGTGTGGACGGGAGGTGCAAACGTAGCAAAAGGTCTGCGTTTCTAAACTAAAACGTAGTAGTGTGGATGGGGCCTAAGAATGTCTATATAGCACATATGGTGTATCTTGTGAATCTATTGTTTTTTCCCTTTCATGTTAGGTATCACATTAAATGTCTGTCACGGCCGGTTGAAGTGAACAAGAGAATAGGATCCATTTGCAGCATTTATTAAACATACAAACTCAAACTACAGAAACGTAAACTCGGGTACAAGAGACAAAGTCAGGACAGAACAACCAGCTAACAAACATTAAGCACTCACAAAGACTACACAAGACACACAGGCTTAAATAAGCTAACATGATAACGAGAGGGTGTGGTCAATGGGAAACACCTGGGAAGACTATTAACACGCAGGGAACAATTAACCAAGAAACATAACAAACCCACAAGACTAACACATGACCACTAAACATGAACCCAAAGACAAAACACAAAACTAAATACATGACAGAATCCACCCTCTAAGGAGCGGATACCAGACGCTCCACAAACATAAGTCCCGGGTGGTGGTGACACAGAGGGAGTCCAAGAGGGAGGTGGGAGGGACCAACAATGAAATAAACTGTGCCTGCAACCAGGGTGGGGCAGGCAGTTCATGAACAAGCTCAGTGGCGCCCTCTACCACCTGTTCCGGGTCAAGTCTGAGAGCGACCTCCATGACGTGCTCCGAGACCGACTCTCGAGCGACCTCTACGGCGTGCTCGGGAACAAACCCACAAGCAACCTCCACGGCATGCTCGAGAACAGACTCGGCCTCGCTCTCCGTGACGAATCCAGGGACAGCCTCCTCCGCCGCGATCTCGGGGACGGCCTCCTCCGCCGCGATCTCAGGGACGGCCTCCTCCGCCGCGATCTCAGGGACGGCCTCCTCCTCCGCCGCGATCTCAGGGACGGCCTCCTCCGCCGCGATCTCAGGGACGGCCTCCTCCGCCGCGATCTCAGGGACGGCCTCCTCCGCCGCGATCTCAGGGACGGCCTCCTCCGCCGCGATCTCAGGGACGGCCTCCTCCGCCGCGCCGCGATCTCAGGGACGGCCTCCTCCGCCGCGATCTCAGGGACGGCCTCCTCCGCCGCGATCTCAGGGACGGCCTCCTCCGCCGCGATCTCAGGGACGGCTTCCTCCGCCGCGATCTCAGGGACGGCCTCCTCCGCCACGATCTCAGGGACAGCCTCCTCCGCCACGATCTCAGGCACAGCTCTCTCCGCCGCGATCTCAGGCACAGCTCTCTCCGCCGCGATCTCGGAGACAGCTTCCTCCGCCACAATCTCGGGAACAGCTTCCTCCACCGCGATCTCAGGGACGGCCTCCTCTCCCGCGATCTCGGGAACAGCTTCCTCCGCCGCGATCACAGCTTTCGGGAATAAAGTAAGCTTGTGGGGCTCCCCTTGAACCGAACCCACATTGAATGGTGAGTTGGTTATGAAAAGGGCAAAGCCAACATACTGTGCCAGTGTGTATTGCGGGGTATCAAACGGCATAAGTGAATAAAGGAACTTGTCGATTCCCCGACCAAACATGTCTTTCAAAGCAGCGTCCTCAATATCCACCTCCTGGCAAAATTCACAAAACTCCCGCACATACTCATCCATCGGACGATTCTCCTGGCGGGAGCAAAAAACTGCTGGATCCTTTGTGTGGTGAGTGCTTCTGTCACGGCCGGTTGAAGTGAACAAGAGAATAGAATCCATTTGCAGCATTTATTAAAAATACAAACTCAAACTACAGAAACGTAAACTCGGGTACAAGAGACAAAGTCAGGACAGAACAACCAGCTAACAAACATTAAGCACTCACAAAGACTACACAAGACACACAGGCTTAAATAAGCTAACATGATAACGAGAGGGTGTGGTCAATGGGAAACACCTGGGAAGACTATTAACACGCAGGGAACAATTAACCAAGAAACATAACAAACCCACAAGACTAACACATGACCACTAAACATGAACCCAAAGACAAAACACAAAACTAAATACATGACAATGTCTTAGTGAGATTGGTAAAATTGTCTCAATTTCACAGCAGTCATTAGTTTTATGAAAAAGATTGAAAGATTGAATTCTGTTCTCCTGTAGTGGGTGGTGTCTCATCAAGATATCCGATAATCCTCTCCTCTACCCCGAAAGTAGATGTAACCCTCTGGGGTACATGAATAGGCCCAACACAATTCCAAAAATATTTGTGTAGTAAATATTTACAACTCTTTTGTTCTGATCTGGGTTTTTAAGGGAAACTGACAGTATAGTCTTTGGGAAATTCTGTAGCCAAAAGACCCACATGCAGTGCTGTGTCAGTGTCTTAAAAACACTCACAACATCACTGTGTGTCCCGCTGTCAGGTATGCATTTCTTACTCTTAAATTCATTCTTTGAGTAATTGATGTTATGCATTTATTATTTTTGTATTGGCTTCTTATTGTTTACTTGAATAATTGGCATGATACATTTTTACCTGACAAATTAAATTATATATTTGATTTATTTTGTGTTATTCTGAAATCATGATTTCTAGTAGATTAAAGTGGAGTCTGGTGTTACCGCAAATCTGTGCTCAGACTAGATCATACCGAGGGCCCAATGAATGGAGCATGGGGCACATAATCTGGGACCTTCCAATTTCTGACAATCACTGACTAAGCAAGTTTCAATTTCATGACTATACATTTTTTTACACCTTTTGTTGTGAGCAAGCAGGGAGCGGCCTACTTAAAGGTAAATAGTTCACTCTGCATCCTCTGACTAAGATCTGAACTGACGAGGTTGTGTCCGTGAACTCACGATTCGGCCGATGTGCAGTCTCTGTGGGACATCGGGTCCATAATGAACAAAAGATTGAAAGTATGGGATACCCAGAATAATCAAATATTTAACTTAATGCATAATCAATATTTATGATTAGTTCCTAATTAGAAACACAATCTAAATGTAATAATCATTCGAAATTAGAGTCAGATTAAGCCCAGAGCTAAAGTAAAATTTAAACTAAATTCTAGAAATTAAGTGAACTTCACACTATACCCTTGTCCACGCCGTTGGATTTTGTCGTTGAGTCGATGGATGGTTCCCTACAATAGTAAAACACATTTGGAAAAACGCGGATAACACAGAGTGAGACAAAGAAGTTGTCAGGAGAACAGGAGAGAACTTAAAGGCATCTAAGTGCCCATAAGCATAACATTGGCTGTTAGGTGCATGTGGTGTTTTATGTGTTTAAATTGTATTTCCCTTTCGAGGTAGGTCTCTCGACATTGCGTCATAGCTGATTCGTTGGGGAAACTGATTTTCTCCGAAAATGCTGAAGCCTGATTGAATCACGTTATTGCAACTGCGTAGGGCAGGTCCAACCACAATATAGCTCAGCATCGAGCGCAATTGCCTCAGATCTTTCGCCTTCACTCGACTATGCTGTCTTCGAGAAGCCACCTATTGCTCGCAGTTGAGATACGCTCTTCATAAGAAGGTAAGGTCCACTCACATGCTCTTTCCTTCTGCCGCCGAGTCATGGAGGCTGAAGCCACGGCAGCTTAAGATACTGTAGGAAGCTTAGGTGATGGACCTGCACAGGTCAATTCACGCATTCCCCTTCACCGCCACAATAAAGCAGCCCCTTGCCTCAGAGCAACTCACGTGGCATAACCAAGCCCCTGCCTCAGTGCAGTGTGTTTAACCATCAAAGACTTCTGTTTATCAACCACCCAGAATCCCCTTCTAAGTGGAGTTGGTCTATTGTCACATGGGCCCAGCACGGGCGGCAACCATTGGAAAGCACTTTGAAATGTGTTTACAGGAGTTGTGAAGTAGTTGGCGATTCCAATGTGGCAGTCGTACTATTGCAATTTAGGTATTATATTATCCTGTGATGTGGCCCCGCACTGTCACCGTTTTTCTCTGCGTTACTGTGATAAACAATATCGCTGATGCTGCTGCTACTGCTGCCGCTTTTCTGTCATTCACCCAAATTGTTCAAACAAGTCCAGTAGTTCAGCCTTCGAGCAGTGAGTTGCCTTATTTTAAGTATTTGCCTTAATTGAAGTATTTAGGCCTAGATCATGTTATAAGGCAGCGTACTAGGCTACTGTCCGGGCACTGACCAAGACGGCGGTTCCCATCCCATTTGGCTGTAAGTCAGTTGTAGTTGTGTTTCTGCTTGTTAACCTCAGGTGTCTAATGCTTAATCATCACTTGTAGAGTGAATCTACTTTATTTCACTAACTGCAAAATTGCTTCGGTGTTACTTTTAGTCTCTATAGATTTGGATAATATATGAAAATATATGTTTGTTTTACTGTGTAAACATGTAACCAACAACATGCGTTTTTCTTTGGAAAATTTGGAAAATTGTCTTGGTCTTAAACTACAAACACACACTAAGAAATGTGATATGCAACACATACACAAGTTTTGTTGTGATCTTGCTGGGATCATACCAGCACCCAAAAGACAACATATGCTTGTCCACCAGCACCCCAGTATCCCAAGCTGGTCCCAGCATGCAAAACATACCTTATGCTGGTCCACAAGCACACTAGCATCCCATGCATCACGATTAGCCACGCACTCCCTGGGTGATTACGGACTCCATTTCCCATCATGCATCTCCCTGGACTGATTACACCATACACCTGCACTGCGCTGATTACACACACCTGCATCTCATGTTCAAACACTCATTTAAGCCACACTCACACAACACTCTGGGCGAAGTCTTTTTTTGTTGCTGTGAACATTTCCAAGCGATTTTCCATGTGTTTACCTGCCTGTTGTGACCTTGTCTGTTCCTGATCTTCTGCCTGGTTCCTGTATCCTAATTGTTTGCTGCCTGCCCTGATATCCTGCCTGTTTATTGACCACGATTTTGCCTGATCTTCTCTGCTGTGTTTGCTGGTGTATGACCCTTGCCTGGTGACTACTCTGTTTAATAAAGACAAGCAACACTTGGATCTGAATGACTCCTATGCTTCATAACAGAAGACTTAGCCACACCAAGATCCAGATGCGATGCCACTATGGATACAGCAGTACAAATCCTGCGTCTCCGTCAGGGGAATTGGCCGATTGAGAAGTATGTCGAAGAGTTTATTGAACTGGCAATGAACACAACATCTCACCTCAATGAACACAGAATGCCTTATGATCTTTTTTCGGGGAGGACTATCTGAACCGCTCAGTTCATTCATGCCCTTGCATGATCCTCACTGGACGTTAGAGCACTATATTGACCTGGCCCTTTTGCTGAGCGGCTCATCGTTTACTGTTGGCGTGGTAGAGGAGGAGCTCCGTGAACCCACAGTATCCCCTCCTGCCGAGCCAGAGCTTCACGACAGTCCTGCTGAGCCTAAGCTTCACGTCGGTCCTGCCGAGCCTCTTCACGTCAGTACTGCCAAGCCTGAGCTGCTTCACGTCAGTCCTGCTGAGCCTGCACTTCACGTCAGTCCTGCCGAGCCAGCACTTCACATCAGTCCTGCCGAGCCTACACATCACGTCATGGCCACATAGCCAGAGACTGTACACGTCGTGCCAGGCGCAAAAGAGACTGTTCACGTCACGTCTGCCGAGCCAGAGACTGTTCACGTCATGTCTGCCGAGCCAGAGACTGTTCACGTCACGTCCGCCGAGCCAGAGACTGTTCACGTCACATCCGCCGAGCCAGAGACTGTTCACGTCACATCCGCCGAGCCAGAGACTGTTCAAGTCACGTCCGCCAAGCCAGAGACTGTTCATGTCACGTCCGCCGAGCCAGAGACTGTTCACGTCAGGTCTGCCCAGCCAGAGACTGTTCACGTCACGTCAGCCCAGCCAGAGACTGTTCACGTCAGGTCTGCCCAGCCAGAGACTGTTCACGTCACGTCAGCCCAGCCAGAGACTGTTCACGTCACGTCTGCCGAGCCAGAGACTGTTCACGTCACGTCTGCCGAGCCAGAGACTGTTCACGTCACGTCTGCCAAGCCAGAGACTGTTCACGTCACGTCCGCCGAGTCAGAGACTGTCCACGTCACGAGCCAGAGACTGTTCACGTCACGTCCGCCGAGCCAGTGTCTCCAGACAAGATGGCCCCTGTCGAGCCAGAGTCACAGGATAAGATGGCCGTCAACGAGCCAGTGTCTACGGACAAGATGGCCGTCGCCGAGCCAGTGTCTACGGACAAGATGGCCGCCGCCGAGCCAACGTCTCCGGACAAGATGGTCACCGCCGAGCCAGTGTCTCTGGACAAGATGGCTGCTGCCGAGCCAGGTTCCCCGGACAAGATGGCCATCCCGGTGTCTATTCCCGAACCGGTGTCTGTTCCTGAACCGGTGTCTGTTCCCTTTGTTCCTCAGCCGGTGTCTGTCTCCTATTCTTCGTAACACCATGCTGGGATCCAGCAAACCAGCAACAAGCATCCCATGTAATCCCAAAACATACCTTGTGCTGGTGACCAGCAATGCTGGATTTTTCAGCAGGGAAGGCAGAGAAAGTGATGCAATCCATAAAAGAACTGTACGAACGAAGCAAGGTGAACAGTGCTTGAAGCAAGAAACAAATATCTGACAATGTGTTAAGAAAAATAAACAATTCAATGGGGAAACAGGTTAAAAAATATATTTTTTTACCTCATACAGACATTTTTTTTATCATTGTAAGGATTAACCACACTTGATTGTGATGAATTTCTCAACAACAACAAAAAAGACTTCCTATATCATTTTGTATCTCAAGTAAATGTTGATCTGAAAATGTTTCGATATTTGTAATGGAAAACAAGACAAAAATACAAAGTAAGAAAAAATTATTCTGCAGTGAATTTACATCTTTAAACTCCTGAATGTATTGTTGACTTCAGTGAATCATTAGCATGCATTTGTTTGAGTTCTGATGGCCAACAGACAATCTGTGACCAGTGAATTTCAGGTACCCAACTATTTTACTGAAAGTGATCCCAGATAATGTAATGTGCTGGATGCATATGCTTCAGTGAAATAAATCATCATATCAGAATTTGTTTATTTAGCATAAGTAATACAATCAGTAACTACAACAAACAACTACATATACCCATCACACAGTACACATATAGCCATATAACAGCATTCTCCATCTATAAACCCACACAGTAAACAACACAATGAAATACCAGGCGACATGACAGTATTTTAGTGCTGCAACAACTAATCGATAAAAACAAAATATGGTTATGAAAATAATCAACAAAAATTTTTATTAGGCCTATCAATTATCTAACATGCATAGAGAAAGTCCTTCAGTGATGTAACTGTGGAAAAAGTACACGACCCTAAGTGGTCAAAAAGAGGAGAAGTTAAGCGCTTCAAAGATGCCCATTAACAAAATGTTTCCTGAGATGTACTGCAGTTTTATTAGCTTGTATTAGATGTATTAGCTTGAGAGGTGCTCACATTAGAGGCAACTTTGCTGACTGAGCGAGCACGTTCAAACTAAGCGACAAGGAAAGTAGCGAAATAATGTTAACTTAGACTGTGACACAGTTCACATGCTCACATTTACTCCTACCCCTTCTTGCTCAAGTCTACAGGGAGAAGCGTTGCTCCATCTACTAAAGTCCCGAGATCAAGACAATGATCTTCTATAAATATGTCTGATTACTGGTAGAATAATAACATTCTGGCAGCTTAGTAGAAGGTAGAGTATGAATTCTCTTTTATCTCTAAAGCATTTACAGCAACTGTTTATTATTAGTTCAATATGAATCAAATGTTTTTGTTCCTTAATGCACTGTGACTGGAAATGAAATCATTATTTGAATATTCTCTGATATTGTGTGCATTTTTATCACAGTTCTTCATCACAAGTCACAAAAATCCAGATAACAGCTGTCATGAGCTCCATGCAGCCAAACTCCTCTGCAAATGTGACCTTTGTTCGTCCTGCAACATTTTTCATCAAAGGCTTTTCTAATGTTCCACATGTGAAATACTACTATGTGTTCTTGTCTTTGGTGTATGTTGTGACTGTTTTAGGGAATTCGTTTATCATGTCTATCATTTATTTGGCCTGCAGACTTCACACAGTCAAATACATTGCTGTTTTTCATCTGGCTCTTTCTGATCTGTGTGGAAGCTCGGCTTTGATTCCAAAAGTTATTGACACATTTTTATTTGAGCACCAGGACATTTCTTATGAAGCATGTTTGGCAAATATGTTTTTTGTTTATCATTTCATGAATCTGCAGTCTTTGACACTACTCGTCTTGGCTTATGACAGACTGGTTGCTATTTGTTTTCCTCTACGGTATCATGCCATTGTAACTAAAACAGCCATGTTTCTGATCATAGGCGTTATTTGGATTTTTTCTGTGACATATTTTTCTGTACTTGTTGGGTTGGTGAATAGACTCTCTTTTTGTGGATCTAATGTGATTGATAGTCATTTTTGTGATCAAGGCCTTATCTATAAATTAGCTTGTAATGATAATTCTATAAATTTAATGATGGGAAAAATTAGCTTTGGTCTCTTAATGTGCACACCACTGATACTGATAATTATTTCATATTTCTGCATTGCTCTGGCTTTGCTTAAGATTGCTCATGGTGCTGAACGGATCAAAGCAATGAAAACCTGCACCTCACATCTCATGTTGGTGGCAATCGGTTATATCCCACTTATAAGCAATAATATTGCAGCCTTAACAACACCTATCGATCCAAACACCCGGATAATTAACAATTCCTTGAGACAGATAATACCATCTATGCTGAATCCCATCATATACACTCTAAAGACAGAAGAGGTCATGCAATCCATAAAAGAACTGTACAAACGAAGCACAGTAAATACAACTACAGAAAGAAACATGAAATTTAGTAGGAGAAATAAAAAGTAATAATAGAAGATTTACTCTCACTGCATCAGCTGTGATCATTCAACAAATATTTAATATAACACAATTCACTGATTTTCCATATTTTATGTTCTAACAGATTTTGTATTGTAAACAGGCCAAATTCAGTATGTTTAAAACCTCTCATGGGCTAAAACCTATAAAGCTGCTTTGTGATTCCTTTCTTTTTTTAAAAACAATATAAAAATTATTTCAGTCAAGATTCTAAAAAGAAATGTTAGAGCATTATTTTCTCTAGAATGTAATGAATTTTATGTTAGCAGTAAGTTAAAATAAACATTTCCATTACATTTATTGATTTTTTATTAACAAAGTTTGGGAGGAACACATTCAAATTGCCTATCCAATCAACACGAGAGGAGGCCTATATTGTCACGATCTCCATTCACCAATCCAGCCACCTCAGCACACTACGTTTCCCAGAATCCCTCCTGGCTCACACCTGCTGACACTCCACAATCACCACACCTGTCTGCGATTTACCCTCATCAGCACCTCTCTATAAAGCTAGCACCACACACACAGGCCTTGTCTGGTTTTGCTGTTCCTAACCTAACTACCGCTGTGATTCACTCAGCTAATCTTCAGTCTTCTGTTATCCACATCTGAAACCTAGTGATGGGCAGATCGAGGCTTCGTGAAGCAATGAAACAGTCGAAGCAAATGTGCCATTTTGTTTCGAGGCTTCGAATCGATCCGAAACCCGTCTCCACGGTGACACCTAGTGGTCACTTGCAGGTGTTGATCTGAAACAACCTTTACAAAGAGCTAATAAAAAAATGTGTTTTTTTTTTTTTTTTTTTATTGTATTTTTGTAATATATGAAGCTTGTAACCTGTAGTCTCTTCACATTGCATAATGTGATTTTGGTCATGAAAAATGAATATTAATAAAAATAAATCAAGCCACAATGTCTCCCTTTCTTATAGATTTTTATTCAAAAATATTAATTTCTCTGCTGTTGAAGGACTCAGCCTACTTCTTTTTTTACAGATAATTTCTCCAGCCTTTGAAAAAAGTCTCTCACAAGGGACACTTGTTGCTGGCATACAAAGATATTTTTTAGCTAGGACATACAAATGAGGAAAGATTACTGCTCTCTCTTTCCAGTAAGTTAGAGGATCATGAGTTCTGGGCAAAAACGCATCGCTGAGGTATTTTTTCACTTCCACTGTGGCATCAGCTGTAGGATTGTGTATCATCTGGGTCTCACGGATACGATTGTCAAAATGTTCCCATAAACTGTCTTGTGTTTCAACTGGTGTTGATGATGATGGGCCTGATGTTGACATTTGTGGTTCTGAATTAAAAGAAAACGGCAATTAGTAACAAATCATAAACTGACAACACATATGAAGTATAAATTTCATGAATCACATTACATAAGATAACATAGACTGAAACTCACCAGGAGTTGTGTTTGAACGCATCAGTGAAGCACACTCCAGTGTGATGTGCTTTTCAGCATCCAGGGCTTTGGCAGGATTTCCAAAAGCCACATTTTTAAACCTTGGGTCCAGCAGTGTAGCCAGTGCCAAGGCTCTAAAAGTCTCGTACCCTCCACATCTGGAGTGCAGACCTTCTTGTAGATGTGAGCCTATGAGCCAACACAAGAGAAAACCATATTAATTAAAATAATGACAACAATATGAGAGTTATGGCCAATTACACGTATGGTCATAGTGTCCTACCTAATTGTACAGTTGATTCCTGCGTTGCATTTCCTTTTTTCTGTGCAAGCTTGTGCTGCAACATCCTGTACAATGGTATGAGCTTTGAAGCAGACACTCTCTGTTCCTCTGACATCTCTGTTGTTGCTAGTTTGAATGGTTGAAGAAGTGTCAATGACTGTTGAATAATGTCATACTCAAGACTTGTCAGGGGAGCAGTATCACTGTTTAAATTGGCAAGTGCAGCATCCACTGGCTCACGTTGCTCATACAAGCGTTGTAGCATGTTGAATGTGCTGTTCCATCTCGTTTCAACCTCCTGTATCATTTTCAGACTTGGTCTGCCCATCAAGCTCTGCATCTCCACAAGCTTGTCCTTTGCTTTGCAGCTGGATCTGAACAACCCCACTATCTTTCTGGCTTTCTGGCGAATTTCATTGATGACTGGGGTTTGATCCAGGGCCTTTTTCACTATCAAATTCAAATTATGAGCAAAACATGGGACATGGCGAAGGTTGAGTAGCTGGGCACTTAGGATCATGTTGGATGCATTGTCAGTCACCATGCAGTGAACTTTGGAGGTTATTCCCCACTCAGCCATTAGCAAGGCTTTAGCCTCCATGAGATGCTGGGCTGTGTGGGTTTGGTAAAACCTCCTTACACCCAGTAAAACAGTTGCCATTGTTGCCTCTGGTGTTATGTAATGGCATGTTACACCAAGATATCCATCCATATTAATGGAAGACCACATGTCAGCCGTAAGGCTAACAAATTCCGCCTTTTGTAGGTCCTCCATTGTCTTCTCCTTGGTTGTGTTGTACCTTTCGCTGACCATTGTTTTAAGCACCTTCCGGGATGGGAGGACATAGCTTGGATCAAGCTTGTTCACAAAGGCCCTGAAACCCTCATCCTCCACGATGGTGAAGGGCTGCAGATCCTTCACCACCATGTTCAGAAGAGCCTCATCCAATTCCTTCTGTCTGCCTTTTAAAAGAGAAGATAAAACATACTTTCAGACAAATATATTGGAAAAATAGTAGCCTACCGTGAAAGAAGTCTACTGGTTCATTTGGAAACCTTCCTAAACAAAGTTATGTTATGAATATTTATGCTCAGTGTGCAGAGAAAGATAAAGTGCATTATAGAAATACAACAATTACAAAAAAACAAAATGATGTCTTGGCTGTAGATTGGGTACTCAAATGTAGACATATAAAATGTATATTCACAAAGTATAATATTATATTGACAACATTTGTTTTTAAAGTGATTGGCAGTTGTGATTGGGATGTTAGGCATGTCTTAGTCCATGGCCTTTCTAAACAATGGCCCAACACTTAGTTATTATATTTCACTTATAATTAGCCTATATTTCATACCTTGCTTAGATGGCCCAGCAGTGTCAGTAGCAGGCCTTGGTACAGGGGGAACACTACCATCCTCTGCACCCTGCAGAATGGCAGGATGAATGCTCCTCAAATGGCGCATCATGGATGATGTATTGTTGCAGTAGGCTAGCTGGCGATCACAATACACACATCTCACTTTATTTGGGGTTTCCAAATGGAAATGCTCCCACACCACAGATGTACGGCATCTCTTCTGTGGAGCCTCCATTTCTATCTATCTATCTATCTATCTATCTATCTATCTATCTATCTATCTATCTATCTATCTATCTATCTATCTATCTATCTATCTATCTATCTATCTATCTATCTATCTATCTATCTATCTATTTTATATGTAGCCTATCTATCTAATAATCTATATGTATCTGTAATATATGTATCTATCTATTAATCTATATATATATATATATATTTCTATCAATGCATCTATTAATGTGTCACTATATGTACTCTGTGTGTCTCTAAGTCAATGTGTAAATGTAAATTAAATCCTAAATATAACTAAACAAATCGCACTATAAATGTCACTATATCACCAAAAATCCGCTATCTCAAAACCAAACTCCTCTCACAAAAACCCACGATATGAAAATGCGTTGACAAAACTTTTATACTGTGTGATTGTGTGATTTGTTCCCGAACCGACCAATCAATGAAACCCTGATTCGGCGGAGCACTCCACCTGATGAAACACTTAGACGCTTCATTTAGCCGTTGTCACGTGACGTGGGTGTTTTGAATCACGCTTCGGATCAGTGTTTCGAATCATCTTTGCTTCGGGATCTCGCAAAGCTTCGGAACGTCTGTTTCGCACCAGCCATCCTTACTGAAACCGTTAAGAACTGTCATTCCCTTACGAAGGGAACTCAACGATGCGTCGATCGACGCCATGGGAACGCCCCCAGCGTGACTGCGTCTGAAGCATCTATGTCAACTAGTCCAATGGAAAGAATGAGCGTCACGGGCGGGTGACGTCATGACCAGGAAATGATAAAAGCACATCCGGTGCAAACCGGCATTAGCTTCTGTTGCCTCAGCAAGCGATCTGTGTTATACTGTCTCTGTCTATTTATTGTTGTCTGTTGCAATTTATTCGGAAACGTTATGGCGAAACAAGTGTACAAGCAGTGTGTTCCTCCCTGCCCGCGTTATTTAACAGGTGGGGACACACACGAGCTTTGTGTCATTTGTTTGGGAGTGGAGCATGCGGTCTCAGCCTTCGAGGAGGCTGAGTGTCAACACTGTGAAATGCTACCGCTCCGCATGCTCCGCTCTCGCCTGTCACTCTTTGATGTAAAGAGTGGGCAGGCTCGCGATCCTCAGGGATCAGGACCCGCGTCTGCCGAGGCGGCGCGGAGAATGCATTCCTGGGGATCGCGGAAGGATCTTTCGGAGGGGTTGGAGACGGGTCTCTTGGCCTTTTCTCCTTCCTTACCCGGAAGATCCAGCGCTCTCCCCCCGGTGTCGGAAGCACGCTCTGCGGTTTCTTCCGCCCGGGGAGAGAGCCCTCCATTACTTCAATGCTCTTCCTCCGAGGAGGTCGATGTTATGAGTATGGAGAGTGAAAGCACACACAGGGGGGAAAAAGATTCACAATTTATTTCCCCAGCATATGATGAGCTGGTGGATGTTATGTCACGGGCTGTAGAAAAATTAACTATTGTATGGCCATCTGAGAATAAAGGCGCTCGTCCTAAAAGTAAATTAGATGAGCGCTTTTTATCATCCACTACATTATCTCCACCACGAGAGCTTCCCTTTTTTCCCGATCTTCACAATGAAATATCGAAATCGTGGAATAAACCTTACTCTTCACGACTTTTTAGCCCTCAAGTTAACACTTATTCGAGAATAAGAGGGCTAAAAGAGTATGGTTATGAGGCGATGCCCCAGGCGGAACAGAATTTAGCCAGCTATCTTTCGCCTGGTCCCGCATCGTCCCTGAAAGCCTCGGCTTTGCCCACTAGACCGCTTAAAGCCACCTCGGTTTTAGTGGGCAAAGCTTATACGGCAGCAGGTCAAGCTGGAGCATGTCTGCATACAATGGCAGTGCTACAGGCGTATCAAGCTGACCTGCTGGGGGATCTGGATAGTAGTGAGGGAATTACTCATGACGATATTCGAGAACTTCGTCGTGCTACCGATCTTTCTCTCAGGGCTACTAAGGAGACCGCCAGAGCAATTGGGCGGTCTATGGCAGCCTTGGTAGCTACTGAGAGACACTTATGGTTAAATCTGTCAGAGATTAAAGAAAAAGATCGAGCTTTTTTATTAGATGCTCCGCTTGAACCTTCTGGTCTCTTTGGCGACGCAGTCCACGCGGTCGTCGAGCGATTTCAGGAGTCTAAGAAGCAAGCTGACACTTTTAAAAAGTTTATCCCTCGCCGTGTCCAGCCCCCTGGGGCTGCTGGGCGTGAGCAGCCCCAGCCGTCGAGCTCATCATATCATGTGCAACAGAAAGAGAGGGTTTCGTCTCGTGCACCTCCACATAAACAATGGAAACAGGCGCAACACTCTCAGTCGAAGTCTTCTAAGTCGAAGCCGGATCTGAGGACCGTTCTTCAGGCGAAGAAGACTTCGGCTCAAAAAAAATAAAAAAAGAGGTCCTGACGTCACTGGCGTCAGACCTGTGAGGACAGCCCCGACCGAAGTGGAGCGGTGTACACCTCAGAATACGGTGCCCGTTCCACTTCGGGGTCCTCACGGGACCGTTCTGCCAACCCTGTCACCCTTGGTGCTTCGGGGCGCAGCGGTCTCCAGCGAGTCGCTGATGCTATGCTGCGGCACTGCATCGGTTTCGCGCCCTCTGAGGGGGGTTTTAGAGCAGCCAGTTCAGGTAGTTCCTGCCATTATGTTTCAGGCTCCGGGACTGGCTGTCTCGTTAACACCAGAGACCAGCCTCGAGAGGCTGGTTCCCTTAGTAAATTTTCTGGCAGCGTGGAAGCTTCTGCCGAATATTTCTCGTTGGGTCCTGCAGATTGTAGAGAAAGGATACAGAATCCTGTTTGGTTCACGTCCTCCTCGTTACAGTGGGGTGTTGCCCACAGTGGTGCATCCCGAGCAGGCTCTGGTAATGGAGCAAGAGGTAAAGGCCCTGTTAGCGAAAGAAGCTATAGAACAGGTGTACTCACCCGACCGAGGTGGTTACACTAACACATAGGTTACACATAGTTACTATTGTAACTATGGTTACAATAGTAACCTGAGACGTTCACCACTGTCATCAGGCAACTTATTCTTTCACTCAGTTACTCACCTATTTACGTCGCTTGTTCTTTGCATTGATTGTGCCAACTAGACTCTCCCCTGTGAAGGCCTCATCGACACGACAGCCATCGGCACTGATCCTCAACAAACCAGTCTCCATACTGGTGTGCTGACTCCGACCTTCAACCAGATGGAACTGGATAAATATTCTAAATGTTCTGATCCAATCTGACTTGTGGAGAGGAGAACTGGCCCCCGACTGAGCCTGGGTTATTTTTCCATTCGGTCCCCTGACGGAGTTTTGGTTCCTTGCCACTGTCGCCTTTTTAGTCTTTGTTGCCTTTGGCTTTTGGCTTGATTAGCTGGGGACATTTAATATTCAATAATATTATTGATCTGCCTGCATTGACACCATTATATGAAAACTGAGCCAGACAATGACATCACGGTTTTCTCCAGAGCAGCTAGATGTATAAATGAATAACTTTTTTTTACAACAAAAAGGAACCACCGCAGAACTCACTTAAGCTGGACTATGATGCTATTTTCATGTAGAAACAAACTTTATGTTTTGTTTAACAAACTATTTATTTATAGTTACATTATTTTCCTGTTATCACTGTAAATATGCTTTGAAACAATCTGTATAGTAAAAAGCGCTAAATAAATAAAGGTTACTTGACATATCTGCAATAAACCTCTTGTTTGGATATTACTTCTGTTTCGTGACAGAAAACCAGACCAAATCAAAAGTTTGAGTCTGGGGCTTTCCTATGCACCATATTTTAAGTTAAAGACCCCCTAAAATAAAAAAAAAAGTTTTTTAGCTTTTAGTTTGAATATGTTAGGATTAAGGTTATGAATAAGCTGGTGTGTTCCAAACCAATGAGAAAATTCGCATTTAGGAGAGATAAGCATTCAAAACTTAGTCACTTCCGCTAAAATGGATCACAGATTTTTATGACGTCACCGCAGACTTCAGCTTCTCATCACATCTTCTGTCCAATCAAATGCTCTCTAGAATGTATAGCGTCCCGCCCACTATGCTATAAATATCACCTGGTCAAAGCGACCGTTTGTTGACACTGACACGTTGCAGAGCAATATGTGTTTTTGCCAGGGTCGATATTCTCCCGACCACTATTTGAAACAACTCGCTGCACGGATGTACATTATACAACAATAAAATATCTCCAGTTAACTAGCAGGGCATTCATTTCGTTCGTTTGTCGAATAAGAGTCGTTCTAGCTCTGAAATGTTTTTTATTTAACATAAAATACGGTTGGAACATTGGTTGTTGGTCGTAGAGCGAGACACCGCTTCACTGCTGTTCGCCCTGCGATCGACTGCTTTTGTCAGCCTCGTTGCCCGCTGTGAGTTTGTTTGTTTGCGTTTGTTTGTTTGCGCAAATACGGTTTGAACATTGGTTGTTGGTCGTAGAGCGAGACACCGCTTCACTGCTGTTCGCCCTGCGATCGACTGCTTTTGTCAGCCTCGTTGCCCGCTGTGAGTTTGTTTGTTTGCGTTTGTTTGTTTGCGCAAATAAGGTTTGAACATTGGTTGTTGGTCGTAGAGCGAGACACCGCTTCACTGCTGTTCGCCCTGCAATTGACTGCTTTTGTCAGCCTCGTTGCCTGCTGTGAGTTTGTTTGTTTTCCCGTCTATCGTGCGTCTACATTACACCCATACCACTAAAAAGACGGTTTTTACCCAAGACTTGAGTCATAAATTAGTATAAATATTAATAGCACCACTGGTTGCATCATTTCTAACTTACTGTCCATCTGTTAAAATGGCGAATATATCAGGTGTATGTTATCTACCTTTTGGTGCAGATGAGAACAAATCTGAATTGGTCGCGGTGCAGTCTGAATTAGAAGCTGTAGAAAAGCAGATCCGTGACCTTCTAGAGAGACAAGCTGAGCTGAGAGACCGGCGTTTAGCTCTTGAAACATCACGCGCTGATGCACACGGATCAGTGATTAACGTTAGTAACCCGCTGACGCTGACCTCGTCTACTCCATGCGTTTCTCAGCATTGGTCCCGATCGTCCAGGTCACGATCAGCCATGATTTCATTCACTCCGGCTCCAACACACCACCACAAAGCCTGGGTGGTTCCGCGGAAGCCGCGAGTCAGGACAAGAATCTTTTCGCCCCTCCCGGTTTTCGAGATCTCCACTCAGAACCGCTTCTCGACCCTTCGCGAAACGGAACACGATGCTGTGATCATCGGCGATTCCACCGTCCGACACGTCCACGCTACGTTAGGTAAAAGTAAGGTGCACAGTCACTGCTTTCCTGGTGCTCGTGTTCTCGATATCACTGCGCGGGTAACTGAGATCTTGAACGGTGACGAGCGCGTCTGAGCTGTTGTGCTGCACGCGGGAGCTAACGACATTAGGCTGCGACAGACGGAGGTTCTGAAGAAAGACTTCAGGAGCCTTATCGATACGGTACGCAGCACATCGCCTGAAACATCGATTATTGTGTCTGGACCGCTTCCTACGTACCGACGAGGGCATGAAAAGTTCAGTAGATTATTCGCGCTAAATGAATGGTTATTGTCATGGTGCAATGAGCAGAAACTGATTTTTGTAAATAATTGGAATCTGTTTTGGGAGCGACCAAGGCTCTTCCGCGCTGATGGCTTACACCCAAGTAGAATCGGGGCAGATCTTCTGTCGGATAACATATCCAAGATGTTAAATACCATTTGACTAGTAACCAAAAATCCAAACCACAGTCTCTACTGCACCAATTTAATTGATATTAATACTAGTGTAGAACATTGCCTAGAAACTGTGTCTATTCCTCGTTTACTAAGATCAAATAATAAATCTACTGCGGGATCTAGAAAAAATCTAATTGTTATTAAAACAAAAAATCTCGCTATTAGTGAACAAAAACAATTTCTAAAGCTAGGTCTTCTAAACATTAGATCGCTCACACCTAAGGCCGTTATTGTAAATGAAATGGTCACAGATAATAATTTCGATGTTCTGTGCCTTACTGAAACCTGGCTTAAACCAAATGATTATTTCGGTCTAAATGAGTCTACTCCGCCAGGATGCTGTTATAAGTGTAGGGTCTGGACCATTCAGACACACACTAATTATTCATATTCACTATATTTAATCAATATAAAGGTCTATGAAACTCTCCCCCAAAACTAACCTCACAAATGAAGTTACTTTGTCAGCCGGGTGTCCGGTTACAGAACACTTTAAGACTGATAACAGACTTTTACGACCTCAAAGGAATGTGGCCACATGCGCCACATGCTCAAGAGAGAGAGACAATCTTTAATTAAATAAACTTTGCGGTATTACTCTGATCTATGAAGGAACATGCCTCACAGAAACCGTGATGATTTACTGTCTTGTGTACTATTAGGTATAACAACATGGTATGTTTAATTGGGGTGTATGTGGTTGCACAACCACCCAACGGTCAATATAACTTCACCTGTATCATTCTTCCTACCTAATTAATCCTCATTTAATGACACATACTTTGATGTACATCACCTTCTCTTAGAATGCAATTTGAATTTGTTATGTCTATTTGAGCTTGAATGAACAGTCTAAGCACGCTGGGGACAAAGACCATAAATCAACTAAGAGCCGCTTCCCCTCTTGGACATGTCACCTTACTCATAGGTCCATTCAAACCTTAGGGGTGGTTCTTTTTCAGACTATATCAGAGACAGGCAACAGTGACCGCCCTCTCTTGGTTTTCCATCCTTACTATTTATAGCCGCGCGTATAAATGGTACCAGAACAAATTAATCTGATTATGGACGAAGAAAACTCCATTCTCAGCATTTTGAAGGTGATCTGAGCGATGCTCCTCAGTCACCAATCAAGGCCTTGTTGTTCGTTACTTCATTGTATTCATATTAAACCGCCGAAGCGCTCATATGAAACAATCGCGTCAAATTAGTGGTATAAATTCTAGCCTAGCTAACTAGTAGGCTAATTTGCCATTGTCTGGGAAAGAACGGTGCTGTTTGATTTGTGAAAGAGTCACTCACATGCAACGTCATGTGCCTAAGCGAGAGACTCAGTGCAAACTTTCAGCACAGCTCGTCCGCTGCTCCGGCCAATCTGTGTTGTTGGTTCGCATTGCGTCTGGAACGCGAGCAGGCGTTCCTATCTAGTTTTTCTGACAACAGCACCAATCTCACAGACCCTCGTGTAAACAAGCGACGGTTATAGCCAATAGCTCCCTCAATCCTAACTTACACGCATAACTTACAAGTAAAACCCTCTACCTCGAGTGATAGTTTTAGCACCGCCTAAAAACCTTAGACACTTTAGAGCGTAAAGTGTAACCTTAAACCAAAGACTTTAGATTTTGCGTTATTTGAACTGAGTGATTTGAACACGAGTAATGAAATGAAAGAGATCCCCATTCTTCAGGCGGCTGACAGCTACTGAGCACCTGCCAACAACCGGGTAAAGAACTGTTTAACTTAAAGAACTTAAAACTGGTTGAACTTAAAGAGAGATGCTAAAGCCATCCACATGCAGCTGAAGTCCGAACACTGACTTAGCGATGCTGTAACATTATGGACAAACTCCATGTGGTCCAAAGAGAAATGCAACAGTCCAACCAACTGCAAATGGACCCCACAAGAAAGATGTACCGTGCTGAACTTCACATTAGCAGCGTAAGCTTCCCCAGCCCTGCACAAAGGGGGGAGGAGCCAAAGCCCTCGGCTTAACACTTCACTAGCCAGTGTCCTGAGAGCCCCTGCTGCTGCAGGAGGAAAAGTCTCCAACCGGTGTGGCACACCGAGACAGACTCCATCTGATCTGGACACATCCAGCCCAGCTGGGCCCCGCCCAGACACCAAGCAGGACAGACCTAGAATGGCCTGTGCTACCACCACCGACTCCGAACGAGTTTTCTGTGGAACTTACAACGAACCTGTGACGGAGGAGGACACCAGCTTCAAGAAACTTTTCCTCCAAAACCAGTTAGTCACCATATTTTCACCTGCCCCCATGCAATGCCCACTCAATGATGCGTGACCTGATGCAGAAGGCCTCTAACACAGAAGGCCTCCCCAGAAAGGGTTCCTAAGACCCCATTGATTCTGAACTGCAAAACCAGAAGGCACACAGCATGAACACAATGCAAGACTCTGCTAAAAAGTCCCTGGTCAGCATAGGACATAAAACTTTTAAAGTAGATGAAAATGTGTGCTCAAAGAGCAGCAAGACTCTGCATTAGTAAAAGAAGAATTTTACTGATATAAAGAAAATCTTGAATGGACGTGTAAGCCTCACCTGCCAACAGACTATGCACGACTCTTTTGAAACAAACATTTGCTACATGCTGGTTGAATTGGCACTGCTACACATTAGTTTCCATGACAATGAAGGGTTACAGGAAACACTAGCTCCAAATAGGGCATACGTCACCTTGATGCCAGAGTGTAGGAAAACCACCTGAGCTTTAAACTACTGTTAACCTACAGGCGTGCATTTGACCATTGCGGTCCAACTGGAACACAACATGCAATACGCATTTTGATCACTGGTTGCTGGCTTGTCTAAATACAGATAAAACGATAGCGGGAATTGACATCTCTACTGTAAGTGAAAGAGTCTTAGATTTCCAACTGGTATCAGTAAGTTCAGCATTAAAGCGTAAGTCTGTTTGACAAAGGAATCTCATCTCAACAGCTTGTAAACTGTACCGATATCTATCCTGCTTTGGTTAAATAAATCCAAATTGCAGTATTGCTAAACCTGTTTCTGACAAAGAAAGCTCAGGACAGTGTTATATATACGTAGACCTGGGTGATGCCCCCCTTTCTACAATGTAAAGGCCTTACAAATTATTGTTAGATTGATGTAATTCACCTAAATTTTAGCTGCATCTACAAGCAGAGAGCTACCTAGCAATCAAAACTGTTCACTCGCTGAAAAGTCAGCATTTATGCATAAGAGGGACGTAACTATATAGGCTTAGACAAGCTTTGACTTACAGCAAATCTATTTCCTTATTCTGTAAACAAATAGAATAAGTTGTGTAAAGTAAAGAGAAGAGTTCCATGAGTAAAATTAGCAAATGCCAAAAATCATTTGCATTTTACTGAATGTAACATCAAGTTCTTGAAAGACTTAAAGTATAGGCGCCCCCTTTTAACCCGTGTAAACATGCATAACTTGGTAAAATGTGTAGACATTCTTCAGGTACTGTTGAATTGTTCTGACATGCTCTGGTTCCCATGACAACAACTGGTCACAGGAAGTGCTAACTTGTGATGTCACTTTGTAAACAAACCAGCCTAGGTAGGCTAAGCTAACCTAACCTAGCGTTCATCCAGCTTAGGCTAAGCTAAATAATAACTTCTACAGTTAGCAGTTAGCATCATTCACTTGAAGCCTTAATTACAGCTTTTGTTTACACAGTGCAAAGTATTCTAGAATACTTTCTTTAACCCCAGTTAGGGTTTCTAATTCTTCACTTTCCATACTTTCAAATCTTCTCAGCTAAATTTCACCTTCACTAGTTAGGCATAGTCCTGGCTGAGCGCTGTAGGCTAAATTTGCAGATGCCCTGTCAATTAAACTTAAGTTTAACTACATGTAAACTGTGTAGCTAGAGAATAATTCGTATAGTAATGAGAATTTCCATCAGCATGTTGACTAAACCTTTGGAGGGACACACACAGTGTGGTCTTGAACACGCAACCGCTGTAACCCACTAAGGAGTTTTGGCCCAGGCAAATCCAAAGTTTAGTCACTAGTGCTACTGATTATTCTCACATTAAGATCATTACCGCTGTTTTGATTACTTACTTTATTTATTTATTTTATTTTTTATTTCCACTTTGATAATAATAGCAGTCAGCTATTCCCTTGTCTATTCGGTCATCTATGTGATTTAATTCCATTTCCTCTCTTGTTCGAATGTGGTTCTATTTCCCATTGCGCCCAGAAAGGAAACAGAGACACCTTTATTTGTGATTGTGTTTATTTTCAACAAGTGCACTCATTTTTGTGACCCTGCAACACAAGTAATTTCAACAATTACTAGGGCATAACTATAGTCCTGAGGATTGATAATAAGCATAATTTGAATAGGAAAGCTGTCCCTTTTCCTCCTATCCTTCACTTCGTCAAGCCGTAGTGAACCACCATTTAAGTCCAGAGAAATAATTTAGTCATAAGAACCATCTTAAGTAATTTATTTCATCTCGGCTATGCCCTTTCCAGGAAATACTCTAGGAACCACACAAGTCTTAGCCTCCTAACATCCACAGCTAAGATGATAAAGATACAAGAGACACATCACTAGCTAGATACACATGAAACACCTAACTTTATGCTACATATCTAGCTAACCCATTAAACAGTGGTCCTGAACTTTTAGGGTCATGTATTAGTCTCTAGACCACAAGTGTGCCAAAATGTCACAGAGCCTCTGCTTAACCTGACCCCAACCTTCCAGCTTACCAAAGACTATGACAAACCAATGGACACTATGAGAAACCACCTCTAACCCCTCCAACCACCCACGAATGCCGTCTGCACCCACCGACAACCGGTGCCCCAGACAACTCAAATCAACAAGCACACGCTGCGTTCACAGGACAACACTCTGTGTTATGCACCTGATGACATCCCTGCGCCAAAGCTTGTGGTGCCACAGTGCAAAAGGGGGGGTCATGCCAGTGTATGCCCATCACGCACCATATGCTGCACACCGCAGCACCAGAACACCGATGCAAGTGGCATACCGGCGTCCTTGAAGCGGAAAGACTGTCCTAGCCAACAAAGGACGACAGTCGCTGAGATCTTTCCTCCCTTTCTCTCTCCCTCCCCCCTTTGTCTGTTCCAGGATGCTGCTGTGGTTAGTCTTCCTGTGCCTCCAGCCAACCAGAGGACAGCCGCAGTCGGTCATCTCACCAGGTCCGGTATCAGGCAGCGTCCCGAAGGAACAACCGGGACTCCTTATCACCAACTGCAGGACCCACACCCAGAGAGTGTATGTTTGACTCCACTCCCTCGCCCACGCTGAGGCCAATGTCGAACACATGCTCAGCCAACTTGAAAAAAAAAACTGTCACACAAGCAGAGCTAGATGGACACAACCGCCGCTGCCGTCGGAACTCTGTTAACATTGGCATGTCCAGTGTCAACGCACTGAACCTAGCCACCGTGAGACAACGTGTGGCTGAAATTCAAACTGAAATCCCACAGCTAAAACTCACAACACAGAGTGCCTCCCTGCCTTCCATCGGCAAGACATCGAAGGGAACTGTGGTAATTCTCAACACCCACAGCGTTCGGCTGAACCAGACAGTGAACTCCATGAAACAGCTGTTTACTGTCTTCCAGAATGACTTTACTCAAACTCAGCTGGTCTGCAGCCTCTGATCCAAGACACACGCTGCCCTGCTGAGGCCAAACCTGAATCAAAGCTGGAAACGTCATCCTTCTTCAAGAACCACAATTTCATCTAAAACAACAACATGTTTATTAGATCCTATACCAACTGAACTACTGAAAGAAGTGTTACCTATAGTGGAAGAGCCTCTTCTCAATATTATTAACTCATCTTTATCTTTAGGTCATGTTCCAAGAACGTTCAAGCTGGCAGTTAAAAAACCTCTTATTAAGAAACCACAATTAGATCCAAATAACCTAGCAAATTACAGACCCATTTCGAATCTTCAATTTATGTCAAAAATATTAGAAAAAGTTGTGTCCGCTCAACTCGGCTCTTTCTTGCAAGAAAACGACATCTATGAAAAGTTTCAGTCTGGATTCAGGCCACATCATAGCACTGAAACTGCGCTTGTTAGAATCACAAATGATTTACTTTTAGCTTCGGACCAAGGCTGTATCTCAGTACTAGTTTTACTTGATCTTAGTGCTGCGTTCGATACTATAGATCACACAATACTCTTAGATCGACTACAAAATTACACTGGTGTTCAAGGACAAGCATTCAGCTGGTTCAGGACATACTTATCTGACCGCTACAATTTCGTCTACTTAAATGGAGAAAAATCTATTATAACTTCGGCAAACTATGGAGTGCCGCAGGGATCTGTGTTAGGCCCTTTATTATTCTCAATATATATGCTGCCACTTGGTAATATTCTAAGGAAACATGGAATTAGTTTCCATTGTTATGCTGATGACACTCAAATATATATTTCATCACGGCCAGATGAATACGCTAAATTATCCAAATTGACAGATTGTGTTAAAGATATAAAAGATTGGATGACGCATAATTTTCTTTCATTAAATCCAGACAAGACAGAGGTAATACTTATCGGTTCTAAAAACCGTCCACAAAACCTTTCACAGCACGACTTTAACATAGTAGGATGCCCTGTTACTTTATCCGCTACAGTAAAAGACCTGGGTGTTACATTAGACTGCAACCTGTCTTTTGAAAAGCATATTTCATATGTTACAAAAACTGCCTTTTTCCACCTTAGAAACATTGCTAAGCTACGTAATATGCTATCAGTCTCTGATGCAGAAAAGTTAGTTCATGCATTCATGACCTCGAGACTAGATTACTGTAATGCTTTATTAGCTGGTTGTCCTGCATCTTCAATAAACAAGCTACAGTTAGTCCAAAATGCAGCCGCTAGAGTTCTTACTAGATCAAGAAAATATGATCATATAACACCGATTTTATCATCACTGCATTGGTTACCTATAAAGTTCCGTATTAAATACAAGGTATTGCTTTTGACTAGGGGTGTAACGGTTCACAAAATTCACGGTTCGGTTCGATACGATACACTTGTGTCACGGTTCGGTTCGGTACGGTTCGGTACGTTTCCGATACAGCAAAAAGAAAGAAATGCCAGAGAAATTTCCTTGTTTTAATTTTTTTTATTATATTTGTATTAAAACTAACATCATAAAGTATGATATTTTTTTAACTTTGAGCAATGATGGAGCTATACTTGACTTTTCTTAGGAGCATATAAAACAAAACAGCTCCTTGGACAAAATTAAATGTAATATTATAGTAGTGTGGCGAACAGGACGGCCGAGGGACGTGAGAGAACGGCGTGAGGCCGGTGGTGCGATATTGCTAATGAGCAGCACCTGTGAAGCACACCGGTCTCGCATCTCTCACGGAGGAGCGGAAGCATAAAGGGGGAGCGACGACGTTGATGATCGAGAGAGGAACAGGCCTGTATTTTAGTTGTGTTTGGTTTTTGTATTTGTATTTTATTTTAGCCAGCAGTCGTCCGCGAGGGGCTGCAGACAGTTATGTTTATTTTCGGTAGCCAGCAGTCGTCCGCGAGGGGCTGCTGACGGTATTTTGGTTTGTTTGTTTTATTTTAATAAAGTTTATTTGAATGTTCGGCGGTTCCCGCCTCCTTCTTCCCTGAACATTGTTACAAGTAGGTTTATTTTAGTTCAGATTAACATTTGAGGGCAGCAATTGTATTCATAATGTCAAAATAAAACCGACGTGATGTTACTTGAAAGCATTATAGCCTACTATTCCTGCCAAACTTCCATGGTTACAGTTAGTAGTGTTACTAAAGTAAATCCATGGTGAATATTGCTGATCTGTGAACACTGGATAGTTCATTCATGGCACAATGTTTCTTCCTGGTTTCCACGTCAGCGCTGTTTGATCCGTTAATAACGGAGAAATGCGAATGTTTCTCACTAGATCTCGCAGCGATGTTATTACTTCAGTGGCGAAGTCAAATGCTTTGTGTAGTAACAGTGCGCTGTGCTGTGTAGTAACAGTGCTGCTTGAATAAGATCGGCTCGCGCTGCATTGGCCCAGTCTGATAAACGGTCCGTCAACCACACAATAAACGAGTAGCTCAGTTTCGTTCCGCTTACATTACATTTGCCATTTGATGTTGGGCAATGTTGTGGTCACGCCAGCGTCTCTCACATTATAAGCGCGCTTGCCACGCGCGACGCGCCTACATTTGAAATAACGAAATTTTGGTCGGCAGGAAAAATGGTCCAACGAACCGTTCGGTTCAAAAATGCGTACCGAAAACCGAACCGAAAGCCTCGTACCGAACGGTTCAATACGAATACGTGTATCGTTACACCCCTACTTTTGACTTATAAAGCTCTAAATGGTTTAGCTCCAGTCTATTTAACGGATCTTCTATCGCCTTACAATCCATCGCGCTCTTTAAGATCACTAGATTCGAGGCTTCTGGTCATTCCTAGGATATCCAGATCCACCAAAGGAGGCAGAGCATTTTCACATTTAGCTGCGAAACTCTGGAATAGCCTTCCTGATATTGTTCGTAGCTCAGACTCGCTCTCCCAGTTTAAAACTAGACTGAAGACGCATCTATTTAGCCAGGCATTCATATAAATTTTTTATACAGTTTACAGTTACTGTAAATTCGGCCTCTAGTTCATAAACGCCAGAGGAGAACTGGCCCCCGACTGAGCCTGGGTTCTCCCAAGGTTATTTTTTTTCTCCATTGGGTCATCTGATGGGGTGTTAGGACACCATTAGGTCACTGGATGGAGTTTTTCGGTTCCTTGCCACTGTTGCCTTTGGCTTGCTCAGTTGGGGATATTCAAATTAATTAACCAATCATACCATTGATCAGCCCTACCAAACTTGGATGTCTTTTTTCCAGTAATAAACAAACATTGTTAAGTTATTTTGATTGATACTGTGAAGCAGCTTTGATACAATCTGTATTGTGAAAAGCGCTATATAAATATATTTGACTTGACTTGACTTGACTATTTATTTAATCAAGCTGCTGAGCTCGTTGCCGCGGCTATCAGTGGCATGGATACGGTGTTCTCTTGTGGCTAGCGCACAGTCTTCACTCGGACGCGCACTTCAATCTATCGCAGTTGCTGGGACACTCTGTTAGTGTCACGGGTCAGGGTGTGTCACCGGTCCCTCTCTGTTGTTTGTTTTGGTCCTGTCATTTCTGCAGCTTGTGACGGTGGCAATTTGCACAATCACAAGCTGATTTTCCCCACCTGTCTCTCGTTTCCTCTACCCTTTATATACCCAGCTGTGTCTTCCAGTGTTTGTCAGTGGATTGTTTGATGTCGTGTGTGCGTTTCTTGTCTGATGTGTGTTCGCTATTCCACTTACCAGTATCTGTGATTCAGGAAGCCTAGACGTGGGGATCGGTGCAGGTCTGTTCGCCTGCTGGATCCTGTTCTCGTCTCTGGCTGGATATTCCTGGACTCTCCCTGTCTGTCGGTGGTCTCCTCCTCACTACACGTCCGTATGAGTGCGGGCTTTCCTCACCGGAACCACCTATCAGAGAGGCTTCACCTTTGTTTCACCGTGTCACAAAGACGATACATTGTTTACGAAGTTTTGTAATAAACTTTCTTCACTTCTCACCTCTGCTTTTGAGTCCTTTTCATCTCTATAACCCAGAGCTCACGACAATTAGTTCCTGTGAAATCACAAAACAAAATGCACACAAACTTGTCCCTACTTGATATACAAACACTGATAAACATATTCGGTTTTGATGAAGAAAAAAAAAAACTATACAAGTGCGGATTAGAACCCAGAACCTCTGGCACGCTTGGTAAAAGTATTACCACTAGCCCAATTACTAAATTCTCAGCAATAACATATATCAGTACAGTAGATCTCATTAAATGGCTAATTAAACCCAATGTACTGTTGAAAATGATTTCTGGACATCGTAATGTAATTTTTTTTTTAATTTGTTATTGTACACATATATTGTACATATATCTTGGCATTCTATAGCAACCTCTCCCCACACCCCACACACCTGTGCCACCCACTTTTTAAAACAAAATTGCGCTACTGGTTGGAGATGTGTGTTCAGTTGCTCGAGTTTTATTCCGTTTTTTTATTCCCAACTGTACATTGGTTAGAAATTGTTGTAAACTTCTTCCTTTTTCAGTGTAGAAAAACTCAGAAGCGAAAACCAGGAGACTTATTTAAGCAGGATTCTTTATTTGCTGTAGTCTGCTTCGTACCCAAGTCAAGTCAAGTCTCACTAAGGGAACTTTACATTGTAGTTTATATACATTTCAAGGGGGAGGGATTACATTTTGATGAACAAAGCATGTAAATGAGCTGAGACATGAGAACAGAACGGTGCAGGACTTCTCGCACTGAGATAAGAAATAGCAGGGGTTCAAACTTGCTCAGCATGAGTTTCACCCGGTGAGACACGAGAACAGGAAAGGCCTAGCCTTCTCGTACTGAGATGAGAACTCCAAGACAAACGGTCTCAGTAATAAAATAGCAGATGTATTAGAAGTCTAAATTAAACATTTAAATAAAATTTGTAATCCTACATTTCCCCCTTTGAGAGTTCCAAATAACTCACAAAATACAAATTTAAACCAATTTAAACTGTGATCGTTACAGGCATATAACGCATGTTCTGTGTTTGCTTTTCTGCAATTGCATGCTTACACAGAAACAAACATGCAATTAGGGTCCGTGAAGTTCTTACAGATAATAATCTTCAGTCATCTGGTGTAATCTTGCTGAAAGATCAAGAATGTGTTGTTGGATTATGTTCAAGTTCTCTGTTGGGTCCATTAACCCGGTGCAGCACTCAGGTCCGATGATGGTGCAGGCTCCTCCTTGCGTTGCTAGAATGTAATCCAAGGCCACTCTGTTCTGTAAGATCATTATCTTGTGCGAAGCGAGAGTGTCTGTAATGTTACTGGTACGACAATCTTGATCATGTTGATGGATGACTGAAGGTTTCATATGTGAGTCTCTGCGTTGTGTATTTTTTTTATTTTTTTATTTCGTGATAGTAGGTTTGGCAGTGGGTCTAGTCGTTTTCTTGAGGGTTTCTTGTGGCTTCATACGCAGATGACGAGGTCGGTGCGTATGGGTCCCGGACAGCCATCATCAAGTGGTATCTGCACAGAGTAAGAAAGAAAACAAAAGACAGGAGAGCAGTATTTGTTCAAACCCTAGGGTTTTAAACTTTTCAGAATCTGCTGTTGTTGTTTCATTCTTTCCCTATTTTCTGAATTATTTTGACACCTAAATAGAACCAGTGAGGTAAGGATGGGCTAGTGGATGGGGAAGACTATGAGGGAGTCTTCACCGCAAGGGTTGGCCCCCGACGCCTGTTGCAATCGGTTCTTCCCTGGGCTCCTCACTGTTCTGTGTCCTGTCATTTCCCTGTGGGAGGGGGAGCAACTTTTACAGTGTGACACAATGAGTCCAGTTTATCCTGACACAATACTGCAACTACTTTAATTAACATCACTTGATGTACCACTTAGGCTCTAATAGCTTGCAACATTCTAGAGATTTCTTTGGCTACCTGTCCTGTGACGTGTGTAATCTTCATCTGAGTTATTTCTCCTTCATCCTCTAACAACTTCAGTCATAGTAGACATCATACATGAGGATGAAACAATGTTCGGCATTATTGTGGACACTGCATGAGGGCATTTTACGTTTACAGTCTGACCTAACACTATTAATGATGAAAGGCCTGTGCTGTAAAATAACATTTAAGGCTGTGAGTCTACTTTAACCAGTGTCCCCCAAAGGAAAAACTGAGATAGTCACTTTCCTTTTGTTCTATTAAACAAAAACAGAAGTCTTTTATCTCTGTTGTAAGTTAGTGGGGAAATTAAGCCCACTCACAGCCCAAATGGTTAACAACTAAATTAGCTGCCCAACGAGCTTAATGACGAGGGAGGGGCTGCTTCAGAGCAGCCAGCAGGCTGAGCAGAAGCTGAGTTACATTGTTAGTTTCTCTAACATTCTTTTTGTTTTTTCTACATTCTTTTCCCCAATGTCCATGTTTGCCACTATAATAACAACTACTGCCCTCTCTCTTAGGACATTCGCGTTTCTGTTGCTTCTCTGCGTTGACCTTAAAGGATGCTGCTGCAATGTTTACTCTCTCTTTAACATCAGAATCTCTTTCCCAAGTAGCTAACCTGTCTAGGTTACTTTGCAGGGTACTGGTAGCCCATGTGACGTCTAAGAAAGGCAATGCATTTCTATGCTCTGACAAAGGACCATCATACCATGTGCGAACTAATGGCCCATTGTCATTTAACACCTTCTCTGAAGTGTCTGCTATTCCACTGTAAGTTACAGCTGACTGACAAAATCTTTGAGTGTACTCACTAACATTCTCATGTTTCTTCTGTACACAACTAGTGATCTTTGACCAGTCCATTTTTGGTCCAACAATGTTTTTCAACGCTTTCAGAACTCCCTCTCTCAGTTTATCTTTTCTGGCATGTTGTAGTTCACAAGTAACAGCAGACTCAAAACTGTTGAATTCAGATTCAGTTAGAATTTGTGACATCAGCTGTGTGACTTCTGCCAACGACATGTCGTAAAGACGCATTTTACTGATCAATGCCCTTCTAAACTCAGAAAAATTTCTTTGCACTGATTGCAAATTTTCAGCGATTCTCTCGATTTCTTTAGGACCTAAAGATAATTTGACTGCTTGTTGCTGCAGTATGGGGGTTACAGATTGAACAGAGTCAATCCCTTTTGCCCTAATCTGAGACTTTTGTCTTGCTCCACACACTTCAAATGCATTTACATCTTTATCTATCAAACCAGAATTTCTAGTGTTTTCTAGTCTACAGAAAGACTGTAAATCAGGATAGCTTTCATCTGATTGTTGGTCTTCAGGGTCACATTTGGTTGAGGCCTGATTATGGCTCACCTTTGTCTTGAAACAGGACACTTGAGTCTGCAATTGTTTGTTTTGTTCATTTAACTTATCAATACACCTAGTTTGTTATTGTGCAATGGATAAGCTATATTCTCTATAGCAACAAATTATGCCTTTCATGTTTTTCTTTCTGATACATGCACCTAACACCTTCTTGCATTCTTCAATAGACCAAACTTTGTCTGGATCAATACCAAATTCCTTTCTCAAATCCAATCTAACTGACTCAGTCACTATGGAGTCCATTTTCTCTCCTAACAATGACTTGAACTCACTGTCTGTCCATAAAGGGCTTGCTAATCCACGTTTCTCAGTAGTTGGAATCAGTCTAGCATTCTTCCTAACCATTTTGTGGATTTCTTTGTTACCAACTTAATCAAAAAAAATAAAACTTCTCTCTATTATCTACAACAGAGGGTACAATCTTATTAGCACATGATGCTAAACAAACAAACACTAAAACTTCTCTGTTCAAAACAGAGGCTACACTTGTTAACACAGATCAAACTATTGTTAACCTTCCTTGGCAGAGCAAAGGGTAACACAAATTACTAGCACTTTACGCTAATCTTCCCTGATTGAATCAGAGGATACAAACAACTTCCCTGACTATTCAGAGGATAAAACCAAAATATTATTAGCACGTAATGCTAACCTTCTCTGTGACCAGAGGGTAACCAAACCAATATATTAACACGTAATGTTAAAACTTCCCTGCCTGACAAAAACAGAGGATATCTTTCATCTCTAAAAGCAAACTTTTAAAGGGTAACTTTAGTTAGCAAACTCTACAGCTGTTTGTTAACTTCTCTGATGGCGCAGAGGAATAACAGATTTTTTTTACTGGTTTTTCAACGGTTCTTTGAATGGAGTGAAACTCACCAAATTTTTGTTGTATAGAAAGATTCCGCCTGGAAATCTTGGTTCAGCTTGAAGTTTTCAATCTGGAGGAAGCTGGAAAGATTCAGTCTGGCAATCTTTGTTTAGCTGGATGTTTCAAAATTCAGTCTAGAGACTTAGTCAGCTTTGTTGAGATCTTTGAGCTTTGAAGTTTCAAAAGTTCATTCTTTGTTGAGTTTCAGTTTCTCCATCCGGGTCACGGCACCATCTGTTGTAAACTTCTTCCTTCTTCAGTGTAGAAAAACTCAGAAGGGAAAACCAGGAGACTTTTTTAAGCAGGATTCTTTATTTGCTGTAGTCTGCTTCGTACCCAAGTCAAGTCAAGTCTCACTAAGGGAACTTTACATTGTAGTTTATATACATTTCAAGGGGGAGGGATTACATTGTGATGAACAAAGCATGTAAATGAGCTGAGACATGAGAACAGAACGGTGCAGGACTTCTCGCACTGAGATAAGAAATAGCAGGGGTTCAAACTTGCTCAGCATGAGTTTCACCTGGTGAGACACAAGAACAGGAAAGGCCTAGCCTTCTCGTACTGAGATGAGAACTCCAAGACAAACGGTCTCAGTAATAAAATAGCAGATGTATTAGAAGTCTAAATTAAACATTTAAATAAAATTTGTAATCCTACAAAATGAAATGCCTAGAATTTATTCACACATCTGCTACTGAATCCAACGTATCACCAGCACTCGGATTCACTACGAATCTACAAGTACGACTTGCAGTCTGTGAGGTAAACTAAACGCTATTGGCTATTTGAAAAGGGGGAGGAGCCATTCGATATCAGAATCAGAATCAGAAAGAGCTTTATTGCCAAGTGTGCTTGCACACACAAGGAATTTGTTTTTGGTACTGAGGCTTCCAGTGGACATATACAAATACAAATACAACAAGACACATAATACTACAAATTATAAGAATAAAAAATAAAAATATATGAGAATAAAAGTATCACAGTTGGGTTTAGTCAGAATAGACATTTTCAGATTTACAGATTATGAACATATTTACAGTGTTTTGAATATTATAAATAAATAAATCTACATATAAGTATCACCTGAGTTGTAGGGTATTGCACTAAACAGTGGGAGTATTGCACTTAAGGCATATGCCTTGGGAGGAGTGTTAACTGTTCAGGAGGGAAATGGCCTGTGGGAAGAAACTGTTCCTGTGCCGAGATGTTCTTGTGGCCAGTGATCTGAGTCGCCGTCTTGACGGTAACAGTTCAAACAGGAGGTGTCCAGGGTGAGTGGAGTCTGTGATGATTTTACCTGCTCTCTTCCTCACTCTGGAAGAGTACAGGTCCTGGAGGGTTGGCAGGGGGGCACCAATGATCCTCTCCGCAGTCCGGACTGTCCGTTGTAGTCTCCTGATGTCTGATTTGGTAGCTGAACCAAACCAGACAGTGATGGAAGTGCATAAGACAGACTCAATGACGGCTGAGTAGAACTGAATCAGCAGCTCCTGTGGCAAGTTCAACTTCCTCAGCTGGCGAAGGAAGTACAGTCTCTGCTGGGCCTTTTTCACAATGGAGTCAATGTGATTGTCCCACTTCAGGTCCTGAGAGATGGAAGTGCCCAGGAACCTGAATGACTCCACTGCTTCCCCAGTGCTGTTCATGATGGTGAGTGGGGGGAGTGCTGGACTGTTCCTCCTGAAGTCCACGATCATCTCCACTGTTTTGAGCGTGTTCAGCTCAAGGTTGCTATGACTGCACCAGACAGCCAGCTGTTCAACCTCCAGTCTGTAAGCAGACTCGTCACCGTTTCGGATGAGACCGATGACAGTGGTGTCGTCGGCAAATGTCAGGAGCTTGACAGTGGGGTCTTTAGAAGTGCAGTCATTAGTGTACAGGGAGAAGAGCAGTGGGGAGAGAACGCACCCTTGCGCCAGTGCTGGTGGTGAGAGTCCTGGATGTGAGTTTCCCCAGTCTCACTCGCTGCTGCCGGTCCGTCAGGAAGCTGGTGATCCACTGAGAGATCGAGAATGGTATGGAGAGCTGGGTCAGTTTGGCTGTGAGAAGACCAGGCATGATGGTATTGAAGGCCGAACTGAAGTCCACAAAGAGGATCCTTGCATAAGTCCCTGGTCTGTCGAAATGTTGCAGGATATAATGCAGTCCCATGTTGACTGCATCATCCACAGACCTGTTTGCTCTGTAAGCAAACTGAAAGGGATCTAGCAGGGGTCCAGTGATGTCCTTCAGGTGGGCCAGCACCAGCTATGGTGATATGTCCTGCCTTAGCTTCCTGTTTCAGTGGAAATGGCGTCAACGCATTATACAAAGCTGTGTGTTTCAAGGCACTTCAGTGGGCCTTTAAGGAAGATAGAGGAATATGTGCATGAATTCTTGGGAGTACTGCTATATAACGACATGGGATGATCGGTATGTGCTTTAGTGGGTATGTGCAACTAAATCATTAGGCTATATTTGTCCCTGTTAATTTAACAAAATAAATACAGTCAATAACTATTACAAGCAATTACACAACTCCATCACATAATATTTCTTTCTTTCCTGCTTCTATAAATCCACTTTATAAATAATACCAGACGGAATGAAACGATATGTACAAAAGAAGAAGCATAATACACACAGATGTGTGTATACGATATGTGGCAACACTTTTGTGATGTCGTATCTTTAGAAGGTTTTTAAAATTAAAATACTTCAAGTTTATTTTATTTGCTATAGACTACTAACACAGTTATTAAAAATATAACACATTTATCATAGCTTCTTATACTTTTTCTACCTACCTCATACAGTGTATTATTTCAGAATTCAGCGCTGTCCATCTCTCAGTCGGTTTTTTTCAGTGACACTTTCTGTAGGTTACATAGCTACGCCAGTAGATGAAGCTAGACTGTCTTTATAAATGAATACATTTTGAATAATTACTCAAAAGATTAGTTCAATAACACTGATTCATTGAACTTCAAAACCACTAATATGTAGTGCTCATAAACAATTATATACCCTGCTTTGGCTTCATTTGGAGATATTTTTGTTGACAACACAAAACGTCTCGGTTACATATGTAACCCTCGTTTCCTGAAGGAGGGAACGGAGACGTTACGTCAGAACTGAACCGACAAATTGGGGATCACTTCGAGAAACCAATCCACTCTGAGTGTGACATTGGCATGCAAGCTTTGTATCTGCTGAGGAGCCGAGCAGGTGGGGGTACAGCAACCATAGCGACGGGATGTAAAGTCTCCGTTCCCTCCTTCAGGGAACGAGGGTAACATACGTAACCGAGATGTTCCCTGTTAGTCGGTCACATTCGACGTTACGTCAGAACTGAACTGATGAATTAGGAATATCTTCCAACAAGGCACTGTTGCTGGCCCTTCCAGCGCCCTGCATAAGCATCCCAATCTGCCCCCAACTGTTTGGGTGAAAGCCGGGGCTCTATGCAGAGCAGTCAATCACTGCTGTTCTGCATGACCCACTCAGTGAGACTATTGGATAACACTGGAAAAGCGTGCCCCTTCTAATGGAAATGGAACGCTGCAGAAGCCACATTCTGCCCGCAGGGAGGTATCATGTGGAAGTTACACATATGGACTGGCCAATTGGGGCAGTACAACATATGGAATGTCTCTGGGGTGCCTCCAGCCTAGTTAGGGAGGAGACACACCGGCAGAGACGACAGAGCAGACTCTGGGAAAGACACAGGCTCACAGAAGGGGAGACGAACCGTGGAAGAATACACATATGGGATCGCCACAGGGATCACTACATATGGACACCCAGCCTAGCATAGGTCCCACCAATGCATACAAGTGTTAGGCCTGGCATCAGTCGCTCCGCCACGTCTGACTGCCGAGGATGGTGGAGGAACTCAACAGGGTTTGCCAAGCTGGGGTACTCACTGAAGCAAATAAGTGCACGTATCCGGTCCATAGGAGGGGAATGGTGCAGCAAGTTAACATAAGCCCCTTTCACACAGAGATTCCGGAAAATACACGGATAAAGTGACCCGGGATTTGATCCGGGTTCGTTTGATTTTGGTTCATTCACACTGCCAGTGATTTGCCGGGATCTGTGAGTGCGTTCACACACAACCCGTTAATGTCCCGGAAAGCCGCGTGACGTCAGGATTAGACGTGTAACGTACGCGTCGAAAAAAAAGGGGCACGCGCGCACCTTTCCACAGAGCTGGCAAACGATCGCAGCTTCAGCGCAGATTGTGAGGAGCTCCTGTCTCTGCTTCATTCCAGTTTGCAGACATTTTTTCGATCTTTCTTTGTTGATGACGAACAGAAACTTTCTTCTAAGAGCAACAGAGTTGCGCGATGGCACATGCGTCATCACTATGACACACCCCTTACGGCATTGGTTCTGGCTTTTGTTCACACAGCGCGCGTTCCGGGTCTGAACACGGCAATGTTACTAGGTCCCCAACCCGGGATCGATCCCGGCATCAATCCCGGGTCGTGTTTGCGTTCACACAGAAGGCACTCTTGCAATTTGTCGGCAATTTGCCGGGTTCAAAGTGCTGTGTGAAAGGGGCTATAGAAAGGGTACCTAGTGTTACTGGCCACTTGGGGCGATTATACTGGAGGATACCAGCTCTACACGAAGGTTATAAAGTCTAGCCAATGTGTTGGGTGTCGCCCAGCTCTCAGCTCTACATATATCTGCCAGCGAGGCGCTTTGTGCCAACACCCAGGAGGAAGCCACACTTCTTGTCGAGTGTGCCCTCAACCCGAGCGGACAAGGCACGCCATAGGATTGATACACCAAGACAATAGCATCCACTATCCAGTGGGCTAACCTCTGCTTGGAGACAGCCTTTCCCTTCTGCTGGCCTATGTAACAGACAAAGAGCTGGTCTGAGGTCCTAAAGCTCTGCGTTCGCTCCACATACAGGTGCAAAGCACAGACAAACTTTACCATATGCAACAACAAAAGTGAAAATCAGCGAAGAAATGGCTAGAGTTGCCAAGTTCCCCTTTAATAACCGGCTACTGATGATAATTTTCCTCATAGACGAATTCAAACCAGGGTCTCCAGCGTGGGAGACGCACTAACAAGGACACTAAAGACTGCAGCCACTAGTGCGCCTCTTGAGGCCAGGGGACAGAGCAAAGCTAGGACTGGGTCTGCCTCCTCCAAAGGCAGAGATTGCAGGTTCACCACCTAGTCCCTAAAGGGAGTGGTAGGAACCTTGGGCACATATCCGGGCCCTGACCGGGTCTCAGGAAAACGTGAGAGTTGGCCGGCCCGAATTCCAGGCACGCTTCGTCAACCAAAAATGCTTTCAGGTCCCCTACCCTCTTGATCGAAGCCAAAGCAACTAGTCTGTCTTCATGGACAGACAACTCCACTGACTGCAGAGGTTCATTGGGGGAACTCTGTAATGCCATAATCACCAGAGACAAGTCCCAAGAGGGTATAGAGTTAGGGCAAGGCAGATTTAGCCTCCTCGCACCCCTCAGGAACCTGATGACCAGGTTGTGCTTTCCAAAGTACTTACCATCAACTGCATCGTGATGTGCGGCAATAGCGGCAACATACACGTTGAGGGTGGAGGGAGACAGCCTTCGCTCCAACCCATCTTGCAGGAAGGAAAGTAAGACACTGATCTGCATTTCTGGGGGTCTTCCCTGTGGGAAGAACACCACTGAATGAATGGGTTCCACTTCAACACATAGACGCTCCTTGTAGAGGGGGCTCTAGAGGAAGTGATGGTGTCTACCCCCGCTTGTGGTAGTCCACCTAGAACCTCTGCATTCCGTTCAGGGATCAGACATGGAGATTCCAGAGGTCTGGACGCAGGTGCCATAGGGTGCCCCGTCTCTGAGATAGCAGATCCTTCCTCAGAAGAATGCGCCAGGAGCTTGAGGAGCATGAGTTCTGGGAACCAGGTCCAGTTGGGCCAATTCGACGCAACCAGCAAGACCTGCTATACATCCTCCCTGACTTTACATGGCTCACTGTGGGAAATGCATACTTGCGTAGGCCCCGGGGGCAGCTGTGTGCCAGTGCATTCGTGCTGAGGGTCCCATCGTCAGGTAGTAAAACAATTGGCAATGTGACATGTCCGGAGAGGCAAACAGGTGTACTTGTGCGGCTACAAAGCGTCTCCAAATCAGCTGGACCGACCAGGGATGGAGTTGCTACTGTCCTGGAAGTGCATGCTGTCGTGAGAGCTCGTCGGCTGCACGATTGACCACGCCTAGGATGTGAACGGCCTAAAAGCGACCTTAGATGCTTCTGACTCCAAAGGAGTAATTGGGGGGCGAGTTGCCACATACGTTCCACATAGACCGGCGTAGACCAGAATTAATGCGGCTGTGCATGCCATATGCCCCTGGAGCCTCTGAAATGATTTCAAGCAGTTCAACACTGACCAGACACGTTCCTCTGTGAGGCGCGCTGTCTGGTTGACAGAGTCCAGCTCCATACCGAGAAAAGAGATTCTCTGCACAGGGTAGAGTTTGCTCTTTTCCAAGTTGACCCGAAGTCCCAACTGGCTAAGGTGACTGAGCACCATGTCCCTGTGTTCGCACAACTGCTCTCGCGACTGAGCCAGTCGTCGAAGTATTTAAGAATACGAATGCCGCTTTCTGTCAGGGGAACAATGGCTGTCTCTGCGACCTTCGTGAAGATGCAAGGTGACAGGGACAGCCTGAAGGATAGGACTTTGTACTGATATGTCCGCCCTTCGAACGCAGAGTGTAGGAATGGCCACCAGAAGAGGAACTAGATCAGGGGACTCCACCTTGCTTGAGATATTGGAGTCTCAAACCACAACACTGCGATGGTCATCTTCCCGCAATGGGTACATGACTCATCCACAAAAGCCACCTCAGCGTGCTTAAGACCCAGACACGTGAGGTAACGATCGTGACTCTCAGCCGGAGCCAGGTAACGACCACACCCAGAAACACATGGGTGGAATGACATCTTGAAAAAGACGCAGTGTCACACCCATGTAATGCTCTTTTAGGGAATTCACTCTCTCACTGGTGCTGAATCGCGCAGGGGAAATGCCCACGGCACAGCAGCAGGAATAGTGCAGCCCACTGTGTGCTCTCACACTCTAGAACTTAACTTTTTTATTGACTTTTCAAGCATTATCATACTCACAATGGTATTGTTGTTCTGAGTATCAAGATGCGATTTCCAGCTGTACACGACTGTAAGCTGATACTGATAACTGGGACATCAGGTTTCTTTTCTTTCAGTGCACCTTATGGGCCAGTTCACACAGAACAGAAAAGTGTGCGAGACGTGAGCGCAACGGTCAAAAATGTCTGTCCTGCACGTTTACATAGAAATACAATGGAAAGGTACCGCAGTGGAATGGAAAAAGTGTTCTATGTATGAATTTATATTCTCTATATTTACTCTTTACCAAAAAGTGTAGTACCATTCCCCAACGTCAAATGAAAGTGCAAGATTAACATTAACACTAAACATATCCTTAACTACAACAACAGCAACATTTTGAACAGCACTTTTTAACCATGATACTTTTTAAAACTTTTTATTACACTTGTATGATTTAAAATATACTCCTGCCTTTATCCTCAAGTCTCTAGGGAGAAGGGTTGATCAAACAAATAAAGTCCCAAGAGCTCAAGAGAATGAACTAATATAAATTTGTCTGATGGCTGGTAGAATGAGATGCATGAGCCAAATTGAAGAAGGTAGAGTATAAACCTTGAGTTTCTTCTCTTTATTTCTAACCCATTTAACAATAACTTCTTTCATTAATTCAATATGGTTATATCAAAGAACATCCAAATATTGTATGCCTTTTCAATAATGTGCTGTGACTGAAATTAAATCATTATTTGAATAATCTCTTTTATTGAGTGCATTTCTAGCAGTTCTTCATTACAGGTGACACAAAAAGCCAGATAACAGCTGTCATGAGGACCAGGCAGTCAAACTCCTCTGCAAATGTGACCTTTGTTCGTCCTGCAACATTTTTCATCAATGGCTTTTTTAATGTCCCACATGCAAAATACTACTATGTGTTCTTGTCTTTGGTGTATGTTGTGACTGTTTTAGGGAATTCATTTATCATGTGTATCATTTATTTGGCCCACAGACTTCACACAGCCAAATACATTAGTGTTTTCCATCTGGCCCTTTCTGATCTGTTTGGAAGCTCAGCTTTGATTCCAAAAGTCATAGACACATTTTTATTTGAGCACCAGGACATTTCATATGAAACGTGTTTGGCATATATGTTTTTTGTGTATCATTTCATGAATCTGCAATCTTTGACACTACTTGTTTTGGCTTATGACAGATTGGTTGCTATTTGTTTTCCTCTACGGTATCATGCCATTGTAACTAAAACAGCCATGTTTCTGATCATAGGCTTTATGTGGATTTTTTCTGTTACATTTTTTTCTGTACTTGTAGGTTCTGTGAACAGACTTACTTTTTGTGGATCTAATGTGCTTGATAGTTATTTTTGTGACTATGGCCCTATCTATAGAATAGCCTGTAATGATAATTCTGTAAATGTTTTGTTGGGTAAAATTTGCTATAGTCTCTTGATTTTTACACCACTGATTTTGATCTTCATCTCATATGTCTGCATTGCTCTAGTTTTGCTTAAGATTCCCCATGGCGTTGACCGGATAAAATCCATAAAAACCTGTACTTCACATCTTATGTTGGTGGCAATTTTTTATATCCCAATTTTAAGCAATAATATTGCATCTATAATTACACCTTTGCATCCAGACGCCCGGATAATTAACAATTCTCTTACTCAGACAATACCACCTATGCTGAATCCCATTATATACACTCTAAAGACAGAAGAGGTCATGCGATCCATAAAAGAACTGTACAAACGAAGCAAGGTGAACACAACGCAGGGAAGAAATATGAAATGCAGTAGGAGGAGAAATTAAAAATAATAATTATAGGTTAATCTCACTGCTTGTTTCATTCAACAAAAATGGATTTTGTTTGTAGTTGTAATAGAAATGGTGTTGAAAACAGGCCAAATATATTCAAAACCAAGTACAGATGCTTTGTGATTTCCTTTAAAAAAAAACAGTAGTTTGCATTTAATGATGTCAGGTTAACAGTAAGTTAAAAGAAAGAACCCATTAAATTTGCTTTAAATATAACAAATGTTTTATAAATGTTTTTCTGAATAATTATTTGCTGTATTCATGGAAATAATTTATGCAGTCACTAATTCTCACCATTTTGTGCTTTATGACTCTACCATGTAATGCAGTCATGTGCTTCAGTGAACTAAACTAATTAAACATAATCCTTAAATTAGACTCATTTTTTTTAAATAACACAGAGACATACCAGGCCAGAGATAACAGTATTTACAGTGGTGGACAGAATTAATGGCACCCCTGGTAAATATGATCAAAAATGGCTGTAAAAAATAATTCTGCATTGTTTATCCTTTTGATCTTTCATTCAAAAAATTAACAAAAATCTAACCTTTCATTGAAGTAAAATAATTGAAAGTGGGGGGGGGGGGGGGGGAAATCACATTATTAAATAAATGTTTTTCTACACAACATGTTGGCCACAATTATTGGTACCCCTAGATTTTTTTTCGAGTAAAGTATCTCTGAAGTATATTCCCATTAATATTTACCTTTTTTAGCACACCAGGGTGACAAGGAACATGAAATTGTCTAGCTATGACTTCTTGTTTCACAGGAGTTTAAATATGAGGAAACAGAAAGGCCAAATTCCCTTGATCATTCATCAGAATGAGTAAAACCAAAGAATATAGTTCAGATGAGCATCAAAAGATTGTTGAGCATCACAAAAGAGAAAGTGGATGTAAGGAAATAGCTAAAGAATTGAAAATCCTCATTTTGACCATCAAGGCAATAATTAAAAAGTTCCAATCAACTAAAGATGTTACAAATCTGCCAGGAAGAGAACGTGTGTCCATATTGTCTTAATGCACGATGAGGAGGAAATTTTGAGTGGCCAAAGACTCTCCAAGGATCACAGATGGAGAATTCAGAGATTACTTGAGTCTTGGGGGTCAGAAAGCCTAAAAGAAAATATCAAACAACCCCTACATCACCACATGTTGTTCGGGAGGGTTTCAAGAAAAATCCTCCTCGCTCGTCCAAAAACAAACTCCAGCATATTCAGTTTTCAGACATGACTGGATCTTTAAAAGGGACTGGATTCTATGGTCAGATGAAACAAAAAAGGGCTTTTTGGCAGCAAACCCACCAGATGTGTTTGGTGCAAACAGGGATAAAAAGTACCCCATGCCTACGGTTAAATATACTGCTGGATCTTATATGTTGTGGGCCTATTTTTTTGATGGAGGTCCTGGACTTCTTGTTCAGATACATGGTATTATGGATTCTAGCAAATACCAACAGATAAAAAATCAAAACCTGTCTGCATCTGCTAGAAATATTATAATGACCCGTGGTCGGATCTTCCATCAGGACAACGGTCCAAAACAAACATCAAAATCAATACAAAAATGGGTAACTGAGCACAAAATGAAGCTTCTGCCCAGTCCCCTAAACTGAACCCTATAGAAGATGAGTGGGCTGAACTGAAGAAGAGAAGCACCAACATGAACTTGTGAATCTGCAGATCTGGAGAGATTCTGTAAGGAGGAATGGTCTCTGATCTCAGGTCAGTTGTTCTCCAAACTCATCAGGCATTATAGGAGAAAACGTACTCGGTTACCTAACGTCACCTCGGTTCTCTCTTGAAGAGGGAACGAGTATTGCGTAAGTATAGCTTACGCTACGGGAAAGATTAATCTTTTCGAGATATTGAAGCCAAAAAATTATCCTTAATTTTTGTATCCATTGTCAACGCAGTGCAGCAGCTAGCAGACCTTGAGCAGGCTGTCTAGCGTGCTCATAGGCTGCCCTGCGGGAACTGCTGCAGCCTACCACTGAGCCCGACGTCACGTCCAATGAAGGGCGCTTGCGCCTTCACAGCGTCAAAGCCTGCCAGAATGGGTGTGGCTTAGCGTATATAAGCAGGCTCGTAGGCTGAATTCTCTGGTTTTCATCGACTGAAGCGGAAAACGCACGTGGCGCAAGCACGGCAGGTTACTTCTAGAGAGAACCGAGGTTACGTTAGGTAACCGAGTACGTTCTCTTAAGAGAGGTTCTCTCGTATTGCGTAAGTATAGCTTACGCTACGGGAACCCCTTGTCAACGCCGTGCGCGCCAGCATCCACTTATGAGTCCCAGAAAGATACGGGGATCCCAGATCAGCGGGAATAAGCGCATGTAATATAAGCGCAGTAAAAACACTCACAGGGAATACAGAGCGGCGATGCCGGTCAATGTATAAGCATATAGCACATAACCTGATACA